>JAUBYV010000004.1:2400000-3113419 GCA_032760415.1 Diplocarpon rosae
CAAGCCCGCAATGCGAAAGATGCAGAATTCGAGGGAAAGGATGGGGAAGAGCAATCCAAGGGAAAGAAGCCCATGAACGATGATCCGTTTGGAAAGATGAAAGTAGACGATTTCTTCCAGGGTGGTTTCGAGATTCCTGAAAAGCCTGCGAAGAAACCGCAATCCAAGTCTGCGCCCGAGAAACTGGGTAAAAGAAAACGGTCCATACCTGAAGAGGAGGATGCCGATTCTTCGGAGGCTTCTTTTGAAGAAGCGCCTGTCATGAGCGATAGCGAGGACGGAAGTGAAGCTGAAGATGATGTTGGAATGAGTAAAGATGCCATGGATGCATTGGCAAGTAAGGACCCGGAATTCTACAAATATTTGAAGGAGAACGACCCCGAAGCTCTCGACTTTGACGACGACGACGATTTAGCAGAGGTTGATGCGCTGAGTGGGAGTGAAGATGAACAGCCCAAGAAGAAACAAAAGAAGTCCAAAAAGGCTGTCCTTGAGGAAGCCCAGGAGGGTGTCGCCTCTGAGTCTGAAGCAGAGGACTCTTCACAGCTTACAAAAGAGACGGTAGCAAAATGGACAAAGGCCATGAAAGATCAACGTTCGTTACGAGCCATGCGACAAGTCGTTCTTGCGTTCAGAGCAGCTGCACATGTCAACGAGGATGACGGAAAGGATTACAAATACGTCATCTCGAGCTCCGAGGTCTACCACCAGTTACTTCTCGCGGCCCTGAAGTATGTTCCGGAGGTTCTGAACCACCACGTTCCTGTCAAGGAAACTGCGGCAGGTAGAGTAAGGGTATCAACGGATTCGAAGAAATTCAAGACCCTGACCGCCCTCCTCAAATCATACTCATCGTCTCTTCATCATCTCCTTACCGCCCTCTCCGACGCACAAACACTCAAACTCACTCTCTCTGCAATTACCCCCGTCTTACCATATCTTCTCTCATTCAAGAAGGTATTGAAACACATTGTTAAAGCTGTTGTCAATACTTGGTCAGATTCTTCGAGCGATGAAGCCACCCGAATTACGGCGTTCCTCGTACTGCGAAGATTAGCTGTGATTGGAGATCCTGGGTTGCGAGAAGCTGTATTAAAAACTGTGTATCAAGGGCTAGTCAGAGGGAGCCGAAACACTACAATACATACGGTCCAGGGAATCAACTTGATGAAGAATTCGGCAGCAGAGCTTTGGGGTATCGATGCCGGTGTTGGCTATGCCACTGGCTTCACCTTCATTCGCCAACTTGCCATCCATCTCCGAAGCAGTATCACCAACAACCAGAAAGAATCTTACAAGACGGTCTACAACTGGCAATATGTACACTCACTCGATTTCTGGTCCTGCGTTCTGTCAGAGCACTGCAGTCCAGTGAAGGAAGCTGAAAATGGCAAGGAGTCCGAACTGCGTCCACTCATTTATCCCACTGTGCAAGTCACCCTCGGAGCCATGCGCCTCATACCTACATCTACGTACTTCCCTCTTCGCTTCCACTTGATGCGTTCGCTCCTCAGACTGTCTCGGGCAACTGGAACTTACATTCCTTTAGCATCGGCATTATTGGAAGTTCTCAACTCAGCTGAGATGAAGAAGCCTCCAAAAGCCAGCACTCTCAAGAGTCTCGACTTCGCCGCAAACTACAAGGCGCAAAAGTCGTATCTCAAAACAAGAGTGTACCAGGATGGAGTCGGAGAGCAAGTTGCCGAGCTGTTATCCGAGTTCTTTGTCCTCTGGTCTACTAATATCGCTTTCCCTGAACTGGCTTTGCCAGTGGTCGTGATGATGAAACGATGGCTGAAAGATGCAAATCAAAAGGCTACAGGAAACAAGAATAATAAGGTCAACTCTTCCTTTGTTCTTCTACTACAGAAGATTGAAGCGAACGCCAAGTTTATCGAGGGAAAGAGAGCTAAGGTTGAGTTCGCACCAAATAACCGAGCAGGCGTCGAGAATTTCCTGAAGGGCTTCGAATGGGAGAAGACACCTCTCGGTGCATTTGTTTCCGGGCAGAGAAAGCAACGTGAGGAGAAGGCAAGACTCCTTGAGGAAGGTCGGAGGGAGGAAGACCGCAAGCGGAAGCTCGACCACGAAAAGGAGAAGGCTGGGGCTTGTAGTGATGAAGAAATTGGAAATTTCGACGATGACTCCGACGCTGGATTGGAGTCCGAGGAAGATGATGAATAGAGCTGTATGGCTACGCGAGATATTATTCTCTGGAGTTTGGCGTACGAAAATTATCTGGGCCATTTATGTGATTGGAGTTGGCCGAGATCTGTGGGGGGCATGGAATCTGCTATTACTGATAGACATCAGAGGAATCACGCGGATTGATTGGGTGCTTTCGTGAGGGTACCGGTAGAAGCATGGCAGTTGCTGTACCTCTACCCATTGCTGTGGAAAGCATGATCACTAGCCACAATATTCAAAGCCTTTGAATTTGCTGGCCTAAATGTAAACCAAAGGCCCAGGCACTGATGAGAAATTTGCCAGTTGGATGACCAAAAGACCATTTCTGATTCTCAGCTGAAGTATCTTCGAAAGGCAAAACCCACTTCATCACCCATCCCATCCTAGGCTGCGTGCTAAGTCTCTCTATCGCATCTCACATTCACACCCCACGTGAGACGCTTGCGCTCCATCCTCTTCGTCCACGTTTGCGGCCGGCTCAGAGTTTCCACTCTCCCACCTCACAACCCGTCCTCTACCTCCAAAGCCTTAACTCCAAGCCGCACCGCCTGTTGCGCCCCAGAGCAACGTGATCAAACGGCTGTCGCCAGGGGCCTAACCCCATGTGAAGACGACAAGAGACAAGAAGTTACATAAGACGAGCTGCTTGGTCACAAGGATCAGTGCGCCAACGACTTCATTCAGAGGATGCATAGTCGTCAAGCATGGGTCAATGCTTTGCCGTGATCCGGCTGTCGTAAGCGAAGTTCAACGACTTCCCATCCACGAGGCACAGGCGGGCGTTTTCGATATGACCAGACAAAGATTCCTGAGAGATCGCGAGGACAGACTCGTAAGATCGAGGGTATCGGTCCCTCAGCAATGCTCGATGGATCTTGCTATTCATATTATTACCATACTGATACTGCAGGTCCATATGTCGTCTTGAAACTTCTTGACAAAGGCATAGCGCTGCGAGATGAGGATAAAGTTTCCTTACGCAGGATCATCTTAAAACATACACCAGTTCAGTCTATGGAGACGCATGAGAAATTAATGGATAGTTTCCGCATTTTGTTTGTTTCTGAGGAAAGACTTTAATATCTCAAAGTAATGTGATTTAGGTCCTCTTTATTTGACGCGTATCGGCGACGGTGAAAAGCTGAGAACATTGATACGTATAGAGAAGAAAAAAATGGAATTATCCATAGGGTGGGTTGATGAAGGTTCTGCATTGCTCATATCCGAGATATCAACGGAACAAGGTACGATAAGTATCAGGACTCGCATATCGGGCAGGCCCAAAATAGCCAAAATCCAACCAACTCTTTGTTCCGTCCATCCTGTGTCTGTACGCTTTAGCCTCGTAGTCGCGGATCTTTTGCATTTCTGCTTCGAATTCCGCGAATTTCCGACAGACCAGCTCTCGGAAAGTCCCGTCTGCAACGGCTTCGGCGAGCTCATCGCCTCCCTTTTTTAAGCTGGATCCACAGGGGATGTAGCTTCTTTCTTCACACTTTACGGAGAGATCCCGCCAGAGCATTAGTCCCTCGTAGATTTCGCTGTTATAGCATTCCGCCAACATGGCATCGCTTGGGCAGTATGCTGGCGCGGGATTATCCTCAGCCCTTTCGAATTCTTTGAGCAAGAAATCCTCAGATTCCAGAATCTTCCGTGGGACTCCTTCGTTTGGCCCGCAAGACGTGAAGTCACACTCCGCTTGGCGGAGGAAGAGCTCACGGTTCATATCATCGCTCTTGACTTCTAAGTCCTCCTGAAGCCTCTGTCTCTTTGCAGGGGACTCCACAGCGCCAGAGGCCTCAGTCTCCGCTCCCTCTCTCTTTCTTTTTATCGGAAGTCGATTTGGACTCTCGTTAATGGGAGTATGGTGGGTTGGCGCACTGCTGACACACGTGCCACTCGAAAACACTGCAGCTGAATTATCAGCTGGAACAGCCTGAACGGGGGGCTCAATTAGCTGCGAAGCTGGTCGTTGATGATGGACCATATGAATGTGTCGAGAGTTTGTCGACAGTTTCAATCCCAGGGGTATATGCGTTTTAGACATGGCATTAGCAGGTTGAGTAAGTTCTAAGGTAGGTAGTGCTGAACCCGAGCAAGGACTTGACATCGGCAAAAATTGTGCGCGAAGATCAAGAAGAGAAGGCTCGAGCATCGAAACGGCAGCTGTGGTCATTCTCAGGTTCGACTTAAAGCCTGTAGCTTTCTTCAGTGGATCGGTCATGTAGGCATCCTCAACCGCATGACTACCCGCGAGATTGTTTACGCAGGCTACGTTGTTGTTTCCAGCAATGGTACATCTTAACTTCATGGATGGAGTTGATGATATGTCCGCTGGTTTGCCAGTTTTAAATCTCGATAGCGGAGAGCTATTGCCAAGTGGCTGAGGAGATTGAGCCTGACGGGCCGAAGAAGGTAATACGGAAGTTTTGACAAAGTCGGTAAATGTGTGAGGCTCTTGACCTAAATTATCACTGCTTTGACCGGATCCCGGGAGTGTCACAGCCCGAGGGGCTTTCTGGTCATATCTTTGATTCCCTGGGATTCCCGCATGAACCCCAACAGAAGGATCAGAGACAGAACCTGAATTTGGATGTAGGAGCGTCCCGGACCCATCGTGGGGGAAAATTCTTTCTTGACCATCACTACACATCCAATCTGACTTCGAGACAGTTGGCAGTGGAGGCGGGAATATCGTTCCACCTTGAGGGTCTACGTATGAGGCAGCTGCATAAATACCCTGAGCAGGCATCTGCAGGCTTGGGTTAAATCTCTCCCGCACATTTCCGAACAATTGATTATAGCCCCAATTCGCCGAGGTCTGGATTTCATCCATGGGGTTGGACTGTAGAGGCTGGGTTTCGAAAGTGTTGTTCGCATACTCTTCCGCAGAATGTGATTCGGCATGGC
This sequence comes from Diplocarpon rosae, assembly GCA_032760415.1. Taxonomy (NCBI): domain Eukaryota; kingdom Fungi; phylum Ascomycota; class Leotiomycetes; order Helotiales; family Drepanopezizaceae; genus Diplocarpon; species Diplocarpon rosae. The sequence continues at coordinate 2,405,098 of JAUBYV010000004.1, forward strand.
GGATTCCCAGAAGGCCAGCGCTGAGAGCGTCTCGCGGTAGGTGACAGGGGATATGAGACAATTGAGCGCGTCGGTCTTTTTGCTGTTGATATTCACTCATGCGGTTAAAGTTTGGTGGCGGGTAAGATGAGTCATTGTTTGGGGTGACTTGTCCATACACCGGATTTGGGTCAGTATTTTGGCCAAATTTTTGTTGACCCATATTCCCCAAATATGCTTGCGCGTGAATCGGGCCATTATTTGGGGTAGAGTGTCTGCTCGTCGGATTTGAGGCAGTATTCAGGCCATAATGTTGCTGACCCATGGGCCCAAGATTTGCCTGCGCGTAGGACCAGCCCGCAGTCGGCAGTCGAGAGAGCTTAGGGGTAGCAGAGATAGGGAGTGACATGAAAGTTTCGGGAGTCATAAAATGTGCAGAGAGCTCAGCTCTGCTGCCGGAAGCATCGCCAGATCTGGATAGCGAAGTTAGTACCCGAATATAGCTACTTTGTTGACGAGGCGGATAGAAAACTTACTTAGGTCCTTTGCCGCGAAGTCCCAGTGCGTATTTCACTGCACTTTCGTCAAAAACCTTACCGCAGCGAGGGAACAAGCGGTTAAGTTCTCGAGCCACTTGGGTCTTTGAGAGTCCCCTATCTTTGGCAGCGTAGCAGGCTTGCTTTTGTTCTGCTGTCCACTTTGATGTGCCCACCATGTTGGTAGTAGATTGTAAATAGTAAGTTTAGTGTTGTTAGGGCGGTATATACGATTGATTTAGCATAGGCCAAGTGTGTTCTGGTACTCTCTGCAAAATATTTGTCATAGAGAGGATGTGGAGAGAGTGGAAGGTCGAAGTGCGTGCAATATTGTTGGTGGACTTCCGCAATTACGAAGTACTGAGATATATTTGAGACTCAAGAACAAGCGACGAGTATGAGATGCAAGGGGCAAGATAACAAGTTGTTCTGCGTCTGTGGTGCAGCTTCGTGATGTTGTGGGGACTAAGTTGGGTCGTGATCGTAATCGTGAGCGACAGATGGAAGGAGAAGAGAAATACAGAAGCAACCACGCTATTTCTTCTGAATTTTCGTGTCGACGTCAGACTTTTGGCCGGATGAATCACGATGACGGGACTCTGATTCGCAACCTTGACTCCAAAATCCAGATTCACTGGGTGACGTTGAAGATGAATTGGTAGTTCGTCGAATTTTAAGAAATCTGACTTGTATACAAAAAAAAAGCGACCATGAGACTGGCCAGGATCTCGGAGTTGATGAAGAGCGATGTTTTGTGCAAGGTTTTCTCTGAAGAGGTAGGCTGTTGTATGGTGAGATGCTAGAGGAGCCGCGATTGCTGGAACCGTGGCACAACTGTACGTTGCAAGAAGCTCTGCTTGTATCGAAGAGTAGAAGCTGCGGCTATATCTTCGATAAGGTGGGTGGCTCCCGCCTCGTCACTCAACATTTGCTATTTATATAAAACAATACTGCTGTCGTCGCAATAGAGCAATTGATTGGGAAGCTGAGCGTGCTATGATTTCAAAGTAAAGCCATTCTCAGCCTGGGACGCGAAATAGCTCTAGCTAGCTGTACAGCTTCGGTGACGAGAGGTTGCTGACAAGAAAAGAGCAACGAATATCGGAGGTAGGGGCAGATCGACCCTCACTAGCAAAGTTCAGTACAGCCGTATTGTATCATCAAAGTCGCAGGAGATAGAGGAGGGCCGAAAAGAATGCTGGTAAACTAGACGTAGAAAGATCTCATAAAGGGCATGATCAACCCTCGAATCGCTACTAAGTATGAGGTGACTTGGTCATCTGAGAAGCTCAGGCTGTATTGAACATTGGAAGCTGCGGTATAAATCTGAATGCCACGACACTTGATTTGGACACAGGAAGTGGGCAGGCAAACGGCAGATTTCTCAAAAAATTTTATTAACAGGTAAAGTGCCTGCAGAGCTAGGCTGGTTGCGAAATCCATATGGAAGCTCAACGGAAGAATTCCTTCAAGCGACCGCGACTGCTTTGAAACCTTCGAAAGATGTCTTATATGTTGAGCTACCTTACTCAGGCAGGTTTAAATATATGGGATAATGGGTGAGACAGCGAACGAAGAAGGTAAGTAACAGGTAACTGAGCTGAAAGAGAGAAGAAGAAGAAGAAGAAGAAGAAGAAGAAGAAGAAGAAGAAAGGGTGGAGAAGACTCCTGATAGATATTCTGTTTTAGATTGAACCCCACAGTATCTGAATACCACAACACTTAAAACAAACACAGGAAGCAGGCAAACAAAAAGCTCTTCGCTCAAAGTTTGTACGAGCGAGTATAATTGTTTGAAGAGAAGGCTGAATGTGGAAACCAAGGCCGAAGCTTCAAAAAGAGAATCCCCCCAGAACAAGACGTGGTAGACTGTCGACTAAGGCGGCCATTTACTAGACAGAGAAAGAAAACGTAGAAAAAGCCTCTATTAAAATATCGGAGTATCAATAGCATACTTGTCTCCAAGACTGGTTACTCTCGATGGAGATACGGAATACTTCCTGAATTGATGTGTGAGCAGGAAAACCGGAGCCAGAATGGGCCTCGAAAGCTGAAAGCCATGGTCTCGAATCTTCTTATCAGCGAAATGAGCTAAAAATTAATAAAAATCAAAAACGGGGAAAAGAGAGCAGGCGCAGGACGTGGGAGCTGATCAGCTGCGTTGGTAGACAGAAGTAGAGGAAGTGAGAGTAGACTTTTAACACATAAATCCTGTCCACGCTCAGACCCCACGCTATCGTGAGTGAGTAGCTCGTTCTTCGCACCCAACAAACAGGATAAGTGATACTGAATCAAAGCAAAGGTGCAACGCAATCAAAATTTTGACATGATGGAAAGATGAGCATGGGTTTTTTCGGGTGCCACGACGGAGTAATAATCCCTAGCCTTGCAAATCTGATCATCCCATGACATTGGAGCTGATTCATGAAACGGCGAAAGAATGAATAACCGGGATGTTCGCATTTATTGTTTGCCATTCATCAGAGGCAAGAATCCTAGTTAATTTCCGGGAGTTACGCTTCATTCAGGCCACCGCCGCCATATTGTCCACTGGACTTGCATTTCCTCTGTGGTCCCCCAATCATCCTTGAAAATCTCTGACCCCTGATGAACTACACAGAAGCCACTATTTTCCATGATATCAGAGAATTCAGCTGCCATTCTTCGCGTATGATCGTCCCGCAGTGGAATAGCCACAAGAGCCCTGCTTTCCGTCTCCCGCTTCAGAAACCTCTCGATCATCTCCGCAACTAGATCAGGATGCTCGTTGTCATACATGGGATCTGCAGCTATGATGATCTTGAAGGGTTGGTTAGAGCAAGCAACGTGAATAAAGCGAGTCAATTACCTCAAACTCTTTGCAAGGCAGCAATGGTAACGCTGCATCGGGATTTGTCCAATCCAGAACCCCACCAGACACACTGCCACCAAGATCCTCGACTGTAGCTTGATTTACCTCGATGTTGAAGAGCAAATTCTCTATAATTTCCTCCAAGTCTGTGAGTATGACGTTTATACCCCAAATCGCCGCAGCAGCCATGCCAACCTAACTATGGTCAGAATATATGCGACTCAAAACTTCGAGGATAGAAGCATAAACGAAGAGCTAATGGGTAGCAGGAAGAGGCAAAAGCTCTCAAACCCGGTGCTCGACTTACTAAGCCCGTACCAGCACCCAACTCAAGAACTTGTGAGCTACCGGAAGATCGATTCATCACTCCACCGAGATATTCGGAACCAATTTGCTCCAGCTTTTTCGATATCACATACGATGTTCCCCAGGTTTTCAGACCTAGCATATCACCTGTAAGAGGAAGCTCACGCAGACGGAAACTGACCTCTCGGCTCGCCAGGGATTTCGGGATGACCCAGGTTCTCGTCATTTCCCCCGCAGCTATACGATTGAGCTTATATCATGTATCGGAGAAGCGTGCAGCACTCACCGGACCGACCACATCGCTCAGCAACTCTCTTGCTAGCTTCTTGAATTAAACTCTCCTTCTGATCATCAGCCAGAAAGATCGTTGCGTCTCCAGTTTCGAAATCTGTAAGCCACTCAAAGTCGCAGGTGATGACTGACATCAAGAAGCTGTTCACCGATCCATTGTGCTCGGACGTAGATACCTCTGTAAGCGAAACATCATCCCAGGAAGCCGGCTTTATCTCCAGACATTTTAATGTACTGAATATTGTATCGTACGTTGGCCTTGTTCGGAGATTTGGAAGATTCATGGTGAATCTGGCGGTACAGGTTTGGTGATCTCAACTTTAGCCCCAAGTTTTGTCGTATATGAACAATCTTAGTCCACCCTCTCAGTATATCGTACCAAATGTCCGAAATCGAAGATGCCATACAAGTCACGTGAATTGCTGTTACCATCGAGCTTACCTTTAAATCTGCCCTGATGCCATCAAAAAGGTCTTGCAGCTCCTCTTTCATGTACTACTAGAAAGCAGATCTCTCGCAATAGCTACGAACACATATTCTCAGTCGCCCAATTTTTGTTGTTTGCAAAAGGTTCGGTCGAGAACTTATATTGAGGATATTGCATTGTCGTCAAGCCGACCAATCAGGGCCATGGTTCGGGCCGTGAGAAGCCGCCTCGCAACGACATCGATCTTCACATGACCAGAAACCACCACATGGTTGTTTCGACCAAATATTGAGAATTGATTCTTAAGGCGAGCGTTAGAAAAAGGCCATACGTCGGCATACTACATGTCTCTAACAGCTGAAGATGATTCAAGGCATCTTCTTCGCTCGCTTTCTCTCCGAAAAAGGTGAAATACGCGCCGCACAGAATTCTCAATAATCTCAATTTCCTTCATCTACAAATACTGATTGCTACAAGGCACGAAGGTAGTCCACCAAAGCCCGCCGGGATGTATTGTCGCAGAGCCAGATGTCGACAAGCCGCGCCTCTTTGACTTTGAGGTCATGTCCGAATACATCATCCCACGACAAGCCTTCTGCAACCGGTTCGTCACGATCTGCTGTCCCGAAAACAAGTATCGTATCCTGGGCCATCCGGTCTGCATTAAAGATGAGAAATACGCGCGGAACGAATTCATGTTCAATTTCTGCATTGTGATTGGTGTCGAGGTAGAGAAAACTCCCTATGAGGCTGTGGTCCGACGACTCGCGACCACCTTTACCGAAATGGAGATCCAGAATGAGTATTTGAGCCAGGAAGACTTCTTAAATCATGAGAGACGGTCTATCTCCGCTTTGATTGAGATTATCAAGGAGGATCTCAACAATTACAATGAGTGCATGATCCCCGTTGGTTGGTATCTGCGACCCCTGGAAAAGAAATTGCCTTACTGATAATACCAGATGATGCAAACACGATCAATATGAAGCTCTTCCCAGCCCACAAGTATCCACCACCAGTCAAATCTTGGCACGTCCCCATATCAACGATGAAGTTCTCAGAGATCATGGATGATACTTGGGATCTCACCATGAAGAAAGTCATCAAGCAAATCGATGGCATCAAAGACGTCCGGCGGATCGCCCACGATGCCGACGTGGCTCTTGATCTCACCAAGATCGCCCTTCAACATCTCTTGTACTATGATTCCGTTCTGATGCTCGATCTTTTTCTCTTTGGCAATATATACGCCCCAGCGCCCGATGTCAATGATTTCGTATCGGACAAAGACGGCATGCAAGACGAGTGCGCCAACTACGTATATATCAACGGACCTCGGCTTCCCAACTTCTACCTCTGCCGGCTGTTCACCTCCCTTACCACGTCTCGGACCGTCAAAGAATGGCTGAAGCTACATATTGATCAAGGCTTCCCAGTCCTCAATTTCGTTGATGTCCGTCGATTTATCCAATTTGGAGTTATCAAAGGACTCATATACAGAGTCCACAGGTACGCAGTATCGCCAGAATACCTGTCTTCCCTGATCACCGGACGTAACAAAGTCATCAACAGAGACATCATGCAGAAATATCTTGATGGCTGCCACTGCTTTGATCAGATTATGACGGAGAACAACATAGGCGAAGCGAAGATCAAGGAACACCTGCGGAAGTTTTCCGATATCGATACCATCTATCGATGAACAGCCATGCACGGCGTAAGAAGCGCTAATGGAAAACCCACGGAAAATACCCTTTATGGCGCTGCGAAAATTTTTGAAAAAAAAGACGACAAACCCAGCTCCATGTGACTGCTAGTGGTATCGAAATACTCGCTTTTCTTCGGAGGAGTGTCTGAAGCAGCCCATAAGTTTGATACATCTAAATCGATGCGTCCATACGCGCATGGAAACGAATGAACGTAGTGCATTACTTCCTGGAATTGCTAGCATGGCAAATACGAGAAGCTCTAATTATATCTCGTTCTTGTCACTTATTGGTCTATACCGAACGGTTCTAAGCTTCTAACGTATGCGAAAACCGAAAGTATGAGCTTTGTGTCTTTGCCCAGGGACTGCGGTATGGAGGCGGTGCATCTACAAGTTCTCAACCTACACAAACGCCGAGATCCAACCCCCAGTCTCAATTACAACCTGCTCCCGATTCCAAATTTTTGACACAAAATGTAGATAGATGACTCTCAGTCGATCATTAGCAGGTTCGGCTAATCTTCAAGTCGCCAATACTCTGATGACTGGTACCCTGATGACTTGTACTCTCCGGAACTCTGGCTTTGAGGCTGCGACGTCATCCACTCTGCAGCCCAGACGTTCGGTTTTGAGACCCGATATCTTGCTGCGATTCCCTTGCTGGGGTCTTCGCGTCTAAATACTCCGATCCGCTTAAGCTTTTGCAACCACACCGCATTCGTATGTGCCTTCATCTCATCGGGTCAATTGCGTAGCTGCTCTAACCCTGGTCCGAAGAAAGCCTCAGGGCGCGGATGCCGAACGTACTCACGCAGAATTGCCCAGATGCTGTGTATCACTGCAGTTGGGCTGGGCCAACCCACACCAGTATTAATTAGTTGGTAAGCTCCGCCGCTTTAGTGGGGGTACTCGTCAAGTCATCCTCGCGATCGGCAAGCATCTACCTGAACGACGAGTCTAATGAAAGAAATACACGGTCTTTCGGATGCTGCATCAGCGATTATTCAGTATAGCTTAGCGCCGATGCTAGTCAGATTGAAGCTGAGGATTTTGGCTGATGCTTTCGGGTAGGGGGTTGCGCTGGGAAGACCGTCTGGAGCGGGAAGAATAGGTGGCATGCGCAGAGATCAGTGTATTTTCTGTCGAGAAAAATGTATATATACATATTTCTAGCAGCCAGAAAGCCATATCCTTTCGCTTTGGAGACATTGGACCTCTGGTAGAATGACTTTCGACACTAGTGTGGTCGTTCTCGATGACTTTCAGGGAAGATGCGTGGGAAAGAGACTTGTGGCTGTGATCCTAGGGATAGCGAACTCATGTGTCGCCGTATCGGATTTGAATTACTCGCTCAGTTCAAGAGCGGGAATAATTTTGAGGGCAGGGCCGGGGGCGGAAGCTCAGTAAGTGGACAGAGACTGAGAAGTGAAGAAGCGCGGCATGTTAGTACCAGGAAAGATTCCGTTAAACTCAGGGAGCAAGGCTGAGCCTTTTGGTCCTGAATAAAGGAGTATATTCGATGCTCAGCTTCACAAGTATAATCTGACCGATTCTTTTTATCTATCACTCCCCATCACCCCGCCGGTGACATTGTGTACTGACGGTATCGTATTCCCCGGAAAAACAAGGGTATAGCAGTGAAGTATTATCACCGTTCTTCTTAATATCCAACCTTCCTATCGACCACAAAAGGAAGAACTCAAACTCTTCCCTGGCCCTGGAGCAGACTACATCATAGAACTATTCTAAATCTGGGTTTCCATTACTGTTCATTCAAATTAGTAAGAGTTGTAAAGTGTTTGGGTACAGGTGCTCAGCCAATACTGTCCACAGTGTCCCAAAATTCACCGCCGTGCCTCTATGGAAATTCTTTGCGAGAGTCCTCACATAGGTTCTTTTTATATACAATGGGAAGCGGGCTTGGTCCTTGGAAATTTGTTGCACTTCGCATTTCGGCTTCGATTATGCCCGGTGGAAGGTAGAGCCGGCCTCAGCTCGGAGTACCAAGATTCACGCTACACCTGATCTTTTGGAATCTTGGAAATAGAGATTAGGTAGATGTATACTCATGCGCCGGGCTTTCACTTTTATTGTTGGTATTCTGTGGAAATAGGGTGAACTTAATCCGGATCCACGAAAGGGAACATCTGTCGCAACGCAGAACGCTGAGGTGCTTTTCTTCAGAAAGTCTGAAGTCTGGACTCGGGTTGCATTGAGTGCCATAGGATGAGTCTTGAAATGAATTTATTCGCTCTATATATTTATCTAATGTTTTTGACAGCAAGGCTAAAGCACAAGTCGATGAAGTCGATGATATAAATGCAACTAATCGATTTTAATTTCAAAGGTCGATAATCCACGTAGAAGAAAAATCAAGCTTTTATCCTCTCAGCTCTCTCAAGTCTTGAGCCTCATTGCATAAAGTTGACTCGCATGAAACAACCTCTCAAACAAGCAACTGCTGAACTCCCCAAACTCACCGTGTTCCGAGCTCACCAGTCCGAACAAAACAACTGGACAAGGAACAGCGATGTGAGTGACTTGCGCATGAACTTGGAGAGTTCCTGAAGATGTTTGTTTGCCGCTGAAACAGCTTTCCTGAGCGCGCAAGGCACAGGCAGGTAGGACAGAGAACCATCCCATCAACAAAATTTTTCCCTTTGAAGGGCTTTGACAAAAATAACTCACTGGTCCAAAAGGCAAAAGGTGACCGAAAAAAATTTTCAAGTATAATCGATTCATAATTCCATGTAAATCTGGAGTAGATCAGATACCTGGTCCAGAGGCGGTTTTTGATATCTTGAAGCTGATTCCGCGCTACTGCTTAGAAAACTCTATAGTAGCGCCCCCTCCTAGTCGCAAACCAACGATCTTTACAAAGAGAATTGCAACGAAAAATTTCAAAATATAGTATCCGCGGGTTAGTTTACGAAGGTCTCGAAAGTCAAAGATCTAATTTTGGGCTTCTGTGTACGAAATTCGCAGAGTGAGAGAGGTTGTGGACCAGATAGTTACTCTCAGGTGCGTTGAGTTCCATCTGAAACTCGGAAAAACGTGTTTTCGAAAGTAATATTGCGGCAACTTGGTATTTGGTCCAGACGCCGAATGGTTTTCGGAAAATCGTGGTTCGGAGTCACTTTCGCCATTTCATACAGGTCTGAGCGATTTCCGAAACTATGCCTGGAGGCTGTTGATAGCTCCCTGGAAATTAGATTAACATCTGTACAGTAAAATATACGAAACTTTATACTCTTCTTTGGCGCTGTATAAACCTTGGGCTATGTCATAGTATGGAATCAGTCCGTCTATAGCGAGAGAGTTTATACATTTCTGTACAGATATCTCTCTCAGTTTCTTGCTCCAAGTGACAGAGATTGATATAAAAGCCAACAAGCAAAGTGATCAGCCCTATAAAAATCATTCAGAGGTAGCTTATCCTTCAGACCATGACAGAGTTGGCGCTTTTGCACGGGATCTTGTGAACGAGTCAGAGCATTGTTTCGACAAACTTCTCGCAATCTCTCGCATTCTTCAAACGTGATCCGAGGGACGTCATAAAAAGGCGGCCAACTAAACTTTTGCCCAAAGTTTCAGACTTCAGCGCAGCTTTCATCGCATCAGACCTGCTCAGGTCGGAATGATTGTTGAGACTCGTTATGTCATCTGAGCGAATGAACGAGTAAGTGCCGCACTGGGTTATTCCCGAAGCTTTCAGGGAAGCCTCATCTCCCGAAGGCAAGTCTGTCGTCTGATGCGAGGTGTTGTAGAAAGCACTTCAGACAAGTAGCGTCGACTACGACGAGGGGAAAATATATAACAAGGCATCAGCACCTCCAAGAACATGCATTCTCATCACCATCTTTACAGTTTCCAAGCCATAAACACTCAAATACACATATATCCATTCAAAATGCGTTTCCAGAGCCTTGTCTTCTACATTTTCCTCGCCGGCACTACCACTTTCATCGATGCATCACCAGTACGTCTCATCTCCTCATATCTGTGCATCATAGGTTGCGACTAATGCTCTGCTCCAGCTTCCCATCAGAGGCCTCATGCTCCGCAACGCACTCCCCCGCGCTGAACAGGCCATCTCCGCAATGATTCTGGGAACCAAGCGAACGGAGGAGACTGTCGATATCAAGCGCGACGGCTCAGGTGGAAGCAGCAATAACAGTGACTACTCATGTGACACGGATCACGATGGGAAATACGATGATTACGTGTGTATAACTGTCTCAAATTTTTGGAAGAGTGGTGCTGATATTCAAGAAGTGCGGCAAGAGCAGCAGTCAGAGCAGCAACAACAACAACAACAACAATAGTGGCACTAAGAGCAGCAGCCAGAGCAGCAGTAACAACAATAATTACAACAATAGCAACGGCAGTAAGAGCAGCGGTCAGAGCAGCAGTAACAGTAACAGCAATAATTACAACAATAATTACAACAATAACAATGGCAATAACAACGGTGATTATTCTTGCGACACGGACCACGATGGGAAATATGACGATTACGTATGTATTACTGTTTCGAATTTTCTGAAGAGTGGTGCTGATATTCGTGAAGTGCGGAAACAGCAGCAGCAACGGCAATTAAGATGACAAGTGAGATGAATCTTACTATGATTCTTAATGGACCAAAATACAGGATGAGGCATGGCAGGATATCAAATGCAGGACATTGATAAGCAGCAGGATTTGGAGAGTATAAGATATTCGGGATAATGCAGATAATGATATATCATATACGATAAGAAAATTTCAAACAATTCCATAACAACTCTCTTATATTGCTCTATCTATGTGAACACCTTGCGAGACTTATGTGTCAACAACAGTGCCCAGAGTAGTGCTCGTTAAGCGAAGGCTAGTAATTTTTCTTACTCAAATCAACTATTGATGAAAGTTTACGTGGCTAGGTGTTGACTAAAGAAATGATGTTAAATAGAAATGACTCTCAACACCTGCGTTAGTCCGTACTGCGCCTTCTGACAACATTGACCGAATATTGGAGAACCCAAGAACCAAATTAGAATAATTCTATAACAAACCACGGCCATATTTTGGAACGATAAAGGAAGTGGTTGTTGTGAAGCCTACAATTCTTCCTGGTACTTTCATTTCCTCTCTCACAACTATATCGAAGTCTATAAATCACAGGACAGTCAATTGAAATTCTTAGCGCTTCTTACCAACGACAAAAACGCCATCATGATTTGAAAACCTTCAGATTTAACGCGTCTGCCGCTCCCAAGAGCTCAGAAGTCGTCAGCAGCAATGCAGGCAGCTCAGCTATTCCAAACAGTGCTGGTCTGTTCTGCACAACGGATTTAGGCTCAGTTATTCTCAGCAGTACAGAAACTCTATATACCGATCACTCGTTCAGCATATCCCAATCGACCGCTCGCCTCCATCAGCATGAGATGCCTATCCCAGCCAAACACGATTGGCAGCTCCGCCAAATTGCTGCCGAGAACCGAGAAATCTCGTCGAAGCTCAAATGCGTAGAAGAAGAATCTGCGGAAGAGCGTGCATTGTCTGGGGTAAGGCTTAAGCATATTCTTATGCTTGAAAAGGTGAATACCATCTGTCAAAAGAAGAACGAGGAACTCCGCCACGCCAGGCCAACGCTACTTTGGTGGCCGCTTTGCGAAAAAATTTCCCATCAAAAAGAACCCTCTCGACCCATCGAAAAGGAAGTTCGAAAAAAGTAGAGAGCACCGATAGAGGCCAGTACCCAGAAACGTATCGGCTCGTATTCAAGAGAGCTGGAGCATGTTTCGCGTGGCCCAGAGAGCAGGACGTCTGAACAGCAGGTTGAAGCACAATACGCTATGCTTCAACTTCAGCTAAATAATACAAACGGCCAGCTAAAAAAAACTTTTCATCCAGGCCACCGAAGATGCTTCGTGCTTGGAACTAGTTTCTGGTTAGTATTCAGGGAATCGCTTGTCGTGCGGTATGTCAGAATTGTAGCTAGCAAACAGATGTTCCACTTCGGTATCATCACAGGTGACCACAAGAACGGAGTCGACACTGGAAAAATTGCGCGGTTTTCTCGAATTCGAATGCAACAGAGCAAAAGTTTGATGTTTGTGAGCAGTAAATGAGACCCGAGATGTGAAAGATTTAGACATGTCGTCTGAATTAAGCTTATTTCTATCTAGTGTGTCAAGCCTTAGCACAGAACCTTGTCCCCGCAAGAGCTGAGCTTTCAGCTTCTTGGCTGCAGCAGAGTGCCACCACAATGGCGACCAGCCGAGCGTCTCGATTGCGGCGCAGATCTGGCTCTCCCTACTCGCAACTATCCTCATATCTAGGCGGATCAGGTTGATACGATGCATAACTTTGGGTAGCCAGCCAGGCCACCTTTCGAACGGATACAGATCAGATAATCCAGGGATGGAGGCAGCAGGCGAACGACTCTCGAGGTCAAGATCTCGATCCTCCGATCACAATGAACGTCTTGAGCCTCAGTTGCTTCGCGCAGCAGAGAGCGATGATGTAGAAAAATTGCGCCAGATCATCGAGTCCGCGAAAACGAAGAATCAACTGAACGAAAATTTGCTGCGAATCGGACTCGTACGGAGCGCAGAGAAGGGAAAGATTGGTGTTACGCAATATCTTCTCGCTGAGGGGGCACGACCTGATGGTGCGAGTGGCAACAGGCTTTCTCCTCTGTTCAAAGCTGTAGAGAGGAACAACATTGGCATCGTACACCTGCTCCTAGAGCACGGCGCAAGTGCAGAGACAGCTGATAAGAAGGGGAGAACGGCATTGATGACTGCGGCCTGGAAGAACCATTGGCATATCTTGAACTCGTTGATCGTGAGGGGTGCAGATGTCAATGCGAAAGATGGGCGGGGAAGGAACGTGCTACACAATCTCGGCGCAGACAAACAATGCAACTGGGGTGATTCGGTGATTGAACTTTTGCTGAAAGAGAACATACACATTGATGGGGAGCAAGGCCAGGACAAATTGGGCCGATCGCCGTTACAATGGGCTTGCGCGACTGGAAAGACGCATCTTGCAGAGCTCCTCCTCACACGATCGAGATTACCACGAGCAAGCGTGCATGCTGCCGAATTCCGTGGGAAGACAAGTTTACATCTTGCCGCCGCGCACTGCTGGGATGATATTGTCGAGCTCCTCCTCAGACACGGGGGAGATATTACTGCCAAAAGTGATGGAGGATGGACCCCATTGCACAACGCGTGCGAGGTTGGGAGCGAGAACATTGTCCGTATCCTCGTTAGAGTGGGATCTGATATCAACGCCAAATTGCTCAACGGCATGACGCCCCTTCATCTTGCCGCTCAGGGAGGACATGTAGCAGTGGTTAAGTGTCTACTAGAGAGAAACGACATCAAGCGGGCAGCCAGGGATACCTTTGGCAGCACTCCATTTCTACGAGCAGCCCAGAACCGACATAAAGATATCGTTAATCTGCTTGCACCGTTCAATAATCTGAAAATGTTGTCTGAGGATGCACTGGGGGCCAGCAATGGATTTAATGCCACCATTGTGGATTTCGGGAACTTCCACAACGAAAATAGAGTCAAGAGACCGTCGGTCTATGGTATGCAAGTCATCTGGAAGAGTGAACTTCAATGCTGAGTTGTGTCTAGAGCTACTATATGGGCGTGATCCAGTCAATCCACGAAAACCAAAAATGACCATACTTCCCAATGATGACAAGGCTTCGCATTTCCGGTGGATTCACCTCCCTGCGAATAATATGGCTTGGATCGAGGTTTTAATTACAAAGATGTTCATCGAAGAAGGTTCAAGTGACGTTGAGGGTTTCAAAGCTTTAGAGAGGTCTTTCTCGCACCAACATCGAGGACAGCAGAGCCATTCTCATTTCATGCGACCGCTCTGTCAAAGCTCAACGAGAGCGGCTCGTGTTTCATCGAATCATCACGTGCCTGTAGAGACGATAGCCGGCAATGCCCCCCCGAAGATTACCATTAACGGGGCGAATACTAGAGAATCACCTAGATCTATTTCTAGAAGCTCAACGCCTCGACAGGATAGCAACGATTTCTTCAAAGCCTCTCACAGCAAAGAAAACCACAAAGAGAAGGGGAAGAAGACACAAGGGAAAGGCAACAAATCTCTAAAGCTGAATAATACACCTGCGAAAGATAAAGGCGCGCCTAGTAAGTGCTTTGCACATTTACTCGTCAACCTCTCGTGATTGTATCTGAAAATGATCGAACCCAACATTGGCTAGTTTCTGTCATATTGGATACTGATTGCTTCAATATTTGGAAATATCCGAGACGGGCTCTATTTGTTTTGGACTAATGACTAGCCTACGAATAATTTCTACTCGGAAATCGTTCCATCGAAATAAAAAGCCACGAAGCTGATTTCTGCAGGGAGAACAAACCAGCTTGCTGAAGATCATGGCCCTAGTACCTCCGTTCGGAGAGAACCAACGCAGCCAAAAGCCAATGTTTTTACCTTCATGCCATATCTTCATTTCGAGAGCACCCGCCGCCGCCAAGAGATGCAGGAAGCTATTGAGAGAGCCGAAGCTATGCGACTCCCTCTTTGTCAACCGCCTGGCAAATCTACTACGTACGACGAAATGTTGATCAGAGCTCATCTTGCTACTTCTACTGTATCTCTGCATGTCCGACGCACGTTGGACCAGTTTTTCTACCACAATATTGATACAAAGAGCAGAGACCAAGGTTTGCTACGCCCCCGGAAAATGCTAGATTGGACTCAGGTCGTTGCCGCTACTCCGACTTTTGAGTTCTACCAAGAAACATGCTAATATTGGGCAAGATCAGGTTGTTTATCGGTACCAGTTGAAAAGCAAAGATCAAGTAGAATCAGATCTCGATCCAAAGATTGTCATGGTGGATCAGTTGTGGATGTGGGTCTTGGGGGGGGATCTGATAGTTACCAGCTTTCCTCAGCGGTGGCAACAACCTAAGAACGACCCTCTCAATGTTTTAGACAGCGTCATTGAAGACATCAACAGCAAGACTCGCGAGCCAGTCAAGTCGGTCTATGATCTAGCGATTATCATCACAGGTCGCTGCACCGGTGTGTTTGACAGGCATCGTATGGGCGATGATGAGTATCAATTCTTGGACATGTTCGAATCTAGTATCGGCAGTGCAACTGACAGGGAGACCGTGCTCTTCAAAGAGTTCAATGAAGCCTCGGCTCAAGCATCGGTCTGGCTACAGCACCATCGCAGGCCGCATCGATTCTCCCGGTTTATCGAGCATGGCACGACCGCGGCTGAGGTCAAACTCGAGACCAATTGCCACGACTGGAACAAAGATGAAGAGAAGTTTCAAATGGAAGAGCTCATGCGGAACCCGCCATTTATCGACAAGCTTCTTGATATCGGTCAAGAAACAAACCTATTGGCAGAAACAAAGGATATCCGTGACGAGTTGAACATGATCGCCAAAGTCCTCGATGATCAGAAGAATGTGCTGCCGGACCTCCAAGACGCCGTCAGTGAGATCTACAGAGACGAGCAAAAACCCCAGCAGGAGGTCAAGAAACGATTCCGAGACCAGCTTAAGACTATCGATGTTCACCTCAAAGACATCGAGCGCATGGACCGCCAGGCCGAACGAATTTACAAGTCCATCACTGATATGCTGGATCTGAAACAAAAACATGCAAATGCTTTCGAAGCATGCTTTGCTCGGGACCAAGCTGCTGGTACGGCAAGGCAGAGCCAGACGATCATGGTATTCACGATCGTCACGATCATATTTCTGCCACTGTCTTTCATCGCCGCATTTTTCGCTATCAATATCCGAGAATTTCCACGCAGTGAAGCCGGCCCAAGCTTACCACTAGGATACGTCAGCAAGTACATGTTCGGCATCGGCTTTGCGGTTTCAATCCCCCTCATTGCTATCGCCCTCAGTCTCGACGACATCGGACACCTATTCCGACGGGCTAGAAGATCCTTCGCTCAGAGACGGTTGCGTGAAGAGAGGGCTGCGATTGAAAAGTCAGGGGAGGGTAGTCTGGATCTGCTCCATTTCGCACAAGTGCTAAGCGCAGCAAGGAGTGCGCGGAAAAGCGTCGAAACTGAGTGGGTGCATGAGAGGTTCTCTACCAGCACTCGCCACGCTCCTGTGGTGAGACCGGAGTTGACGCAAAATTCTACGGGTTTCAAGATGAAGAGGGTCAGCGGAGACTTGGAACGAGGGTTGGATCTGAGGGATGCCGGAAGGGCGTGAGTTTGGTAATTCTTGCGAGTTATATACCCATTTTTGAATACGCAAAGGAGGAAAAAAAAAGCTAGGTGTTGGAATTCACATAAATCTACGGCGAACAATTGTTGAAGCAAAAAGCTATCTGCTAGAAATTTCAACCAGATACCATTGCTAGCTCTACGGATTTCTGCTTCATTTTTGCGAGGTCAGGAAAATATCGATGATTCGAAGGCTAAGCTCCGGTCTATACTACTTGGACTTACCCAGGCGTGGCCAGACATACCCTGTAAATTTGCTCCTGTCGGCTCGTAATCTACTACCTGGCAGAAAGCAGAAATCTAACAATGCAACGCTCTCATACCACCATGCCCCTGGAAATAATCCAAACGCGTGGGTGACGTTTGCAGATAGGATATCTATCTACGGGTGTGGATTTGTTTACTGGCTCGCTTGATTGCCGAGTAAATAGGGGTCAATGCTCCTCAAATGCCCACAGATTAGCGCTGCGGGCATCACCTGTACCTCTCGTAAGTCACCAGACAGACATACTACACACCAAACCGCGACAGAAGAGCAACACACACTACCAACTATCGCCCCATTTCTAGACCCAACGCGTCTCAACTCCAACGCCAGCACTCAAACACCGGAGCAGGCTTGCAAGCCCGCCGTAAACTCGACCCAGATGCGACGTGGGCCCTTCTCAAATCCATACACAGTGCAAGACTCAAGACCAGCCGGTGTACTTTCCCAGTTGACACAGAGGACGGTGGTGCGTGAGCCTAGTGTTATGTAACTCCAGAAGGGGCGCGTCCGAACCCAATCCAAAACCCGTGCGTAAACGCAGCGCGCCATCCACGCAGCGCGACTCACGGTTGGATCCCCACATCCTCACGACCTCGGCGGGATAAAAGATTCTCAAGACGTGTACAGTTCTCCTTGCGTAAACTCTGTACCAGCGCCACGGTTTCTGCTCTCGTGGTGCCTGCTGCTGCTGCTGCTGCTGCTGCCTGGCCTCTTGACTCTTTTCGCTTGTCGCTTTCTCCTCCCTCTTTCTCGCCATGCTCTACTTGCTCTCGTCGTTAGTTTGCCTCTCTAACTCTTTTTTTTTTCCCCCGGGGCTTACTTTTCGTGAGATGTGCTGTCTGCTTGAGAGTCCTTGGCCATGGCAAAGATTATGAGCGCTCTCCCCAGGAATATATATACATATACATACATTTTTTGTGAAAATGACGTTTATCGAGAGCACAGTCGTGGATATCGCGGATGAGGATAATACGCAGAGGTCTCCGGCTCTTCGTGGTGTGATTCATCATGTCATTTGGCCGGGGCTCCGACGGGTTCGGACACGATTCCCTGTTATGTTTTCAACTATATCTATCTCCTTGCGAGATGAGCTGCTCTCGGAAATCATCTCCCCCGTTGGGTTAAAATACGCATCACCATCCCAACCATGCCAACGAAACCACTTCCTTTTCCTGAAGCATCCACCCACAGCATCCAGAACAGACCAGAGCCCGACTACTTGATTCCGTTCTCATTCTCAACATGAACCTCCATTTTTATGTTCTTATGGGGAATTTAGACGATTGTGCTGATTCTCCAGTGACCAACCTACATCGGTCATACAAAATGGTAGAGGTTAGGGTGATAGTAATGCCTTGACCAGTCCGTCATTTCAACATCTGCGCTACACAATTTACCCGGCCCATGGAGCTATTGGTTTAATTTTTCGAGGAGTTGAGTTTTTTTCTCGCTGTTGAGTCTTGCGATGGCGGATAGCCTTTTATTATGGAAAAATGGACAAAGAAAGCAAAAACCGTGGAGGATTAGCTCCCTACCAACCTCAACCTCTCTACCAACTTTCATCAATATAATTTCCAGGCTCCAGAGAACTTATTCAGTTTATTTCATCGTCGCATCACCTCTTCGTCACCTCACTTCGCCCCCGCCTCCACGGCCAAATCTACCAACGTCGCTCCCTCCTCTCATCATCGCTATCCCTCGACTTCTCCCTCCGCCGTCGCTGCTTCTTCTCCTCATCGCTATCCGAGCTCTCTCGTCCATATCGGCGCTCGTTCGAGCCCTCCCGGGACTTGTGATGCTTCTTGCGCTCATGGCTCCCGCTTCGCTTCCGCTCCTTGCTGCTGTTACGTCGGTTGCCTCTCTTGCCCTCGTTACTTGAGTTCGAGCCCCGACGCTGAGACTGGCCGCCGTACTGTTGACGAGGTGGTTCCACATAGCCCTGATGCTGGCCATATTCTTGTCGCCCTGGCTGCCCGTAGCCACCGCCAAATTCTTGGCGAGGGGGATGGTCGAAGCCGTCACGCTGGCCGTATTCCTGTCTCCGAGGCTCGCCGTACCCGCCGCCGAATTCCTGGCGGGGGGGTTCTCCATATCCACCTCTACCACCGCCAAATTCCTGTCTGGGAGGCTCGCCGTACCCGCCGCCGAATTCCTGGCGAGGGGGTTCACCATAACCGCCTCTTCCACCGGCAAACTCCCGTCTAGGAGGCTCCTGGTAGCCACCTCCACCAAACCCACCAGGAATATTGTATTCCTGACGCTCAGTCTGCTCAAAGCCCCCGCCGGAATTCGGACGCTCCTCCCTACGCTGCTCGAACCGGCTAGCCTGCCCATCATCATTCTGCTCGAAGCGCTGGTACTCGGTCCGGCGACCTCCGTCCTGGCGCTGAGTCTGCGTATATTCGGCCTGCGCGTAGTCGTTGCCGGAGCGGCCGTACTCGGCCGTGGTTTGCTGGTACTCGCCGGAGGAGTTGTAGCCTTGCTGGGAATATTTTTGGACTTTGGGTTTGTCGTCGTCGTCGTCGTCGCCACGGCCACCAAATGCTCCGCTGAGGAGAGAGCCACCTACACCTCCGGCAAGGGCGCCGACCAGTCCACCGAGGGCCCCTCCACCGGCTGCTTCACTGGCGAAGTTGCTCAGTTCTTGGTTGACTTTGTTCTGGCCACCGTATGCTCCCGAAGAGCCGCCAAAACCCGAAGCGCCCCCAGATGAATTTTTGCCGAAAGCCGTTTCAAGGCCACTCAGCAGCCCCCCGGCAGCAGTGTTGTTGGACGCGCCGCCGGAAGACTTTGCCATACCGAGCGGCTTACAGCATCCGTGACCGGAGTCTTGGACGCCTGGCTTGTGGTTCTCGCCGTCCTGGACACCTCTTCTGCTGAGCTTCTCACGGAGCTCATCTTGTCCGCGACTGCCCTGAGATTGCCACCACTGCTCAACGACGTGGAACATGGCCCGTCGCCCGTCGGAAGCGCCATCATCGCCTAGATGGCGTTGAGCCGGGTGGTGAAACACACCAGCAATGATGCGGTTGAGAGTCCGATCGACATCGGCACGCTCGTCATCCATACACTGGATGATCTGTGGAACCACCCATCTGAGGACCTGTGACGCGATCTTTCCGGCTGGTTCATTGAGGATCTGACATGTTAGTGACAGTTGGCCGTGCACGAGGGTGGACGTACGTTCGAGAAATGATCTTTGGAAAGCATGGAGTGAGTAGGATCCGAACACTCGTCGTCGTTGAACACGATCAACTGTTTCTCCTTGCTGCTCTGTATGATCTCGGAAGAGCCCGTGTTCAATTCGTTCTTGATCTGGTTGATGATCGGCAGGACGAAGGGTGCGATGAGGGAGAAAACAAATACGTTGACCTGGCCCTCTAGCTGTTCAATCAGGTCCGGCAGGATCGGGATCTTCTCGATGGCCTCGGTGATGGACAGCATGATTTCGTCGTGCCATGCCATGATTGGCTTGATCTCATTGGCAACCTCTTGCATCTGGATCGTAAACTCCTCGGGCTCCCGAGGCGAGACGCGGACTTGGTTCATCTGAGCAGCCGTGGCGTTGGTCTTGAGCTCGTCCGCCCTGCCCGCTTCATCCTTCTCCCCAAAGATGCCCTTGGGAATCTTATCGAGCAGATCTTGCAGCAAAGAGGTGTCGCCGTTGGCCTGTTGCTGAATCGTACCCTCGAGCTCTTGAATCTCGCTCTGGGTTGCCTTGTCTGAGAACTCGCCCATGACGGAGTGCAGGAAATCCACCCCTCCAAAAGTACCAGTCACGATGGGATACACATCACCACGAGCCCCTTGGAGATGGATCTTGGTCTGACGACCTACGTGCGGGAAGACGTCCCGCTCCCCCATCTCGATGAGAGCTAGCTCCGTGTAGTTACTATGAGCCGAGTAGTCCTCCAGGCAGTGCAGGCCGGTCCCCAACAGACGGAGGGACTCGTAGAGCTCGTCCTTGTCTCGGCTGCGGTTATAGGACCGTCCGAGCTGGATGCATCGGCCAAAGAGTTTCCGGACATGCAGAGCCGAGGTCATGATGCCAGCCCGCTCATTGGCAATGTAGTTCTTCAACCCAGTCTGGGGATCGATGGCCAGCTCAATCCGTTCATTGACCGGCCCCCGGAGTCTTCTATCGTATTGCGTGGCATCGATGTTGTCGGCGTAATCTTTGGGGTTGTCGATGTGGTCCTCCGGGCGGTAGCAGCCCAGCCGCTCGGTCGTGACTTCGAACTCCTTGGTTCCGAACCCGAATGTCATGAAGCCCAAGACCCACAGCAGGATCCGGATCGCTTCTGCCGAAACATACTTGACGGTACCGACATCAATTGCTTGGGCTGGATGAATGCATCAGCCGAGACTCCCACGCTCTTTCCCCGCCAGGTCAGCCAGCACTTACAGTAGTCTCTGAGCCAATTTCCAAAGTAGACTCGCGCCACGGACATCTTGTCGAATTTCTTCCCCCCGGCCCCCCGGGACATGAGCAGCGTGAGGAGGGTGTCTTCGATATCTCCATGGCGCCCTGAATAATGGTTAGTGAGCAACTGCTCTGAGGCCCCGGGAGTTGAGACGCACA
Organism: Diplocarpon rosae; assembly: GCA_032760415.1. Taxonomy (NCBI): domain Eukaryota; kingdom Fungi; phylum Ascomycota; class Leotiomycetes; order Helotiales; family Drepanopezizaceae; genus Diplocarpon; species Diplocarpon rosae. Next base: position 2,426,295 of record JAUBYV010000004.1, read on the forward strand.
ATTCGACCCCTCAATCTTGGCCACACTCGCGATATTACCCGCTCCAAAGGCATGGGCCGGTCGTGCGAGAAGCAGCACGAGAGCTACGGATAGCAGCAGCGTCGAGGCCCTTGGAGTGGGCATGTTTTTTTTTCTTTTTTTTGTTGAATTGTGATGGTGTGGAGGTGTCGGAGAATATATGAGGGTCGGAAGGTTTTGATGGTGACGATGGTGGGGGAGGAGGGGAGGTGGAGAGGGGGAATGGGTTTCGCGTATCTCGCACTGGTCTAGGGAGGAAGGGGATAGCACAGGGCAGCGCCAAGACAGCTTATTCCTGACCCAGTCCGAGGCATAGATGTGGGATGTGGCACACCGCACAGGACGCCGAAGTACGAACGCTAGCTCTACAGCTTCACTTTTTGACATGCGCTTTCGAGGCGAGGGGAGGCAATGATGATCAGAGGCTCTCGAATGAGCGCTGCGGGGACCTTGTATCCATCCCGGGCTCTTCGATCAGCTTGGAGAATCTCTCCGCGACCCTGGCTCACGCTGCCTCTCGAGAAGGGGATCAGGGGAGAGTAATAGCATGTTCGCATATCAGCATATCAGCATATTCGAAGATTTTAGCTGTGCAAGGATTGGAGGATTTCCGTGTCCGATTGTTCTAGATATCTAAAGATCAGAATGTCCAAATATTTCAATATGACCTGACGATACATCTCGCTCGCTCGACCTAGCAAAGGGAGATGGGAAAGAGAAAGAAAGCCCTAACCCAGCCTACTACCTAGGACCATATCCTATCAATCCTCCCGCTAGAATCGAGTGTCGACGGTATGGATCGCATCACAATAAAGATAGTGGTCATACTGTACATGTGGCAAGCTCCCTGGACTGTCTCAGCGTTCACTCCAGCCCCTACTCCCTCAGATACCTCTCACTGTACGCGCTTCGTTTGGCGGGAGGAAACAGTCCATTCTGTTGGGTAGCATCATTGGGGTCAAATTGCCCCGCATGCAGGCTGGACTTGTCCTGACCATGCTGTACTGTAGTAGGAGGGGGCTGTTTTCGTCGCTGGCTGGAACCCTACAGTACAGTACCGTACCTTGCCCGACCAATCCTACCCCGGGGGTCATTGGAATGAACGCAAGGGAGCCTGGAGGGTATGGCCACATCAGTTTCCTCCAGCCTTGAAACTGCGCTCCCCAAAGGACCTCCACGGTCCCACTCTGCCCTGCGCGGCCCTGCGCTGCCCGCGGATCCGGTGTCCCCGATGCCTATCCTACCACCTCACTCAGCGTGTACCAGGTAAGGGGCCTTGTAACAGCTTCTGCGGGCACCCGTCAACTCCCGTCAGCCCCCGCCGTCGACAGGACAGGGCAAGGCAGGGCAGAAGGATGGTCTGTCCCCAGCTCTCATCGATCGCGCACCCCCTCCATGACTTTCGTTCCCCGCCTCCCTCCCCAGCGGTAGCTCCAGAGGTCCACGTCTTTCGCAGCCGGCAGACTTTGACGCGTCGAGACCAGATGGCCTGGATGCCACTTGATGATGCGCAGGTCAGGTACCAGGTTGTGGGAGGGGGGGAGGAGGGAGGGAGAGGGATGGCAATCCACGACCATCGGCCGAAGCAGATCGAGAGAATTTGTTAGCAAGCCTGATCTGCTGCTCAACCTGCTGTTCTTTCTCCAGCAGCAGAGCAGCGAGATGAAGGAGGGAGTTAATTTTCACTTGACCAACAACGCCATGCTAGAAGAGACCCCTGCCAGCCATCTGATTTTACTGTTGTATTTTTCGAGGATGATGAGGGAGGGAAAGTGGTGGGTGGTATAGTGACAGGTGAAGAAGAAGATGAAGGAGTTGGGGACGGTGATGGGGACGGTGATGGGGATGGTGATGGTGCGCTGCTCGCTTGCGCGCGGGTTCAGGCGGCTTCAGGCTCCGGACAGCTCTAAAAGGCCGCACCACCCACCCCGTAAAGCAAAAACTCTTCAGCGTCTTTCCCACTGAACTTTGACCACCACAGCACCCACCATACCAACAACACACCAACACCAACACCAACATTACACCACCCAAACCTCCTACACAGAAATGCCGCGCGCCGCAAAGAAACCAGAGGAGGAGACCGAGAAGCCCAAGGAGGGCGCAACTCTTTCCATCGACGTAGACTCTTTTGTCCGCACTAGAGACTCGGTGAGATCCCCATTTCATTCCTTTGCTCCCCATCCATAAACACCCACACCCACACACACACACTCTCTCTCAGCTCCTTCAATCAGCCTCGATCCATCGCGCGACGATAGCGCAACCTGTCGCGGTCTTTTCCCACCGCGTCGCAAGAACCCCTTCACTTGTCTCTTCTTTTCCTCCGCCACATTCCCACCACCATGCATCGCAGCAGCTTCGCGACCATGAATCCTGCATTCCCGTGTCGACGCGACTCTCCATCACGCGCTTCTGCCCGCGTCGCGATGGTCTCCTCGAGCTGCGGCACTTGCGCGCGACCATGGTTTACGTGGAGCGCGTGGAAGCTGGCGACCCTGCGACCATGAATCTGACTATGACTATGCCGCTGACCATGACCACCGCCCTCGACCTGGATCGTCGCTACCTCGCGCAACAGTCGCTAATCTGGCATCAGGTTGTGACCGGTCTCGCGACGCTGCAGGATGCTATCCAGACCCTCTCCTCCGCCTACATCAAACACACGAACGCGGTCCTCGGCCAGCACGGCGTCGGTCTCGATGTCGATTCGACCCTGGCCAAGCTCGCAGAAAACCCGCTGCTCATACTCGGAGGAGACCTGAACCGCGCTATCAGTCCGGCCAAGTCGGTCGCCGCCGAGCCGGACAAGAAGGAGCGCAAGAAGCGCCAGCACGATCCCAACGCGCCCAAACGTCCCCTGACGCCCTTCTTTCTCTACATGCAGACTGCCCGTCCCATCATCGCCTCGGATCTCGGCCCCGAGACGGCCAAGAAGAATGTCAGCAGCGAGGGAACGCGACGATGGGCTGCCATGGCTCCCCAGGACAAGCAGGTTCGTAGATCCGCGCCTCCCCCTCCCCCGGGCACCACCACCCCGACTACTAAATGGCCTCCAGCTCTGGACCAACGTCTACAAGGACAACCTCCGCCTCTACAACGCCCGGATGCATTACTACAAGGCGACCGGCAGCCTCGACGCCAAAGACATGTCCGACCAGGACGCGGCCAACTACGCCGACGAGAACAATATCGACGACCCCGCCGACGCCCAGCTCGTGAGCGAGTCGGCCGCGATCTTCCAAGACGAAGACGCCGAGGGCCACGACGACGGCGACGACGCCGAGGGTGAGCCCGAGCCCGAGCCCGAGCCCCGAGAGCCCACACCGCCCCCCAAGACCCCCAAGCTTAAGAACGGACGCAAGACCAAGGCGAGCAAGAGTAACACGCCCGCCGCCCCCGCCGCCCCCCCGTCGCCCCCTTCGCCCCCCTCGCCCGAGGCCATCGTACCTCCCACCAGTGCGAGCAGCATCGTGCCCCCCAAGTCGGCAGAGAAGGAAAAGAGCGCGGAGAAAAAGCGCAAGCGGAGTGGCAAGAAGGAAGAGCTTATCGCCGAGAAGGAGGAGGTGGCCGTCGAGACGCCCAAGAACGCAGCGAAGTCGCGGAAGAAGAAGGCCAAGGCGGACTCTTAGCTTCGCTTAGCTCGCGGGGGTCTGTCTCTCTCTCTCTCTCTCTCTCGTTCTCTCATGTCTTCTCTTCTTGCTCGTATCTCTCCGCCCTTGGTATCCTCTTCTGCACCCTTGACATTCGCGCGAGGCTTGTGTGGCAGCGGCTCGCACCGACAGGCCCAACAGGCTTTGGATATCTCGGCTCGGTTTTGCTTCGCTTTGCTGTTCGAGACTAGAGTGCACTCGCCATGTTTTGTATTGCTGTTCTGCTAGCCGTGGTCGTTGCATAGCTGTGTGCTCGGGTGTCTTTTGTTTCTCTTCTCGCTCTACACCTTTTTTCTTCTTCGGCCTGGCGAGCAAAATAAAATGGAAGCAAGGGTACAGGTACCTGCTGTATGTACTGTTGAACGAAAAGGATCGGATTGTATTGGAATGGAAAGGATGAATCAATGCACTGGCTTCCAGCGTCAATTGGGCAAGCGTACTGCAGTAGAATGTGTGGAACCTGGGGAATTGGGTGGGAGCTGGTGGGCAGGTTTCTTTGCTCGTTTGCTTGCGCGCAAGGCAAGAAAGGCCAGCTGCGGAATTCGGATCCGAATCCGAAGTCTGATTACTCGGACCACCTGATTCTGTGTGTTGGGCTGGGCTGTGTTGCTGGTTGGGTATGTGACGCTGTATGGGTTTCTGTACTGGATAGGGGTACGTGCTAGACTGTGACGCTGGGCGATAATGCTGGATAGGTATATCTGCTAGGCCGTGATGCGGTCAACGTCATATTGCCCTGGATACGTGCGCTTGAAGGGTATAGATGTATGTGCCAGATTGCGATTTCGAGCCGCGCTGCCTCGATACGCGCGCCAGATGGAGAGGTGATGCTCTGCGCAAACCGTTAGGGCGAGGTAGCTGAATGTCTTTTCATTGGGGGTGATTTTTCTCTCTTTTTTCTGTTCGACTGGCACTTCATATATGAGCCTGCTCATACTTACTTGACTTGCCTGATACTTGCTGTTCTTATGCTTCCTTCTCATCTTTTTTTTTTTTTTTTGGCACTTTTCTTCCCTCTTGCTGTTTACAAATATCAAGTATCCTTCTCCTTCTTCTCCTACTTGCGTATAATCTACACCCTTCTCTCTGCACACCTACCCACCCACACACACACACACACCGGATCTTTAATACGGAGACATTCTAGCTGAGAGGAGAGGAGAGGAGAGGTGAAGAAGAAGAGGTATATGTATGCGATATGTGATATGAGATATGTGTATCGGAGATGGGACGTGCGATATACACATACCACCCCCACGAGCAGACACGGCCCAGAAACCCTCCCAAATCACACTCGACCGGCGCAGCTCCCAGACAAGAGTTCTGCGCTCCAGTCTACCTGGTGTCATCTCTCGGCGCAGGAAGCAAATCGCCGTATCTTGCTTTTGCTCCTGTCTTTGCGCAGGTGGGAACTACCACCGATGCCCCACGCACTGAGAAGTACTCGGGGAGTGGGGGTATATAAGGGCGGGCGCAGTGCGTTTCTTTCATATCTCTCATCGAATGGCTTGCAACAGCAACATCTATAATTACGTGGTCGCTGCGTGGTGCTTTCGCGCGGGCTATTAGCGTACTAATTGACAATTGCACGATCATACGTACGGAGTACGCAACAGAGTCCTCTTTACCACCTGCGCTTTGGGGCAGGACTCTTCCTACCATTTTGGGAATATTTTCTCATTGGGCGCTGAAGAATGACAGTGAGGGTTGGCGTGACAGCAATAGTCTTTCTCTACATCAAACCCCGCCTAGCATATGGGCTGAATGCAGCATGCCTTGTTCATACGTTGCGAGGTGCTGTAGCTGAATGTCTATGTCGCTGGTATTCCAGCTTCACTGGTGAGCTGCATTCTGTCACAGCGAGAATGGAAATCAAAACAATGGCCTGAGAGCCAGCGCCTACGTGTTTTGATCTGCAGGCGCGAGACAGTGCAAAAAGTGTAGCAGCAGGTAGGAAAGGCAGTAAGTCCTTGGCAGGGGTTATACGTAGTTAAGCGAGTCTGTTTACAAAGTCCAGGCGCCGACAGGGGCGGTTAGGAGGGACCTGCACGAGGGCACAGGGTCAAAGAGGAATACATGATGTAGGGTCACAGAAGTACTTTGAGAAGTAAAGTCAGGTGACGATCCGCAGGTCCTGCAAGAGCATCCTTTCTGAGAAGCAGTTTATCTGGGCCACGACATTCGGGCAGGCCAAGGATCAGACAGGCCCAGAGACAAGGAGCGTGGAACTCGTGCTGCGCTGCGACGAGCACGAAGGTACCGAAATGAGAAGCTCTACTACCCGCTCGGGGTGGGAAGAGAGAAAGGTGAGGATGAACACAAATGAGGGCTGGCTGGGCGGCGGTGGGAGTGTGCACAGAAAGAACTGGAAAGTTGAAATTGGCGCAGAATCGCTCGGTTGACTTGCCGGCTGAAATCTACATCTTGTCCATGTGGTGGTTTTCCTCCATTCGGGTGGGGTATTTTTCTTGCATCTACTCATGATACTCTATCCCCAGTCAGTGGAAAAGGCCATTCAGGAGTGAACGAATAGCTCAGGACTGTAGATGCATGAAAAAGGTGGAAGAAAGAGAAACGGCAGCGCAGGAAAACTAACGGCACATGTGTCGAATCTTTCTGCTCAATTGGGAAGGAGTTCTGCTTCTATAGCCGTTCGGAATGATAGCTAGAGAGATGTGCGGCTTCATCCATATCCAAGAAAATTTCAGAAGGAGCTTGCCCAGCTGACATCACGGATCCAACCCTGAACGCAAATCTTTGCTGGAGCTCCCCACGCGTTTAAAGCTCATATATCGTGGGAATTTCGCGTTGTCTGACAGGTATGCGCTTCTGGCGAATCAAACAGGCTTGGTCGACGAGAAACCAGACCTTCACAGTCCCTCGACCCCCAGGCGAAGGTGAAAGCACATAACGCGAGGGACTGCTGTTGAGATGATGGAAATTATCATTTTACAAACGATATCAGCCGAGACGATGGTCTCATACTTGTCCTTTTGCTTGGTATCAAGAGCTAATATCATGCGAAAATTCGAGTCTCATATTTTCGTACGATGCCGAGATGGAACCGTCAACGATGGCCGCATGTCTCTTGAAGTGCCATATTAAGGCCCCATCCGTAATGCGTTCGTTCCCAGACAATGAAGCCACTTACCGTCAGGTAGACGACACACCGAAGTCGTGTCGAACCGATGGCTTACTTGTGTGGCTGTGAGAGAAACAAAAATGAACAGAATAAAGTCTGTAACCAACCACAGCTTTCGATGGACTAACGTAGAAGGCCACTCTACGTTCAATATAGAATATCCTTGACCGGCCCCATCTTTCCCCACACCGAGACCACCCAGCCAAGTCCCCGACTCGGATACCCGATCTGAAGACAGGGCGGAAGTTTTCGTGGTCATCGGAGGGATTTGGACACGCAGCGTCGCGCCGGACTTCACTTCTTTGCAGCGATTCAATCGTTACATATATGATGGAGTGGCATACCGAAATAAATTTGTTTGGAATTTTTCAATTGAGCCAGCGTAACTTACGTGCGACCAGAGGAGTACGTCCAAAACGAATATGTGCTATTCTGCTACATCTCAACGCGTTTGTTTAGACGCGCCGATAAGCGAGGCGAAGTAAAGAATGGAAATAGGAGGGGGGGGAGACCAGTGGGGGAATGGGGAAGCGCGGAGAGAAACCAACCAGCACCACCAGTCGTAATGATTTACTTCTGCAGTGTCTCACCGATGACAAGATTTCTCAGTTTCGCTTCCCGATATATATCTTAGTTACCCTGAGCTAGATCAGAAACAATGAAGAGACGGCGGTCGGGCATTGAAGAAGATTTGGATACTCCTCTCTACCTGTATCGGGATCTGGAATAAATTGCATGCTTGATAATGATTCAACCGTGAAATTCCAATGAATCCGGTCGGACATTTTGTGAACAATAAGATACGAATATTCGTTGTTTCGATGGAAAGAGCTAAGCCCAATTTAGACTAGAGCCAATGCAGCTCTAAGCCGACGTCATGCCTGAGCGAACTTCACCATCCCGTCGCACCCTCAAGCTCCGCCCAGCTTCGCACGGTCCCGAACAATCGCCAACTTACTTGTCTCAAGTTACTCACTTATTCATGATGTTTGCCAGACAGGCCTTTAGAGCGGCTCAGCCATTGAGAACAGTGAGTGGATCCCTCTGCGAAACTCCATTGATCGCGCAACTTCATAGCTTTCAAGTGTAAAAAAAAGTTGACCTTTTTATCTAGCACACTCGTCGATATGCCACCGAACCAACTAGCGGAGGATCGAATACGCTTCTGTACGCTGGAGTAGTGACTCTGCTCGCAGGTGGTGGTTACTATGTTTACAGTCAAGGTGACAATGCTCAGAAAGTGAAGGATGCGGCAAAGGAAGCCGAAGCCAAGGCAAAGGGTGCTGTTGATGCCGCAAAGGCAAAAGTTGGGGCGGCTACAGCAAAGCCTGCCTTCACTGGAGGCGATCAAGGCTTTATCAGCCTGAAGCTGGACAGTGTCGAGACCGTCAGCCACAATACCAAGAAGTTCCGTTTTGCTCTGCCAGAAAGCGATCAAGTTAGCGGTCTTCACGTCGCATCCGCGCTTCTCACCAAGTACAAAGGTCCCGGCGCGGAGAAGCCAGCGATTAGGCCTTACACCCCAGTGAACGATGAAGGTGCGTAGCTGTGCCAGATAGGAGAATCGGTTGCTGACCTTCCGAAGACGAGACCGGGTTTCTCGATTTGCTGGTGAAAAAGTACCCGAATGGAGTGATGTCCGGGCACATGCACGAAATGGTCCCCGGTCAAACCCTTGATTTCAAGGGCCCAATCCCCAAATACCCGTATACTGCTAACAAGCACAACCACGTTGCAATGATTGCCGGAGGGACCGGTATCACACCAATGTATCAAATTGCGCGTGCCATCTTCAACAACCCAGATGATAAGACCAAGGTTACTCTTGTGTTCGCTAACGTCACTGAAGAAGACATCTTGCTGAAGAAGGAATTGGCACAACTTGAGAATACCTATCCCCAGCGTTTCAGAGCATTTTACGTCTTGGATAAGCCCGCGAAGGGATGGAGCGGGTCGACTGGATACATCACCAAGGAGCTCTTGAAAACCGTCCTACCTGAGCCCAAGGAGGAGAATATCAAGATCTTCGTGTGCGGCCCACCTCCGCTCTACAAGGCGATTTCTGGCGCCAAGGTGTCGCCTTCGAACCAGGGCGAGCTTGATGGCAGCATACTCGAGCAGTTGGGATACAACAAGGACCAAGTCTATAAATTTTAGAAGGGAGCCTGGAATGAAGCGTGCCATCTGTAACAACATTACTTAGACGACAGAATCCATAGACAAAGATATTGGGGGACTTGTCCCATTGAACATCGGGTTCTGGCACTCAATGTATCAAACTCGACGTACTGCTGTGAGGTCGGGTTTTTCTCGCGCGATTGTACTGCTCAGTATCAAGTACGTCTTTCATGTTTCACTGATTCGTTGGCAGTTTCCAAGGTCGAGCCAAGCCGTCATACTCGCCACTAACCCGCCAGTGTCCTGTACATCAAATGATGATGTCAACCCCCACTCTAAATCTCAGCAGAATTCCAAAGCGCGACAGATAATCGCACATGCCAATGGAAACCGAGCTATTTCACCACGGGAGTAGAGCGAGTAGGGAAATCCACTAAAGCCGTAGACTCATCCTCGTCATGGCAAAATCTTGTCACTTTTCGCTTTCTGTTCTGTGCTTCTTCTTCTTCTTCTTCTTATACGTTCTTGGAGTTCAACATTTATTTGCGCTTGGGCAGTTATCTACGAGGACGTAGAATGCAGTCATTCATCGCCTACCGCAGATTCGAACAACTTGCTCGAGATCAATATGAAAGGGACAGGAAACGGGCTGAGGCTCTGGACAGAGGCAATGCAGAAAAAAGCTCCCGCAACTCACTTGGAAAAGATCAAGGTGCGGGAGGCCATCGAGCATCTTCAATAGACGATCGGTCTTCCAAGACAGAAGTGGCTTCCAGCTCTCACAGTCCCGACGTTCGCGACCTTGAGAAAGGAGAGCAAGCAGGAAGAGCAGAGCAGAATGGAGGGCCAGCGAATCCAGACGACAATGATCTCGAAAAACGAGACACACAGGCAACGATGAAAACAAACCAGAGTTTCGGGACGAGACTGAGCCACGCGATGACCGGTATCGAAGTGCGCGAACTCTCCGAACAGCTCACAAAGCGCCGCTTAAGAGCAAGCCGCACCACAGTCGCAAATGCCAGCGAGAAAGATGGCAGGGAGAAAGATGGCAGAGAGAAAGTCTTCGTGGTCGGCTACGAGTCGGCAACGGATCCCATGAATCCGCACAACTGGTCCTACGAGAAGCGCATCGGTTCGACAATCCTCATCGCCTCTATCGGATTCATCGTCGGGTTCGCGTCTTCCGTCGACTCTGCAGCATTGACGCAAGCAGCTGAGGACTTCGGCGTCAGTGAAGTCGCGGAATCTCTCGCCACTGGGCTCTTCCTTATCGGCTTCGGCTTTGGTGCACTGTTCGCTGGACCCATATCCGAGACTGTAGGCCGGAATCCGGTCTACATCGTCACAATGGCCATCTACATGATATGGATCATGGCGTCTGCATTGGCACCTACCCTCGGCGCCCAACTCGTGTTCCGCTTCCTCGCCGGCTTCTTCGGCAGCACGCCCTTGACATGCGCTGGAGGCTCCATCTCCGATCTCTGGGGGCCGATGGAGCGGGTGTACGCCTTCCCCGTCTTCGCAAACGCCGCGTTCATGGGTCCCATCTTCGGGCCTGTGGTCGGCGGTTTCGTCGGCCAAAGTAGTCTGGTGAGCTGGCGCTGGACGGAATGGATCACGCTCATCATCTCGGCCGCTATCCTCACGCTCGTCGTGCTCTTTCAACCCGAAACCTTCGCGCCCATCCTGTTGAAATGGAAAGCCTCCCATCTGCGCACGATCACCGGGGATGATCGCTACGTGGCCGAAGTCGAGATCCGGGCCGACCCCTTCTGGAAGAGGCTCACGCGTGCTCTGTACCGACCATTCCTGCTCACGGCGCGAGAACCCATCGTGGTTCTGTTTGCGCTGTACCTGACCGTGGTATACATCATCCTCTTCACGTTCTTGGACGGGTATTCGTACATCTTCGGCGAAACCTACGGCTTCAGCGAAGGCATCATCGGCCTGGCCTTCCTGGGCATAGCCGTCGGGCTGTGCTTTGCCAGTCTCTGGACGCCGCTCATTCACAAATGGGCCAAGCGGGATCTAGCCGCCCTTCAGGAGGCCCGGGGCTCCCACGCCACGCTGCCCCCCGAGAAGCGGCTCTGGTTCGCGATGTTCGGCGCGCCGGCTGTGCCCCTCAGCCTGTTCTGGATGGGGTGGACCAATTACCCCAGCATCTCGTACTGGAGCGGTCTGGGGGCCAGCGTGCTGTTCGGGTATGGCATCTTGTGTATCTTCATCAGCAGCTACCAGTATATCATCGATAGCTACGAGATGTACGCTGCAAGTGCGTTGGCGAGTCTGACCCTGATTCGCTACGTGGCTGCGGGTGGGATGACCGTCGTCGGGATTCCGTAAGTCATGACCCCACGATCGAACAAAACGCGATGCGACCAGGAGGGAGCAAGCTGACCCTTGGATGCAGATTTTATGAGAATCTCGGCGTCCACTATACGTTGACGATCTTGGCGTGCATTTCTGCACTGATGGTGCCCGTCCCTTACGTGTTTTACTATTACGGACCGAAGATTAGAGGGTGGTCGAAGTATGCACCGAAAAATCACGTGTAGATGAGAGGCGGGTCACTTGGAGAGGAGGGAGTGGATCATAAGTGCAGAGATGTTCGCATGTATGTCAGGAAGAATGAGTTGCGGATACGGCGCTAGAGGAGTTGTAAAAGGACAAGAGCATATCAAGAAACAGCGTAGAAATTCTGCTCGAGATCGTTAGAAATGAGCTCCGAGATGGCAAAGATATACGCTACAAGACAACCGGTGTACCAACAACATCCCGTGAACTCCCAAAAGTGCCCAGAGCGCGAACTATGGCAGAATATTCCCGGATCCAGCGCCCCCAACTGCGTACGTGAATTCCTGGGCCTCCAGAATCCGCAGGTACTCCGCCGCACAGCGCCACCTACCTCCCAGCCTCCTCAGAGAATGCCGCATCGATTCCAACGCCAACTGAAAACTCTCGTCACCGCTCTCCCGAACCATCCAGGCGTAGTTCGCCGCGGCCGAGTACATGCAGTCCATGATAATCGGGCTGACCCTGTCCAGGTCCGGGCCAAGAGGCGTGACGGCGTTGAGCTGCTCCGCGAACTCGATGATGCTAGCTGCGAAACTACGGAGACCTTCGCCGGCCTGGGCTTGCATGGCGGCTCCCTCGGGCGTGCTCGATGGCTGACATTTCTCCTGCTGCAGTGCTGGACACGAATAGCGGTCACATAGGATGCAGAGGGAGCTGTAGGCGAGGGCGAGGGGAGAGGCGAGACTGAGAATATCTTTCGAGGCGGCCACTTCGTCATTAATCGTTCGGATGAGGCTTGAGACCTCGCTGTACAGATCGGAAGCGGCGGCGAAGCGTTCTTTTTCGTCGGACGCGGGCTCGCCGTAGTGATGTTTGAAGATGCGGCCCATCATTACAGAGGCCTGGCAGAGGCGGGGAAAAGGGGCGGAGGGCTAAAGAAGGATTCGGCATCAGTACCATCGATTCAGTAGGTGATGTCGAGCGCTGAGGTTGGCTTGATAATTGATAACAGTATCAGACGGGCTACAGCGGGTCTGTTTCTTGCAGAGAAAAATTGCGAATGAGGAATGAGACATGACAACACTCACCTCACTGATGGGCGTACTAACTGAATGCTGAGGACTAGCTGACATCTCACCGACATCCTAGAAATTTGTCAGGCTTGAAAAGCAGTTGAGATGATGGGACCCCACCCAAGCATAGTCGTAGATCGGCAATAGAGCGTCTTTCGAGGGTTCTTGGGAGTTGAGAATGTATCCCTGGCTACCAATGGAGACAATTCTGCTAGTCGTGAGTACGCCTGGAAATGAGTTGCAATAGGCAAGATATATCTTACCTATCCGCCAGCAGCACTCCCCACCATGTGCGAGTACGCTCTTCTTGTTCGATCCAGGTACTCTAGAAAGAAGTCAGCGATCTCCTATGAGAAGAGATTAAAATCTTACCGGACGTCCCAGGAGTTGTGCCGCCTCGCCATTGCCATTGATACCGAGCATGTTTCCATATCTAACGCACCACCCTGCAGAAAGTGAAGCGGCTGGATAGATAGCTTGGCCATACTCAAACCAGGTAACGAGCAGATTTGCTTGAAGTACGAGTAATGACGCAGTACCAGTAGCCTCCATCAAGGCGACGAACCTCTTGGCCGACAGGTAAATAGCGTTTTGCGAGCTTTCAATGCCATCCTGAGGTCGGGAGGTGATGAGTTTCATGCACAAAAATAGCAAAGCTAGATCTGGGCCAACCTCCCACATGGGATTTGCCATATTTCGGGTCAGGCGCTTTTGGGAGACGATGGGCATCCATTTGTGAACGGTCTCCAAATAGTTTGTGATTGTGTCTTGGACTGTGGACCCATCTCCTAGTATTTGGAGAGCGTCCTAAGAGATTTAGTCTTAGCGCGTCGAGTAACAAGGAGGCTGCTCACCACAGGGATTTCGATAGTCGGCTTTGGAATGGCAATGCTTTCAGAGTCAGATTTTGAGAACATGAGAAGGGCGGGCACCTTGCTCACCCTCCATATTTGAATGTATTGCTATCGAGGAAAGCAAGAGCTGGAAACCTGTTTTGTATGCCTGGCCATGGGATATCTTGAGGAGGATTATACGAGGGGACGTGGTGGACGATGTTCTCTGATACAGCCGATGATGGTGTAGCATAAGGAGTCGGGGCGCCCATGAGACAATTTCTGCCATTCAAGGTTGCCTCGAGTTCCATGACCTTCATCCGTAGAGCGTTGAAGTCATCAGAAGTCGGAGCGGGCGCATCATTCGAGTAATCGCAGGCACGCTGCATCCGCTCGCACAACGAGCAAGCTGGTAGGGCTTTATTACATTTGCGCTTTTGCTTCCGGCATGACATGCATGCTTGGTTGGCCTTTGGGCCAAGATATTCTTGGGCTCCATGGTTATGATTATTCGGAGTCCCGCTTGGAGGAGCGTACGAAAGAGACATGGTCTCGTGCGGAGCGTTGGCCGCTTCGTTTGGTAGTAGGTAGAGGAGGAGATGAGTAACTGAACATAGAATGGAGATTAGTAAGTTGGATCGTTCGAGGCTTAGCAAGTCCTTCTATATAATCGTACTACTCATACGTTTTTCAAAAGAGATCATATTACTCACATGTCCTCCCAGCGATTGAATGCGATACTGTAAAGAGGGTTGAGTTGAGCGGCCGAAAAAGCCGCCCGTCAAAGGTCGACTTTCATCGTAGTCCCCTCAGTACCTTGGGCTAAGCGAAAGCTCAAATGCGACGTCGCCTCGTCCAACAACCAAGACGCTGTCTCATCCACATTTCAGTAGCAAGACTATAGCACATCACAGAACTCGAGCATTGTTCGCGAAGAGCTATGATTTCTGCTATCGCCCAAAGCTGCCCAGCTTTACCAGTTCTCTCTTGGTTTCAGGACCTTCCAACAGAGATTCGATGTAAGATTTGGTCGCTCGCTGCACCCAGTCGTCCTCGAGTCATCCAGATCGCATACAGTCGAGAGAAAGAAAAGTGGCATTCTTGCCCTGATAGCTGCGGTGGGCTTCCTACAATCATATCGGTCTGTCACGAGGCGCGGCAAGAAGCATTGAGGCCGTACACGAAGATGCTGGAAACATGGGTGGATCTCAACCAAGATACAATATTCATCAGTGATACTTTCTTTACCGTACGCGAAGCCCGCAGTATGATGATGAACTTGGAATACACGGGCCTGATCAAGAGGATTGCTTTCACAGAAGAGGTCTACTTTGGTATGAAGCAGGTCCACCAGGCGTTTCCCAAGTTGGTTGATCCTCCTGCAGCGGTCCTGCGAAAGATGCGGCGGTTGACACACTTTTCTCTGGCTCTGATGGATGATGGCAAGGAATTTAGTTTTGATGCTGAAGACTTTGCTGCGCTCCTGTCAGACGATGAGGACCCCGATGACAGATCGGCAGAAGACGAAGAGGAGGACGGACCACATTCATACAACAACACCGAAGGCATCGAAGAAGAAGAATCCGAATCTATCCCAAGTCCTAATGCAGATGATCTGCCCATAGACAGGGAAATAGGCGGTCTAGCAGAGCAAGAACGACGCCTAGGCCTTCAAGAAGCAAATAAAATGAAGCGTATGTCCAATGGCTACTTCAGACATGTAGGTGACATCCATTTCGAGAGTGCAACGCACAGTCCTGATTACTGGGACTCATGGTACCCATGCTTGGAGCAAATACAAGTGGACTTCGACGAACAGCAGGTCAAGGGCGAGGCATGGAGCCGTCCATTGATAGCCGTAGTAGAAACTAAGCCTGGCCTCAATTTCATTGGGAGAGCCTCTGACATTGACTGGAGAGCTACTTTTGACTGGACACATTGTGAATCTGCAGAAAGCGATGTTTCCGAGGTCGAGGCGGAGGATTCTGTGATAGACAATTGAAGGCTGCTTGAACCATGCAGAATTTTCAACTGAAGATATTTACCATTCATATCTCGGCCTGGTATGAACCTTTTGCAGCCTCTCTGACCTTTCTTGGATTAGCGCTGCTGAAGTGAAATACTAGTTCTGATCTGTAGCACTTCTATGGTCTTTGTGAATATATATATATATATATATATATAAATACTCTCTCGCTGCTTGTGCTTATCTTGCATATGTTGTCATTCCTGAACCGCGCAGGTGGCAGTTTTTGACCAAAGAGTATTGCCTCGAATGATACTGTGGTTCTGAGGAAAAGAACCTTGATAACCTCACATCCTAGTGATGTCAAAGGGCTGCATGCATTGCTTGTCTGGATAAAGAAGTCGAGAAATTGCTTTTCCTCAGCACCACCAGATACTTTGTAAGCTTCGATGGGCTTTGATTTTTTATTCTTTGGGGTTCAGTCTATAGGAGCAGTCTAAAGACAGAGTGGCTTTGCATCACAGATTCTTCACGTCTTGTTGGTGATATTGAGGACCTTCACTTTGCAATTTTTCCCTTCTGTTCAATATAGTAAGACCTGGCTAGCTCTATTATCAGCTCTGTTATCAGCTCTGCTATAAGCATCCAAATCCAGTTCATTATTTGTTAAATCATAACTTTATCTAATCCCAAACACGCCGATAGCTAAACATCCATAATCTCTTGTCCAGTCAATCTCCTATCATTCTGTATCATTCAATCAACTTTCTTATCATATACAGCACATGGCATCACCCCTACTGCTTCATCGCTTGCGCCTGTCCGCCTTCTTCTTAGGGTAATCAGGGTGGATCAGTTTATGGAGAAACCTTTCTTTGATTTCTTCTTCGTCTTGCTAGGAGAAAGCTTTGCCTGGGGTGTTGTTAGCTCCACCCCAAATATTTGTTTGGTTCTTAGAACTTTTGATTTGTCTAGCTTTAGCCTTACGATCCATTATTACCTGCGACTTCTCAGTGACTCTGGTCATCTCATCGCAGCCGAACTGAGCTGTACTAGTCTTGGGGAGCATGAACTTGGTATCAGCCTTTGCCTGGCGCTTTTCGATATACTCCTCCTCAGCTCTAGGATATCTCAGGCAGCGATGACCTTATCAGTCTGCAGCTGATGAACTTGGGTGTGAAGCTTTAATCTGGTTGGGTTGAGGCGCAGGCATTCCTTCTCTTGCTCAAAGTACTCTTGCTCCATGCGCTCAACCTGTGATCAAAGAGAAACTTGATCAAGTTAGCACAGGGACTGATTTAAGAAAGCCTTTGCTTGTTGCACATATCAAGGAGCTCATATTTGTTAACACTATAGAAGCGTGGGAGGGTTGTTCTAGTTGGGTTAATGCTAGCTGCACCTATTAGTGGTGACCTGCAGGTTGATTAGTATCAGTGCAATGCATATTGGTCACTATGAAGCTGCTTTGCAGTTATTAGCGCTAAATAATAGACGTATGGTGAACATAGCTGTTGTTTTTGTTTACAAGAGATCTCCTTCCAGTCTCTAGGAATATTATGTATCAGAACAGAACATGATGAGTATTGCTGAAAAGCGCTAGCAGGGATCTGCTAATTTGCCGAATAGAAAGCCGGACTGCCAGGCACAAACACCTCTGACAGCAACAACTTGCGCCTGGGACTGGTGTGGCGCATCTTTCTTCTCTGCGTATATGGCTCTGACTCTGAATTTAGCTTTGGCTTTAGTGAGAGCAGAAGAATTTTATGCACGAAACCACCTCGAATTAGGGAGACAACCAGCTAGTGCTGTGTACTCTAATAACTAATATTGATATTCGTCTCATTATACCTTGGTGGCAGTATTTCATTCTTTACAATTGGTTTTATTGTTGTGTCATTCGCTTTACAGTTTGTTATTCACATGTCGAAAGCAAAATCCAACAGGTCAGGAAAAAACTCTTTCACTACTGTTGGGGAAGGAGTAGAAGGTGCAAGTTTCAACAGTGGTGAAGATGGAGAAAGTCATATTCTTATCGATGAATATCTTTTAATGAAGTTGAAGCAACTTAGAGCCTTTAATAACGCAGAATTCTATTGGTCATCAATTTCTCTTTATCTGTTATAATTGCATGTCTATCTCATTGCCAGCTTGGCTACATGGCCTACTAATGTCTAGCATTTTTGCAATCAAAGGACACCTCAAACTCGATTCCAATTCTCCCATAGTAGCTATATTGGCAAATGGGACAAGAAGTGCGGCGATGCGTTTGAAGCAAGGGCAGAACTGTTGGAGCTTAGCATTTTTTCTTAGCCTGATTTGACTTGTATACTTGTACATCAGAGCAAGATGCTACAAGCATGAACATGTTTTTGTTTGAGCTTTTGATGTTGGTAGTGAAACATTTGACTGGTACTTCCCCCTTACGCTTGAACCTTCAGATGTAAGACTGTGCTGCAATATGCCAAGTGACTCAAGGGCAATTCTGGTCTTCCGCTAGGCCAGAACGTATCAGAGGTCTTTGCAGCACAACTATCCGCAGAATCTCAAGCAAGATCAGAGAGGTTAGCTTCTCATATCTTAAGAGAGTGCTGTACAACAGCTTATAGATGCTGGAAGTCTGTAAAAACCAAGCTACATAGGCCCTTGTTCCCTCATCCATTGAGACAGCATGAAACCAGAGCGTCAAAAAATAGTCTCCAGGTGACTCCAACAGCTTCAACTTTTGCTTTGATACCATGAAGTCTTTTGTCCCAGCCCTGAAGTTCTATTGTGCTAAGTAACAGAGTAGCATAGAAGTCATGTTCACAAGCTAGCAAGCCTTGGGATATCTGGAGACAGTATTCTATATTCGTCTCTGTGCCAAATATACAGTGAACTCAAAGCTTCGCTTCTGTTAATTCATCTTCACAACTCCTCAGTTTCAACGGCCGTATTGGTATTCTCACTGTTCTGCTCGCTGGTAGCTGGGGTAGGAGCCGATGCCTCCTTTTCTCGTCAGAATGCCTGGCTCAGATCTGATTCGAAATGCTGATGACTTACCTCAGATAGAACCGGCTCAAACACTCTTCCCTCCCCGCCAATGACTTCAAGCTCAAGTACACCAGCCGCATTGACCTGCCTGCGCTGCCTCTGCTCTCTTCTTTGCGCCGCCATCCAGGCCTTCCTCACCGCCAGCTGCTTCTCGCGAGCCTTGAGCTCCTTCTCCTCCTGCTCTATCCAGATATCAACCAGGTTGACCCGGGTCTGCATATATAGCACATAGTTGCGCGCCAGCTTCTTCGCCACGACCGTCTTCATCAGGTCAAAATCCCGGACCGCATAGTCGGGGTGGCCGGGGTACATATTTTCCTCCAGCTCCTCGAGCCAGAGCCGGTGAGCCCGCCTGTCAGCGTCGAGGAGACCCCGCATACCCCTGCCGATAGCAGAGAGGGAAAATTCGGCGTGCTCTCCGTAGTAGATAGCGTGGTCCTCGAACTGATCGAGGAGTTCGTTCCAGCTCATGTCTGGCCATGTGGGGTCTTCGGGCATAGGACCGATGTCTGGGACCTGAGGTAGGTACATCTCGCCTGCAGGCGGAGATCGTGAGCTATCTCTTGAGCTGAGAAATAGGTCTCGTCGCAGAGAGGAGGCCGTCGAAGGGTTCGAAGATGGTGTGTATGCTCGCTAAGATTGATGATCGCGCGTTCAAGGCACCCGACCTCTGTGCCAATCGCTGCGATGAACCTGTGTGAGTTTGCGAATTTACGGTCCTGTACAGGCGAAGGATGATGAAGCTGACGTGTTTCTGGAAGCAGAGATCCACGGTCCGAATTTTGAGAGCTCCTCAAAACTCGGAGATATGAATTGATTTGTTTGTAGTTCACAAGTGATATTGGATCTTCGACGTTGCATTTTGTTGCCTTTCTCCATTTCTCTACGTCTCGTTACCTCGAACGATTCCTTTTATTCTGCTTTTGTTGAGGTGTCAACTACTTTCATTCTTATGGTAATATATCTGCAAAGCATTCTTGTCTCTCCCCCCCCGGAAATACTCAGCAAGGTAATCAATGGACTCTGGAGACCCAGCCGTGTCACAAAAGCCAGCCGACATTTTATTGCAGTTAAAACCCTCTGATAGGCTAGTCTCTCCCAGAAGGTTCCTTCACCGTGTTGGGGACGCCTCTATGGACCAAGCCTTCCATCCAGCAGAACCCGCATCCGGGCCAACATCAGCAGCTGAGCTCATCTGACGTGAAGTGCCACGGCGTGCAGAAGAAAGGATTATTCGACAAAATCAATTATCTAAGTCTTGACGATTCAAGAGGAGTGCGAGAGCCGTACCCACTAGAGCTGCGCTCTCACACTACCCAGAGAAGGGAAGTGCGCTGTAGCTATGGGCTGTATAGAAGCTCCGTAACGTGAAAAAATTGTTCACGTATCAATCGATGGCACGTCCGAAGCCAGAATATTATCCGACGCATTGGTTTTTATTTAGTCTGCCAATTCTTGATACAAAAAATTGGAGCCCTGAGCCCCAAAACCTAGACGCGCCGAAAGCTGCGAAACAAGATTCTTCAAACCTTCTTCCCGACCAGGAAAGATTCACTCCATACGCCACATTTTGCCTCGTCAGATGTCCAAGTAAAAGCATATATGCAATATGCGGAATTGGAGTTCGCCGGATCAGAGAGAAGTGGATGAGGGACGGAAGACCTGCGAATAATGGAGGTTTCAGCGTCCGACAGGTCACAGGGAAGGGATATTTCGTAAGCTTACAGTTGCATTCAGAGCAGTCGGGACTTAAGAATAAGGTATCGACGGTTGCGGATTAGCTTTTTTGAATTAGTATAGGGTAAGTCCTAAGACCCTGGGCGATTTCTGCAAGTGGTCTTACCTTGCGATCTTCTACACTAACATTGACGGCAGCCTCGTGCTCAACACCGTCGGTCTCAGTATCGTGCTCAACATCGCCTTTTCCGACATTCTACAAGGTGTTAGAAGTGAACACGTGGGGTAAGTATTCGATTTTTTTACTTCGGAAATAACACCGGTTCTGTCAGAGACTACGGCAAATTTAGGTGCCTCTGTCGAACGAGTAGACTGAAAACTGGTAGGCAACTTGCTGGCACACTAATTCTCAAGCTGAGCACTGTAATCTTTATTGCCCAGTTGTACTTCTTCTAGGTACTGTTGAACGCTCTCGATATCCTGTCGGAAGAGACCGGTGGTTTTGCGTAAAGCTGCCCTATGCATGTCCGCTTTGGCAACGAGGCTCTGATCAGTAGTGATGGCAAATCTTGTGACTGAACCACCTCGATCAAAGTTCCAATATCGAAGTGTGGCAGCAGAAACAAGTTCCATATTTGTTTGATCTTCCAGCAGGATCATACGCGACGCACAGGTTTCTTCTGCCTCGTTCAGGGTCTTCTCATGCCAGTAAATAGTATCGGAAAGAGAATCGGCGTCCTTGGTACTTCCAAGTTGATCTGCGTGACTATCATCAGACATACACTGCTCGATGTGAGTTCTGGTGCCTATATATGATCAAGGTGAAAGTGACAACTTACCTCGCTCAATTAGACCTTATCTGGAGATTTCATGGGCTTCAACGTGTGCTGGCGATACAATTCAGCTTCGTATACCTGACAGTTGAGGTGTACTTACTATTGCGAAGCTAGTGTCAAATTCGACTTTAAGATCGCTCTAGTACAGCTCTTCCGTATCTTCTTCACCCCCCTTGAGCATAGCATTTCTAACTGCCAGCGCCGCTCTAAATTTGCCCTTCTTTTCTCGGAATACCTTGAGAAGCATGTTCTACTGCTCCTGAATCAACTTTTCCATTCCCTCCTTGGTAATGCTGCTGTACAGCTTCACCTTGTCGTTGATTTCGTCGATCATTTCGCCCATCAAAACCTTCACACAATCCTCAATCGATTCTCTCTCGTATCCTTCCTAGAACGCGTACAAGGCGTTGATCTCATGAAGAATTAGTGCTTGAACGAGATCATTGTCGTCAAAGTCGTCCGCCGGCATTGTTATATCGCACACCTCACATTGAAGTTCAAGCTTAGACGTGGACATGAGGTCGAAACGGTTGACACCGAGGACTCGACCATATGGGAATATCTTTAGCGGAAGGCAATTTCTCGGACTCTCAGTGAGAGGCATCTTGCCTGAACGTCTTCGATTTTTCTGTTGAACGATTTTCGAAGAAGATTGTTTGAAAAATGAGGAGACTTAAAATCCAAAATGAAAGCTGGGTTTCTTTTTGGGTATAAAATAGACCTCGCTGACAGCTTTTTGAAATTGTTTCCCTACATATCAACACCACCACTTCCAGACATCGCGTCCCTGGACAAGGCCACAGACGGCTTCGTGGCGCAGAATTGGCACTCAGAGCGGTATCATCACCCTATGGAAAAGCTGACCACATTTTCGACGTAGGCTCTGACTCCGATGATTCCTTTCCTCGTGAAAAGAGGTGTCTCGAGTTGTGCCGGCCACGGTGGGATTTGGCCCCAGGTAATCGCGAGTTTTTTGGTGTTTGCGGCCTAAAGGATTGGAAAATATTTGCCCGGATCTAATTCCGACTGAACCTCCCGAGTTGTGCCGTCCGCGGTGGGAGGGGTCCTAGGTAATTGCGCGTTCTTCGCAAGAGTAAAGTCACTCCTCCACAAGATAAATGGCCATCGCGCTATTCAGACCGCCCGACACAGCTCTGAGCATCTCATCTAACCTCCCCTCGATAGCCCTCATCGACGAGGCTACAAAGAAAGCAGTAAAATGGTGAAGGCTACAGTAGCGCGAGACTGACTACGTGATGTCACCCGCGGAAAATATTATTTGTCGGATACAATCGCGGAGTTTCAAAAGCTACATGGCAAATGTTCGGAATGTCAGGGCTGAAGGGTAGGGAGGGAGTTTTTAGATCATACAAATTCTGGCTCTAACGTCAGCCAGCTCATCAGAGACAACCCCAAACACTCAGCCGTCTTCTCACTTTTTCTGAGCTACGAAGCGGGGCCAATATCTCATTCGAAAGGTGACGTTCTCGTCTCTGTTTTGATTCTTGAGATAAGCGAGCAACGATAGGGGAGGCGGAGCGTCGGTGATAAGGAAGAAGTCCAACAACCGTGGGAACCAACAGCCTTACTTGGCGCTTTGTATCGAGATTCGAGGGCGCGACGGCCACCTCATGTTGAAAATCCATTCCGTCAATCAAGATGTCTCGGCGGCTACTTCAACCGAGGAACCAGTCGTAGAACGCTGATTTTCTATTAACAGACGAGCTCCCTTCTCTGAAATCCGTCATCCAAATCACCGTCTGGTAAAGACCGGCAGTAGTCTCCGCCATCGAAATCCTCTAATATCCGTCGTCCACCAAAAAATGCGTGCTATACCTATACATACTCAGACCAGCGGCCAGCTGCTTCGCCGCCAGACTCGTCCAGGACGATGCAGTTATCTCTCCACCCCAAGCCCGAGCGCCATACTGTACATCATCTATCTGGCTTCCCGCCCAGCCACCGCGGAGAAGATTGACGATGTTCTTCTCGCCCGCCGCTCCCATCCCATACCATCCCATGGCACTGCCAGCATCCGAGTGCATATTCCGGTATCAATTCGCACCGTTGCAGCTGCTCGACCTGATGCGGCGTCGATATCTGCGGGGCTATCTCCAGCAACTACTCGATCATCAAGAACTTCTGGAGTCGGGTACGTCGCGATGTTCACGATGTCCTTGATTGTATCCGAAAAGCAAAGCCTCTACCTATTATTTCCCATCAGTTGTCTATTCAAAATATGTCTCCCGACTACCAACTGCATAGACTCGAAGGGTCACTAGTGGTTGTGCCAATTTACACGCGACCTTGGCAGTGGTACAAGAAGTCCTACCTCATTCCCGCTAGCACGAGCTGTGCTTTGCTTAAGTTCCAATTTCTTGGAGAATACGTTGGTAGACGAGAGCTTAGCTTGGGTCTTTTCCAGCTTGTGAGAATTCAATCAAGGGCTAGATAGTAACGACGCTTCCGCTACAGGCTTGACTTCGGGACTATCCAAAGTCATCCTCAAGAAAGAGAGTCTGAATTCTCTCCACGTCCATATTGCAAAGGCTCCTCTCAGAGGAAGGCTTATAAAATTTAATCTACTAGATTCTAAAAGTTCTCAATGCCACGATCTCACCAGCTAGCAAAACGATTGAAAAAGGCTACAGGGCCTATTCGCTCTCTTTCGCTACATACATACTCTGTGTATGTCTCGCCTCCCAATTAAGGAAGTCGCCCAAGTCATGTCCCAGATTGAAGCCCATAGGAATCGGCACCTCATCATCCTCTACCGAGCCCGAGACGACGATGTTGAGCATCGGGCTTGGCGGTAGACTGTGCAGGCTCTCCGCGAGAGACGGTCGACGGAGACCCCCTGGCTGTATGCTCAAAGCGCCGACACCCACCGGAGGACTGGCACTGTGACGCCGGGGATCTATGCTAGGGCTAGCGGCTGTGTCGATATTGAGATCATTTCTCCAGCCTGTCATTTGCTGTCCGCTGTTGTTATTGATGAGCTGGCGAGGGAGAGGAGGCCGAGGAGATGGCGATGGAGGCTGACCAGTCCAGCCTCTCCAGGAGCGCTTTTGCTGGTACGAGATCTCCGGCTGTCTCTTTTCTAGCACTATCGACTTAGGGGCAGTCGTAGCTTCTTCTCGTTCCCAGACATCGGCTTCGCTCTCGATCCGGCCGTAACCTTGGAACCCAAAGCTGCCGTACCATTTGATTATGCCGTCGATCTCGGCTTCGTCAGCTTCCCACTCAGCGTCATCCCTCAGGTCGGCGTTGTCGTCGAGGATCGTGCCCGAGATGGCCATTTGAAATGCGATCCAGTCTAGAGCCTCTTCCTCAGGAGAAGAGCCTTTGCGGCCGCGAACTAGGCGATCAAGACGGATCGGGCCGTGGCGGAAGAGAGGCGATGTCAGAGTGAAATTTGTGGAGGGGAGGATTATTTGCGCTGGGGGGGGAAGGATAGATAGAGATGGTCGAGATAAGTCGGTGGAGGAGGTGGATAAGGGACGTTGCGTCAGCGTGAAGTTCAGAGACGGGACTTCTGGTATAGTGGGCAGCATCGAGGCAACTCTGGACGCCGATGACCTGCGGACCGCTCGTGGTGGAACCGGTGGGGGTGGTGCTGGGAAAGAATAGTCGCTTAAGAGCATGCTATCTTTGGATGACAGGGGATTCTTTTGGTCCATGCCTCTTACTAATTTAGGGGACGGTAAGAGCACGGGTGACAGCGGACTCGTCCAGGGCGTCGCAGGTGGTGGAAGAACCGGGCTTGGGAAGGGAGGAGGTTGTTGCTGGGCAGCAGTGATGCGAGAGCTCAGACTCTCGAGATGAAATGGTTCCTTCGGAGTGCTACTGTCGGTTTCAAAGCTGCGAGCTGATTCTAGCGATATCTTTCGATCGCTTTCAGCCTTATCCTTCATTTGCTGGATTCTACCCGGCGTCAACATTTCGTCTACCTCCATTCTGAACATTTTACCGCTAAATACATCCACCATGTTTGTAGTGACATCCGCCAATGTCCATCGTGTCGGGGTGTTCGCCGGTGGCGGTGGCGGCGGAGGAAACTTAAGGCTTCTGCCGGATGAAGTAGCCTTCCTTTTGCTCGCTCGCTTCTTCTTGGACACGGAAATGGCTCTCGCAGGGGGTTTGAGCGGAGAAGTCAGCCATCGTGTGTTTCTCTTCATCGGTCCGCGTAGAAGTGATGAAGACTTCGTTATTCCAGAGCTTTCTAAGTCGACCCATCCTCGCGTAGCAGCTTTGGCAGAGGCTAAAGCCGTACCAACTGCCTGGAATGCCTTGTCGGTCTCGCGAATCAATTGCTCAACATCCTCGGATGATTCTTCCATCTCTGGTTCTCCGGTCGATATAAGACTCTGTGTCGGGGTCTTATCTTCGTCAAGTAAGTCGATCGTGAAGATTCCGAGAACGTCAAACGGTGACTCGAGTGCGAATTTCGCAGCTGACGGTGTTCTGGGACTGAATTCTAAATCACTTGGAATTAAGAGCTGGGATGATGGTTCTTGGAAAATAAGATGCCATGTTTTTGCGTCTCCGTCGGCAAACTCGTCAGACAAAGGAGGGAGATACAGAATATCTGGGTGGGGTGGCGGTGGTTCGGCGCTGAACAAAGAGTGTTCTATCGGGGCCGGATTTGATTCACAGTCGCAACTGCACAAAGAACTCGCTGAAGAGTGAGCAGTCGTGCTTTGCGGAGTGAGGCGATTACTTCGGCTCGTTACATTGCTACCTACTCGTCGAAGCTGATGAGTAGTTTCCGCGGATGAGGTTTGCGATAGCCATGAGAGTCTAGAAGAGTTGCATGTGGCCAGTTTTGCGTCTGCGAAGCGTTCGTCACCGTAAGTGTTGCTAAAATCCTCGAGAGTAGTTTTCTTTTTGTGAGAAATGAATCTTTTGATGCACAAGCCCGTCTTCTGGAGCAGCATCTTGAAGTTTGAGCATATATAATCTGAGAAGAGAAAAATGTGGTGAGAGGTGAATAGAAAGGCTTGCGAACACAAATGACTGGGGGACGTTGGAGATGATGGGAGAAACAAGTGCCAAATATCGTGAGACTGTGCTGGTATGACATGCTTCAGTAATAACTCTAGGAGAATAGAGGAAAGAAAAGTGCCAAAAAATCTGACGCCCAGCCCACTCTGGCTCGACAGTCACACATACCGACCTTACGAGAGCATCTGGGGCATCTGGGGAACCAATTTGAAAGCTGCGTCTAATTCCAAATTCACCTGCTTGACAACATGCATAGCGGATGCCCACTCGAACCCAAGGATGCGAGAAGCAGTCAATACTCTGCACGTAGAGAGCGCAGAGATGCCCAGCTCGAGAGCCCTACACATGGGTGAGAATCCCTGAGTAACATTCTAAGCATTACGTAGGATTCGGCCATCATGATGCAAGCTTTTCCGTCGCTAAACAGGAAGCGCCGCATGGTCTGCCTTGTAATGGAGAGCGCCTCTGCGACCGACCCACAGCAATGTGAGCCGTCGCATAAATCGATAATCAAGCGCATCGATATATTGGCTAGAAGGGCGAGATTTCGTCGGACAGAGCGTAGCTGCAGCGCTGGACAGCTTTTCGCCTCTCGCTTCGTATACAGTAGTCCATGGGATGGTTACGGGAACACACTGTGCGGCCCGATATCTGCTGAGGACACGAGAACCAATCCTGACGGATACATGCAGGATAAATTGGTTATAGGACCCCGATGACAAAATGGCGAACATAGGAGAACTGAAGAGAGCCTAGATAGCACTGGATCTTGGTATGGAGCAAGTGGCGTGAAGAGCGCCTCGAAAGATTGGAAAAGAAATGCTCGCGTGCAAGATATCATTCCAGGAGATATCGTCGATCTTGTGAAGGTATGTGTATGTGTGTGTGTGTATGTGCGCAGAAAAACTGGTGCAGAAATGGGGTGCATCCCGAAGCGGCCTGCCGTAGTACGACAACCACTTTTTGCGTATGCTTTGTCTTGTTGTCGAGTCCTCGCCGTCCAGCCCCCGGCAGATCGGGGAAATCAGGCAATGGCGTCGGAGGGTCTGGTAGGGGTCAGTAGGGCTAGATCTGCGGATCTGGATTGCGATTGCAATTGTCCTGTTGGCCGGCACTGTGTATATACACTGTCGGTCAGGATGGTATATGAGAGTAATGGGGTGGAGGACGATGCACCAGACATTGATGGCTCGGGAAGCTAGTGTCACGAGTATGATCACGTGGCGGCTCGCGAGACGATGATAGCATGTAAAGGGACTCTTTCTAGAAAAGCTTGTATTCGATGAGAAGGAAATTGAGGAATTCTTTCCATGGTTCGGCCGCCAAACAATGTCTATGACCGAGAAACTCTATTGGGTTTTCTAGATCATGTGATATCACAAACACCTGCCCCGCGCCGGCCTCAAAACCTGACATCAGGCTTTAGAGGACTCCCATCATACAAGGCTTCGTATCTCGGTTCTCGCACCACTGCAGATTGCCCAACGGTCTACAGAGCCACCAAACTTTCCACGCCGCAAATCCTCCGAAAAGATCGACCGCCCCCGGAGCTTCCTGTAGCGTGAGATATGCCAGCATGCTTACCGACACCACCCGAGGTCTGGGATCGGGTTGGAGGACTCGTGTCGTGTTGTGTCGAATTGAGTTTGGGGGGATGGAGATGCGGGTTGATGTTGGTATTCAGGGTTACATTCAGTGCATTTCTAACAAAATAGTTCGAATGTAATGCTATTTTTGAGGCCAGGTCAATGTCTTGCGAGCTGATATATGGATAATAAGAGAGCCAGACCGAGCCAACGCCCTCCAATGCCGCAAACAAGGACCCCGATCCAGACGCGGCATTTGAAAGAGTCCGAACATCGCAACACCGACGAACGATACCGGGCAGCTCCTCCAGTACCAAACCGGTAAAACGGCTAGCAAACGAATGGACGTCCCCAATTCGAAGTTGAATGCCGGGCATCAAGGTTTTTCCATCCCACTCGCTACTCAGCACGCTCCCAAGTGCAAAAAATCTGCTGCCATATCGTAGCCTGATCCACAAATGTCTGTCCTCACTTCGCATCCATGTGCTTTGAACAGTTCCACTTTCATGTGCAACTGCTACCTCTTTCCTCTCCCTCGAATCCCTCCCCCATGGTTGACTCGCCTAGCTCAAATTAAGCTCCGGCGAGGCAGGGCAAGCCCTTTCGACACCGCATCAGCAGTAGCCATAACCCGGAACTGCTGCAACGGCGGCTCATGATGATCTCCCACATGTGTGGCTACCATAGCCGGCGTCGTTGTCGTTTTGACGAAGGACGAGGCAGCGTGTATAGGGACGTGTCGGTATTTCTCCTCGTCCCGGTATTGAGCCGTCGGCTCAGGTTTGGAAGGGCTTTCGAAGATGCGGCGGAGACAGGCGCACATGCTTTGGCTTGAATCTGGGAAGGGCTGTTGGTATTTTCTGTTGCTGCGGAACTGTGGCAGACCCTTCGTGGTGACGGTAGATGAATGATGTATTTAAAAGAGGTAACTGCAGTATAGACTTGCTCTATTCTACATAATTTGACCACAAATGAAGACAAACTAAACGTTTCATTCACCAGGACAGTAGTCGGAGGCTGAAGGCAAGGGAGATGGTGAGGATCCAAGCTGAGTGAGTTGTTAGCTCAATGAGGTAGAGACGGCTCAGGTCGTGAAGGCTCAGGCTTCAGAGAAGAAGAAGAATTTATAAGATTTACCACTTGTAGAGAATCGACAATAGAAACAACAAACAGTGAGCTACGTCAGAGATAGCAGGCCAGAGACTGGCTGTATATTTACCTCCACTCGGAAGACATAGCTTAAGCCTGATGCTTCTAGATCAGACGCATGACAGAGATGTAGAGAACACCGACTGGATGACAGGCTCTGCGATGCTTGGAAAGAAGCTTGGTCGGTCCATCGAATTGGTCAGGATGAGCTTGTTGTCTGCGTGCATCAAAATCCTCAATAGCGTTTACAGCCACCACTGGCACATTGGTAGCGTCCACTCCCGCTTACGTCTAGTATAGTCATGAGAGCTAGAACTCCAATAAAGCATATGGGTCTAAATAAGCTTTGTCAGTATCCCGCCTATGGAATTGTAAACTTCCGCCGCAATTCTTGGAAGCGGAACAACAGACAGATGCGACAGTTGCCGTTCGACTACCTCCGAGTGCAATGTCTGTCTCGGAAAGCCGTGCAATCTTTGCGCATTCTGGAAGCCTGAAGTCTACTGTGTCTCGTAGATGTGGAAAGCCCAATGGCGAGGAGTCTTTGCAAGAAAGTAAACACCCACACACACACACCGAACGCATGGATCTTCCCCACACGCAGCTACAGTCCGCCCCCAAGCTTGGACCATGAGTAGGGAGGGGGCTGAGAAAAGTGGCGTCGGTGGGATGCTGCGACATACTTGAGCTGCCGTCCTGATCAAATAATTTTGAGCCCTTTGTTGTTTGCGAGCTTGCTAGCCAGTGGGAAGAGGGGGGTGGGGGGGCGTTTGATGGCGCCGAAGAGTGGAAGTTATGTCAGGTATGGTTTCATCGTGCAATCTTGAACCCCTCCAGCCCATGCTTATGTGACTCTCTGGCTTGATGTCAGATGAGAAACAGAAAGAGTAATTCAAATCTCATTGTCAAAGTCAGGGATAAAGTCAGAGGCCTGATTGATGAGCTGGCACAGACATGTTGCGAGCTACTATACATTGTTTGTGGCTTTCTTAGGTATTAGGGGGCTTGCGTAATGAGTCTGTCGTGGTGAGATTCAAGGTGCGCTTGAGGATGAGGGGTGGGTCCTCGCATAGTCTCACGCTCCCAAATGCAGATGACTGACAGATGATTGATATTTGGCACTGGCGAATTTAGAAGCCAGTTGCCAGAACCGGCATGATATACAGGTAGGCTTGGATCATTGTCAAAGCCTAAGCCCAAGATGTTGGTCTGCAATGTTTCCTCTTGTGAGTCGGAAGCGCAAAGCGCTATACCCTGACCGAAGGATAACATGCCAAGTACATGAGTCAGTCGGATGCAGCTATTCGAGTCATGTTGAGAGACTGTTGCTTGATCTCTTCTCTTCAAGCTACAAGACCATCCCAAAACCCCCATCATCCCATGTTCGCAATTCTCACGAGCAACTCGCCATGTTTCCCGGCTTCGTGTTTGGTTTCCTGCAAGAGCAGAGCAGGTAATCCGAGGTCTTCGGGCCGTTTGAATACCTCGTGTCGAAAATCTCGACACTTTCCCCGCTGGCATTTTCTTTGAACCTCGGCTTCTTCAAGGTCCACGGCACAGCAAGCTTGAGGCTTACAAAGACTCTGGGTTTTCCGGCCATTGACATGCAATGTTACGCTTCTGCCACCGGTGATAAGGTTACATGTAGAGCACAATGTCCGGAGCGCCGACCAGGTGTTTGTAGGTTTGTTTATCATTGCGACGCCGGCACGTCACTGTGCTTGACGTCAACAGCGGGGCATTTATTCTCATGGGCTCCCCTCCCCTCTGGCCTCATCCAGAGCATTCTTTTCCTGGCCGCTGACCAAACGTCCCTCCACCTCAATCTTCACAGCCTTACAGCTCTTAAAAAGACATTTGATTCTTTCGCAGATACCCAGACTCACAATCAAATTCCTCCTCCACTTTCAATTAACAAACATTTCGACCAACACCGCTGCCATGGTTCAGAACAAAGCCTTGATCTTCAAGAAGATCCCCCAAGGAATGCCCGTTCCCGGCCAAGACCTCGCAGTCGAATCGCGCGAATTCGACCTCGAGCAAGCCCCTCCCGCAGGCGGTATCACTACCAGGAACTTCTATGCCTCCTTCGACCCATACCAGCGTGGCAGAATGCGCTCCCCAGAGAAGAAGTCCTACTCTCCACCTTTCGAACTCGGAGCGCCGATTGGCAACAACTCGATAGCCAAAGTCCTCAAGTCCGACAACGCGAAGCTCAAGGCGGGGGA
Source organism: Diplocarpon rosae (assembly GCA_032760415.1). NCBI lineage: Eukaryota > Fungi > Ascomycota > Leotiomycetes > Helotiales > Drepanopezizaceae > Diplocarpon > Diplocarpon rosae. The sequence continues at coordinate 2,457,125 of JAUBYV010000004.1, forward strand.
TGTAGTAACCGGATATTTGCCTACCGAGGAATACTCCATCGTGGCAAAGGAGAGTGCGGAGGCGCTCAGAAAGATCGAGAACCCGTACAACCTGGACTTGAAAGTTTTCACTGGGGCATTGGGAATGCCTGGTCTGACTGCTTATTCGTCCTTGTACGAGATTGGAAAGCCGAAAAAGGGCGAGACGATCTTCGTTTCCGCTGCTTCGGGAGCTGTCGGTCAACTCGTGGGGCAGTTGGCCAAGCATGAAGGCCTCCGTGTCATTGGGTCGGTTGGCTCGGACGAGAAGCTGGACTTCATTGTCAATGAGCTGAAGTTCGACGGAGCTTTCAACTACAAGAAGGAGAAGCCGCTTGATGCCCTGAGACGACTCGCTCCAGACGGGATAGACATCTACTACGAGAACGTTGGCGGTGAGCAACTTGAGGCTGCGATAGAAGTCATGAACAACTTCGGCCGTATCGTGGCATGCGGAATGGTCTCTGAATACAACAGCCCGCCGGAAGCGAGGTACGGTGTCAAGAACCTGATGTACATCGTGGCCAAGAGAATCACATTCCGAGGGTTCATCGTGGGAGATGAGAATATGGGCCCTCTTCATTTCGAGGAGCGGAATAAAAATGTCTCGAAGTGGCTTCATGACGGCACCTTCAAGGCCAAGATGAGCGTCACGGAGGGCATTGACAATGCCCCCGAGGGCTTTGTTGGCATGCTGCAAGGGAAGAACTTTGGCAAAGCCGTTTTGAAGATTGCGGATCCCGAGGTTAGTCAAAGCGTGTCGGAGACATGATATGCGGTGCTAATGTTATGTATGGTAGTGAGTATCGATACATGGTTAGAGAACGAAGATGGCGCCACGTGCATGATAAACATGTCAAGCTCGCGTCCGTTTTTCGTTGCCATTCTTCATTGCCCACCAGCAAAAGCTGCGTAACATAATATCAATGGACTGTAATGGACAATACTCTGAAGCCTTTTAAGCTTGTTTTTGTTGCTTCTGCCTGTGATTGCCATCTTCTTATGGTTATTTGTCGGTCTCTAGGGTGATGGATATTTTGCCCAGGCAGGTTGGCAAAAATCAAGAGTTACACAATTGTGAACCTATGAATGTAGGCTTGGACTGTGATACAGAGGAACAGGAGCATCTGGCATGTTTTTTGGCGCGCCTCGTCTGCTATAGGTATCCTCAAGCATTTCTTGAACACACCTCATCATTCTTCCCTTCGTATTGTCCACGACTTGAAATTCCCACATCGAGACCCGAGATCTCGCATCAAATGAGCTACACTGGCGCATCAAACCACTACGTCTTCTGAGTTACCCATCTTCGCAATCGCCTCACACAGTTCACTAGTGGTATCCCAAATCATTTATCCCAGCTCCAGTCCCATGCATCCAACTCGGGGATTCCAGTGTCCCAGCAATACCCTCAAGAATTCTCAACCCCTATCGACTCTCCAATCCCCCGCATCCTGTCTACCCACAGCCCCAAAGCTACCCACCACCGCGACGAAAGGTCTTAAGAGTCCCCATCCTGCGGAAGCAATGCATTTTTCCTCGGCCTTCCCAACACCGGACTGCGGCACGAACTCGTCTCCCGCCTTTCGTCGCACGAGAAAAGCCGATAAGCACGCTCTCTCGGACAAAAACCAGTGCATGCATGAGCCTCTGCGAAAGCATTCAGAGTCCTGGCCGGGAATTCCGAGTCTCATCGAGTCCTGGCTACAGTCCAAGTCCACAGCTGGATTGCCTCCCCCCCGGGAAGAGATGAATATCACAGAGAGAGCAGTGGCCGCAAGATTCGGCCCTCGCGGCAACAAGACTTCTCCGCTCCGAAAGGCAAGGCGCTTTTGGGAGCCTGGGTAGCGGATATATGTTCTTTAGTGTAAAGACCAGATGCCTTAGCCAGGATAGCATTGGCTTCAGACTAGTAGCGAGCGTTAAAGCATCTTGTCACCGAAGGGTTTGGAACGGCTACTCGCGGCTATACGCTTGATGGGAGGTTTTTCTGGGCTCAGGAACGGGCTTGCTTCAAGCTAGGAATAGGATGACGGTTCTGTCCCTAGATATACTTGGATCACTACGAATAATCATTCCAAGCGTGCAGACCCGAGATCCCTCGAAGGTTTGAGTTCAGAGCGCTGAGCTCAGTCTTGCCCACTGCTCGGATTGTAGCAAGTCTACGCTTATATCACGCATCCCGGCGTTCGGACGCCGAGAGTTCGGGTTGGAGAGTCTGGATCTTTGCCGTTGACGTCTTCCTGGGGATCCTGTTGCGTGGAAGGAGAGAGACGGACGGGTTCCTTTGTGTCGAGGACGTGGTTGGATTCGCATCTAGCGGCAGGTTTTAGCGCTGGCTAGAAAGCGTCTGGCATGTTGTTGAGAGGATACCGTGTGGTCTGTCTGCGCCAGTGCCAGAGTCCAGATCCAATTCGAGCAAATACTGATCGAGCTCGTGCCAGTGTTATCTATATACGTATATATCTAGCTGTTGATCCTATTTCCGGTGTTGTTGTGCTTGTCTAAAGGGGTCGGAAAGGAGAAACGCTTATGAAAGGGTGTCAAGATATCAATACAAACAAACACTTTTCAGAGCTCTTCGGCTCAACACATAGAGGCGAAAGTGCTTTCCATCTCAGGACAGCTAGCATAAAGTTGCCAATACTGTGCCTGACCAGTACCAGAAGGTTCTGAGGTTTCGTCGTGAAGTTCAACATCGCCCGAGGCTTCTGGCTGAAGCACCCAGCGAGTGCACCAAATCTGTTGCCAAATAAGATGATATTATTCGCTTTGTTTGATAAATGTACAGGTATCAAGATGCCGGGCACGAGATTATTCGCGACGCATATTCAAATGCTAGGTGACGGAGTAAGTATCTTGGATGAAGCACGGCTTGCATGGTTTTTAGGCTATCACGAGCAACTCTCCGTAATGCAAACCAAAAGGGGTAGATTTGGATACGGCGTATGATCGGAAGAGCCAGCGGAAGCGTAAACACACATCTCTGAAACCTTGATCGGCACGGCAGAATAAGGCAACACACTCAAAGTGACAGACATGTGAGCTTGCACAAAAGCATGCGTTGGAAATACGACTCTTCCCGCATCCCGCCCATGGATCACTTTAGCCCAGGCAACGAATTCGACTCAGCATTACTACCATACAGATCCCATGCACGTGCTAAGGGCCTTCATTGCAGCAGGATATGTATCTCTGCATTATACACCCCAAGCCACCTATCATATTTCCAGTGCCCGCCTCAAATAAATACAACTTCCATTCCAACCTATGCCACCCAGATTCTCTTCAACGCTTCCGTTACACCAACATCGTTGGTCTCAAACTCGTACAAGCCAACACCAGTCAGAACTGTCCCAGCTCTTAACGCCCACCAGGCCAGCTTCCTAACCTTCGGCAATCGGTGTGTGGGGATGTAGTCAATGATGCAGGCTTCGAAGCCAATGTGCGAGTGGATGAGAATTGAGCCGCAGAGAACGGCGTCCATAGCAGGATTCAGCGAACCAGCGGCAAATGGAGCAATCGTGAGAGGAATAAGACCGACGGAAATTAGGCGTTCGAAGGTCCAGTGGTAGGAGCCGTGGGATGGATTGGCAGCTGGTACTGGTGCTGGGTCATTTGCTGGACAGGTATTAGTATCTTTTGCAAAGTCATGGGCAGGTGATCATACCAGTTCCTTGGATAACCTCTACAACGGACGTTAGCAGATGTTCAACAATATCAGAGCTTCCGGACTCACGTGGAAGGGGGGGGAGGATTGCTTTTCTGCCACCTGCATGGAAAGCTGCTACTCTCATCGATCCTGGCAGAGCATCTGTGACAGAGGCATCCCGCGCAGCCCTCCTTGGTTGGTTGATGGCGGGGAAGCTGGTTGAGAGCTTCGTCGAAAAGGCGCGCCTTGAAGCGGCGGCGAGGCAAGTCCTGTGAAGCACGATTGCTGGTCTTGTAGTTGACGCCATTGTAACGTCCTGGTATTAGTCGGTTTACAGAGAGATGTTCTTGAGGAGTGGAGTTCGGGGACTTGACGCAACTCCTTCGGCAACCAGCCGTGGCCGCTCTGTTTGGCCTGAGGCTTGCAAGGTTATATTCAGTCGACGCCTATTGGCTGGTGGAGCTTCTGAGAAATCACATCGTCGGCCTGACTTCTCAAAGCTGCCTTTATTCCAACCACCCTCACAATCAACTCCATGGCATCCCGGCGATTAGCTCTCAATCTCACAAAGGGGCTGCGCAGCCGCGCTGGCCTCAATCCAGTGTCGGCGTTGAAGAGGGGTTATGCGAGCCCAGTGGTGAAAAGTGGTGTGAAGACGGAATCAACGACACTGTCCAATGGGCTGACGGTGAGGGCGGAAAGCCAGAAACTTATTCCAGCAACTGATGAGTTCTAGATTGCCACTGAGCACTCGCCATGGGCTCAGACATCGACCGTCGGTGTGTGGATTGATGCTGGATCTAGGGCAGAGACAGATAAGACCAACGGCACCGCTCACTTTCTGGAACATCTGGCCTTCAAGGTACCACTCCATTGGCTTCCGTGAAGCAGACTCAGGAATTGACTGCGGATCAGGGCACCAGTAAGCGGACGCAGCAGCAATTGGAATTGGAAATTGAGAATATGGGCGGTCATCTGAACGCCTACACATCTGTAGGTTTGGATCAACCGGGACAACACGGCAAAAGCTAATAAATCCTGTAGCGCGAAAATACAGTATATTACGCAAAGGCGTTTAATTCCGACGTACCCGCCACAGTCGACATCCTCTCCGATATCCTTCTTAACTCCAAGCTCGAGGAGTCTGCTATTAGCCGCGAACGTGACGTTATCCTCCGGGAATCAGCGGAGGTCGACAAGCAATTGGAGGAAGTTGTTTTCGATCACTTGCATGCGACAGCTTTCCAAGGGCAACCCCTGGGACGTACTATATTGGGCCCGGCCGAGAACATTCAGAGCATCTCCAGGGATGACTTGACCAATTATATCAAGACAAATTACACTGCTGACCGTATGGTTCTGGTTGGTGCTGGCGGTGTTCCTCACGCTCAACTCGTTGAGCTTGCTGAGAAGCACTTCTCTGGTCTTGCGACTGAGCCTCACACCGGATCTGCCTCAGCAATTGCTGCTGCCCAAAAGGCGAAGCCTGAATTCGTCGGTTCTGAGATCCGAGTTCGTGACGATACCATCCCAACTGCCAACATCGCCATTGCCGTGGAGGGTGTCAGCTGGAAGGATGATGATTACTTCACTGCTTTGGTTACTCAAGCGATTGTTGGGAACTGGGACAAGACTATGAGTAATGCTCCTCACATGGGCAGCAAGCTCAGTGGATTTATCCACAAAAACGAACTGGCAAATAGCTTCATGAGCTTTTCCACAAGTTACAGCGACACTGGGTAAGATACTCGTCTCGAAAACGTCTATCCCTACTAACTGCTGTAGACTCTGGGGTATCTACCTTGTCACTGACAAGCTGACTACAATTGACGATCTCGTCCACTTCACACTTCGCGAATGGTCCCGATTATCGTACAACGTTACTGAAGCAGAAGTTGAACGCGCCAAGGCCCAACTTAAGGCATCTATCTTGCTCTCTCTCGATGGTACTACAGCCGTCGCTGAAGACATCGGACGTCAGATCATCACTACTGGCCGCCGCATGGGCCCCGAAGAGATCGAGCGTGTCATTGGTGCTATCACAGAGAAGGACGTCATGAGCTTTGCGCAAAGGAAGCTTTGGGATCAGGATATCGCTATATCAGCCGTTGGAAGTATTGAAGGTTTATTAGACTACAGCCGTATAAGAGCGGACACTAGCAGAAACGCGTAGAGGTAGACCACGGGCTGGGTAGGGGTCGATAAGTGTAAAATGCGAGATAGCGCACCTGTACAGATATTTTGTCTTGAAACTTTTTCCTCCCTACGTACTTTGTACGTACTTTGCAGATCTGGATAACTTGAGAGAGTAGATATACTCAGCGTTCTGCGTACAGGTGCTTGTACAGCATGTCAATTATTAGAAGACAAGGTACCTTTCTTCCACTACTAGCACAGGTTGGTTCTACCACTTCTGTGATATTGACGTTGTCACAATCCACCGAGGCTCGCTTAAGGCCGAAGTAGGTAACGTCAACTATCCTCCATCAGAGGAGTAGCGTCAATTTGGGCCTTGGAAGGACAAGATATATTATACCTTGGCTTACCTTTATCTACATTCATTCGAAACTTGCAGTAATACTTAGTTGCGCCTAGTCAAGAGATGATAATTATTTCTAGCAATCCAGGGGCTATCCAAGACGACTAAGAAAAGTCCCTATTTTACAGGGATTTATGAAGCAGCGTCGATAAGCCAAACTGTTTCAACTCCTCGAATCAGCGGAAGTCTATGCATTTTAACAATAAAACTTGAACTCAAGTATCAAGAATTCCAGAGAATAAATCAAGACGAAGAGTTCGGCCACTGGCATAAACAGCGGAGTTTAGAAAACACAGCATGTGAGCGAATTCAAATGGAGAAGGCCTTGCATTCGTTTTTACGTGAAGCCAGGGTCAGACGGCCTGCGAGTCTACGGGGCGAGCCAGTATTTTTCAAAAGCTCAAGCTTTGTTTAGAACTTGACTCATTTTTTCAAGTTGACTCACGATATCAGACCTTTGTTCCTTGCGTTTGCTTTAGCTAATGTAAGCAACCTTTCATGACATTTTCACAAGCTAGCAACGTGAAGCCTTTGAATATCCTTTGTTGTAATATAGACAATTGTATATATGTCTACCATAATCCTTGTTTGATATTTGATATTAGCGGTTCAAGATAAACATGGCAGGTTTGAGGCAAATAATATTCAAGTTTCGTATGAAAAAAAGGTATATTTGATATGCTGCAAGAGCAGTTTATATAGTTGGATAACTTTAGTAGCTACTGCTTCTCAACCTCAATATCTTTTATTTATCTTATTTTAAAACTTGAGATCCTGTTGTGTTTATAAACTATCTCAGATAAATGTGCAGGACGTACCAATAAATTGATTTTCTGCGAATTAGTGAGTTTGCGCTATCAGGGTGAACAAGGTGTGCCCATAAGCTGGCGTCATAAGTAAGCTATAGGCAGTATGATCGATCTTCTCAGCTCTATCAAGGCGAATGCAATATTCGGCGCTTTGCAGCTCCGGAGGAATCTCCGGGAGGGGGGCTGTTAGGTGGGTTCTGGTTTGAGGCCCGCGAGATTTCTAGCAAGTCTGGTGCTAGGAACTTGAAATGTCTACTTTCATCATAACTAGGGTAGCCTGTATGAAGTATAGAAAAAATTCATTACTAGTACTTGGAATGATACCTGTAGTTCAACTTAGCTCGCTCACCAACCCTCCACAACCCTCAGCCTCAGATTCATCCCATCCCTCGGCTTCGTTGTAATTACACCAGCAGGAACAGGCACCTCCATCGGATCCGCCATCTCGATGTCGAAAACGCCACAGAAAACCGCCAACAAGGCTTTCAACTCGCTCCGCGCAAATTTTTCGCCTATGCAGCTCCGCGGGCCGTGCAGGAACGTCAGGTTCGCGTAGTTACTTGCCACGCCGCCGTTGTTGTTCAGCTTTCCCGTGTCGGCGTCGATCCAGCGCTCCGGAACGAACGCCTCTGCGTCGGCACCCCAGAGGTGCGGCGAGCGGTTGATTCCCCAGGGCGCGAGGTAGACTTGCGTGCCGGCCGGTATGAAAGTGCCGCTTATGCTGGTGGATCGCACGGCGACGCGCATGGTGATTGGCACAGTGGGGTAGAGCCGGATTACTTCGCTAGTAATACCGTGCAGGTAGGGGAGATTCTCGAGGATAGTGGCTGTATCGACGAAGGGATCCCAAGTCGCGGATGGCGATGGCAGACTTGCTCGTACCTCTTCCCGGAGTTTGCGCTGCACATCGGGATTTATGGCTAGCAAGTGGGTAGCCCAAGTGAAAGCTGAGGAAGTGGTTTCGTGGCTGAGTGATTTAGTAATGCGATTTTGGCTTTCATCGTGAATGAGGAGGCAGAATACGGCGGGAAGAAACCTACCCAGCAGCAATAAAGGTCAACAACTGATCGATCAACATCTCATCGGAGAAATTATTCGACTTGATCAACAGTGACAAGATATTGACTGTCTGCTCCTTATCATCCTTCGCCAGTAGACCCTTCTTCTCTTGTAGCAACTGCTGGCACACGCCTCTCAGCGCGCCCATCGTAGTCTCCAGCGTCTCGTTGAGACGCCACGGCAACTTTTTCACAAAGGCCGGCGAGAAAATCAGATTCATGCCGAAGAACATGGCTTTTTCTGCCGTTGGCTCGAGGATCTCCTCGTAGTTGGCGACGAGCTCGTCGTCGGTGTTGTGTAGCGAGTTGAATTCGCGGCCAAGGCCTGCGACACCGATGATGTCCATGGTGACCTTGTTCGCCCAGTGGTTGACCTCCACTACACCAGACTCACTTCTCTTCTCAGAAGACTGTGCTGACTCGGGGTTGTCACAGATCTCGGCCTTGATCCTGTCCGTCATCTCCCAGGCCTTCTTCCAGAACACCGGGATCAGGTCTTTGACATGGCGGAAGCTAAACGCGGGTGCCACATGCTTGCGCTGGAACTTGTGCTCGTCTCCTTCGACGATGATGAGCCCGTCGCCGAGGATGATGCGCAGGAACTTGCGCAGCTCTTTAGGCTTCTCAAAGTCGTAGCTCTTGTGTACGAGCACTTCGCCAAGAGAAGAGGGACCAGTGAGAAGGAGGTTGTCGGAGCCAAAGAGCCCAGGAAATCGGATTAGGCCATCGTTAGGAATCTCGGTGATGTATTTTAGGAAGAGTTCACCGACTTCTCGGCGCCTGATGAGTTGGGAAGGGCCGAGTCCGGGGATGAGACCGGACTTGAAGTGTGTTAGTCTTCGCTGCTGCTCGTTTTCCTATCTTCTCTCGGCTTCAATTTTTCTGTGCGAGACTGATAAATGGATCAAGGGAGAGGGACAGACCTTAGGTTGAGGCAGATGCCGTAGAGGACTTGCAAAATTGGGATAGATGAACAGTTTCCAGACTACCCAGGAGCCGAAAACACTAGCTGCTGTCGTTAGGTAGAGAGTGGTAAGTTTGGTCTCTGCGAAGAGCTCAGGAAATAGAACAGCTTTGAGTAAGCAGATGCATGCAGATGTTAAAGTCAACAGCAGGGGAGTTGGGGGAGCCATAGCAGATGCAAGACCGCCCTCTAGTCAAAGTTACAGCGCAAAAATCCGATCAAAATGAGGATCATACAAGTATGTATGTAAACAGCATTGTGGCCACTTGCCATCACCCGACGTCGAGCCTAGACCATACCAGTTCGAGGGCGGTCGCAGTCTTCGCTTTCGAGTTCGGCTTGATGTCATCACATGCTTCCCCGTTACCCCATGCTTGACTTGTGTGGGCCGGCTGTGCTATGTTTGGCATTGCATCGCGACGTTTGAGCAAGCTCAGCAACCCAGATTGCGAGCTTGCGGATTTGATGGCCGAGCCTGTGAAGTGGGAGTTTCCCGGTCGACTTCATGGATCCTGTGCCTGGCAGGCCCTCTGACAGCCGAGATCCAGAGTTTCGAGCTCGGAGCTACGTGCCTCATGTTTCCTTGACGCGTGCTGAGCTGGGGATGGTGCGTTGTCCGTGGAAGAGATTGATGCGAGGCTTGAGCAGAATGGGCGGAGAGCCGAGGTTGAACGCTACAGAAAGTCACATGCAGCGGGTTACAATCATGTGACTGTGCTGTATCAGCACGGTATTCGGACTTCAGGAAGATGTTCATGTCAACCTCAATGTCAGCAAAACCTCAGGTCTCATGTATATCCGGAATCAAAAAAATCTCAAATATGTTGATCACTGCATATCTCCTGTGTGGAGAGCATTTCGTGTGTAACGCAAGAACGCGTATTAGCGCCGCCATTGTATCAAAATACACTTTAGAAGCATTCATCCTCCACCAGCGACAAGATATTTCTATCTCATCAGATGAATGAATTTGGCCTTGCTGATAGTTGCAGCTGCGGAAATGGGGGCCGTTCGAGGTCAAAACCGTCAAGATCAACCTCCCCTAGAGTCAGCCAATCTTTCAGATACTGGACGGTATCCACCGCCATTCTGCCTCGAAACATGGCCGACCAGCTCTTTAAAAAAGCCCAGCACTCCTTGAAGTTCTTCTACTGCTTGACTATCAGCATCTTGCTCGAAGAAGTTCTAAGAATACACGAGTGTGTACTAAGAACAGTCCTGAATCATCAGAGTACTTGGCGGGAAGCAACTTTTGGGCTCGAGGGAACAGAGCTGTGGACCATACATACCGCCGGCTCATGACTTTTCAGCAAGAATGTGTGCTCTACTGTTGGTGCCTCTATCCAGATTACCATCAAGCCGTATCGAGACCTCTGATACATGATACGGGCGACGGGGTAAAAATGGGTTTTGATGACTCTGAAATACTCCTGGCCTTTGCCACAGAAGGCTTGAAAGCCATTGATGGCGGTGCAGATAATAGAATAGTGGGGAAGCCCTTGGAGTGGAGTTGTCAGTTTCGAATGCGTGAAGTACTTGCAATTAGGAGAGGTATTGTAGAAGAAACCAGTTGGCTTATTTCAGACCATACCTGTTTTCGCGTCCCAACCATGGAAAGGCACAAATGAGTATCCCTTGATTTTCAAGATAGCAGCTCGAACCTCGTCTCGCAGACCATCGGTATTCGCACCGCCGGCAAGCAAAAGGACAGGGAACTGTTCGATATGGGAGGACGTAGGGAGGTGCAAAGGTATATCTGAAAGCTTGACGACCCCAGAAGATGATGGCTGAGACGTGGCCCTCGGAACATCGATCTTGGTAGGATAAGATCCAGGAAAGGCGAGACCTGGCCCTGCACGACATTAAAAGACGCTTCTCACCAGAGTGATCGGAGAACATGCACATACAATGCTGACCCCAGACCCAAAACTCGAGCCTGAATTGTTGTATGGCTTGATCGGAATCCTTGAAACTCTCATCTTTCAGAACTCGTATACGAGTCTTCTGGACTGTTCCCCAGAGACGAGCTTGCTCGTAAGTCATGCCGCGAGCATCGGCCTTCGAGTCGGTCTCGCCTTTAACCAAGTCGAACATGAAAGGAAGTCGGGAGCTGTATTGGTAGCAGATGGTTGACGGAGCCATAGCGCTGTTGGATGCGAATAGTGCCCAAGCTGAGTTGTGGATAGATATGGTTTACCATAAGCAATTTTGCAGTCGGAGGGAGTGACATCGAGGAGTGGAAGGATTATTGACAAGATCGAGGGGAGAAGAAAGTACTAAGCGAACGTGCCAAGAGAGAAAAACAATATCTAATTGTACCTCGAGAGCAATCGCGAATCTGTAGCCAAAGGTGAAAATCAAAATGCGTCAAATTCAGTCACAAAATACTACTCAGATCTTAAGCCTTCAAGACCCGTCTATCCAGCAGTTGCTGTGGAATTTCTTTCATGCTTGCCTGAAAGATTTGCTCCCAATTCTACCCTGCCCTCAGCAGTAAGAATTTTTGCTGTTCTGTTGCTTTCGAACTCCCCAACTTTATCACCTATCTCTCACTGAAAATCTCATTCAGCTGTAAGTATCCAAAGCCACACAAATGCAAGATTCCAACCCCTTCTTTGCACACTTACGCACTCTGCTCCAGCGGTAAATCCAGTCAGTACCCGGTGCATCTTGGTGTCTCTAGCAAAATCGTCTTCTCGTACTTGGCTTCCGTTAATTTGGTCTTTGAGCAGGCTCAACAGATCTGTAGATCCCGTTTCGTCGAGAGCTACCGAAAGACTTTCAATTTTTCACGGCTATAGTCTTCACCGGCTCATCTGATGGAACGCCAAGCCATCGTTTCCACAGAATGCTCAAAAAATGTAGTTTCAAAGCAAAAAAAAATCGAGGCTCGAAGCTTGGAGAATTGATATAGTTGAAGTGATTATGAGCAGGAAAAAAATGCTCCTCGAATATCACGTTGGCATCGAAGCAGATTTCGATAACCCAGAGCAGCCAGTCTAAGCTCTTAAAAGACTTATTTTGCAGGCAATACATGGCAGCCATAAGACAAATATTATCTCTCGCATCTTTTGGGTATGATTTAGCCAGCTAAGCAACATGTAAAAACATGATATCGCTCACCTTTTGATCCAGTACTTACCCCTGGGAAGCGCGACTCGCGCCGGGTATTGAGAAGATTCCGATTCGCTGCACCAATGAAGACCGAATCCAACAAATGGGACACACAGAATGAGTTCACTTGATTCGGGATGGACTCGCTTTTCTTACCCATGGATGATTCGATTATATTAACCTCCGGTCTAGCTTATCGCTCCAGATCTTCAACAAGTCTTAGGGTGAGGTGGCAGACCTTCAGTCATGTCTGAGCTCTACTCTCTGCCCCTGATCTTATTGAAAAAGTAGGTTGTCACGATTTCGGCGGATGATGGATATCGAAAAGAGAAAAGTGGAACTGGGCCATGGCAATGCTGAGGGAAGTTCTTGTGATGAGTAAGCAACCCCTTGCTCTTAAGCGATGTTTGTCTTGGCATACTCCCATAGCTACTCACAAACCAGTACTAACTTCATTATGGTCTTGTGAAACAAGGCTGGATCATTTTGGAAAATCTCAGCTGCTGTGAATAATCAATTGATGAACAAAGCGATCGACTAGAGAAGGATCTCGAACGCTCCCCTCGTCTTAGTTTGGTCTCACGCAAAAAAACACTCTCCTACTCTGTATGACAGTGTCACAATATAAAAACAAAGCCTCTTTCTTTACTTAGAAGCAGAAATAAAATCAGAGCTACTTTGGAACTCCGAAAATGTGTCTAGATTTACAATACCAGTGTCGGCTCTGCAGCTGGGCAACAGGAGTTAGCCATTTCCCCTGCGGCAAACAAAAGTTAGCAGGCTTCAGTACCGACTGCAAGAAATAAGAGTTCACAGTAAGTAATGTAGAAATTAGTATTGGGTAGTATGGTAAAGAATCAAAGAACTTTTGATGCCCAAGAAAGACAAAAGAAAAAGGGCAAAGGTATGCCTGTGTTTTGAGCATAAATGGGAGTAGAGGGGGCCTTCTGACTGCGAATCATGATACATTCAGCCTCCAAAGAAGAAAAAACCGTAATTTCAGCGGAGAAGCTTGACAAGATTGCATATGTAAAGTAGCTCAGAATACTATACAGGAAATGACAAATGATCTGCCTACAGAAAGCAACAGAAGCCCCATGGCTGTTTCGCATTTGGAAGGAACAAGTTTTGGCTCGAAGAGTATAAAGCACTCGAAAATCCCAGCTATTTATCCCCAACTTTCAGATCCTCTCATCAAGCGCTTCATCCAAACCAGACTGTTGAACCACTGTAACCTTTTACCCCTGAGCCCCCTACCGAAGCCAACTAATACCAGAAGGAACATGCATCCTACTACAATATACCTTTATAGGGTGCAGCTATATCGCAGGAACAGGCCGCTGGACCTGCACTCCCGCGAATGACAGAAGAGGGCCTGCCCATGAGAAATGTCCGACCTTCAAAGTTTTGTCACAGACGCTGAAGGTCAAGAAGAATCTGAAGGCTTGCACATTGTGTTTGGGGATATTTGAGCTAGAAAGAGATGTCCAAAGTGCCACTGCCAATAGAGAAGCCAAAGGTGTGGAGGGTACTGATCGCCTTTGTTTTTTCCTGCTTCAGGACAACCTTCTTGCTGGCAGGCGAGGGTCAGTTGTTATTGTAGGCTCTTCAGTCACACATAGGACTTTACTTCTTCACCAGTATTTTTAGGTTTTCTTGAGGATTTTCTAGTTGCAAGAAGCATCCTGAGAATTCGACAAGGAGTTTTAGAAATTAGGAACTGCTTGTGGCGCATAAAATGAGCTTCGATAGCTTCAAGACTTTGCCTTTCACACCATCTTCTATCTCGATTTCTGGAGGCTGCTTCCACACTTTTCTCAACAGAAGCACCATGCGGAAACCATCACCGCCAATCAAAATGTAGTTCTCTAAGTGTAACCAGAAACTTCCAAGGACCTAAATAGCGTCATGTTTGTATGCGCGAGATCGTCAAATCAAGCTATTCTGAAGAAAAGAGCGGATTTGGTAGCGTTGTCCTACGCAGCATTACATGCTCTGCCTGAAAATTGGTCCGCTGCACATTATCTTCACTAGATATTTACATATATATACATATATATATATATATATACATATTCAAATGGTATTATTTGATATAGATATGGGTAAGTCGTAAGGTTTAAAAGTTAGATAATAGAGAAAGATGTTATAGAGACAAGCAGAAGTGGACAGTCCATCATGGCATGGAGCTTGTCAGCTTTCACAGTTACCTATCGGAGGATGAATATAAAAGTTGTAGCGCGATACTCGACTCCTCGTTAAACTGACATCTAAATTCTTGATCAGGTAATTCAGCAAATCAAAGCCTCTGAGAAGTATGAGGAAGTCTTTGATAACGACGGAGATGCTGATGTTGGTTTTAGGCATGTATCGTTCAAAGCTGATAAATGCTGTGCTTGACATTTTCTCCTGGCAGAATGTACGCAACGGTAAACTCTGATACTCACTCATATCGTTCTCGAAAGGAGAAATTTAAGACTCAAAAATTCTTCCTGCGACTCGCACCTTCTCGGAATGGTCTGCCTTCCACGTCATGTGATATTGTATCCAAGACATTCATTCATAGAGAAAATGTGATTGCGACAACATCAAGCGTTCCTATTGCTTCTTATAAGTTCGTTTGTGACTCGAAAAAAGGCAATACGAAATTATCGGTCGCGTCAAAACAGAAAACATCTCCAACCCTCCCGGTCTATCTTCACTACACCAGTCTGAACTCCAATCTTCACAATCTCGCCCTATGTTCGAGACTAGAAACTTACCCTATATTCTCTGCTATATCTTTTAAGTACTCCCCCTTATTTAGAGTTGAGATTTAACCTCATACTGTTGACGATCTCTCCTCGATCTTTTGGACCTGAAGAGCTCACTGAGATATCTTGTGCTACAGCTTCGACTATCTAGATTGAAAATGGCGGTCCTCTACAGTCTTCCAGGCATCGAAGTCACCGTGTGTGTTGATGGCAAGGCACTTACTGAGTTTCAAACCGACAACGAACCAGTCCAACGTGTTGATGAGAAGGTTGCGGCTCACCAACAGCGCTGCACAGTTACGAAATATGTTGAGTCCATAACAAACGCAGTCTTCACGGTCAATGTGGCTACTAAGGAACCCTACAAGCTTGACTGTTCCAATCTGCTTTTTCAACTCGACGTAGATGGCGTCTATGTAGATGGTAGATTTCAGAGAAAATCTGCCGGAAAGCTTACGGGCACGTTCGCGTATCAATTTAACGGACCAGTTACCGCAGCTCGATCTGGCGACACAATTCAGTTGATGAAATTCGCTGCGCTCAGTCCCAGTTCGTCCTCAGTCTTTGCTTTCGCCTGCTGGCCACTCTGCTAAGTATACCATTAGCCTGCAATAATCTCGATCAGACGACTTACCAGGAACACTTGAACAAGACCAAAAATCTCGGAGAAATTGTCGTGACGCTTCACCGAAAGTCGGGAGGCAGAAAAGGCGCATCATCAAAGTCGACATTCAAAAAGCTGGATTATTCGAAGGATTTCCATCCAAAGGCTCTCATCAAAGAGACAAAATCGCATAGAGTTGTGTCAGTGATTTGCTCATTTCCAAAGAAATATATGCTGATGAATTTAAAAGCCTAGGAGCTGTAAGACCAGCACCTTCCTCGAGGGCGTTACGTTGCAAGTACCTTGATGGCGTTGACTACCCCACTGCGATATTCCGCTTCAAGTACAGATCAGCTCGCAAGTAACACTTTTCTCTCGCGGTAAGTGCTGCAGCGCTAACACATTTTCAGAGGCTCTGAAACATCTTCTGATAATTCCTCGCACCCCTTCGCCTGAACCCGCGGCAAAGCTGAAGCCAGAGGTCGCCGAAGTCGAGAGTCCAGATAACGAATTCGATGACCTCTCCCCAGAGCTGAGAGAACGAGTCGAGAAAGCTTTGGAGCGTGCTAAAGTATGAGCATGATATCAACACTTATTTGTATACTAACGATCTTTTAGAGTAGTAATAGACACAGGAAAAGCACCATATCGGCAAGTATCAAGTCAGAATTGGCCTCGTGTCCCACGATCAAGCGAGATCGCTCCGAAGACGGTGACAACATCAAGCAAGAAGATAAACCATCTAAGAACAAGAAGGCCAAGAAGCAGATCGGCAAACTAATTATCGATCTCACTGAGGATGGCGAGGAGGAAAGACCGGCTATCTTACTGGACTAGGCGTACGCCCCTGCTGCCATTAATAGCTCCGCGTTGCAGCTTGCACAATCATGCTGAGAACTCGCTGTGCTTCACTCCAGGTGCTCCCAATACCGGGGCAGTAGGGGCTCCATATTCTAATTCCTGTCCTCTCGCCTTTGTCGCGCTGCAGGTAAATAGGGGGCCCAGGCATTTCTCTCAGCTATGTGCAACCAACCAGATTTGCGAAGATACTCTACAGCTGCCTGCAGGATATTGGAATGATATATTCTCTCTCCCATAAATTTTGCACATCACTACAATAATTCATCGCATTAGACAGAAAGATTAATATCGTTCTCAGAAAGCCCAGGTAAGCGCTGAAAAAACAGACTAATCAAAGTCAACAAATCCCCCTCTTGGCACTTGCTTAAGCAACCACCAGCCATCATAACATTTTGACCACACATGTAGAAGATGAGAATTTTTATTTTGAAGTTCCTTCTTAATCTATCACTTTAAATTTAGTCAGAAAATATAGCAAGGGATCTACTATGTCAGAACGACATGGAGCGGACTGTTCATAGACAGAGCACATATTATCCGCTCTAGGCAATATCTCCTCCCTCGTAGAACTTTATATCTGCAGCGGATACATACCACAGCTCACGCAACGCTAGATGAAATGGGGTAGCTTGTCGCCGCAGTCATCGCAGTTTTATTCGCCGTCGACCCTCTCCCTCTCTCGGTGGTCGCATATGTGGTTAGTAATTCTAGCGATAACTCGATAGTCTCGTGTGCCATTGTCAGATGCCAAGCACAATTTACCTGGGCTACAACTTGACCCATTGGCATCGATCGTGAAGATGGAAGGAATAATACCAGGAGTGCCGTTGGTATTGTTGCACGCCTAAGGGATCGGCCTTCTCTTTGTGGAGACTGGAGACCACGCGTTTAGCGTAGTAGCAGTATCTGAGGAGAGTCCTGCGTCTGCTGATAGAAGCCTGGATAGTTCAGGCGCGGCAAAGGGGGGAGACTGAGGTATGGCCAGCAGGGTCGGAACAGACGCAGAATTGGTCGGTTGACGCAGCTGCGGGACAAGTACTCTGGTTGGCGTGTTGAGATCAGCCACTTTACAAATACTAGCAGAATGCAGCGATTCGAGACTTAGCAAAGGACGCGTAGAAGTCTGACAGGCTCAACCATCGTCACGTCACGAGAGCAAGGCACCCGGCCCACTCCCATAGAAAAGCAGTGGTTCAGAAACGAGAACCAAAGAAAGGTAATCAGACAGATCAAGAGAAGATGAATATTGCAGTCGCTCCTAACCCCCGAGCGTTGATCTCTAGGTGTCCAGAAAAAAATAAAGGTGTAATGTGTTGGCTCGAACTCATGATCCTGCAAGTGCTGCTCCCAAATTCTGGGTTTGAAGCGACCTCTATCTATGAACAGCTCGCATAGCTGCACAAGTACCCTTGGCTGCATGTGTGAACATAGTTACGTCGACATGAATTACGATTCCACCTCACGAATCCGGCTAGCTGCCTTGCTTGACCTCGGCTTCGCAAGCGCCATCCTCGTTCCGAATCGCGCGGCTTTCGGCTGACTGAGGATCACCGATATTGGCATTCGCCGAGCTGGCAGATGTGACATTAGGTTAGATGACGGGCACATCTGCATCTTCACCTGCATCTTCTCCCCTACAAGCTCTACTTTCAGCAGCCTCCAGATCATCGATATTGGCAACAACAATTTCGACATCGAGGAGTCCATTATCAACCGGATACGCCACGTCTGGTTCAAGCTCTGCGGTTATCGGTGTCGCTTCGATTGGGTTTCCATCCATGCCTGAGCGGTAGTTTTGTCCGCCATGGTAGCTTGTCGAGATAGAGCGGAGAGAGAGAAAAACTTACGTAGCGAAGGGCCGAGTGGCAGACCACGTAAGGCCTCTCCCTGTCTGCTCGAATCAGACCCATCCCAAAAAACTTACTTGTAACTCCGCCAAGTATCTCAGCGTCAGCTACCAGCATACCCTCAAAATAAAGACGAAGAATGAGCCGCCCGCCCAACACGCAGTTCATCTTCGCAACGGTGCTGCAACCTGCGTCTCGGGAGACCGAGATCTGGGTATTGTACATTTTCGATGGCGCCAGATGCGAGAGCAAGTAGATTGTGTCGTTGTGATAGTGGCAAGCGCACGCTACGATGTAGTATACAAGGTCTCGGCAACTAAAGTGCGTGTTACGGGAAGATCTTCAGCTTTCCATGAGACGCGAGCACGAAAACAATTCGAAGCGAACAGATATATTATACGCCTTTCCGTATGTGAGGACCAGATTCACTGGTAGTCATGCTCTGGAGGTTTCGTTCTATTGTGGAGGATGGATTGTTGACATTCAGCTCTTGGCACCATCTAAGCGAGATCCGAGGATCCCTGCAAATAATGTAGCTGCGTGGAAATTTCACCCCTATTGTTTTTGAAAGCACGAGCACACGTCCGAAGAGCAGGGATTCTCTGGTATTATAAGAGCAATAGAAATAGACCTGCTAATGACGTCTACGACGCAAAAGGGATGTACGTGTTCGGGGCAGCTACCCCGGTGAGGACTTGGCGCCGAGTGCCCTGCTTTCGACCGCGTACTTGTCACTCGAATATCGATCATGCGCAGGTCGATCCTCCAGCTACATAGAGGCAATTTTATCATGAACAGACTCACAGGCGCTGCTGCTCGCTGTAGACCATGGAGGCAGACGAAGAGTATAGGCCGCTAGAAAGGCTCTGCGCTCTCCGCTTGCATCGAAAGTACCTACACCTTGCCTTCCAAGGCCATGTCCGGAGACGGAGAACCTGCTTATCTATCTCAGTACCCGCAAGGAGATGCCAGAAATGTAAGCAAGCAGAGCATTGAACACACCTGTCTACACGACGTACAGACAATCACCAACAAAACCCGGCAAGATCTGGACTAAACGCCTTCCATATATATGCTCTAGCACCAGCAGAGACCACGCCTCCCTACAGCTACTTCGGACAACCAAAGATTGGTCCCGCCAGACTTGACCTAAGACTTGCTCGTCCGGTCTCAGAGCCTCGTCACACGCCGAACCACCACGATCTAAAAGGGCCGAGCAGAGCATGCAAACCGCGGGGAAAAAGACAAGAGCCAATGTACCCGACAAAAGATCTACGAGGAAGCCAGAAGCAGCATCCAAGACAGCAGACGCTGGGGCTCCCCGTCCAAGCGAGCACAACGAAGCGAGGCAAAACCAGACAGAAGGGATAGATATTTCCACGTGATCTTCGCCCCCCCCCTCCCCTTTTATCCATCCGACTTTGCATGACAAGTTGAGATGCAACTCTCGCGGACCGTCGAGCCGCCACGTCATCTCAAGATCGATTCGGATCGAGGCTCATCCTCGGCCCAGCCTCAGCTCCGGCCCACCAACCACCAACCACCAACCAACATCCCCTCTCATCCTCTCCATCCTCCCTCCAGACGCCCGAGTTCCGACTCCTCTCAAGCCCCCGGAGACAAAGGACCAAGCACGTGACATCTATCATCAACCCATCGACCGGCCCAACTTCCCAGCACCCACTTCCGTCGTACACGGTATCTGACAAGTACCCCCCCCCCCCCCCCGGCAGTCCCCATCCCGATTCCCCGGGAGAATGATTCCCGGCTTCGAATGCATGGGATCACAGAGACTCTGACCCGGGGGGGGGGGGGGGGGGGCGCCCGGCCTCTTCTCGACGTCTGAAGAGGAGACATCCAACGCTTCTCCTCTCCTGTGCCGCCGCTCAAACCGAACCAAAACCAACCACCCAGTTCCACGAGCCGAGACCTAAATACATACAACCTGACTCCGCCTCACGTTTACGTCTGAGGATAGTGTATATCAACGAACACCGTATACTGTACCGTACAGGAGGCCTCTGCCGTGCGATACATCAACCTACGTCTGTACAGTGCCCGTGCCACGGCTGCGAGATGATGGTCGATGGCAGTGTCTACCATCGTCTCGTGAACATTTAATCTTCATTCATTCACTCGTACTATAGGAGCCTTTCGACGTGATCCAAATCTACATGCAGAGCAGCCAGAGCCAGAGCCAGAGCCACCGCGAGCTTCTGACAAGCAAGATCGGAAAGCCCGATGATGAGCCCTGAGCATCTCGCAATTCGGCAACGAGTCGTGATAACCTGTTCTCCGCACCCCGTCCACACCCAGGCTGCTTTCCATCGGATCGCCTTTGATCTCGTGCACAGGTACTACAGTGTCCCGTTCACAGCTCCCAGCCTGCCCCTCAAAACCACAGGAGCAGCAGTCCAAACAAAGGCTGTTCGGGCCACACATACAGAGCAAAGAGCGGGTCTATTAACACCGCTACCACCATTCCATGAACGCCCCTTTAGTTTCTCGAGCAACGAAGACTGAGAGAGGCAAAAAGCAAGGATCCTGAACTTTTATGTGTGCTGATTTGAGTGCCAAACACGAGGGGAAAAGACTGGAAAGTGTAGCGCCAGCGTGCGTTGTTGAACTATGACCAGAGAAGAGGAGCGTATCGAAAGAGAAGAGTCGACTGCCGATAATGAGCGTTCCGCGGAGGCGGCACGATAAAGACAAAAAAAAAAAAAGGGGGAGGGGGGGGGGTGTAGGGAGGGGAGCAGGATGATGTTTCCGTCCCGGCCATGATCTTCGTTGTCGTTACTTCGCCGAATTTCAATTAAACAGTCTATCCGGGGGTATTATTCTCTAAGCTCGTCAAAGAGCAACGCCGTCCCAATGCAAGTTTTTGGATGGAAAGAAATGAGGACGCCGGTGTATGCTGATGACAACGGAGGGTGCTGGAAAAGAGAGCCGTGAACGCATTGCGACGTTCATTCGGGCCGATGATCACATGATGATTTCTTCGCCAATACCTGGTAGCCCAGGGACATTCATGCCCAGCGAGCCGAGGCCAGCGAGGCCGGCAGCAGCCATATGACTGTTGAGCTTCAGGTCTGGATTGCAGGGAGGCGAGTGTTGCTTGTGCTAGGTGGGTGTCAGCCTCGGCCCCGGCTTTTGGTTTGCAGGGGACATACGTATTTCAGCCCGTTCAGATTCTTGTATCGCTTGCCACAGGTATCGCATTTGTAAGGCTTCTCCTTTTCCATGCCGAGCGTCCCGGGGTAAGGGGCCGATGTTTCGGGATTCACAATCGAGAATGTACCATCGCCGTTCTCGTGTAGTTGTTGCGTCTGGTGACCATGTGTCTTGTGATACCTGTGTTGGTGAGCATGCGAGCGTCCATGGATGCTCAAGAGACTTACTTCAGCCCGTTTTGATTCTTGTACGCCTTCTCACACCCGATGACCGGACATCTGAATGGCTTGTGCTCCTCTCCCAGCATCAGACCAGTCTGAGGCATGGTGTTCATGGCCATCATTTGCTGTTGCCGGTATGCTCGCAACAGCTCGTCGTTGTTGCCGAACTGGCCTTGTCCGAGACCGAACTGTGCGAATTGTTGCTGTAACCGTTGTTGAGTGAAGCCATTTGGGCTGTAGAGCCGTTTTGCAGGCTCGTCTATGCAGAGATCCACCGCCAAACTATCCGACCCCATCCCGAACGGATAGTTCATGTTGCCCAGGTTCATATTCATGTTGCTCGCGTTCAAGTTCGTGGACACCTTGGCGTACGCATCTTCCAATTCCCCTGCGGGTGTGCCGGGAGCCGAGGTATCGGGTGAGAAGGGATGAGACGGTGGTTGGGACGGTTGAGCACTGAGCGTTGGAGTGTTGACCGATGACACTGTGGGATTGTTCTGGAAGCCGAACCCTGCGGTAGCTGGAGTCGAGGGCTGGGACGTGCGAAGCCCCGAATGCTGCAGCCCACTTGAGTTCAGATTTAGGCCAGGTCGGAGCTGTTGCCCGAAGAATGACTGCTGAGCCGACTGTGTTTGCTGACGCATTGGCACGGGCGTCTCGGCTGGCATGTTATCCATGGGTCCAATCGCATCGTCCATTTCCATGTCCTCCACATCGTCCATGTCTTCGACCAGTGGCAGAGCATTTTTCTGAAGAGGCGTGGAAGGTTGGGATTGCTGCTGCTGCTGCTGCTGCTGTTGTCGCATCAGCTGAATTCCACCAATGCTGGGCCCTCCGTGCGGCATGTGTAAGCCCTGAGGCCGCGGAGGTTGGAGATGGTGATTTTGCTGCTGCTGAGCTTGCTGCTGAACCGCGGAAGCCGCTTGGGCCGCGAGCGCTGCCTTGCTATTCGGGGTCGAGTTCTCCCTCACCTTTGCGGCTGCCGAGGCAGTCCGCAGTGACTGTGGTGTTTGTTGCGCATGTGCCTCCTCGTAATGCTGTAGCAGGTCGTGGAGGGTAGGCAGCGTTTGGCCACAGCAGGTGAAATCTCTCATGAAGTTGGCCTCGAGTTTCGGGAGGTACGACGAAGAGTGGTAGGAGGGCGACTGGTAAGGGAACGGTGACGTGCCAGCCATGATGATACTAGGGAGAGTCAGTGTCTTTGCCACACAGCGCGGGGGCGCACGAGCAGTGACAGCGGGAGTCGACGATCTGACAGGAAGCAGAGGGAGGGACCGAGCAATTGCTCAGTCGCAAATTCCAAGACATACTCATCTCTGATCCAGCTTCCGACGGAAACGCCTCCCCAGCTCATGCCTTGGACCAGGCTGCCAGCCAAACTTTCCCGCCGCGGTCGGTTGTCTGCATTCCTATGCGGATTGTTCATGGAGATCGGCTTCGCGCCCGCACAGGAATCCTGGCCGCCCTTGCCCATCCCGTTCTCCACGATCATGCCGCTCATCATGGCGGAGGTACGCGAATCGGCATTGGGAAAGTTGGTGTTGAAGGAGTCGACGCCCACCACGCCTTGCGATGACGGCGATGACGATGCGTTTCTGGTGGGTGTGGCGATATCGATCGGAGAGGTTGTCGGCATCGTAAAGGCGTCGTCGCTCTGCGCGTTGTCGTTGTTGTTGTCGGACGTGCGCGACTGACCGTTGGAGAAGGGCGAACTGGGATCGGACTCGAGACAAATAAATGTTGTAGCTTTAGCTTCGAGGCCAGGGACTAGGAGAGGAGAGCGCTCGCCTAAAATTAGTGGTGATGGTGGTGGTGGTGGTGGTGGTAGTGCTGGCGCTGGCGCAGGAGCGGCGGGCGCGTTGGATTGACTAATCGTCTGCGTCTGCGTAGTGTATTTCAAGAACCAATTGATGCCGCCCATTACGCTCCACCACCATAGAATCAGGACGGCGTGCTCCTAGATGCGAGGAGGAGGAAGAGGAGGAGGGGAGAGAGAAAATGCACGGTGGCCTCGGTGCAGCTGTGCAGAGAGGAGAGGAGAGGAGAGGAGAGTAGAGGAGAGAGTGGTAGTAGAGCAGCAGGTAGCCCAGTCCAGTCGTCAGTTCTGTCTGGTGGCTGGATCGAGGGCAGCGGTGGGCTCTTGGGAGGCAATGGAGAGGCAGCGCAGACGGGGGAGAGGAGTCACAGTAATTATAACAGTTGACTTGGGACAAGGATTGGAGGGGACGGTGCCCAGGTCGGCACCGTCGAGAGACAACTCCAGGGTCAGGCTCGAGAGTCGTAATTCCAACGCAATGGTTCGTCGCCAGGCACGATCTACAGGGTCTACATGGTCATCAGGAGGAGGAACTGGGAGGATATCAAGACGAAGCCAATGCCGGCGGTGTACAGAGGACGGGGGATTTTCTCGAAGCAGAAGCGAGCCGAGTCGAGTCGTAAGGAAGAGTAAGGGGTGGAGAGTAGATGGGAGTCGAGTCGTAAGGAAGAGAGTCTACACTCGGAAGAGCAAAGTAAAAGTAGAGTAGAGACGAGCTCTAGTTGAGGGTAGAGGAGAGGAGAGCAGAGGCGTGCAGAGAGCCAAAGCTGTTTGGGATAACATGAGACTCCTGCTAGGGAAGTTTGTTGACTCTCGCACTCACCCACTTGACTGCTCTAGCTCCCCCTCCTCCTACACGAGGCGTTCTCTGCCTACTACTCCGGACTGGCCTTGCAGGACCAGACAGACCAGACAGACCAGACTGCTTCCAGCTTCGCCAGGACTAGTTGTCGGACGTTGCACGGGGAATCTCCTTGAATCTTTTGACGTCTGGAATTTCTACATCCTGAGATTCCAGGGAGGATCCATTGTTTCTGTCATCAGCCCCGCGCGCAGGGAGCATGCATGTCGGGCCAGACTCCGCGATTCATGTCGATTCCGTGTTGAGTGGAGGAGGGGGAGGGGGGTGTTCGTCCCCAGTAGTTCAGTTGTTGCTGGGAGAAGTCGAGCTGGGGCCAGCATGCACTCCGTCCAAAGATTCCATACTTCGTAATTACAAGTACTCCCCATTCTGGCTAAAAACAAACACGTCGTGTAAGTCTAACGGCGACGAGGATGATGCTAGTGCCCGCACCCGCCGTTGGCAACACATGGCTGTCATGTGGAAAGGAAGTCTTGGTATCGAGCCAAGTCCAGGCCTCCTGGTCGAGGTTAGGTGAGACCGAGTACTAAGTAGATTCTTTGTACGTGGAGATTGGACGAGAAGCTGGTCCTGTCCTGTCCGGTCCTGTCCTGTCCTGTACTATACTGTACTCGTGCCGAGGGGGCTGGTTGGTGATGACATAGATAAGCGATGTTGACTCGGCTCACATGAGACAGTCTACAGAGCGAACCTGCGATCATGGCAGCTGGGGAAAATGACCTTTGGAGTCGAGAGGCGCCAGGACATGCGCGAGGAATCTGATCCCTTCTCAACCAAACTTCCACTACGTCCGAAACTAAATGAGCAGCATTGAACGACTCGAGCCTCCAGGATATCCCGACGAAGCGAGGGCCTCTCCCAATCCTTATTGTTCTCAAATCCCAACCAGGCCAGCGGAACGCCATCGCGCGCAGCCGGTCTCGATCCCTCGAACCGCCATTTATAGACCGACAACGAGGCCATTCCCATCGGGTATCCGCGAGCTTTGCGGCCTCGGCCATCTCTTCGACGAGAAAACAACCGAGTCCTGCACTGGGAATACAAAAAGAAAAAGAAAGAAAAAGGGGGGGCGGATGGGTTGTTTCGGGCGGCCTTTCGCTCGGGAGTCGGGATACGGGTCGGGGAGCCATCGGGTATCCGTCGGGTATTGATTCGTGTCTCTATCCACTTCTCCCGTTTCGTTAGAATGACAACACGTGAATGGGATAAGTCATCGTTGAGTACAACCTTCACGCTTCCAGGAGCTAGCTGCCAGACGGCGTGTACGCATCAGCTGTAGCAGTAGCAGTCACGTCGTCACACACCACAACCGAGACCCATTGACATCATGCCTTTTCGTCGGGCGCGGAGCTTACCAAAGAGCTCCAAGACGACAGACCGTCTTCTACCATCTGATCGCGTAGTTCAATCTAAACCACCCAGCTGATATCCTCCAGCATATCCCTCAAGCACTGGAAGTCTCGCCTTTGAACGACATCATAAAGTACTACCGTACCCGACAAACGAGCGGCAACACATGCATTCGATGACTTGCTAATTGATCAATTGACATAACCTTACCTACCCTTCTGGACAGCGGCTCAACCAAGCGTACCTTAATCATGAAGATTCTTACCAAGGAAGAAGAAGATGCTCACTACGCTACCACTATCAAAGGCGGTCTCACAGGCGGTGCCATTGGCCTCGCAGTCGTATGTGCCAACATCTCTCTCTCTCTCTCTCTTGCCACCCCAAAATCGTCACGTAACATGGCAAGCCAGCGTCTGACATTCCCCAGGGCGGTGCGGCACTCTACGGAGCATCCCGACGCTTCCAGATCATCCGCGGCCTGACCGTCCCTATGAAAGCATACCTCGTATCGGCAACCGGTACATTCACCGCCATCATCTACGCCGACCGGGCCTCCCGAGGCT
Organism: Diplocarpon rosae; assembly: GCA_032760415.1. NCBI lineage: Eukaryota > Fungi > Ascomycota > Leotiomycetes > Helotiales > Drepanopezizaceae > Diplocarpon > Diplocarpon rosae. The sequence goes on from JAUBYV010000004.1 coordinate 2,483,327, forward strand.
TCGAGCTGCAGCGGAATCCGGAAAACCGATACGTCGACACAGCCGCTCGAACGACCGAGGCCCTCGAAGCCGAAAAGACCTCCTTTCAGCGCGTGAAGGACTGGGGCCGCGAGAATAGATATCCAATCGTCACAGCGTCGTGGGTGGCGTCCATGGGAATAGCGCTGGGATTGGTCGGCAGGAACCCGTATCTGAGCCGAGCGCAGAAGCTGGTGCAGGCAAGAGTGTACGCGCAGGGATTCACGCTGGCCATCTTGATCGCGACGGCGGCCTTCGAGGTCGGGGACGCAAGCAAAGGGAAGGGAAGGTGGGAGACCGTAAAGGTCCTGGATCCGAATGACCCGGAGCACAAGCATATCATTGAGAAGCGCATCCACCACGAGGCGTACGAGGGAGAGGATCTGTGGCGTGGTACGTGTCTCCGCTCCTAGCTCCCATATCGTCAACCACAGACTAGACAATGAAGATAAAGGAAGGACACTGACGAGGAAGCAGACATGGTAGAAGCTGAAGAACGCAAGATTGCCGCTCGCAAAGAAGCCGTTGGGCACGCCGCCCGCGACAATCCGCCACCAAAGCAAGCCAAGGGCAAAGAAAACAAGGACAAGATTTCGCGCGAGAGCAAGAGCGCCGGCAAGGTCGACTACGCCGAGGCCGAAGCGAGGGAGAAGAAGAACCAGGAGAGGCAGGCGGAGAAGGAGGCTGACGCCAGGAAGAGCGCTACTGCCGACGGGGCTAAGGTCAAGGATCGGGGAGAGTACTAGGTGCCCTCCTGAGGGGATGGGGGGAGGGAGAGGGAGGGAGGTGTGTGAATAGGTTGCCTCCCGACCTCGTTCGTTCCATCCAAGCCTACAGGTTTTCTGTCTTCCACCACTGGGGTATCGACATGGGCAGGACCAGACGTCAGATGGCAGATCTCCAAAAGCGGTTTGTACATGATCGAGATCTACAGATTGATATCAATGAATCACAGGTCATCAAGTTTTTGTCTTTACTACAATAATGAAAAGCAACATGTTAGTTTCAACTCTCAAAGTACGTGCTGTCGGTCTTTCCTCTTACATCAATATCACGGCGGAGTCGCCCAGCCCGTCAGGAAAAATAAGACACGGCAGTATTCTAACCCGATACCGATACTATTGGGGACCAACGCGTTCATGTCAAGTTGTAAGGTTATACGGATCCATCTCCAAATGTATCGACATGCGCAGCCACTATTTCTCAGCGCATAACTCGAGAAGTGTGTTGTTAGACCATGCTCGCTTCTTCGCTTAGAAAAGCAGACTCGCGATAGATTCGAGCAACGCCACCCCCCCCCCCTTCCTCCCCCTGTTTTCTATCTTACCTTGAGACATCTCAACGAGCGTGACGAAACGATTAAAAACCGAGGAAATTCCTTGTCCGACTCTGGGGTCGACGGTATCCGACTCTTCTCACTAGAATATGTACATTATACATCAATCTTGAAATGGCTGATCTGGCTGTAATAAGCATGCACAGCCAGCTCCAGGATTTGCACATCGCCAAAGACCTTGCCTCCATCGAATCCTCCGACGACAATGAGCCTGCTGTCATACAATACTGTCCCGTGATATCCTCTCGGTCCTGGCGGCACCCCGTAAACCTTCCTCCTGTCCCAAGCCATCGTCACCAGATTTAGCAAAAGCACTTCGTTGCTGTACTCGACACCATCGTGGCCTCCGATGACAAACAGGTAGGATCCAACAATGGTAGCTGTGTGGCTGAGACGCGGGTAGGAGACGGGGATGTGGACGGATGAGAAAATCTGGGTCTCGACGTCAAAGACCCAGACGTCGCGGAAACACTCGCCGCCATCACTTCCACCGTAAATGATGAGTTTCGAGCCAACCATGTTCGCTGTGTGGTACCCTCTCGCTTTCGGCTTCGTCTTGTCCTCTGCAGATGCTGATGATGGCGGCGAGATGAGTTTCCAGGACATCTTGTTCGTGTCTGCGACATCAAGCCTCCAGACATCATTCAGTGCCCTCACGCCATCCCCGCCACCAAAAACGTATATCCCGTTCCTCCATAAACACGCTGTGTGGGCCCGCCTCTTACTTGGCTGGCGCTCTCCAGCTATCTTCGGCTTGGTCCATCTAAAGTTGACCGTGTCCAGTACATATACATCGTTGTAGTACGTTGGCCCGTCACCACCTCCGAAGACAATGAGTTTCTTGCCGACTGCTGTGCAAGTCATGGCCCGTAGCGGGACAGGAATGTCTCCGCAGACGTACGGACAAGAAAAGTAGAACGCATCAGCATCTAGCACGTATAGTTCATTAAAACACGACCCTGTATCGCAGCCCCCGAATACGTATACGTTCGAGCCAACCAGTGTGACTGTGTGTGCTCTCAGCGATGTATGCGCAGCTCCTGAAACTGGTGCCCTGGACCAGTACATACCGCTGGCCGGTGCAGGTTCAATATCAGGAGCCGCCTTCGGGTCCGGCAGAGGTGGAAAAGATGTATGAGGAGCTCGAGGAGGTATTTGTGGTGCAGGTGTGCTGAGTTGAGGAGGAGCGGGACTAGAATCATCTTCTTCTTTGGGCTTGGATGCTAATGCAGATGTCGATCGCTGGTTGAGTGGTCGTCGGGAGTCTGGTATGACAGTTAGGGGAGCAGACGTCTTGATAGGCGGCAGGGAGGTAGGGCCATCCGTTTTGGGCGTTGGTGGTTTGGATGATGATTTCGAGTTGACTGGGGACGCTGGATCATTCTGAGAGAGTGATTGCGAGCGTTGTCGCAAGGCGAGATCCGAAGCCTTCTTCCTCGCAGCTTGCCCCTTGGTCGACAAATGCCCCGAAGTATGACTTCTCGACGGCCCTGATGCTTCTCGTGGCGATTCTGCATCTCCGGGGACATCCTGAGGCCTGGCATCTAAGGGGGACAATTGGATGGATTTGTGAGAGCGCATTGGCTTGATTGTCGGCATCTTGGGTCTCGTGCCCTTGTCCGCCGATCTCTGCGAATCACCCATTATGTATGCGCCGTATGTTCTTGAACCTATGGGCCACAATGCTCATAATTGGCTCTGGAATCCTCAATGTCGATGAGTGGGCTGAAAAAGGGGGGTGAGTAGCTGAAGCGAGAGCAGCTGTCGCATTAGGGGATTTTCCCCTGTAATGCTTCTGTGTCAGGCAATCTGCATGTTAATTCATCGGATGGAAAGACGAGCGAGCGTATGTTTCCGAGGACGAATTTATGACGGAGGTTAGGATATAAATGTCACAAAATTCGGGATTTCCATGTCAGAGTGAAGGGGGAAACCATGTGCAGATTCTGACTCCAGGGTTAGGTGGCGACGCGGCAACGAGACATACTGTATGTGGCTGAAGATGATATGACGCTAAGATAACGAGCAAGATCGATAAAAAAAATTGAGGGACTGAGCAAAACCTCGAGTATTAAAAGCCTGGCTGGCAGAAATCCTGATCAATAAAATCCTCCCAAGCCGACGAAGTGAGGTATCTACATGCTTCTGCACCGAAAATCCATAACTTGCAACATCAAAAACTTTGACGGATTTAATCGGCGGTCCAGGGCAACTCCGCACATAATGGCAGATAACGATGGTTCAAGTGTTGAGAAGTCTCTCAAGAGACCAATGGAAAGCGAATCTGAGCCACATCACGCTCCGCAAACAGCCTTACCGGAAGACTTGGTAGTCACCAAAGCCGAGAAGGCTGAGATAAATGGGGCTCAGCACGAGGGGACTTCAGAGGAGCCCGCTGCTAAACGAGTGAAGATCGAGGAGCCAGTATCAGAATCTACAGCATCTCTAGATGGAGGTGTTGGCTCTAGAATCCCAGGAGGAGATATGAGGGACAAAGTCAGAGGAATTGCGTTGGTGAAGCCAGAGTATGTCTTGATCAGCCAACCAGACAACACTATCTTGCAGTGGAGCTAATAGATGGGAAGATTTCTTGTAGATACTCATAGCAGAAGAACTACCACTACGTCGAACTTTCACGTGGATGACGATGCTGCCGAAGCGCGTCGAGACGACCGGGACAACAACAACAATGGTGGAAGCAAGGATAAGAAGGCCAAACAGAAGAAGGAAAAGGGTCAGAACAAGAATCGCGAATTTGGATCATGGTTCGATGCAATCAGACTGTGCAATACCCGGGCAAACTCTCCAGAATTCTCTCCAAAGCACTGTAATTTCGGGGACTCTTGCATATGCAGCCATGATCTGAGGAAATATCTCAAAGATGGCAAGCGAGAAGACTTATCGACTTTCGAGGGCAGGTGTCCAGTATGGGAGAAGCATGGGGTCTGTCATGCTGGGTGGAAATGCCGATTCGTGGCGAGCCACTCCAAGGAAATTACAAGAGAGGACGGTCGAAAAGAACTAATACTCACAACCAAGGACGGGGCTGAGAACGAAGAGGTGGACGGCGAAGGTCGAAAGGATGTCTACAATGTGGTCGGCACCAAAGATAAATTGGATCTCGCACGAAAAAGATTCAAAACGGAAATATCCGATGAATACAATCGATGGCTAGACGAGGAGCAGAAGGAGATGGGGAAGATCTATCACAAAAAAAAGATGGATACGGAAGACCGGGAAGAGAATCGGGCTGTATTCAAGGATCCACCATTTCTTCCGTCTGAAAAGAGAAGAATCTACTTCGGCCCAGAAACCCCGGTCTTGGCTCCTCTAACCACGCAAGGAAACCTTCCGTTCAGAAGAATGTGTGTTGAGTTTGGAGCGCAACTCACGTATTCCGAAATGGCCATGACAATGCCCTTGATCCAAGGTCACAAGTCAGAATGGGCACTGATGAAAGCCCACGAAAGTGAGATGTCACCACCTCGATATACCCCCTCTTCAATCGTTCAAGACTATGATAACTCCAAGGACCTGAAATTTGCAACTCAAGTCTCGGCGACCAAGCCTTGGCAAGCCATAAAGGCAGCAGAGATCATGGCGAAGCTTCTTCCACGCATCCGGCTTATGGACTTAAACTGCGGCTGCCCCATTGATATGGTATACAAATCAGGAGCAGGCTCCGGTCTACTCGACGCTCCTTCGAAACTAGAAAAGATGATAAGAGGCATGAATACTGTTTCTGGAGAAATTCCCGTTACAGCGAAGATCAGAATGGGTACGAAGACCGATAAGCCCATTGCGAAGAAGCTTATCGAGCGTCTGGCATTCGGTGGGCTCGAGTCCAGAGACAGACTTGGGGCTCCTGGTTGCGCAGCCATTACTCTGCATGGTCGATCTCGACAGCAAAGATATACTAAGAATGCTGATTGGGGATATATTGCCGAGTGTGCTGCGTTGGTCAAGAGCTATAATCAGGACAAGAACAACTTGATTGATACCATTGCGGAACCAGATGAGCGAACACAGGCAAACAGCAAAGATGGCAAGATGTACTTCATCGGCAACGGTGACTGCTATTCGTATATCGACTACCTAGACCACATTCAAAATGCGGGTGTTGATTCGGTCATGGTGGCGAGAGGTGCGCTCATCAAACCTTGGATCTTCGAGGAAATCGAACAGGGGCAATACCTTGACAAGTCCGCTTCCGAGAGACTCGGCTACGTCGAGAAGTTTGTCCGATACGGGCTTGAGGCCTGGGGCTCTGATGAAGTCGGGGTTGGACAAACTCGACGATTCTTGCTTGAGTGGTTGAGTTTCGCTCACAGATATGTCCCTGTCGGCATTCTGGCCCATCTTCCTCCGAGTCTGCAAGATAGACCGCCGGCGTACAGAGGCAGAGATGACATGGAGACTTTACTGGCAAGTGATAATTATGTGGACTGGATTAAGATCAGGTATGTCGAGTGTCAGGGTGTGAAGATTTGCTAACGTTCTTAGTGAAATGTACCTTGGCCCTTGCCATAAGGATTTCAGGTTTCAGCCCAAGCACAAGTCAAACAGTTATGAAATTGAGGCTGAAGGATAGTGGAAATATCGTGCTATATGGAGACTTTCTCTGCTTCGTTTACACCTCCCGGTGCCGGGAGACTGGACGATCGAATGTGGATGCTTGTGGCTTTTGAAATCGAACTTGCAGATGATCTAAGTAAGATACAAGAAGCATACCGACAGTTGTAGGAAATTCAGTCTAGAGTACGCACAGTGATTGAAACAGCCATAAAACTGTAAGACTGGGCAGTCTATGCGGAGAAATGACGACCGAGTCTCTCCTTCATCAAACCAGACTACTAATGTAATCACGTGAAGTGGATAATGCACGTGCAAAACAGCCACAGCCTGCGTAGCGCCAAGTTCCCTGTTCTTTTTGGGCGATGACGTTCAAGCTCCAAGCTACCGTAAAGCCACACTACACCACTTCCTCACCTCGTACGCGCAATCCCTTGAGGTAACATCGCGCCTCGAAAACAACAAAGTTAAAACCATCTGCGCCAGTACGAGACAATCGTAAGTGCTTCCTCGTACATTCGTTTATGTCCTCAAGTCTAGGTATTGGGAGACATAATTTTGCTCCCTCTGTGGCCTAGAGTGAAGCCTGGCACCAACATCAACACTGACCCTGCAATAGGACACGACTCGGTTGTACAGAGACCTCGACGACCATCACATAACAAAACCGCAATATGACGCTCTACTACAGTCTCGTAAGATCTCACCAGCTCTTTCATCGCCACAGACGTTCCAGGATTACCGGCGTGGCCGGTCAAATGCCTGAATGAGATAGCTGATAACAACACAGGTCTTCCTGCTCCTCGTGGCAGAGATGACACTATTCATGCTCCTCATCGTCCCCCTTCCTTTTACTATCCGCCGCAGGATGTTTACCTTCATGTAAGACCCCCCCCCCTCATCTGCGGGCCTTCTGCTGACAACCACCAAGCAGCGAAAGTCCCCTAGTAGCAAAACTGCAGTACGGAATGAAAATCACATTCATCTTCATCCTGATTCTCTTTATCGACAGTGTGAACCGCGTCTATAGAGTCCAAATTGAGCTCGCTGAGGCAAACAAGACTTCTGGGTATGTTGCAAGCCATCATTCGACACGCACAAGCTACTAACGTTCAGCAGGCAAGCCGTGATGGGCCACGAGCGTATGGAAGTTCAGGCCCGCAAGTTTTACTCCCAGCGCAACATGTACCTGTGTGGCTTCACGCTCTTCCTCTCACTCATCCTCAACCGCACCTATACTATGATCCTCGACGTCCTGCGCCTTGAGGAGAAGGTTAAGAAGTACGAAGGCGACCCAAAGGCTAGCGGTAAGGAGAGCGACAAGTTGGCAAATGCGGGAAATGCTGGTGAGATTGGCAAGTTGCGGAAGGAGTTGGCTGAGAAGGAGCGGGATATTGAGATACTGAAAAAACAAAGTGAGGGCTTGAGCAAAGAGTATGTTGACATGAGCGACAAGTACAACGCTTCCAACCAAGATGCTACTCCTAAGAAGGATAGGTAAATATCCGCAGGATCTTTTGGAAAGAAGGAAATGGGTTACGATGAATAGTATGGTGATAATACTTTCATGGGGAGGACGAGGGGATGGGAACATGACTTGAGTTTGAGGAGAAGAGTCAGAGCGGTGGAGAGGGAAATGGAAAAAAAACTTTTGATGCAGCCTCTATGATGTTTGTTCAGTGTATTACAGGTCATCAAGTGGAGTTTCTCGCACCAGAGGCAGTCATCACTCTGGCTTTAGTGTGAGAAGCTTTTCAATCTGTAATACTCCTTTTCAGAGGAGCATTTGTGCTAAATTCTTGGCAGAAAGTATTTTATGCAATATATGGATTTTTCTGTGTGTCCAGGCCAATCCTTCAATGAGCAATATGGCAAAGTTCTCAATTATACAGGTCCTCTCTTTGTCTTCTGGCTGACTCCAGGCTGATCACACTCTTAGCAACGCTGCAGGGAAGTAATGTATCAGCGCCGAGCGAAATACTCAAGAGCTGGGGCGCCATTGATGAGCATCTCGCCAGCCAGGCCCTCGATTTTCTCTCGGACTACCGTGCTGAGGTCGTGAAGGCTTGAACATGAGATTTTATCGGAACACATCATGGTTGAAGAGACTGACCTTGATTTGCGGGATTGGCTTAGCAGCAGACTGTTTTTAATTTTGTTTCGGCCAGAATATCTATTTCTTCTAATCAGAGAATAAATACCTTCTTGGAAGCCTTGATAGCTAGGCCAGCTGTATCATCTGGTAAGGTGGGTTAGCAAAGCTGTTGCATCATTTGAAAAAGCAAGAGTCAAACGACTTGTCTTAACCTGATTAAAGACCATCTTGGTAACAGCATTAGTGAGGTTTATGGCTCTTACAACCATGCGCTGTAAATCCACGTAGTGGTTCTTGCGGAGGGATATTCTTTGTGATCTTTACCCACCAACATGGACGAAAAACCAAGCTGCAGGCTATACAAAGTAAGGGGTCACTGTTTAGCTTCCCGCTTGATTGTATGAAGACTCTGCCAGTCATGCTTTGAGTGTCTCTTGTTGTTGTTAAATCTGGGCAATGCTTTAGCTAACTTGATGCAGCTTCTTGTGAATCCCATTTTCATTCTAGTCATGCATGCCTGAGGGAGCATCTAGCTCTAGGTTACAGCAGGCTTGGAGCAGGCGCACACTCCCCACACGCAGAGGAAGAAACTATGCGCTATAAAGGTGTAGGCAAGAGACCAGGAGAACAGTTACTCATAAACACAAGGTTTATTTCGTCTGCTTAACGATCTAGAGTTTTTCTTAGGGTGAGAAGCAGAAGATCTGGGTTGAAAACAAAGCCAGCTAAGAAAAGTTGTTGCAATGGCGGCATTCAAGTAGAAATCTTCAGGGGCAGATTACCTGCCAATAAGCACAGCTACCAGGAGGCTCTGCCAAAAAAAAACGTATCTTACGCTTGCTGTTTGTTTTTTTTTGTGCTAAGCTTTCGCTCTTGTCTGAGAGTAAAATGCCTTCTTTTCTCTCATGTAGTAGCTATCCCACAGGCTGTAACTGTAGCATCATTCCTCCACGAGGACTCTATTACTGACTGTTATTTTCGTTCCACAAACCCAGCTTGAGTCAAAGAATTGCATCAAACTGGCCGGTTGCAGAGCCATCACCTAGGTCTGTCATATCAGGGAAGTTGGGCATATACAACAGATCAAGCAGTATGTCCCAATTGATCTTCGTGTGTTCGGAGTTCGTCATGCTGGCCCCTTTACTGCCATCTCCCTCTATCACATTAGCACTTTGAAGCATCTTCACCCTGCCCCTTTTTTTATTGATTGAGTCCCTAAGCTGAAACTTCGCCGTATCCACTGCCTCATGGCCTACATGTGTTCCGAGCAAGCCGGCAATTTTCTCCAGGACTCCCGACGCATTCGCAACATTTGAGAGACTGTCCGCGGTATCGATCGCAAGCAGCACACATACATACTGGAACACTGTGCATACAACATTCCACCAAAATTTTCTTTCTTCTGCAAGTCTCAGGGCGGCGGCTATCTTAAGTATGCTTATGTGTCTTGGAGGTGCAGCGAGCCTTCAAGATATTTTCCATCTGTCGTAGAAGTCCGACATCCTCAATTAGTGTTCTGAAGGGTATGGAAGAGTTCCAAGCGAAAGCGCTCCTGATTAGCATTTTTAGACCAACCATGATAACAAACTATCCCTAAGGCTGCGGATGCACACATTGGTGCTTTGGGAGAAAAGTAGAATGGCACTTTCAAGGAGCCCGACTTACACTTTGAGGGAAGCTTACAACCAACGTCTTTTGTTGCAGGATTAGCGAGTTATCCAATTCGTGGTCTCAAGGAATTAAGCAATTTTGGCTTGGGCTCCAACCTGTAAGCTTGAGGGATGATCTGCATAGAGTCCGCTTTTTGGGGTGGTTGGGAGGGCATGGCCTGTTTGTTACTGGAAGTTGGCTTCAAACCCTTCGACCAGCAACCGTCCTACGCCTCCAATCCGTCCCCAGCCCCGGTTAAGGACGTACAATCATTTCTATTAGAATCATTCTATCACTCTAAATCTTTATCTAGATGAAGCCTGTATTTTTATTTTTCGTTCTCCTTTTTTTTTTCTTTTCTCATCGCTGCCAAGGACGTCACAATCCCTCCCAGAGCCGATAATTCTTCGCTTAGGATTGTCAACAACGCCAAGGGTACTAAACTCTCAAGAACACTCTCAAGAACACTCTCAAGAATAGTCGCGAGAACGTAAAAATCAAGCAGGAACGCGGGCCGCCCGAGAGTAGTCACGCTTTTTCATTTTTTCGGTCGCTTCAAGCTAAGACAAGTAGACACTGCAATCATGTCAATTTGGCCTTGGCTCCGGGTTCGAAAACGCCGCAGAAAGCATGCCGAATTTACAAGAATGACCATGGCCGCGAACGCAATCACTTTGATAGCAAGGTGGATGCTCAGGACGAAGAATTTCAGGGGGACCCATCTCTGCACACGCTCGTAGTTCATTCATGGACTCGCGACAGGATATAGACGGCTCGGCAAACGTTTCACGGAGACCTTTTACACCCTCAAAAATCAGGAGATACCAGGCCTCTTGTATTGACTAGCTCCGCTGGACGACGAAGACCTCCTAGTGCTAGCGTGGGAAAGCATAGCGGTGGTATCTCTGCCATGCTCCCTCACCTCGACTTTTTTCCAACTCTATTTTTTTTATTCTTGGAAAAAAGGAGAGACAGAGAGAGAGATAGGTGGATTTATGGTAGTGTCAATCTGATCTTTGATCACCTCCGATACAAGTACGATCCAGATTGTTTGAATCACGACCAAGGCGCTCGGCCTAGACGTCCCAGGTCTCGCACGTCCCGACCGCCCGCGTCGTTCAAGACTATTTCAAGCAACTAAATGTTGAGCGGCAGCTTTATCTAATCCAGCGGTCGTAGCACATGCATGCAACTTGAAAAGCATCGTTGATCAAGGCGAGTTTTCTGATGTAAATCGAAGGTATATCATTTCAACAGAAGTCTTGCTTTCTTACACCCGAAGCCTCTGTTTCAAGCCCCCTCCCGATCTCCCCCTTCCTCTTCCCCTTTCCTTGGAACTAGGCCTACTTCTTTCCTCTGCTTCTTCCTCTCCACCAGATGCGTCCCTGCAAAGAGCATCGAGAGCACAATCCCGGCCCCCGCCAGCCCAATGCCCATGTACCACGCACCTCTGTAACCCTTGAGCAGCTCCCCCCCGCTACGGTTCACCCGACTCTCAATCGTGCCCGCGAAGCCGAGGCCAATACTAACCGAGTAGTTGATGACCGTGTTGACCAGACTCGCCGCGACGCCCTGGTGTTCCTTCCGCACGTGGTCGCTCAGCAGGATCGTGGCGGCGGGGAAGCTCATATCCATGCCCCACGGCATAACGCAGACGCTGACAAACGTCTGCGCCCAGTAAGTCTGGGCGACGGGCGCGGTGGCCACCAGCGCGATGCCGACGGTGAAGGCCGTCATGGACATCATCATCACGAGCGACGGGCCCACGCGGTGCAGGATCCGACCGGTGGTGAGCGCAGCCGCCAGCCCGGAAAAGGCGCAGGGGATGAACATAGCACTGCTGAGCAGCGGCGTTGCGCCTCGCAGCTCCTCGACGAACTGCCATGTGTAGAAGACCCAGATACCGAAGCTACCCCAGCCGAGTGCTATGCAGCCCAGCACGAATGCCGTGTCCTTGGTCAAAGCATCGAGCGGCAGCAAGGGAAACTCGGCGCGGGACTCGACGAGAGCAAAGATACCTAGGAAGAGAAAGCCGACGATGAGGAGGGAGTAGGTGTACGGCGTGGACCAGCCGACGACGGGTCCTTGATTCCAGGCGAAGTTTATGAGAACCAGAGCTGTGATGCCCGTCAAGCAGCCGAGGGCGTCTGTGCGCGCGAAGGCATGGGCCCCTCCTTGCACGGATGAGGACGAGAACTGGGGAGGTGGGGTATAAGGGATGGCAAAGTTCCCCACGAGCGCCATGACGAAGCACATGACACCCGTCGTCCAGAAAGCCCACGGCCACCAGGCTAGCTGAGCGAACAGCGAGGAGAACGCAGCGCCGACGACGAATCCCGAGGGGGCCGTCGCGCCGAAGATGCTGAAGACCATCTCCTTGCGGCGGCCAGGCGGGTACGTCCTACCAAGGATAGCCATGGCATTCGGCAGCAGGAACGCGGGGCCGATGCCCTGCATGGCGCGGCAGATGTCGAAGAAGATCAGGCTGCGGTGTGCGGATCGCGGGATGTAGACTGCAAATCCACAGAGGAGGGACCAGACCCCAAACCAGACGAAGCCAGCGGTGAAGAGTCGTTTGTGCCCGTACAAGTCACCCAGCCGGCCCGCGATCAGAATGAACGTCCCCACAGTCAGCGAGTAGGCCGCCGGGAACCAGGAGAGCTGGCCTGGGGAGCTGGTGCCGAGAGATGCGCCGATGATGTGTAGTGGCGCGATAGCCTGGCCGAGAGAGGCTTGTGTGAAGAGCTGTGCTGCACACAGGACGCCCACGAATGCGATTTCGCGCGGCAGGGATGCGAGCGGGGAGGCATGGCTTCGTACTGTGTTGAGAGATGGCGGATACGAGGTCCTGAATTCCGTTTCTGGGTCGTGGATGGAGTCGGAGTATGAGGATTCAATTGCTGTATCGGAGTCTGGCTCTTGCTTGTCGCCGAACTCGCTATTCACCGTACTCGGCGGGTACGGAGGTGCGATCGCAGTCATTGTGCCTGAACTCGGCGTTTTCGTTTGCATGGCCATCGCCTGTGTCTCTCCGTCCACGATAGTAGACGGACGTCGCGATACCGTCGTGTTGTTGGCCATCGTGTCGTCGGCCATTTCAGTCGTTGGCGATAAAACAAAACAAAAAGAAGCGATGCGAAAAAGGGGTAGCGACAGAGCTCTGACACAATCACGTGTTCTACCCAAGAAGTCCGAGGTCCGTGTCCCGTTGTCGAATCTCTATTATTAAGAGGGAAGACGGCGGCATATGTAGCTTTCCCGATACACCTCGTACAGGGGGACAACTGCCGCCTTACAAATTCAACAGAACGCGAGTACACGCAAGGGTTGAATCCGGAAAGAGTGGGCCGCCGCAGTAGTCGGTCGGGATCGGAATGCGGCTGCTGTCCTTTGTTTACTTGGACGACAACTCAACTCCCTTCGCTTTTCCTTCCGCAGACAGTGAATCGTGACTAGGCCAGAAACCCCCTGAAAAACGAGACAAGTCGAAATCTAGGAAAGTCAATAAGTTCAGCCGAACGCTCAAGCCTCAAACATTAACAACAGCGGGCTCTTTGATTTCGTAGCGATTTAGCTTCTGGCACTCGTACTCTAAACTGTTATCTCCATGTATATCTGAGAACAGAGTACGATCAGTTGGTCCTCCTCTTTTCCTCCCCCTCTTATTTGCTTTTTCGCAGCAGGACGATTAAATTGCCGGCTACTTGCACTCCTGAGCAATTCAAGGCGTGGATTCTTGTCGCTGGGAAGCTGTAATCCGAGAAACCTATCCGGCGTATAGCAGTCAGAGTCAACCTCACAAAGATGGAGGCCCTCATGACAATCACCTTATAAGCTACGACCCATTTCTTCCGAGCACGCTGAATCAAAACAGCGTACCGTAAGGATTTGTCCACTTCAAAAAAGCAAGTGAGGTACGCCACAATTTTTGAAACTTTCGTATAGAAATCCGTCTATATCAATTCATCTCCGTACAACGAAAAGAGAAAGAAATATCAGTTGCACTTCAAAACACATACTTTCCCTTCCCTCCTCCTCCCCCTCTCCAAATAACTTCCAACCCCTAGCTCGTGAAGCACACCTCCACTCTCTACAAATCACAATCCTCAAATATCCAAGTTCGTCCAAAGACCACCAGTGCGAAATTACCATCGAACGTGCATACAAATGTGGTTGGAGTTGCGTATCGTCCAGCTGTCATGAAAACCCAGACCTCGTAAGAACATAGCACGGATAGGGTATTGTCGAGGGAACAAGTCGGTTTGCACAGAGGAACGTCGTCAACTTCCAGGAAAAGTTGCACCGAAGTTGCGCCTCTTCTTTTCGTCGATTTGGAGACCAGCCTTTCCAGATGGTTGCTACAAATTCTCTATCGTATAGGCCCTTGCAATAAAATCTGTCTTCAGACCATGCTGGCTCATTATCATGCGGTACAAGGGTGGATCTGGAATTCATTTAAGAATGCCGCATCTTACAGTTTTGGTTTTCACACATCACACATCACACGTCACGCGGAACAATCCCCGTACGTCGCCGATCTCCAGCTCAGCCCAAGGCGGCAACACATCTGGATTGGCGCCTCGGTATGCTTATTTGCATGTCCCATCACACACCCAAACTATACAATCGTTTTCTTCTCATGCCGGTGAAAAGCCTCAACGCTACAAAAAATGGAAACATAACTCCAATCACTGGTATATGCCATCCCTTCCTTCCTATGCCAGAACTCCGGATTCTTTGATCGCTTGACACAAATAATCCCTACGATTTCTTCTCGTTCGATCCTCCGAGCTCGAGGCCGAGGCCTTTCAGCCCTGTGATCAACTCGGCCTCTAGGTCTCGCTTGGACACCTCCAGCGACTCGTTCACCGAGGCGGCGGTGGTGGTAGCTTCTCTGCTAGCGACAGCCTCGTCCGAGTCATCGGCTTCGCGCGTGCTGCTGGTCAGCGCGTCGTGGTCGTCTACAGAGCCCGAGAGGATGCTCTCGTCGAGGCCGTGCTCATCTAGGTCCTCGTCGATGGAGTCGCGAGATATATACGACTCGCCCAGCTCATCATCCAGCTCTTCATCGTCTTCTTCGTCCTCGCTGAGGTTGTCCTGTTCCTCTTCCTCCCCGTCCTTTTCTTCGCTTTCGGAATCGCTGAACTCGTCAATGTCTAGAACCGGCTCGCGCCAGTACGTAAAATCGGTGTACTCCTCACCGCCACCTTTTACAAGCGTACTCACAGGTGGGAAGTAGTGATCCACAACTTCGCGCATGTTGATGTAGCTGTACCTGAGTTTGTTCAAGTTCACCAAATCCAGTGACACTTCCGCGTAGCTATTAATCGTGAAGATGCGGTTGCTAGGAATACTGACTGATCGGTACGACAGTGCATCTGTGAGCCTGTTCCCAAAGCCCGCGCAGAAGGGGGTCCGGTCGGGACCGAACAAATTCTTGATATCTCGCAAACATGCCATCTTGAAAACTTCGGGCTTTCGAATGTACAACTCTCTTCTCAGAGCTGCAACCGTCCGATCCGGACTCATGAGCGTCGGGCCTTTTGGCAGACGATAATTCTCTTGAACGACGCCATTAAGATAGGCTCGAGTCGTATCTGCCAGCCCAACGGAGCGTGACGTCAGGTACATAATGTTGTACCCGTTGTTCACAATATCGGTGTACAGTTTCGCGACACCAATATGTGTCCAGTCGCGACCAACCATGTTCAGCACGTGCCCGAGGGCGTCGGACTTGGTGATTGTGCCATCAATATCAGAGATGACAATGGGCACATCGTGTCGCCAGAGGTACATGTAAGCCTGACATGTTGCTCGATTCACGGTGAAGCTCATCGGGTTAGGTCCAGGCTTGAGATTAAGAGTTTTCAGCTGGTCGCTCGTCAAGCGGAGCGTCTTTGCATAGTTGCGGTTGGGGTCACCAGCCGCTCCGGGAGGGGTCTGAGGAGGGGACATGGGGCCGCTGTCCGAATCTGCTCTGCGGTGGGACGGGACGATGGGCATGACGGTCTCAAGTTCTGACTCGCTGTGATATCCGGGGTCAGAGATAGCATCTGCCGGTATTCCTGCCATGGTCGCCCTTTGGCTTGCAGCCTCTTTCGCCTCCTCGCTACTGTAGATCCAGAGATTGCCATGTTCATCAGCACCGATCAAGGCCCCGATATCATAGTTACCCTCGAGTTCTTCGGAAAGTATTTTCCTGGCAATCACTTCTGCTCGGAGCGCGTCATCATCTGAGCTTTTGTAGCCCGTCATATCCAGCATCAGATCCCCCGTCTCTGTGATCTGACTGGGAATATTTGAGGCCGAGAGTTTGTTTGACAGCGCTACTGCGCGCTCGATCGCTTCCTTCGTGGGTAGAGGTGGAGGGCTGTATGATCTTTCAGTCCCGTCGCGTGCAGGTATGGTTGGGGTCAGGGATCGTGTCTGCCGCTCTCGTTCGGCCGAATCGTCCAGATTAATCCGCGCTACGGATGGCAGAGTTTCGTCGGTGTGCGGGCGACCTGCCATGACTCCAGACCAGTCTCCTGACATTGGGCGGGCATTTGAAAATTCCGGAGAGCCAGAAAGAGGGGTCATGGCACCTTGAAGACGTCAGCGTCGTACCGGGATAATGATCTTGGGATCTCACTTAGGTTACTCTGTCGCCTGGGCACCGATGCTGGCAAGACGCCCACGCCCGGTCTCGTTATGCTGGCAGAGCGCGGTTTGCCAGTCCCGGTATCCAGATCCAAGAAATCGGGTTCCGACAGGTTCGAGGTGCTCGCGCCCTCAGGAGCCAAGGGCGGACTCGAAGCGGGGGAGACCAGAGGCGAGGTCTGCATCGCCTCTGGGATATTGTCGCTGGTCTCAAAAACGAAGAAGGCCTCGCCTCCCTCGCCCAGCTTCATCGCATAGTCTTGTTTGGCATCGTTGACTCGGAACTCCACCTTCTTCTCGTACGGCCGCAGCAGAGAGAACTTCCCGAAGCGGACATGGAACGGAGAGCATGCCAAAGTGCCATCCTCTTGCTCTACCACTATCACGTCAATGGCGCCGCTCAGGGTCGCTGGGTTGATCGAGTTCCATGTTTTCGAGACGGAGCCGCTGATGCTTCGGACGTACTGCATGGCAGATTGAGACGGAACTATTATTGGAACTTCCCAGTATTGTTGTCAACGACGAGGGAAAACGAAGGCGGAGGGGGATTGCGAGTGGAGGAGAGACGGTGAGGTGGTATTCTGGATGGTTTGCGCGAGGTGTAGATGGATGCGGTTATTAGCGGCGCTTCTGTGACGTCGTGCACTAGTCTGAGAATGCTTTCAAGGTTTCATACAGTGCGACGAGAAGAAGAAAATGCAGTGAAGTGAAGCAATCTGTTTGATGCGAGGACGCTGTGCTGTGGCGGGATAGAATGAAATAAAAGCTGCTGTGACTATTCGCGTCGAGTTGAGGAGAGCTGCTGACGAGAGTCGCCGAGGTGAGGTTGGATTGGGTTGAAGAGCTGGGATGCTCATCCTTTGAATATCTTGAAAACAGAAGACTTGGAATTACTTAGTGACTGACGCAGCTGATGCGAGAAAGGTCGGCGCTCGGAGCTTTTGTCCCGCATTCGGCCCAACATGCCGATCCCTGCCGGTCTATGTCCACATTGGAAGGGCAAACATCTATTGCTGCTGATGATGTTTGATGTTTGATGTTTGATGATGACGATGATGATGATGATGATGTTTTTGTTGTTGTTATTATTGTTGTTGTTATTGTTATTGTTGTTTTGTAGCTAGCTATACTATCAGCAGCGGATTTCGGTATTATTCTTTGATCTCTCCCCGACTACGAGTAGGGCTGGCTGCATGGTATTCGGCTGACCCGCGGGGTTTTAGTGGGGTTGTTGAGATGCTATGCTGATTGTTTGAAAAGCTTCCTCTACGGGTGTGCATCTGTAGTGAAGTCTGTCTCGTAGGGCGATCGATATAGGAAGATGGGAAGTGATCTTGCGCGGAAGACAAAAATCCACGCAAGTCGTACACAGAAAAGGTGTATCTTCTTCTTCCTGGAAATCTCTACAAGGAACAAATCGGTACATAGCACTATCTCGGGGAAGAAGTATGAAAGAAGCCTGTCAAATTTGTGAGGCATACTACCACAAGATGTTAGTTGACTATAAAATAAAGAGCAGCGCCAAACTCCTTTCGACGACGTACAATATATTCATGTACAGAGAGAGTGGCGAGCATTCCACGTCCTACATATCGTATGTAATTACTCATAGTAGCTCACTGCGTAGTACTTCGTCGCTTAGAAGGGGGAGTTTCGCTTATTTACTATTATATTCAAGTGGCATGTGTGCCTGAAGACAGTATATCTTATCTTTCTGGCCTGCTACCATGTTCAAGCAGTGCCCTCTCATCCGGTGAGGATTGACTCATCTCATTTTCTGTCGTTATAAGCTGGATAGAGAAGATCAAGCTTGGGGTCGGTCACCTCGCTTCGGCCGCCTAGTCGTGAAGCTACGGACAACTGGTTGAAGTAGACCGGCCACCATTAAATATCCAACAATTCCTGACCAGACTCCTTCCAAGAGATGGTCCAAGGTACAGTGCAGATTGCGATATCCTCACGCACGCAACCAGCAATCCAAACGCCATGACTTTCATACATTTACAATAGCCACCGCAGTACCAGTACTACCATACAGAGAAGAAGGACTCGCTCACACTTGGCGTCTGGATGCCCCTCGTCCTTGGTCGGATACCTTTCACCACCACGACTATCCCTGCCGAAAGGGAGACATCGACAGAGAAACTATCATTCTTACACCTGCCCGAGAATATATATATATATATATATATATATACATATACATATATATAAGTAAACTATACACATGGATTTCTGTTCTTTGGCTTCGACCCATGATATCACCGTCTCTCCCATCTTTAGGTTCGTCTCTCTGCACGAGGCGCAGAGCGAAAGATGGCTTGGCGATCATGCAAAGATGCCTGATGAGCAGCCTGAGGATGAAGTCGACTGTACCGGTAGTCGTAGTGCGCTGCCAGAATCAGCAGCAAAAGTGGATGGCATTTGCAATTGGTCGACGTTTCCCTTCCCCACTACCATCGCCGTTTTATCGACAGTTTTCTTCCTCGGCATCTACATCGACAAGCTCGCTGCAACGTCGAGGCATCTCCGGGTGGTCCAGTTCTTCCTCCACCGCATGCTCCCGACTGTCTCCTACGATCTGGTCGCTTGGCTTCTCGGTCATGGACATCTGATTATGCTGATCTTACAGTCCACCGCGACAGCTTCGGCCTTTCTATGGTGCGTGGTCTCCTGCGAATCTCGCCGCTGCATCATATCTCTCTAATGCTGCGCGCCCAGGCTTCTCTACCGGGCTTACAAGACCCTGCGGACGCCCGTCTCCCACCTCATCGAGACCCTCGGCGTCGAGGTTCCTGACGCTCCCGAAGTCACTCTTGCAGGGCTCAAATCGAATGCGTGTACGATTCAATGGTCGCGCCCGGGCTCTGGATCACACAAGGCCGTAGCCAAGTATTTCATCCAGGTCAATGGTGTCAACGGTAGGGCGTGGACCCGCTGGAAAATGGACCAAAGCGGCTGACAACAAGCAGTGGGTGAATCATCGCGGCTGGAAACCGCAATCGAAGTAACTGGGCTCAAGTCGAGATACTTTTACAACATCCGGGTCATAGCTGTCGGGGGAAACAATTTCCAGGCTGGGAGCAAGGTTTTGCGGATAGCTACGCTGTGTAAGGATGGACAACCGCACCGCGGAGACACTCGATCCGCCGCAGAACAGGACGTAGATGATCAGGCCAGCGACTTTAGCGATGACGCACAACCTGGCCGAGGACATGGAGTTGAGATCCAAGCAGCCACCCTTCCAGAGTCTGCACCGATTCCATTGACGCGCGAGTACAGTGGTGGGAGCCTGATAGGTCAGAGGAGAAATACCGGGGGTAGGAAACATTCGCCGTCAACTGCGGCTGCGGACCAGGCCGCCCGGGAAGCTGCGATAGCGAATCAACCGCAGGAAACGATGCACAAGTTGACCGAAGTATTTGAGACGGCACGCAGGGACACGGACAGGATTGTTGCAGACACAGCGATAGAGCTCGATGATTTCAAGAGGCAGCAAAGAAACCTCGAGAGGGAAAGAGACGCGAAGAAACAGGCTTTGAAAGACAGGGAGGAGACCAGCGAGAAGCTCAAGAGGGAAGTCACTCTTGCTGAGCGGGCCAACCGTGCGTCCCAGAACAAAAAAACACAACGAGAGAAGGTTTTGCGAGAAAAATTGGCCGAAAATCAAAAGATGAGGAACGACGTGGCGCGATGGAAGCGGGAGAGTCAAGATATGAAGAAAGAAAAAGAATCTTGGAAAAGAGAGAAGGAAAAGCTGGCCAAAAAAAAGGACAGTCGAATTGCCAAAATCAAAGGAGAAATATCACAGAAGCAAATCGAGCTTGAGCGTCTGGAAAACGATATCCATAACCTGGGTCTCCAGAACTCCGACCTCGAAGCTGAACGTAAAAAGCTGCCGGGCTCAGAGGAAAACGAAGAGACACAGGCACAAGATGCCACAGACAGACGAGAGGAGTTGGAGTGGCAAGCAAGAGAAAACGGGCACATCTCGCGCCTCACTGCCAGCTCTCAGCGCCTGCGAGAAATTGAGTTTATTACTGCTCAGCATCAAGCCCACCTCACAGCTCTCCAGCAGACTCTTCCGGTACACTATAGCGCCAACTCGTCCGGCGTAGATTTTGATGCTGTTGGTGCTAGCACCGTAAAATCCGGACGGACGCGCAACAGGAAGAGCCGGACAGGGCTTATGTCCTCTCCTATTGCTGGTCAAGCTCCCGCCGGCTCGCAATTTTCCAGTGCCGGCTCTTATAACAATCTACATGGCAACGTCCTCTCTCCAAGTTTTGCTCCAGGACCGTACATTGAGATGAATACCGATACGGGTATGGTCATTCAGTCTGACCATACAACCGGAGTTGGCGAAGAAGAGATTCGAATGCTCACTTCTGAGGCTCCTCTCAGTCCTACTGCAGCATCATTACTTCCATCCAACATCTTTGCCGACGACGATCATGACGAGCGGGAGGGCCGGCCATTCCCTGACAACATCGGTGAAACCCTCGACAAGGATCCTCAATCTCCGGACTCTTCTAGCCGATCAGCCAGCCTTCTGTCTAGCCCTCAGATTTCTTCGCAGAGTCTTGCCTTGTACGGGGTAGCCACTCACGAGTACCCCAACGAGAATGATCGTGCTGGATTCGGAACAATGAAATCGCCTCCAATGCAGCCAGCCGCACACAAGAGTCTGAAGAGCATGTTCTCTCTGCCGAGAAGCCGAGGCAAGTCTGTGGCGGGTGGTCCAACCCTTGGATCTCTCAAGCAAGGCCAAAGCCAGTCTCTTCCGCGATCTACTGAAGAGCCAGAATCTTTGACCAGAAGTCGTCGACTCAGCTTCTCATCAGGCTGGCCCACATTTTTCAAAGGCCAGCCTACCTCGGAGCCTTCGACGCAAGGAAACGCGCCTGCACCGGCTCGGAATGTAGGTGTGAGGTCTCGACGGGGTTTCAATGTTTTCAGGAACAGTATGGATGACTCGATTGCCCGCTCCGAACGAGACCCGAGCAGCCCGCGTCCAACATCCATCGCTTCTTCAGACCTGCCTCGGCCTTCCACGGACAGTGCACCCTTTGGCTGGGGTCCTGCGCCGGATCTCATCAATAGAAACAGTCCGTTGGCTACACACTGGTCCATCCACGCCCCGCCATCGTGGTCTAGAAATCCCTCAAGGAGGCCAAGTCTGCAGCGCGGCTCATCGTCTGCGTTGAACACAGGCATTGCCAGTGATGACGATGAGTTTCTACCGGCTTCAGACTATTTGGCTGGTCAGTCCAGCCCCCCAGCTGTCGGCGTTATTGGCCCACGCAGAGTCTCATCTCACAAGTCTATCGCTCCTGCGTTGAACCCCGCCGCTCCAGCTTTCATGGGGTTCAACTTTGGCCTCATATCCAAGTCCAACAAAGACATGGGAAAGGAAAAGGCCATATCTCTCGACAACCCTATATCTTCCGACGAAGCTCTTCAAAATATCTCCGATGTACCCTCACCTGCAGCCTCAAGAAAGTCTCGCGATACCCATTCGATTCGCACACAAAACAGCATGGCAGAATCTCACGAAAGCTTGGACAGGACGCTCAGCAACGCAACATCCGATCTGAACACCTCGTCCGGAGCGGGTGTCAAAGACAACGCCTTCAAGCAGCTCCTACGCAAAGGCAGTTCCAGCAAATTCAGCATCTCGTCCTTCCGCAGTAAGGACAAATACAAGGGCATCAGCAGTACTCCCAGCTCGGACCGCGGCCTTGGCGATAACCATGACGGCAGCTTCGACGAGCTCGGCGAAGGCTCTGCACTAGGACGCAGCGTGGAAAGCATGGCGACTAGTCCAATGTTAGGAAGCTCTGCGTCTGGCAAGGAGAAAGACGGGGGGACTACCAAGATGTGGACGCGCTTCGCGCTGAAGAAGGGGAAGGGGAAGGAGAGCTCTGAGATTGATAGGAATGAAAAAGAGATTGTGGGGGACGAGGCCTGTGTTTAGACACGGTTCAATACGGCGAGACTAGTGACTATGTAGATA
Source organism: Diplocarpon rosae (assembly GCA_032760415.1). NCBI lineage: Eukaryota > Fungi > Ascomycota > Leotiomycetes > Helotiales > Drepanopezizaceae > Diplocarpon > Diplocarpon rosae. Next base: position 2,505,653 of record JAUBYV010000004.1, read on the forward strand.
GAATACCTATCTTAATCCTTATCGGCTCAGTGGTTTAGTACTAGTGCTAATACTAGTGATTTGCTGGGCTCAGTTTATACAACTCTTGCCAAGATATTCTTGATCCACGTCTCTTCGGATACCTCCCTCTTGGGCTGCTCACTGGCTGGTATTAGTCTGAAAAGCTCTCGATCTCAAACCCGAATGCTCAAGACTGAAAGAGACCACACATATACAAATACATACCAACGAACTCGGCGACCTCTTCTGTCTAGCCGAATATCCCGAGCACGCAGCAGCATTCCTGGAGCAGGCATCAAATATAGCGCTAGCTTTATGCTCACAGTCCGCCGACGGGGAGGTTCATGAACTGCGATCTACGCTTATACTGAAACCCATCTTCTTTACACGCAGGTCGCAAACAAGCCCTGCTCGCTCCCCTATCCTCCGACTCTCGGAGGGCGGAGGACAAAAGGAAGAGAGCGGATGAAGGGAAGAAAGGAAGAGTAATATATTAGGATGGATATGAGATATGAGAGCTGTGTGAAAATTATCTCAAAGGGGAAAAACACAGAAGAAGAAGGAAAATTTGGCTTCTCTGTAAGTGGTCGGGAGTCAATGATTCTCCTTAGAGGTGGGGAGTTGGCGCTGAATGGATTGGTAGAATGGATAGATGGGACGGAGTCACAATGCGTATTTCTGTTTGAAAAAAGTGAGAGTCCTGTATCATTTTCTCGGTCGTGAGGAATTATGGTTAATTAGAGGTGATATCGAAGATCACGCGCAAATTTTTTTTTAAAAAAAATACCCCTCAGCTACCTAGTCACGGAGACGCGAGCTCAGTTGGGATCTTTTGTGCTGTTTCGCTTGTCTTGCTTAACCGATCCCCCTGTGCGGTTTACTACGTCTCTGAAGCAACCGTTTACAAGAGCTATAGCGCTTTCTCGAGAGTTGTTGGCGCGAACTGGGAAGGATGGATTCAATGTTGGGTTTTCGTATGTAAGTGCTGACTGCGTGAAATTCAAGACGGATAAAGATCGCCGAACTGTAGTCTGGCCACTCTGTGTGGCCTATAGCGTTTGGAAAAGGCCACCGGGTCGCAGAGGATGAGAATTCTTACTTGCGCTCCGAGAGGTAGGCATAGTGCTTTCTGTGATGGAGGGATCTCTAGTCGTCAATCAACATTTGATCTCTCCGAGCCTTTTGTTTTTAAGCAGTAAGTCTGCCACTAGCTTGATTTATCTTGCAACTAGAGGAAAGCTAGGAGGTAGAGTAATAGACCTTTTTGGCACGATCTCGAACGTGCTCTTCATTGGCAGTTGCAAGGGAAAGCAATGACCTCTAGATTATCTCACACATGACTGCTGTTTTCATCCGGCTACTATCTAATGAAGTCTACTCTGTTCACTGTCTGGTGAATCTTCATGGTTTGCAGCGATATACTCGGATGCACATATAGTACACTTCTCGAAGAGATAATTACTAGCCCTGCTAAGTCCGCAGAGCTACGGTTCAGAAAGACCTGGCTGACATCTCTGTGGGCGTCCCTTCCGTCTCTCATGACGTAGCTATGAGACTGAGGAGGGATGGTTCGGCCAAAGTTTCGTGCTGTTTGGGATAGAGACAGCGAATTGGACTTGGATCGATGCGCTTTTATCAGTAAGGCGACAACTTGAATAGCGTACAAGAATACAGAATGAGTAGCCTTGGGAAGAAAATCTATTTTGCTTCGTTAGATCTTATGGTTCGTACTCGAAGGGAAGGTCCAGGAAATTACATTTAAACGTAAAGAAGGGCTCTACTGGCGGCAGGTGACGGTTTCTCGGTATGATTTTCCAGGGGTGATTAAAATATCTCTACATAACCAGAGTCGCATCTGTTTCTACCACAAGATGTAGCTATCTCGTGAAGAATCCAGAGGTTAGCTCGCGGATGTCTTGAACGCGTAGTTCGAGCTTAGGGCTGATGCAGATCCTCTTTATCCTGGATGAATTTCCGGTTAGGCGAAGGACGGAAGATGCAGTCACTTCACGCTCATTTCTTTGCCATGCTGGAATATACTAACTTACTCATATTGCAGCTCGAAAGCTATCCAACATCACCTCCTCGAGCTGGCGCTAGAATAAATGTAGTTGACTAAGTATTCTTAAAATAAAGAAAAATATTCCAAACCAGGTCTGTGTACACAGCTGGTAGACGTAGATTATGGCAAGTATCGTGAAATGCTTATCTGGCTAAACCTATGATGGACTCAGGAACACAAATCCCAGTCAACCCCTCAGGAGTCTCGCCCGGGTGGACGTGTTCATGACTGGGTATCATCTGAGTGGTCGAAGCTTGGAGAGATATGAACATCATGATGCAAAGATGAAAATTTTATGGAAGTTAACTTTTGGGTGGAAGGATATTGGGAACTTACGAATCTTCTCCCAGAAGTTCCGCGATTCAACGATTCTTACGGCGACTCTGAAGTAGTGGGATGAGTGGAATAGTATCATTCTGCTAAGTGTTGTAGGTCACTCGCACAGGCAGTCGTTAAGCGAAGCGACATGGCTAAAGAACGGGGGGAGAACGAGAGAATGTGAACGACGAGTACCCATAATGATGCACTCCTTTTGAGATCTATGACAAACTACAATTATTTAACATCAAGGCTATATCCGCAAAGTGCATTTGATCATCCTAAAGAATGATACTGGTGCGAGTCGAACTTCTGAACGAATTTGTAGCTAGCGCCACTCTAATGTTGTTTATACTCTCCCCACCAGCCCAAAGGCGCGACTACTGTATTTAGAATTCAACAGTCGCACGGCACTAGTTATGATAATTATCTCGACACCAATATCAGCGAGAAGCTCACCCACGATGCCTCATTATCAAGATCTAGCCTATGACCAGCTCGGAATCATTTCCCAGCAGCGCGGTGTATTTTTGCGCGGCCCCACGAGCGACACCGGAACAGAATGGATTTTCAACGCTCAAATATTAGCTATTATGATTTCCTCTATAATAGAAGAAGATAAAATATCCTTCAGACTTGGTCAGAACCATTCCGAGGACTAAACCTCAGTCTCCAACCTGTTCACACACCTTCCCCAAGAACATCCAGATCCAAACCCAACATCTCCTTTGCAAACTGCTGCGCCCACACCGCAACAGCCCTCCACGTCTCTTGCCTACTTATTTCCCCACTCCCATCCTCGCAGCTCTGACAACAACAAGTATGCACTGCCACAAACGCCCAGATCATCTCCTTCAACAACGCCCCCAGGTACGACCTCAGCCTCTCCTCATCGTCCACCAAGTCGAGCCGCTCGAAAATCAAAATCCCAACTTTGATTTGCGTTCTATTTTCCACACCTTCTTGTTCCCTCTTGAGAAGCAAGCCCCTCTTACTCTCTCCCCGTACGCCAAAGTTTGTCCGCCACTGCTCGCTCAGTCGCGGCATCAGCGTTAAGGAGCAGAACTCTACTGTCAGAGCGTTGAAAAAGAACATGGAGTTGAAGGAATGGAAGTACCCATCCAGCAGGTCTTCCGGGGTCTGGTCGGCGACGCGAAGAGCGAGATTTTGGAAGTCGCGGTGGTAAAATCTATCTCTAGATGTCGCGACAGCAGAGGTCTTGTTGGACAGGAGCCGAGTGCGTATCTCGCTCGGCGTGTGTCCCAGCGGGATCCAGGCGTGTGTGCGGAGAATAGGTGCCCGTTTCAGGGAGGAGGTAGGGACGAGGAAGCACGAGGGTGGCATGGTGAGGCGACGGATAGATATTTTTATAGATATTATTGCGAGGAGTATTGCCGGGATATGGCGAACGTTCTGAGAAATGACAAAATTCTGTTCAATTTCAATTAAGAATGAAGAAGGTAGTAAGAGCGACCGGCGCTGAAATTGAAGGTAGATAGACGGAATGAAATTGCAGAATGACAGTCGATGATGCTGTATGACTGGCGTCTGCTCCGGTTTCTATATACAACAGAATATTGCCACATTATGATATTTCTCTTTGGTCTACGCGCTGCTATCTTCAGCTTGTTTTGAATCAACAAAGAGATCTTTCGAGGGTTGTAAATTCAGGGGGGAAGCTCGGCTAAATAAGCGAACCGTGGCCGTCGCTGCCGGCAGACATGTCTCAATGTTTTTCCCAGGCTTTGTTCTCTCACTTCGGCATCTCCGGTAGCCACCATGCAGGTTTCTGAGATAACCTTGCGCTCTATGGCCAAACATCGATCAGAATTGAACACGGATAAGTAGTGTGCTAGCGCATCAAACCCAGTCGATAGGGAGCGACTACTTTACCGACTCAGTAGGAGAATCTTAAGGGGCTAGAGGCTTTGGGAGGATGATCATGTCAATTATAGAGTGGGTTACTCGGTCTCCGCTTAACGGTGGCGTGTAAGGGCAAAACGCCGTATTCTCTCGGGCCGTCTGATTGCATCTCTCTTGGTGTTAATACAGCTTGAGCCATATTGGTGTAGATCTTGTGATGTCTTAGCCATCAATTTGGATTCAGAATCATATCCTCAGCCTTGAATTTTTGACGCACGGCAAAAGAATATCATAACTCCCACGAGGACGAAGGTCACAAGGGATTCAGTGCTCGGATTAATGCAGCGATTGACACTGTAGACTTCAGTATTAACTCGAGTCTCCTCCTAATTCCTGGAACTTAAAGAGATAGATCGTGTGAGGTATACTGTTCTCTATCCTAAAAAGTGTTTATAAGCCTAAGAAAGGGATTCGACGTGGACGTGATTGCATCCGAGCTCATGCGAGAAAAAGAAGAAACAGTAAGAACACAGTAATCGCAGAATTCTGCTGTGTTGACGCAGCTTGGTGCTGAAACCATAGCTCAGGGCTAGATTATGTGATGGACTTGGAAACGGAAGGGAGAAGGGGGAGGGAATGGTGAAGGATGGCCATAACTCACCACATTGCACATCTGAAGGACATATATATGAGAAAGCTCAATAACCAATCAGGCCCATTATTCATTGAATGATCGGTTGATTGCGCAGTTAACCGATGACTTCGAGAGTAGCACCTTGCACATGCAAGGAAAGCTTCCGTGTACGAGTAATGTCGTCGATTTAAGATGGAAGCTTTGTAGATCTACTCTTTTCTCTACGGACTACGGGACGGGCGGAAAGGGTCAAAGAGCTGCGATACATGGGCACTTCTACACGCGGACTGTTAGCTACCTACGAAACCGTCTAACATACAACCAAGCATGATTCAGACACCAAAAATCAGATATTCGATATCATAGGTCTACATATCTTCTATCAGTCTCGCTCGCCTGCACTTCCTGGCTAATTCCAGATCGCGCCCAGGGCGGTCAGAGGTGTGGAAATTCTGCCGCCCTTGTCATGTTTTTTCTTCTCCTGCTCCTCTCCCTCTCCCTCTCCTCCCACCTCTTCTTCCATCGCTCTTCAATTATATCTTGGCCCATCTCTCTTTGTATCTCATCTTTCTCCTTCTCATACCATCTCTTTTCCCATCTCTCTCCCCATCTCTCTCCCCATCTCTCTCCCCATCTCTCTCCCCATCTCATACCATGCAAACCTCGCAAGGCCAGCTGTAAGCCTCGCCCAGCCTCCCACTCTTCCATCCATGGACTCTTATCTTGCAGCCGCCCTATAACAAGCATCAACAATGTATCACCGAACCCCTTTGATCATATACAGTACAATGCTTGGCCACAGTCCTTATCATTCTCATCACATCTCCAGCGAATCAGCAGTACGACAACTGCCTGCAGTACTTCGTACAATGATGCACAACGATATCACCAACTCCGTCTAGACGCTGTTCCTATCTGGTCAGTCTCTATCTGCCATCGTCCTCGAATTCCTTTCTTATAGGACATCAACCGCTTGCCGATTCCAATCGAGTCTCCCATCTCCCCGGATATCGGATATCAAAACGATATGCTGCCGTGTTGGAAGTCCTGCGTCATGAAGCTCTGCCTGGGTCTGAGTCGGATATCGCGTCACGTGTAATTTACGGGTTTTGAGATCTGCAATGCGAGGTCAACTTCTTGCTTTTTTTGTCATCTGCTATATCTGACAGCTTGCATCAACTTTGAATCGCATCAACTTTGCATTGCATCGACTGAAGTCTGGCAGCTTGGCATATATATATCAGCCTGCCCTCCCTATGTCTCGTTGGGCATACTAGCAAGCTGCATACATTTCTCAAAGTTGCAAGCGTGCTACCGAATTAAGAAGAGGCCCCCTCTCCTTCCCCAAAACCACCAAGATGCCTATTGCGCCGCCCCTCAACGTTGGCTGGGGATATGGAATTGTCATCGGTCTGGGCGCCGTTTTTGCCTTGGGCATGGTAAGTTGCATAGCACCTGTAAGCCACGTCCGCCCTCAGATCCATTCTAATGGAGCTAGATTCTCGTTACGTGGGTCCTCAAACGGTACAATCATGAGCTCCAAACCTCTGAAATGTTCAGTACTGCTGGGAGGACCGTGAAATCCGGGCTTGTGGCCTCTGCTGTCGTATCCTCCTGGACCTGGGCAGCGACGCTCTTGCAATCTTCCGGGGTCGCCTACCGCTACGGCGTCTCGGGGCCATTCTGGTATGCTAGCGGAGCTACTGTCCAGATCTTGCTGTTCGCCACGATTGCCATTGAGTTGAAGAGAAGAGCGCCAAACGCTCATGTGAGTTGCAATCGCAGACTGTAGCTCGGGCTGGGGCTGAGCTGATAGCTATATACAGACTTTCCTGGAAGTGATCCGAGCGAGATATGGCACTCCGGCTCATTGCGTCTTCATCATTTTTGGCTTGATGACAAACATCCTGGTTACGGCCATGCTGTTGACTGGCGGTTCGGCAGTCGTCACCTCGTTGACTGGCATGCCGACCGCTGCAGCCTGCTTTTTGCTGCCTTTGGGTGTAATCCTCTACACTATGTTTGGAGGTATCAAGGCCACATTCTTGACGGACTGGCGAGTTTCTTGCACATCCTTCTCTGGTAACATGTTCTGAGCAAATATCAGGGTTCATACATTCATTCTCATCATCATCATCCTCATCTTCGCCTTCACCACCTATGCCACAAGCGACGTTCTCGGCTCGCCCAAAGCCGTTTTCGACCTACTGGTGACAGCCACTGCTGATCACCCAGTCAAGGGTAACGCTGGAGGTAGTTACCTCACCATGAATTCAAAGGAGGGAGCTGTATTTTTTGTCATTAATATCGTTGGGAACTTTGGAACGTATGTCGCCGCTTTCTACTCCTTAGATCACCTCTGACCCTTACAGTGTGTTCCTTGACAACGGTTACTACAACAAGGCAATTGCCGCTTCCCCGGTACACGCCCTACCTGGCTACATAATGGGCGGTATCTCCTGGTTTGCCATCCCTTGGCTTTGCGCCACGACCATGGGTCTCGCAGGGCTGGCGCTCGAGGGCAACTCAGCTTTCCCCACGTTCCCAGAACGCATGTCCGATGCAGATGTTTCCGCCGGTCTCGTGTTACCATATGCCGCCGTGGCATTGCTCGGATCCGGTGGTGCTGTGTGCACGCTGCTGATTGTCTTCATGGCCGTTACATCTGCTTCCTCGGCCGAGCTAATCGCCGTCTCCTCGATCTTCACGTACGATATCTACCAAACTTACTTTTGCCCAGGTGCCAGTGGCAAGCGATTGATCTACATGTCTCATGCTATGGTTGTCGGGTTCGGGCTGTTTATGGCTTCGTTCTCCGTCGGCTGTAAGTTCATCTCGCAGTGGAACGTAAAAACCACGTGCTAATTGTCACAGTGCATTACGCCGGTATCTCCATGGGCTACCTCTACGTGATGATGGGTGTCATAATCTCCTCCGCGGTCATCCCAGCGACTTTGACACTCATGTGGGCCGGTCACAATAAATGGGCCGCGGCGCTCACGCCCCCGTGTGGTCTCGCCTGCGCGCTCATCACCTGGCTCGTAACCGCCTCCAAGACGTGTGGCAAGCTCGACGTTGCATGCACCGGCTCCAACGACCCCATGCTCGCCGGGAACGTGGTGGCGCTACTCTCCCCCCTCGTCTTGACGCCGCTCTTTACGCTGATCTTTGGGCTCGATCGCTACGACTGGGTGTCGATGGCCGCGATCCGCAAGGCCGACGACCATGACCTCGCGGCCGATGCACACGTCGATCTCGAGCTCGTGCTGGGCGAAGCGTCAACCTCGGCCGCCGAGGCAGAGCTCGAGCAGCGCAACCTCCTGCGTGCGTCCAAGATCGCCAAGGGTGTAACCGTCGTGCTCACGTTGGCGCTGCTTATCCTCTGGCCGATGCCGATGTACGGCACAGGCTACGTGTTTAGCGAGAAATTCTTCGCAGGCTGGGTGGTCGTCGGAATCATCTGGCTGCTCGGGAGCCTGCTGTGCGTGGGCGTCTTCCCGGTCTGGGAGGGCCGCAGGGAGCTATGGTTTACGCTCACGAGCATCTGGCTGGATATCACGGGCAAGCAGCATCCATCGCGGTTCCACCGGCCTGAGGCGACGTATGCCGAGGGCAAGCACGCCGAGGCCGAGGACCCGCCTGTTGCTGACGAGAAGGCCGGGCGTGTGGTTGAGGATAAGGTGGCTCAGAGTAGTGGGTCTGGGCTTTGAGGTCAAGTTCGCCGTTTGGGGGGGGGGGGGGGGAGGGCTATGTTATTTGGTTCACTGGATGGGATGTGCAGGGATGATACCATTGTCATTCTGTAAGAGGTGTCCGGCTAGGCAATGCTCAAAATTTCGTTTTCTTGGTAACTGGTATAAGTTCCTATTAAAAACTGAAGCGAAGCCGGAATTCCAAATGCGCCATTCAGATTTTGAGATGTAGCAAAGCTGGCAAGACATCTTGTACATGGCAAAGAAAGACTCGAAATCACCACTTCGGCCGCGGTAAACTTGCAGAAATCTCTGTATCTCCCATATTTTCCAACCTTCTCACCTTTATCTTACGTACATTGTGTACCTGTATCACACGCAGATACACAGGCTTGCATTCTGTATCTTACAATTTGGGTATTGGACTTGTACTTGCAACATGTAGCGTAAATTAAAAGTAACCAAGTATGATTAACATAGGTTAGATGACTCGAAGCTCTTTCAGGTAGTTTATCAAAGCACTATCAATATCTTTACCATAAAAAATGATAGTAGATGAAAGGAAAAGATTGAAAGGGAAAAAAAATTTGCTAGTATGATTGAGTATATCGAATGTTACCTAGTGGCTCCTGCCAATTCTGTTACAGGAAACGTCGATTTTGTTAGACATCCATAAACAAAGATTCAGTACTCGCTGGATTTTTATTTTTAAGTCAATGACGCCTTGAATTACGATCAAAATCCGATAATCCGGATGTTCTAAGTATTTGTTTGGGAAGTACTAATTTTAAGTTGGGCGCGGACAGACCGCTTATCCGGACAGACCGTCTCTCCCTAATTATAAGTAAGGGCCCCATCGCTGGAAGGTTAACTCCGACGATGAAGCAAAAGAACGGTGTTTGGTGTGGAACGGACTGCTTCGAAGCTCATGTCAACTGGGGTTGGTGTTCTTCTGACGGGACGAGGCTTCGTGGATTGGATGGGATATGCAAGGTGCTACTTCTCTTGCTTTGTAGGGGAGGAGGACGCGCGGGCTGCTCGCTGATGCGCTTGGGTTGAGTACATGTAGTGCCTGAAGTGGATTCGTGAGAGGATGGACTGGCGAGAAGAAAGGGGTAGGGGTTTCGGTCCTGGCTCGTGAGTTGAGATGTTGTTTTGTCTGCCTACCGGATAGGGGTTGGTTGTGTTTCTGCTGCCACGTCGTGAGGCTTGATGTGAAGGCAAGTGCTATTTCTCTTGAAACGCTGATAACTCACTATGTACGGTGACATATGAACAGGAAGCACTGGCGGGATGGAGTTATCCAATAGCTAATGTGTGTAACAAGTGTTTGCAAAGGAACTTGGCTCTCTGTCTCAAACGAGGCGTGAGCTAAGTGGAAAACCTGTGATTTGAATTTGAGTTGGAGCTTACCTGAATTCCGAAAAATATCTGGCAAATGAGATTATGGTATCGGCCAGACGTTAGACTATCAATACCTTTCCCCCCATATCCTGCTCGTATCAAGTACATTTGTAAGACGGCTATACCTCACCGGTAACCCAGCAGGACTGTACTATCGATCTCCAAGGACATGCTGGCTCTTCATACATACAAGCAAGATATGGTGCCAAACTAAGAGAAGACCCAGCAGTACATGATGCGCGAAATATGCAGCACTTATGGGTTGTTTACTTCAGCCTAGCATCTGCTAGTCTCCTCACTTGATTCCCCCATTTTGAAGACACTTGATGTCTCTGAGCTTGTAATAACTAGAGAGGAGTTCTCGTACAAGAAAGCCTCGGCAAGCACTGGCTCGTAATTGGCTTTCCTTGAAGAGCGTTGCTTGTGCTTGAGAGCATACATAGGGGATAACTTGGATGTCGTCCATCTCGTACAATTTATCGCTGGTACACTTCAAGCGTCTTATAGCTGAATGCAAAGTCTCTGAAAGGTAACCTGTTCGTGGTCCTTGCTTCAATCCATCTCAGACATCCAGGAACATAGCCAGGGAGATTTCTCCGGCTAGTCACGTGAATAGCCTAAACGTGACTAGATTCTGCTCGTGAATTCCTGTCGAGACAACTAGGAACTATCCCCTGAATAGAGTTATCGTTCAGATCTCTCACATGGAGCAGAAAATTGCAGTTTGCTCACTCTTCACACCAGCCTCCAGCTTATCAGATCCGGCTTTCTGTCAGTGCAGGATATAAGCGAAAGCCTCTCTACGACACACCTCCCAGCGAAAACAACGCAAACCATAACTCGGCCCAGAATTAAGCTTCGAACAAAATCAAAGCTATGTTCACTACGAAGAAGCTACGAGATGAGATGTTATATTCAGATAGTCCCAGTAGCGCTCCTTAGCGCTGAAGGAACAAGCCCAGGATCTAAGCGACCTTGACCTCGGCCTCACCACAAACACCAACCCTCGTTCTTTGACTCGCCCGAACGTCGTAATCGCCACGATCCCAGAGTTCGCACTCTGACACCATCAACCTCAGCATCAACCAGGCTGCCCGTTCCGTGAGACTGCCAGCACGCGCTTCCATCGCTTCTCAGTCGCGCTCCGGACGCCATGGCAGATCTTGTTGGGGATGGCAAAATCGTGAAGGTGCATAGTGATGAGCAAGCCGACTCGGAGCAAGCTGCCAGCGGGAGCAAGACTTCTGGGGGTGGCGAGGGTGAGGTGGATGTTGACGTTGACCTGGCGAGGATTGAGAAAGTGTATAGGTATGCTTCTTCACGAATCGCATACCGAGAGATCTCCTACTGACGCAAGATGGTAGGAAAATCGACCGCCGCATCATCCCAGGTATGGCTTCAGATCTGTAGCTTGCTATGATTACATATACACGTTCAGCTACTAAGGATTTGCAGCTTTCTGGGCCCTGTACTTCCTCTGCTCAGCGATCCGCTCCAACATCGGCCTCGCCCAGACCATGAATACGGCATCAGGTCACAATCTCATGCAACGCCTGGACCTGAGCGCCAAACAGACCTCGACAGCTCTAGCCCTCTTCTACGTGGCCTACGTGGTGTTCAACCTGCCCTCCAGTCTCGTCATGACGAAGCTCAGTCCGAGGGTGTGGATGGCTCGGACTGTCTTTGCAGTTGGGCTCATCGGCGCTTGTTTCGCTGCGGTGCAAGCCGCGTGGAGCCTCCTGTCCGTGCCGACTTCCTCTTACACTCACAGAGCCAGATACTGATTCCGTGCAGCCTTCTCAGATCTCTGCTGGGTGTGGTGATCGCAGGTCTGTGGCCAGGCATGTCCTACTACCTCACCCTCTTCTACCCTCCCTCCAGGACCGGCCAGCGGATCGGTTACTACTTCACCGCTTCCCAGGTCTCTGCTGCAGTGGTCGGTCTCGTCTCCGCCGGCTTCCAAGAAATGGACGGCTTGGGCGGTCTAGTCGGCTTCCAATGGATGTTCCTCCTCTGGGGTCTCTGCGCCGTGATCCTCGGGCCCGTCCTCCTCTGGTGGCTCCCAGACCGCCCGTTACCGCCAGGAGAAGCGCAAGTCCGTACTAGGGGGGCGAGGTGGATGCCCGCTTCGCCTCCTATCCTCAAAGGCGAAGATGCAGAGATCCATTACAGGGATCTGACCCGAGTCTACCACCCCAGGCCGTGGAACCTGAAGGATCTGGTGCGCGTCATCATCGACTGGCGCCTGTGGCCGCTCATCATCATGTATTTCGGGGTCGTCGGCGTCGGGCTCGGCGTCCAGCTCTACTCAACCGTCATCATATCCGGCATCGACTCAACCTTCTCCGGCACAACGCTCAGCTTACTCTCCGCCCCAATCTGGATCGTAAGTTGCCCTCCCCATCTTCAATCCCATCCCAGAGCATAACTAAGAAAGAATCGCAAAAAAAGATGGACCTCATTGCCATCCTCCTCGTCACCCCCATCTCCGACCGTTTCCACCACCATCGCGCCCTCATCTTCTCCCTCGCGGTACTGATACAGGTCACCGGCCTGCTCACCACGACCTTCGCGCCGCGGTCTCAGCCCTGGGCGCGGTACGGTGGGCTCCTGCTCGTCGGGTTCGGGCTGGGCCCGACAGTGCCCATCTGCATGACGTGGGGCAACGAGATCTTTCAGCAGCGCCACGGCGAGGTAGGCGTCGCCGCAGCCGCCGCGCTGATCTCCGGGCTGGGCAACCTCGGAAGCGTGGTCACCACGTACGCCTTGTACACGGGCTGGCCGGCCGACGCGAAGAAGGGGCCGACGCAGTACCGCAAGAGCAACCTGACCATGGTGGGGATCTTGGCGGCGAGTATTGCGAGCAGCGTCCTTCTCACTGTCGCGTTGAAACTGGCGGGCGAAGAGCCGGGGGAGGGGCTCGCGGGCGAGCATTTTCAGGACGGGGCTGCGAGGAGGGAGAGGCAGCAGAGAGGCTTCGGCAAGATGTGGTGGAGTAGGCGCTCGTAGTTCTTTCGCGCCGCCATCTACCTACCTACCATCGATCTACCTACTATCCGAAGAGGAGGGGGCGCTCTTCAACACACCGGTCAAAGGAAAGGTTGCTCAGAGGGGAAGTTTAACCTCCCACGACCATTTGGACGAGCGCGAGGACTGTTCGTATTCGGGTTCACATTCTGTTTTTTTTTCTCTCCAACTCCCACTATTTCCCCTTCCCCCCCTTTCCAATTTTCTTCTTCTCAAGCTGTTTTGAGCAAATCACTTGTTTTCCAAGCGAATGATACCCCATACGCGATTGCATACGCTCTCCTTTGAGCTTCCCCTTCCCCATCCTTCGCCATGGGGAGGCGAGCTCGACAGTGAAAATGCTTCCGCGCTATCACTGGGACGGCGTATGCACCGAGGCGGCTCTGGCGACAATGTTCCGCGCTATCGTCGGGGAGGCCTCGTGGGACCTTTTTTTCTTCTCTCAGGCGGGGAGGGGGACGGCTTTTGTTGATGTGGTTTAGACCTCGGAGGATATATGTATGTCTATATTAGTGGACTGGTTTCTCTTTAAATATTTGTCGTAATTAGATGCTATGGCTTCAGGTCCTCAATTGAGATGGAAGGTTACCAGCAGGTGGAAGTTACATAATTTCAATCCTTTCCGTGGCCCTGGTCAAAGTGAAGTTGGCGACGGAAAAGCGTACCCTGGCTCGAGCGTCGAACATCTCAGAGAACATCATTTTCCCGTGAGATATCTGGCCCGTTGAGAAGCTAACCCTCTACTATCACGCGACTAAAGTATATTCCAGCCCGCGTTCTGAGAGAATCCTTCTCGTCAAGTCATACTTCGAAGCCACGATTTTATTTGCGCTGACCTGTCCATCTCCGCCGGGATCAGGAATAGCTGTGCAAGGAAACGATACCAACGTATCTTTCATGCCAGGACTTGTGCACCATTTACATGCGGAGAATACTTGAAAGAACTTGTGGATATCATGCATTCGCGATCATTTATGTAGCCATTGAAAACCAGTGCAGCTCACCCATAGACCACGGTCCCACGTAGCATCAGTGTGCCAAACTAATCCAACCGATTGCACTCACTCCTAACGCCCATTTCAAATCGGTTTCACTAATAAATGCCATAGAAGAACCGCGGTAACTCTACAAGGAAAATAAACTCGAAAGCTCGTACAGTAAGAAAACCAGTACCTTGTGCAGGAAGACCGGAATGCAGGTCCGAATGATATCAGCAGCAAATGTCTGGAATATAAAAACAAAGAGGTAATGATCAGAACTCCATGGATGCAGCGATGTCCTCGCTCATACCTCTGACTTGGAGTTTGTAGTCCTGCTCGTCGGCCTCGTCATCAGCGTCAGCTTCATCATCGTAATCATCGCAGAAGTCGTCGCCGTCGAAAAGAACATCATGCTCGCTTGCGTCGATCTCGTCTCCATTGCTCCACATTGAGACACCTGCCTCGTCGAAATCCTCCTCTGCGACTTCATCATTAGTGACATTAGCCGCATGATCTCCGAGCCAGAACCTCGCTCTCTTATTTGCTCCCGATTCGTACCCACTGGCGCTCCTCTTGGGCAGAGCACTGCGTTGACGGGGGCTATGGGTCATCACTGGCACACCTCGAACGTAGAGGTATGCGACGCGCTTCCGTTGTTTGTTGAAGAAGAAGTAATTCAAACTCCAGATAGAACCTTCTTCGCCGTCAAATGGCTCATCAGGAGGGGCCCAGCAGTATACAGTACACTCCTTGAGGTTCATCTCTTTGTCTACCTTCGCCCACATTTGCGGGCCCCAAGCCCGACTTGTTAGAGACGCCGAAGATGCTGTGGTATAGCTAGTCTGTGATGGAACTTGGAGTGTCATCATACCTGAACTAGGTCTCAGGTTGTAGAGGGTAGAGTCAACCTTGTTGATGACAGCTTTCAAACTTCGTTCCTTGCGAAAGTCTGCGGGCCTGAGGATGTGTGAAAAATCATAATCCGGGTGGCTCGCATTGAGCGTAGCGATCAGGTATGCAAACGTGCGACGGCAAGAAACCTGGCTCAACGGGCCGAAAGGGCTCGATCGGGAGAGGTTCACAAGCGAGTGACCCGATGCGTCAGGGGGCGAGACTGAGGCGGACAGACGCAGGAGAGACTCATACTGCGATTCCAACGATCTATCAATGTCGCGATATAGTTTCTTATCCGAGCCTGCGGCCTTGGTTGTGTAGAGATCGCAGCCGCCGATGACGTGGCAATCGGGAGTATCGAAATTCAACGCGCTGGTAACATCGTCGAATTCGGGAAGTGGTAAGAACTTCATATTTGAAGTTGGACTGCGACTAGATTTGTTCTTGTCAACGCGATCAGGATGGTGTGGATGGTTGGGGGTGGCGCGCGTTCTCGGGAGAGGTCGAAGCGTGTGGCGACGGAACCCGAGTATTCTGGGGAGAAGACGACCTTGCGGAGGGCTCTGCAGACTCGGTGAACTGGCAACCAGGAGCTTGATCTCTCGGAGTTTCGCAGAAGTGATTTAATAGACCTATCTATCGACGGAGAGGCTGCAAGCGCAGGGATGGTTGTTCGGAAGCGATGGTTTGATGGACCTGCTGAGGCTGAGAAGCAGGGATAGATTATACCTTCGCTGGCTGCGGAGGGCGAATCTATATGATCTCAAGCTAGACTCACGTCTAGCAGGTAGATGGCATTTCGAGACTTGAAGATATGTTGTAAACGTTGGATGGTGAGTGAGGGACTTGAATAGCAATACGGCAGGACACGAAGTGGAGTTGGATGCCAAATGCGCTCCGCGGAGACCGCTAAGGCCGGATCAAGTTTAGCGTACTCTTAAGCAGTGTTGCCAACGAAATTGACAAGTCTGACGGAACAGAGTGCAGGAGAAGATCAGGTTAACGTTTGAGCGAAATATTGGCGGCCGAAATGGAACGGATTGATACTAAATAAATATTCTTTTATCGCAGATACCTTCTATCCTCAGTAGTTAGCAGTCTCATGCACATTGTCCAACCTTGATTACCGAGAGGTCCTTTGTTTATTGTCCCTTAACATCTTAGTTGCGAAAATTTTGAGTGGCTTCCAAGCAGGATCTGAAAACTGGAGTCGGGAATTGGGAGGGCCGCAAAGGGGGAGAAAACAGTCTTGGAGAAAGCGACAATGCCTGTAAAACACGAGGCCTGGTTTGATCACAGCGCTAAGCAGTTACTGTGGAGATTTTAGACTATCTGGAGAGCGGTTTTGAATGTCGGTGAATGGCTGTGGCAGGTTCGGCAAGGCTCGTCTGGAATCTCGATTCTTGCTGGCTGAAGGCTTGTTGCTCGTGTTGAAAGGGTAGCCTATGCATCGGCAGGCCGAACCAAATACCAACCTAAGTATTACTGATCCCTGCAAGAACAAAATCTGCGATGCGTCCCTCAATTTAGCCCCTTGTGCCTGCCTGACTAATGCGTGGCCAATCGTGGAGATCTCTCAAGAGTTCCCTGCTTCGTTGAGCCAGATGGGTATGGTCTTTCTCCAGGAACTCTTCAGCCCAGTTCCTTGGAATCACATTATTCCGATGTCTCTTAAACGATCTTCAATAGCATCTTGGCCCTAGTAGACAAAAAGCTTCAAGTTAGCCAAGGCCAGGATTGGTGTAAAAGTATGTTTGAAATATTCGATTGCTAAGCACCCAACGCCAGCCACCATAGGTATGTTTGTATGTGCACGGTACACATAGAGGTTTTCTTTCACATGATTTTCGTAACCTCATCATCGACCTGGTGTAGGAGGGTAATGTGTCAGTCTGAAGGTGTAGGATTTGGTGGGTATTTTTTGCTTAAAAGGTGCGAGACAGATTGAGAGGCGATCCTCCACTTACTTCAGTATCTTCTATCGAGTCTTGTGCCGAAATGACCCTTAGTACGTTCTTCTTACTGCTTTCTTGCATTTCCCCTGCCAGCAACAGCTCGTCCAGAATGAAGTATGCCTTTTGGAAGTTGAAGATCTAAAGAGGGTCAGGGACTGGCCTCGAATTGGTGAGGACCGACACATACGATATCCAACTAGGTGCATGTTAGTCACAGACTCTGTCTGCCTTGGAAGTGAGTAGAGTCTACCTCGCAGACATTGCCATAGTACTTGTCCATCTGCTCAACATATCTGTGTACAATCTCCAGCGTAATGAGCTCGTTATCCTCAGAAGCACATCCAGCGATGAAGAACAGCGACGCATAACGTCTGTAGACTATCTTCGAGTCTGGAGGAATGCATCAGCAGCTGTCATCAACAAGCAAGCAGACCAGCCAACCTTTGTATTCCAAGAAATTGCACATTCTCGTCCGTCGGGCCAGGACAAGCTGAGAGACATCTTTAATGATCTTGGCCTTATCCTTGGGTGACAGCGTCGTAAACCACTTCGCAAGCCTCTATTGACCGCTCAGTACGGGGAGCGAGAGAGCTGGGGTGCTCTGTTGAGCATGCTTACGACTTTGCCCTGCCGCGAAAGCAGGATCAGGTAGCTAGATCACGTTAGCAGAGCCGGAAATATGAAGGTATTCGCCAACGTACTGTATGGCCATCTTTGCGGGTGAGTTATATTTGACAACGTAGAGATGGTGCAACAAGGACCGGCGTTATCTGCCCGCAGTCGACTTGCAGGGATGTGAATTCTGGATCTTGGCAACACGAGGGGTTCTCTGTTTTCCTCCCCTCGAATCTCGAAAAGGCGCCTTACTAATGACCTCATGAGTTTGTCGCAGTCACCATGTGCCGCTTACTCTGTAGTAATGCGCCGCGTCTTCACTGCCGACATTCACGTTTTCTTAGCACTTGTATATTTGCTCTTTTGCGATAGCCAAGACGTCAGCGGCAACCCATCTTGCCAATAATAAACAAACCGCCACCATCCACGGGCTAGAATAATCCTCCCATCCGATCCTCTCTTCTGCCGGCTCTGGATCTCATGATTCCTGTGTGCCCTCGCATCCGCCTTGCTTCAAAGACTCGCCCGTCATGACGCGGTTAATACTGTCTACCTCGTAGGCACCCTCCCTTTCCTTGACCTGAAGAAAGAAGAGTTTTCTGCTAACAGCTGCCCTGATCAGAAATATCATAACGGGTGGCCCCTCGATCCTAAGAAAACCCGGCGTAGACAAGTCGAACCTCGAGCTTACAAATTCCCTCCGGAGCAACTTCCTCGCCGCGCAACAAGACTACTCTCCTCCTGCGACTACCTCGAATAGTCCCGCGAACGGCAGTCCTCGCAGCAGTTCCGACGAAGAAACTCCCCCGCGACGGCCACAATCGTCAATTTGGACTACGCGAGAGGGATCCGATTATTATGTGCCAACTATAGACTGGTCGCTGTCAGGCTTATGTGAAGAGAGGAGTCAGTACGACATCACTGTCAAGTTGTTCTATCTCCCCGGTGCAGATGTCAAAGACAGGGCGCAACATACCAATGATGCTATACAACTAGTTCTAAAAGAACTAGGCATTAAATTTATTGACCTGCTTATCGTTTCGTTTCCGGGAATGTCGTTCGACGGCGATTGCGCGTGGGAAGCAGACAAGAAGAACTCGGCACAAGGCAACGACGAGGATGAGATCTCGTCCTGGACGGTCCTCGAAGATCTATACAATCAAGGAACTGTCAAGCGGCTAGGTCTTTCCGAATACGGCACTGAAAAGCTCGCGAGGTTCTTGGCTCGAGTCCAGGTACGTCCGGAGGTCGATCAGGTCAACATCAAGGATTGCTGCAATGTCCCTCCGCCGCTGCTCAAACTTGCGAAGAGAGAACGCATCGAACTCCTGACACACAACGATTGCACCGACATTCTTCCTCCTGGAACTTTGAGAGAACTTTTGGGCCAGGGAATTCGAGGTGCAGGCGTGCTTTCCGAAACCAAGAGAGGCATAAATGGAATGAGAGGAGATCTGAAACCAGAGTGGGTGGTCAAGTATACGGCGGTTGTTCGAGATAGGGGCGTCATTGAGAACAAGGGGTATTTTGCAGCAGCAGAGTTCAATGAGTGACTTGGATATGTCCATGGAAGCATTCGACTTGAGCGTCTCGCGAAATCCATACATAGGCTGGATGCATGGTTCCAAGCGATAATTGAAGATATCATGATATCATCTTCCAAAATTTACACTCACCGGAACAATGATCTTCTTCAACCGAGCATACTCTTCTTCCTCCCTCTCATCCTCACGTCCTCCAACTTCTTCAATACCAGTTTGCTCCCCTTATAGCTGTCGCCATACGCTCTCAGCACCTGCTTAAACAATCCTTCCGCCCTAGGATGCGTACTCCCAAACGCGCGCTCCAGCACATACAGATCTACCGCACGGTCCTCATCCTGCGTGCTCTGGCTCGCAAGCCCGAAATCGATGATGACGACCTCACCGTCCAACGCGGCGTTGCCAACACCCTCGCCCTCACCAGAGTCTTCAATAGCAGATGAGGTGAGCGACCGTAACATCAGATTACTCGTCGTTAAATCCCCGTGTACAATCCCAATATCATGCAACCTCCCCACCGCCTCCCCGATCCTCGTCATCAAGCTGCTCGCCTCCTCCTCTCCCTCTCCCTCTGCTTCCCTCGTCTCCTTCCTCCTGGCAAGCCACTCATTCAATCGTATCCTCACCACCTCCCCCACAACCCACTCCATCATAATCCACCCCTTGACCTCATCGGCCGCATATACAGCCGGCACACACACTCCCTCTCTCCGGCACTTCACCAACACTCGCGCTTCGGACAGAATCCGATGTTTGGTTAGTCGGAGATCGAGGATGGGATGCCGATAGGGTTTAGAGGGCCGGTATTTGAGGGCGCAAGGGAGAGAGGGAAGCAGGTAGGTTGCGCGGTACAGCAGGGCTTCGGCGCCTTGCGTTATGAGAGTCGGTGGGGGAGATGAAGAGAAGTTTGAGGGTAGGAAGGGCCGCGAGGGGCTGGTAGTTATGGTTGATATCGGGGAGGCGGGTCTAATGGTCGGAATCGCCATTATGCGGAGTAGCGGGTAGCGAGCTGCGTCGAGGATGGATCTGGTTTTGAGGATGTTGATCGAGATGCTTGTCGTAGTTGTCGTAGTAGGCTGTAGGTACTTGGTGGGTACGCTCGAGGAACTGTTGGCGGGGTTGAAACCCCACGATACTTTCTACCAAGACACCTACCACGACAGCAACGATTTTTCGAACTTCTTCACAGAGATGGAATTTATTGGCAGTTCTCCATCCACCCAATCTTTCAGCATCAGCCTAAGTCTCAACGCGACTTACAGCCAAAGTCGCATCGACAGAAGCCAAGATAAAATAATTGCGGGCCCTGTTTGGGCTAGGTGCTCGCTTTCACGTGCGGTGGAACTCGGCAAGTACCGACGCTAAAAATTTGCGCTAAAAATTTAAAGATATATTCTTCGTGGCCAGCATCTTTACCTTCTTCACATCAACAGCACCATCTTGTGGAATCTCTTTGCACCCGTCTCTCGCCTATCGGTACGTACCTCTCTCATTCTTCCTCTCACCTATGTGCATCTGCCACAATAGCTTGGTCGCATTCTTCAATGATGATAAAAGATGATACACTTCTTTCTCCTGCTTAATCGCCAATGATGAAGCATACAATTCGGGCCTCTCCTACATGTAGGGCTTGTTACTTGCCAGTACACCTTGTCTGAGTCTTGATCTACCTCTCGATGTCACCACGAAGGACTATTGTGAGTACTTGCTGACTTGTGAAGAACTTTTCATCAGAGTCGGGTAGGCGTTTCTCCTGGTCGACGAAAGCTTTCTTCCACACGATGATACTATTTTCAAACAAGATTTCCGTGTAACGTTTCGTGTGCGAATCACACAGGTATATACGCCTGGAACATCCAGTAGGGTAAGCCTTCACTCTTCCATTTTCTCGTCCTCCACCCGCTCTTCTGATGAAACAACACCACATTCGCAGTTTTCACTCGAGTTCCACACAGAACCTATTTGAGGAACATATGAGGGCCAAATCTTCCTTGGATGTCTGACTTGAGCTACACTATTCCTTCTCTGCAAACCTTGGACCTTGCATTAGGAATCTTGCTAATATGATCGGATGTTAGTTTCGGCATCTCTTCCACCTCCTTTGAGACACGTACAAGCGTAATAAAAATTTGTGCCGGCTCCGACAGTGATTAGAAAATACACAATGAATAGGAATACACTTGATATTGCCCGTGTTTTGTCTCATCTCTACTTGTAGTACTAAAGATCTACTGTGTTAATGTGCCGCTCGTGCATCTCCGTCACCTTGGCCAACTTTTTTTCGCTCAAATGCGTTTTTGAGCCAGGTGGACCCCAACAGTGAGGTGAGCTGGAGCTCCCACTTCTTTCTCCAAGGATACCCTCATATGTAGTTGGCGCCTCGAATCTTTTCCGTCAGAGCTCCACTTCCCTCTTGAGCTACCAAGGACCACAAGCGCAGTATTCATCAATATCGTAACTCCAAGTCTTGCGTGATCTCGCAGCTCTTTTCGGTCAAGGTTGCGACGTTCTGTTTGCGGCCCCAAGCATAAGCTTGTTGGCTATAGATGCAACATGTGAGATGCTCATCAGCCCTCAACTTCCAGGCCGGTCTGAAGTTCTCGAGGAAACGTTGACAAAAAGAAAACCAAAAAAAATTATAGGGTGGGAAATCATGATAATACCTATGATTGATTACCAGCACACTGGCGCGTGAAAACGTCTCTTCCGCTATACGCTGGATAGATACACCAACAACAGCTCACGAAAGACGAAGTACACATGACCGAATCCCTGAACCACAAGCTTCGAGACGCAGCGCCTGTGTTTCTGGACTCATACTCCAACAACTAACTCACAACAGATCCACAGATCCAACATCCCAGCCAACCCTGCACAATCCACATCGCCTTGACAGCCACTCGACTTCATTCCCCATCATCTCAAGCTTGTTTCCCCCAACCCCCCCGCCCCCTTTTAAAACTTCTAACTCTCCTCCTTCTCCTCTTCCTCCAATCCAATCCAGTCAAATCCAATCTAATCAACCCCTTTCCTTTCCTCGTTTTGATTATCTGAGTATATTATCTCCAGCTGTTCCCCCTCCCATTCCCCCCTCTGTCTCTGCCGACCGTTGCAATCTCGCATGTAGAATTCCATCCAGACGCTGAGTTCTCTGCACAGGTTGTGACATGCACTCGTCCGACTTGGCTGCCATGTGTGATGTCACTGCAAGTCTCCTGGCGTGGGAGAAGCTCGGGGGAAAGAGAGTGAGCCGTGTGCGTCGCGTCGGCCTTCAGGGCGTCAACCGCGTGAGTGAAGAGGAGGGGAGGGGAGGGGAGGGAGATTCACCCAGCGCTGCTCCAGACCCCCCTACGGACGTGGTCATAGGGAGGACGCTTTGCGGCAGGCGAAGAAGTGCAGGGGTTACGACGGCTTGTCGATCATGCGGGGTTCAAATCGGCCTGTCGAAGGTCGAGGAGAAGAGCAGAAGCTCACAGTATGCTTCTCTGGTGGAATGTCCAAGGTTTTTAATGCGAACATGTGTCTCGTGTGTAGAGGAACAGGAACAGATGCTCAAGACAGCCAAGCATTTAAAAATTCTATCTTCGTCTCATTCTACTCATTTTCACCTCCGCCGCCATTTTATCCATGGGTATCATGAAACAAATAACACCATAACTCCCTGCTCACGTTTTTATCATACCAAAGCTCCTCTGCCGCCAACCCTAAGCAACGCAGCCTTCTGCTCCTCACTGATGCCAATCTCCGGTAGCGTCTTGCCCTTGCCAGGTGCGCCTACGAAACCAATGCTTACCAAGTAAGCTAGATACCGGCCCATGATCTCCTCGTCCACAAATCCGCCAGCGGAGAGGTCTTCGCCCGTGAATCGAGTGTCCGACTTCAATGCCGCGGTAGCATTGACATCGTCCATCTCGGGAGCGATGGTGTCGCCTGGAAGGTCTGTGGTCGCGAAATGGTAGAGCGGCATCCTGGTAATAAGTATCAGCAAGCAGATAAAGGCGGGAGAAGTATGTGGGCGTACAAAGCATGTTGCTCGTTCCCCTCCGCCGCAGCATACTCCGCCAGCTTCCTACTCCACACCGCGTACTCCACCTCGGGAACCTGGTATCCATATGTCTCTAAGTTGGCCAGGTATGCGTCGAAAGTCAATCTCGGGTGGCTGGTCACCTGCACCACACCTAGAGGGCTCTTCGGCGGACTCAAAGCCGCGGCCACAACGACGCGCGCGACATGCGTGACGGGGACCTGGTTGACTGTATTGGCGATTTTGGGTCGGCAGCCGAGCTGGATACAGCCCTTTGCCATTCGGATGAGGAAATCATCTGTGTTGGTAACACCGCTCTTAGGATCTCCGGTCACGTAGCCGGGACGCACGATGCTGCCTCGCAGACCTCGAGAGCCGGCTGCGCGAATGAGATATTCTGACACCCATTTAGATTGACCGTAGCCAGTCCCCAGACCAGTGGTGCTTCCGGCTAGATCATCGGCTTCGGATACGCTGAGCCCGGATTTGGATTGTGCTACGAAGTGGGGAGTGTCAAGGACAGAGGTGGAAGATACGAAGGCGAGTTGCTTGGGGGTGCCGCTTGCGCAGAGGGAGAGGATGTCGAGCGTTCCTTGGACGTTGGCAGGGCGAAGGTTGGAGTAGGGGTAGACCCAATGTACCAACGCGCCGTTGTGAATGATGACGTTGGCGTCTTGAGCAACTTTGTCGAATGTTGATTTTGAGAGACCTAGACGGGGAGCCCCGAGGTCGCCGACAACGCAGGTGATACGGGATGTCCAGGATTTATCCCATACGCCATAAGCTTGACAGGTTTGGGATACTCTATCCAGCGCAGCTGTGGCATCGAGAGCCCGGACGTGGGCAATGACCTTGATAGGTGGCGAGCGGCGGGTGAGGAGGTCCCGGAGAAGATAGGCGCCCAAGAAGCCGGTCGCGCCTGTGAGGAAAACGGTGAGTGGTGTCGTGGCGGTAATGGCTGTGTCGGCGGACGGGAATGAGTCGGGGAGAGATCTGAGAAGGGTCTTAGCATCGGCAGCATAGTCTTCTTCTGCCTCGACTTGAGCTTCACCACTCTCTACTGATGAGGTTCTTCGTTCAATCTGAGAAGCAAATGCCTTGAGCGTTGGGTTTTGGAAGATGACGCTCATGTTGATCTTGTTGCCATCCCATTTGCGATTAATCTTGAACAGCATCTGCTGGGCTAAAATGCTGTGACCTCCGATGTCGAAGAACGAGTCGTCGGGGCTGATTGTTCGCTCATCCACCGTGGCAATTAGTGATCCCCAAATAGCTGCAACTTCTTTCTCGGTCTCAGATAGTTCGTCATACTTTCCTACTGGCCTGGCAGCAGCCAATTGCGCTGCATCCGGGAATGGGAGCGCTGGCTTATCCTTCTTGCCGTTGGGGTTCAGTGGGAACTTGTCCAAAGGAATGATAACTTCTGGAATGGCATAAGAGGGAAGCTTCTCCTTCAAAAATTGCTTGATATCATCACCTAGTGGCCAGAATCGTCGCAGTCGGCCTTGGATGCCTTCACCTGACGTCTCGTCTTCTAGGCCATTTAGAGCCAGCCATGCTGCCCACTTCTGCATATCCGGAACGATGTAGCTGACAAGTGTCTGCTCTTCATCCTTGTTTCTTCGAACCAGGGTGACGTTGTCGAGAACCATGACATGATCAGAGAGATACTTGTCGATTTCTCCAAGTTCGATTCTGAATCCACGGATCTTGACTTGATCATCCGCGCGGCCAACACATTCAACGTCTCCTGCTGAAGTGTATCGTCCCAAGTCGCCAGATCGGTACATGCGATCTCTCGGGCCTTGATAGAACTCTCTCCATGGCTCTTCGGTCAGCGATTTTGCAGCTTTCTTGTCCGCCTCGACCCACTTGGAGTTATCAACGAACCAACTGTCGACAAACTTCGCTTTTGTAAGCTCATCACTTCCGAGATATCCCTCGGCCAGCCCAGCCGCGCGAACGTAGATCTCTCCAATTTCTCCCACGTCGCAGATACGATTTCGATTCTCACGATCCACAATCAGGAGTTGGACATTCTTCATACCCTTGCCAGCTGGGATAACGTTGCCGATCTTCTCCAGGTATTCTGGATGCGAGGCTCGGCTTGGAATTTCAAAGTAGCTCACAGCTCGCTGCGTCTCAGTAGTCCCATACATGTTCACGATCAATACATTTGGAGCTAGCTTTTGCAATGCCTTGCAATCTCTCTTGATTAGGATATCTCCCACGAAGAAAGAGTGGTGCAGTGCGGGGAACTCAGCACTAGCTCCACCCACAAGAATCTGACCCATAGCAGGTGTCAGGTGTGTGACTGTAGCACCATGCTCTCGCATCCACTCGGCTAACCTCTGGTGCTGAATATCGTCCTTGGAAGGGACTAAAAGCTGAGCTCCGAGGAAGAGAGGTGTGAAAATATCTCGTTGTATGGGATCATGTGCAATTCCTGATAGCATCGTGAATTTGTCATCCTTGGTCAAGTTGAATCTCTCGGCCATCCAATCAAAGTAGTAGGCAAGTGAGTAGTGTCTGCCTCGGACACCCTTGGGCCGACCTTCGGACCCAGAGGTGAAGGAGAGAGTAGGACAGGAGTCCGGACCAACGACGACACCAGGAGTCTTGGCCTTCAAAGAAAATTGCTCTGCAAGAACATCCTTGCCGTTGATACTTCCACCAACCAGAGTGCCATCGTCCTTGAGTTCTAATCCGGGAACTTGAGTACGAAGATGCAGGTTTTCCTTTATGAAGTCCCGGACCTTCACAGTCAACTCTCCAGCCTCCCTCGTGGCTTTGTCAATGACAATCAATGCTCTCGGCCTCGCCACATCCAGGTAGATATTTTGACGGTCCGGGGGATACGAGGGGTCAATGACCGAGAATGTTGCTCCAGCCTTAAGGATTCCCATCACAGTCACCACCAGGTCAACACCTCTGTGACTGTAGGACATCACCACTTCTCCTCTTTGGACACCTGATTGCACTAGATGGTGGGCCAGTATATTTGAGGCCTCGTTGATCTGGCGGTATGTGAATTCTCGTCTTGGCGAAGATTCAGAGGCGGTCTCAACAACACACAGCCGGTTTGGATATGCTTCAGCATTCGCAGAGAAGATATCTTGAATGGCCCCCCGAAACGCAGACCAGCAAAGGTCCGTTGTGGGATCCGGGAGATCAGGTGCGGCAGTCATCTTGCTTTTTAGAACGAACTCGAAGAAGTATATGAAAGAGGAATATCTACTTGAGTTCAATTTTTTCCGAAGACAAGGCAGAAGATCTGTGCAAGTGTAAGTGGGGTGAAACGAGGGCTGTGATTGTTGCTTTTCTGGATTTGGGTTTTTTTTTCGTGGTACTCTGGGACAGAGAACAAATTTACTGCGCACGGACCATAACGCTAGGCCCGCTTAGTAGCGAGCTCTCGAAAACTACCAGTATTTTTACTCTAAACCTTTATGTGTAACTTAATTCCTCTTTTAGCAGTATTTTTCCTCTATCCGTCTGACTGAAAAAAAGGCATAAGTGATTCAACCTTCTTTCATTCTTTCCGGGAACTCCATAAAACAGCTCTAGAATAGCAAGATTCGGAGCAAAAACCGACAAAATCGATGCTAGTTGCCTTCGGTTTTCTATTCGAACGACCCTATCGCGCGTGACCGTCTATCCAGCCCCATCAGAGCTCCCAGCGCTATGGCACCGCATTTCCAAAGCTGGTTCAACTTTTTATTGGAGAAGCAGCCGTAGCAGATCGCTGAAAATCTTGCAGATGATCGAGTCTTGCTACGAAAATTACTCTCTCCAAATCGTAGAGTTTGGCTGTTTCTTTGATGTAACGCTTCATGAACTCCCAGAATACATTCTCCCCTAATACAAAGCGCCTACATGTCTTTGATAGTATCCCTATGAGCCACGTCTATTTCTTTGCAAATGGTCTTCAATCCATGTATTTCCCTTGAGATCGTTCGATGCTTTCGTGGTAGCGCCGGTTCTCATTAAGACCCTCTCTTGCATGCTCATTTGACCCTTGAATTTCTCGCAAGAACTCGCAGCCATCTTCTGCGACGATTTGAATAGTCCTGAGTATGGCCTTAGACCTTCTCGCTCCTTCTTTGTCCTCTTCCAGGTTGTATATGACCGATTCATCTGAGTAGGGTGCAGTAGTAAGTCGTGATGCTACCTGACGGGGTTCAAGGAAGGAGAGCAATTTATCCCACTGCGCAGTTATGACTATGCACGGACCTCTACGCTAGGACTATTTCGTAGCGATTTTCCCCTAAACTCCATATACTTACTTATATTCGCTGCGACCCCACATCACCTTTTTCCTACATTGACCACTTTCCAGGTTCCGTTTCCGCTTACTACTATATCAATTGATGCAGCAAACTCTAATCCACCAGAACTGCGCAGATCGAGAATGCAGTGTGACCGACTATTCAGTTTTTGTAGGCAGTCTTATGAAATGATACTTGGAAACAAGGACAGAAAAACCCGAAGCTCTTCGAATGACACGGAAAATACTTTATCCTCCTCTCAGCCTTGCGAGAGTAGATGGAACCTTCAATGACGTTATCGGAGGTCACATGAGATCTTCCGAATGCTTATCAGGCTACGACTTGGCGAGGTCGGGGAAAGCTCGATACGGTTCAATGCGGCGTCAAGGGAGAGCAGAGCAGCTAGCGTCTTAGCGTCTGCCATACCGAAAATAATCCCATGTATTTCTTTTCTTCTTTCGTCCACTGCCCGAGTTACAACCTCTTAATTTACTTCAGCATCCCCATTCTCTCTGCACCATTCCGCCGATACATCCTCGCGCTGAAGAGCAGTTTCGGGCCGCGTCATAGAGAGGAGAAACTTCGCATCTTAGCGGACGTCTTCACGACCACTGTCTGGCGATCGACCACAAACCTCTTGATGCGATCCTGCTTGCTTGTCCAATCTGCGCGAGCTGTCCGCCTGATCAGGATACCACATTCTCAACATGCCAGTTCAGCGCACACTATTCGGGAGGCCAGTACGGTCCCTGCCCCCTAAACGAATGGCCATTCTCTTGGGAACGATTGCTGTCTTCGCTGTAATGACTCTCGTGTTTACGCTTCCGAACTCGCTACCAGCGGGTCCCTCACTAGCTAAATTGACAGACCATAAAATTTCCCTGCCGAAGATACCCAAGAAGCTGTCGCCCAGCATTCTCAACCCATTCAGGCCAGCCGCGCATGCCCCGCCCCTTCCTAAGAATAGGAATCTCACGGATGGAGAGTCATCATGGTATGCAAATTGGAACTGGCTGAGTCCCTTTTCGTCGTCCGTTACGCTGGATGAGAATCGGTCATTACTTCCGCCTTTGCGGGAACGTCCGCCGATTTACACATACTATGACCACACATTGAAGAAGGAGGAGGATCTGAAGAAAGCGGAGAACTCCATCCTGGTTACATGGAGAAAGGCCTGGTGGGCCCAGGGTTTCCGGCCCATTATTTTGAGCCCTGCGGAAGCTATGAACAATCCCATGTATGCGGAATTTCAGATGAAAGATCTGGAGCCGCCATTGAAGACCGAGATGATGAGATGGCTGGCATGGGAGAATATGGGTTCGGGTCTGCTCTGCAACTAC
This sequence comes from Diplocarpon rosae, assembly GCA_032760415.1. NCBI lineage: Eukaryota > Fungi > Ascomycota > Leotiomycetes > Helotiales > Drepanopezizaceae > Diplocarpon > Diplocarpon rosae. Next base: position 2,534,270 of record JAUBYV010000004.1, read on the forward strand.
TTGATGCTCCCGATGGGCTCTCACGAGGATTCATTGATGGCGTACCTGCGACGGGGAGACTACCCAGTTCTGACCAGGTTCGATAATTTGGGAAGCGGGCTCTTTGCCGGGTTGAAAGGGGACATCGCAGCTGCCCTGAAGGAAGCGTTGGCAAATAAGGAACTGAAGAATGCGAAGACCTTCATCGAAGCTGTCAAGGCGGAGACTTTCGAGATCGAACCGAAGCACGAATCTTTGGCATACTACGATACCAACACGGTGCAGGACAAGTACCCTAAGATCGCAGATGACATTGTAGCTCAGGGAGCAGTGGGCTTGACCGCCTTGAATCAGCTTACTGTCTCACATCTCCACAGCACTTGGCAGAATACCAACTCCAAGGGAATCTCAGTTCTCAAGCCCAATCCAGAGCATATGTCATCCGTCGTGGAACCTGCTTTGAAGCTTGCCAATTTCCTGGCCCAATGCCCCGAGTCGCCCATGCCAGCATCTTGTCCACCGAATCGGCCGCGCTGCAAGCCCTGTGTGGCGTCCACACCCGTCAAGATATCTACCCCAGAGTTTTACGTCAACACATCCGAGCTCTACACCATCGGCACAGTCCCGCACCCATACACCTACGCTGTTATGAGTGCTTTCCGCGCCGATATTGATGTTCGCTGGGTCCGGCGCGAGTCCAGTCGCGACCCCTGGCTCATGCGCCTCACGCAACAACTGCTCGGCTCGGGCGTCTCGGGCGCTCCCCGCGTCATCAAGTTCAAGGAAGCAGTCGCTTCTCCCTTCGGCACCGCGCACTCCCTCTGGATCACAGCCGAGAAGGAGATGCCCCTCGATCTAGACTGGCATTTCGGCTTCACGATCCCACGCAACGCTACCGACACGGGCAAATCCGAGACGCCCGTCCCTGGCCCCGAACGACGCCCCAAGCCCGAACATGACCCCAAAGATGGCCCAGTGCCGAACGAAGAGGATCTGCAGAGAGAGAGGGAGCTGCTGCAGCGCGCGAAGGATTTCGGGGTCGCGAGAACGAGTGAGGAGGACAAGCTCCGTGGCGCGATCGAGGCGTGGAACCTGGCGGACACGGAGGCGTGGAGGTTTGCGAGGGCATTTTTGGCGAGGAGTAGAGTGGAGCGGCTGAAGTGGGAGGAGGAGGAGAAGAGATATGCTGGCGGGATCGGGGCCGAGAGGGGTAAGAGCCAGGGTTGGGGCCGGTGGTTTGACGATCGGTGAGGCGGCACTGTGAGGTCTTGTGATTTTCTGGCGTGACTTGGCGGGTACGGGGTGCTCAAAAACTACTTGTGAGACTGTATGAGTGGATACGAATCACACAGTCAGTGTCTTGTTATTCTGGTGGTATTTGGTTTCTGCTGGAGTCCAGGGTGGATTGGCGCAGTGCGAGTTGCGGGCATCCTAGTAAGGCATGGAATGGCACGTAACATGCTTTTTTTTTTTTCAAGCTCGCATGATTCGAGTCAACTCTTTACTGGCTCTGCGCTGTTCTGGAAATCATGTATTTATAGTGATGAGATGGGGAATCCCCAAAGGTGTTGAGTTATTGATCTAGTAACACGATGTGACATGATACGACATGCATTCTGTACGGGACGTTGAGATTTCTCTGTTGATCGGAACGAACCGCTTGCCATGCCATGCCATGCCATGGTGCTGAGATTGAGATTGCTATACCCTTCTCTACCCATCCATTCACTTTTCCGGTCCCAGATACGGTAGCATGCAACAGTTGCCCACCACGATCCAGCAAGACCTAGCAGCACACCCCCAGCAAAGCAGGAAGAGGATATCCCAGAAAATGAACTATAAAGAGATGTCCTTCCCCGCCTCATCTACCACTGCGCTACTTGGTATCTCCACCCATCTCGCCACTCATCTCTCGACTTGTGATTCCTCTCCTCACCCCATCCTCTCCCGCCTTCTCTCCCTCTCCCATGGCAACCCCACCCCCGCCCGTCTCCATCCCACGTCCGGTGTCGTTTCCGCCCGGGTGGCCGGAGCGCTGGGACTGGTAGAGATCGAGCGCCTTCTGGGCAGCGGCGCATGCGAGCTGGGCCTGGGACAGGGACGCCCGCAGCGCGGCTTCGGTCGCGTCGGGGGGCGCGGTTGTGTCTGGGGAGCTTCTTCTGGCGAGGAGAGAGCGGATGTGTGCGTTCAGCCTGCGCGGGTTCGTCAGTGAGGAATGCGTATTATTTTTTCCGTCGGAATCCCATCCCATCCCATCTCATCCCATCACATCCGATTACAACCCCCGGTCTCTTGACGCAATAGTCCCCGTTCCTCCTTGCGCTCGAGAGCCCGTGTCTCCCCAGATTAATGGGAGGCGGGGACTCCGAGAAGGCCGGGGGGGGGGGGGGGGGGGGGGGGGGATTACATACCACAGGCCATCCAGCTGCGCCCTGCTCATTTTCTTCGCGCCGGAGATGAATCCTCGGCAGGTCTCGGTGCCGCAGAAGCAGTCGAAGCCTTGCGCCATGTCCCACTCGGTGGAGGGGTAGAAGAAGGTCAGTTCGTCGCCGGGCTGGAGACCCTTGGGGCCGGCGAAGATGGCGAGGCTGGCGGGGGAGGTGTCGAATATCTGGCCTCGTGAGTTTGGCTCCTTGTCTGGGTATGCTGATGGCTGCCGCGATCTGGGCGTCGCCTTCAGATCTCCTGCAGCAGAGTCTCGCCTTCTCCAGGGCTGCTGGCTTACCGTCTTGTTTTGACGCGCCATGCAGAAGGGGATGCTCGAGCCGCTTGCAAGGAGAAGGAGGAGAAGGGGAAAACCAAGAAAAACAAAAAGAAAAAGACGGAAAGCAACGCGAAGGAAACGATCACGCTTACCAGACTCGGCTCGCAGCTATGGTTGATGTACACCAAGTCCGAGTTCAGATTCAGGTGCTCGTGCTCCCCCGTCTGTACCGTAGCATACGTCGGTGTGTCGGTCTTCGTGCACGGCGGGAAGTCGAGTTTGGCAAAGAGGCCGTAGGGCGCGACGGAGATCTTGGAGAGCGATTTGGTGGTGAAATCCGACGGGTTCGAGGGCGGGATGACGGTTTGGATTGTGGCGTGGGAGGGCTGTTTCCACTGAGGGTTTGGAATGGAAGTTAGCTTTCTGGAGAGTCTCTGGAGAGAGGGAGGGGGAGGGGGCACGTGTTTGAAGCCTGGAAAAGAGGTTGATGAGAGGCAGAGGGATGGAACTCACGTGTGGGGTAAGAGGATCCATGACGGTATGTCAACTTTGAATTCGTACGAGAATCGCAGTTATGTATTTTTTAGAGTTGAAGTTCAAGAGGAGGTCTGGAGTATGAGGTCGTTGGAAGGTGTCTTGGCTAGTTCTCCGAAGCCGTGAGTAGATAGATATAGATTTCAGGACGTCAAGTCTCTGACACTAGGATACCAGGTGTAAATATTATCGTCAGTATCGTTGGTTCAGAAGACCAACCCTCTTGATCTCGAGTCGAACGAGGGGTATCTTTGGCGGGGTCGATCTGCGGCTCGAGGGTGCAAACTCTGTCGCAAACACTAGGTTGATTGTTTTCTCCAACTCCTCCGAAACGGTGCTACAAAATCGACAGAATTTTTCCGAGGAAGCTCAGAGTCGATTTACATATATATATATATATACATATATATATGTATATATATACATGTGTATGGTTTCTTCAGGTGATCGATGAGAAGGGATGATCATACGGGTGTCATGTGCGTCGTCAAATGCAGGTGCAAGGAAAGGTAGAAAACCTTGTGATTTCGCGGGGCAGGCTTGCTTGACATGACACCCTTGACCGAGGCAGGATTGCCAAGAGGGTCTGGGCAGGCAGGAAGCCCCTTTTTAGGCGAGGGGACGTAAACAGCAGTAAACAAGACCCTGTTTCGATCAGAGAATCTAACATGTTTCCAGCGTAGTGGCGCCGAGAAAACATGAGGATACGGATTTTCAGCTCGCTCTGGGGCTTGCTTTGGGATCTAGAGACGTCAACACCACTTGAACTTCAACACAGACATCGAGAAGGTCGGCCTGCTGAATCCGGACAGGATATACATTTGTTATAGCGTCGAGGAATTTTCGAAATAGTAAATCGAGATAGCAGTCTGGTATTCTTCTCAACCAAGCAACCTACTATGTGACAGAAATTCAGCATATTTACCTCAGCAAGCGAAGCTATAAGACCATGCAAAGATTGAGGAATGCTGGAACCCCTTAGCATGATGACTATGTCCTTGATATGACTAAGCGTGATTCACCTCTTCTCGCCACAGTCTTTTATTGTTTCGCAGTCTATGGTGAACTACTGGGCATAGCCCTTGTAGTACTTGCAGTCTGTGACTTTAGGGGTCTTGTTCTTGGTGTTGTAGTACTCGTCGCAGAAGTCTTCGCTAGTGGTCTTGTGACCACAACCCCATGTGGTGATCAGGTCAGAGCACATTCTTGTGGTAGTGTACTTGGGTTTTGGTTTTTGGTTTTGGTCAGGGAGATGAAGGATAGAGGATAGAGAATCGTGTGTGTGCTATGGATATGTTAGATGAAGGAGGCGTGTGATCCCACAGAGAGATTTGTAAAGATAGGGTAAGTCATGGTTAAGTGAGAAGAAAACTAAAGAAGTAAAATAATAATAGGATGACTTAATGCTGCTTTAATAGAGAGCGTGTTAATTATATTATTGAGGTAAGGATATATCAGGAAGTCTTGATTGAAATGTTGGTTGTAGAGTATTATGACACTTGAGTCTACAGGAGTGCTGTGCAGAGTTCTAGGAGGAGGTTAAGCATTTTCGTAAATACACGCTAATGATGAAAGTGAACGTAAAATCATCTGATAGTTCCCAAGATAAAGTTTCTTGTCAAATGTGAATAGATTCCTTGAGTCTGATTAGAGTGCTAGGTATGGATTTGTATGGCTGTGTATTCACAGCATGATTGAAACAACCAGGATAAGCTTTTTTGTGCACAGGGATGAATCAAAGCATATAAATATCAGCTATGAAGAGAGTGCAATTTGAAACATCTGCTGTCTAGAAGAGACCTAGCAAAGGGACATGTAACCTACCATAGACCATGTCCAGTGTAGATGGGTAGAAAAGAGCAATAATTTTGTTAAAAATCAAACTGCAGTATCAGACTAGCCCCTGATCCGAGCCTTGTTGGCCTTTGATTCTGACTCTATAACTGGAGTAATAGTCAGCCAGGAGTAAGCAGATTAATTAATTAGTGATGCTGCCATTTTGGAAGAAGTCTACCCTTGGGAGCTGGCGCTTCAGCTCACAGAGCGAGGTATGTGCTTTACCACTTTAGCCTCAGAGGTTGGCAATTGCTATTACACGGTAAGGTCAAACATCAAAAGAGCAGTCTTGGAGCTTTTAACAGATTCGCTATTGATCTCTGAACTTAATAACAAAAAGATTGTGCTTTACCCAGCGATATGTGTAATGCTTGACAAGAGAGCAGGTCCTGCTTGGTTGAGAAGATGAAAATCCTCTTTTTCTCCTAGGTACTGTTGTAAAAAAGAAGCCCCAGATCCTGAGGCCAAGCATCGAGCAAAAGCCGCCCTGTAGCGGCTGCCCAGGTTGAGCGCTCGTTTGCATCCGAACCAAGTGAATCCCCGTTCCCTATCTAATAAGCATCAAGTATTTAAGCGAGGCGAAAACAACAAAACGGCATGTCGCTCAGAGCGGTTTCTACCGTTCGAGAACCTTGGAAAACGCTTTAATGAAGCCGATTTGGCCCAGATGAGATTTCGCTCATGTTGAAAGATTGCCTGGATGGCCGAGCAGAAATTCCAGTTCCGGCTTTGTTATTATTAGGTTATCAAGCTTTTTCGGTGCAATCGCCCCAACGTTCAAAATTCGTCTAAAGGCATAGAAGAGCATGTAATGGAACTGCTCCGTAGATTAGTTCCATCTGGATAGTTTAGTTGGACTTCCTAGAGCAGCACAAACAGGTTATAATACCCGTCAGGACCGTTCTCAGGCGGCCTCTCTTAGAAATTTCTGATACTTTTGATCTTAGGCATATCTGTGCAAAAAAACAAGTAGAGTATTCCGTCTTGGATGCATAGATCGGCTGGCCATAGCTTAGTAAGTAATGCGGGATGACATGCATACCAGGAGGGGTCGGTGAGAGGAATTGTGGGGAAGCGTTTGATATCACCATAAAGACCAAAAGTATCGCACTCGCCCCTTGTGCTATCCTTTCACTCTCACCACCTACAAACTCACTTTCAAAATACCCATTGACTTCCTAGCCCATCATTCAAACATATACAATGGCACATGAAGCCCCCGCAGTTGTGTACGGAGCTGCTGGCTTGGCCGCGTTCAGTGACGAGCAAATTGTTGAAATATTCAGTATCCTCGACCAGCACAATGTGAAGGAGATCGATACTGCCCGACTATATGTGAGTCTTTCGAAATCCTAACTGTTCGACGAAAGCTGATGTGTCTTGCCAGGGACCGAGCGAGGCTATCCTCGGAAAGCACGATGCCCCAAAGCGCTACACCATTCATACCAAGGCGCTGGGGTTCCAGCCAGGCGCGATGGGGAAGCAAGCGGTCTTAGATTCGATCTCAACTAGTCTTGAGAACCTTGGAGTTGAACAGGTTCGTGGCCGAAACTTCCCAAGGGCAAGAGTGGTGCTGACATTCCAGGTTGATATATTCTACCTGCATTCCCCCGATCCCAAAACGCCAATCGAAGAGACTCTGTCTGCTGTACGAGAGATCTATGCTGCGGGAAAGTTCAAGAGGGTATGATTCATGAGCTCTGATCAACAAGGAAAGATCCTGACCCCAATCACAGTTCGGCCTCTCCAACTTCAGACCCGACGCCGTTCAGGAGGTCTACGACATTCAGACCAAAGCCAACTCGGTTCTTCCGTCCGTATTCCAAGGGAACTACAACGCCGTCGCCCGCCACATAGAGTCCGATCTCTTCCCTCTCCTGCGCAAGCTCAAGATAAGCTTCTATGCCTACTCCCCGATCGCCGGTGGTTTCTTGGTCAAAGAATCCCAGCAACTGCGCGACCAGTCCGTCCCAGGCCGCTTCGGCGCAAACTCTCAAATTGGAGATATGTACATCAAGATGTATACCAAGCCCAGCCTGCTTGAAGCCCTGGACGAATGGGGAGTCATTGCCAAGGACGCAGGTATCTCGAAGGCAGCATTGGCCTACAGATGGATCGCTTATCACAGTGCGCTGAAAGCGTCGTGTGGGGATGCAATTATCATTGGCGCTAGCAGACCAGAGCAGGTCGAAGAGACTCTCTCGTACATCAAGGCTGGTCCTCTGGATGCAGAGATTGCTGGAAGAGCAAGTGGGCTGTGGACGCAGATTGAGAAGGATGCTCCGATTGACAACTGGACCAGCCATTCAAGTCTCAAGGCCTAGAGAGGAGTGTAGGCGCGTATTTAAAGAGGATACAGAACGGAATAGTTTTCTTTTATACCGCTGTAGAAGATATTCACGCAGAGCATTGCAAATTTCTCCACAAAGCATGGGTACTGAAGCCTACAGATGGTTCAATAGGTAGAGTATCAACAAGTGTTATGCAGCACATCGTATCTCTAACCACCAAGAAATCATCCGCCTTAACACTTCTCCAGAAACCAAAATTTTTATGCGTCGCCTCAAAAACGACTAGCGTTGCACTCTCCAGGCCCAAACTTCACCTACAAGCTGCTCTCGCCCTCAAACTGTCGAGTAAAAGCGCCCCGCGGAGAAAAGAATAAGACCGAAAACCTCTCTCACGCCTAGATTCCAGCCACGCTTATAAAAATCTCATTCGAAGAGCCGGGTTTCCTTCTTAGGACCGAGATCTGCTCACGCGAACACCCATCATGTGACCGTATGTTTATTTACCAAGCATCTCAAGCATCCGCGCGGTAAATCCACAGGAGAAGGGGAAGTTTTCCCACACTTACAGTCTCTCGGCTCTAGCTTGATGTCGGGTTTGTCCGGCTCGGATTCAATTTACTCGGATCTAATTCACTCTTGTCGGTCCGTTTCAGGGGACGCGAAATCGGATCAGGATGAGATTGAGAAGACAGCGGGTTTGTATCCTGGGTTTGTCTATAAGCCTCCAGCAGAGCTCGGGGCTGAACGTCTAGTGGACGGCGAATTGTGCTAGCATGATGATGGTCGGCACGACTGATTGGTCGTGCTGTACTGTGCATACGATGGATGGTGATGTTTACGATACAGTCACGCCGCACCGAACACGCACCGAACACTGGGGGGCTCTTTTTTTTCTTGTGTCAAGCTTTCCAGTATACGTTAAAGTACTCAATTGGACTATTGATTTCATATTAATAACACAGCTTACCTGGAGGCCTCGTTTTGTCATGCGTTTCTAGATCTTCCGTTGATGTCAAGTGTGCAAGCCATGGATCTGTTTGTTTACTTTCTAGTCCCCAACGTGCCAAGATGATAGATGATAACTGAAATTTTTTCAATTTAACCGCGGCACTCTCCCTGCCGCTGCTTCGAATTTCCATTCCCCGAGACCACATCGCTGCGGCCAAAAGTCTCCGCTTCGATGACCCCAACCGGCCGTGAGATTCATGAGACGTAACTCTGCCCAACGCCTGAACGCTTTCACGTCGACTCGGCGCACTGCCAGCGCTAAGCCGCAAACCTGCCTTGGGAAAGATCAGTCGTGCCACAGCTGGAACCTGTCTCTCCATCCTCGAGCTTGCATCAGCTCGACCACCCTCTTGAACTCCGGGTCGCTCCTCACGCAGCTATCGATCCTCTCGTCTCTGCCTCCCTGGTTCCAACACACGTGCAAGCTGACCGTGCCCTCGCTCCACCTCCGGCTCAGACCGAGGATGTTGCGTCCGTAGAGCCCGCCGATCTGCGCCCTCTTGATGAATGACAACCGTGTGTCAAGGGGCTCGAGAGAGAGGTACACCACCCCGCCTCGGCGCGGCAGCCGTGGGCAGAAGGGCAGGTATTCTACCAACACAGGCTGGCTCGGCTCGTGGAGCACTGGCGGGATGACCAGTGGGATGGAGCGCGAAGCTCTTATACTGGCTGCAGGCAAAGGTGAAGTCTGAGTTGGCGGTGATCGTGATGGTGGTCGTGTGGCGGGAAAGATCCGGCGGCCAAGGGCGCAGACTTTCGAGCGAAACACGGTACATCGATCGAGCGGGGATGCAGCAGCTTTCACCTGGACGGCTCCATTTTCGCGCGTCGAAATCGCTGCGTGCGAGTTGGGACGCCGAGAGCTGCGTTCGGGGATTTGGGGTCTCTGTTCTTCCAGTGCGGCGGGCTTTCGCGTCTTCGGGGGGCGCAGAAACACGCCGGAATTGGAAGAATCGTTGAAGCTCATGTTGGGAAGGGAGAAGCTTCGGCTCCAGCGTAGCTTGCTGGGTGCGGGCTTGCGTTGATCTGGATACGAGAAGTTTCGGGGGAGTAGGGAAGCCATGGTATTAATGGCCCAACCGCTGAGAGGGACTCTTGAGGAGCGGAAGTCGGTGAAGAAGCCATAAGGAACAATGATTGAGTCTCTGAATGAGCTGACTGGCTTTTGGGCTCCCTTAAAGCAACACTCACTTATTGTATTAGCTATCAGCTGTCGGTGGCCGTGTAATTGCCATTGAGCAAAAGTATCTATGTAGCCACTCTTCCTGTTCCTTGTAAGCAATTCTTGCTTGATATGATATGGATATCCATGCCCTAAAGTCAACAAGGTCATTTTACCTTTGAAGCGGTATACGGCTTCCAACATGTCCAGACATGGCTTTCTGATCTGGTGACAAAGCCAGCTGCTTGAGCCAGCTAGTCCTGATTTCTTTTGCTCAATTTTGCTTATGAACAATCTCAATGTGGGATATCTCAGGCATAAGTACTAATAGCTGTAGAGTATAGCATGATAATTATTTGTAGGGGCAGGAGGGAACATATGAGCATTAGCGAAAATCGAGAGCTTCAAGATGGGATGACTGAATTTTACATAGAAGACACGGTCAGTGGCGTTTATGTGAGCAAGGGGGCTTAACGGGCGCTTCGCATGGTTTACCTTCCAGGAGATCACCTAATCAGCGCGCCCTTGTGAGTAGGTCTCTTTTTTATCTGTTAGCACTGAACAGTAAGTATTATGAGTTATCAAATCAAAAACTGCTAGAAGCGTATTAAATTCTCCACACAAGATTAGTCTGTGTAAGTAAGAACCGCTATTTGTATGTTCTTTTCCAGGATATTTTCTTTTCATCTTCTATAGCAAAAGCAATTGAACCTGGCGTGGTTAATTTAATTGTTATTCAATCGCGTGGTGAGTATAGTTAAAAGAGACAAGAGTCGGAAACAAAGGAGGAAGAAAGGAACAGAGAGAGGAGACAGCTGGGGGGCTTTCGTTGCATTTTGGCACTTTCACTCGCACCACTCACTCACCCCTCCTATCTCTTGCTTAGACATCTCGGCTTGCTGCTCAGCCCACAGCCAGATGTCAGCAAGATGATCATTTCCAATCTGTCGATGCGATGTTCTACAAGCCATAAATATGTAGTTGAGTAGATGCTGAGATATTTCAGGGATGCTCATGAAAAAACGCGCAGCAAATTTCGCGATGCCAACAATTCTGCTCTGTGTGTTTTGAAGAGACATAGACAATGATATTGTTTTCACAGGAGTTTTTCGAAGAAGTTGGACGGTAGTAGTAGGAGACAGGCTATTTTGAAGAGATGCATTGGCGAGGGCAAACCTTTTGATCTTGTTATTGGGGATAACCAAGAATCCTGCGGCCCTCTACAGTCACTACAACCAATTCGATATTTGGAAGCTTCCTCACAGCTAACTCTAGCCTGAACTCCCAGAAGTAATCATGACAAACAAAATCGTACGAGATCATTCAGAAAGTACAGTTACCTACACATGGAGGTCCGGTTCATATACGGGGCGTGAGACCGTAGGCAGCTGCTTGGAACCAGGATCAAAGATATGTATCTAGTTTAGAGTTAGCTTCTGAAATAACGAGTTATGTAAGACGTGGTTCGCTGTTACCACCCTCGTTCTACTCATATAGTCACGTGATACTCAAAACCAAAGGCAGCTGCTCCATCAGGATGTCCACGGCCCATTTCAGCGTCGTTTCCATGTCCAGGTCGGGCGATCCATCTTGGCTCTTGATATTCCATTCCTCCAGCACCTCTTTCTTCAAACTCCGTTCCACATCCCCTCCCTCAAACATCCAAGAGTGATCCTCCACGTAATTCGGCCACACAATCTTATCGACATACCCTGGCGGATCCTGCCAGAATCCCTCGATCGTGACGTATCCCGTCCTTGCCTCTCGTCGAGCCTTGGCTTTGGCGTAGCTAACGCGAAGAAAGAGCTTGACATCTATTTGTGACTGTACCGGCTGTAAAGCCTTGGAGTATAGGAGAAAGCCGTCAAAAATGCAGAGGCGGACCGCCTTCTTGCTATCATTCAGTATCCCATGCCCCAGATTCCCAGGCTTGGTCCATGTTTTGACTCTGGCTTTCAGGGCGCCGATGGTGTCGTCTGAGACGGGGCACTTACCGACCGAATTCTGGTCTTCCTTGGAGTCAAGGTCGGGCTGTGAGTTGATGAGTATATCTGGCTCTGATTGGAACGGGACTCCATGTTCGTAGCGGTGGCTGAGAGAGCTGGAACTGACCGGAAATGTGCCTTCTTTGTGGATGTGTGCCAGAGACTTGACGATGTCGGGGACTGAGATGGCTTCGGCGCAGTCCCAGTCAAGAAAACCGTGCCTGGTTGGTAACCTGTGATTACTTAGTCAGATAATCCACGCAGCTCGAAGGGCTTGACAAGCTGGAGAAGCGTGGTGAAGAATAAAAGGAAACGAGAGAACATATTATCACGTGTACACGGATAAGACGAGTCTGCCCGTACATCCGCATACTCCCCGCTGCACAATGAAGCCCATATACTCTCTACGATCCAAGATCGAGCCTCCGCGCGCTGGGATAAGATCTTACTCTGTTTCGGGCCGATAAAAATCATCCTCATGAAGGACGAAACTGTTGGGAAAGATATCTCGTAACAAACGGCTGAGCGTAGTTTTGCCACTCGAAGAGCAGCCGCTGATGCCGACCACAATAGCTTTGCGAGAAACTGCCATCTGAAAAGATTGCTGTCGATCCGGTCAAGCTGAGTAACTGAGGAAGATGAAGCATTGGGTAAGAAGATATAGGAGCAGAGATTCCGCGTATGTACTAGCGGCCCCGCTAGACTGTCTGACTGTTCACCGCAGCCCAGTCTTGGATAGTGAAAGCTTAACAGATTTCCTTGGCTGTAATATATAAACAGTGGTCTATTTTCAAACCAGCTCTTCACAAAGCTCTCAACTACATATAGAGTATACATATCATTGCTACTTTTGCCGTATGAACGAATGGCAGCCCGCCTCAGATCGATCATCTGATGTATTGCAGTGCTCAGCATTCTTAGAAGACCATATTACCCAAAACTCACATCCTCAACACCACAAGAAAAAGCTCCCGAGCCAACACAAGAAAGATCCAGATGAAGTTGAGTCTCTTCTTACACCATGCCTTGGTGTTTTCCAAAAAGTCATCAAAAAGGTGAATCTCCGGCACAAGAGTAGAACGGGATGGGAATTTTTTGTCGCAACTGGAGCTTTAGGTGCTATTGACTCTGTTGCAATACAGTCCGCTGCAGAGAACGTTAGGATAGGCATTGACAGAGCATTCATCACCAATGATCTCTTCCACGAACACAGGTAGGGGTGGCGATCGAAAAAAAAAAATCGTCGTCGTTGTTATCAGCAGAAACGCTTTTACCAGTCGCGGTATCACCCAGCCCCTCAGAAATTCTGAAATCAGCTGATCACGGGGTATTTTAGACTCACTTGATGTCGCTGACGGGTCCACAGCAGACGAATGTGCTGCCAAACTCCTTATCGTCTTGGCCAACGTTCTGGTGAGCGCTGTATAACTGATTCGGCGCATGATTGCTTTCTGAGCGGGGTTCCATATCATCATAATCACTTGGATATTGTGAGAAGGAAACAAAGCTTTTGGGGCCCGAATTCGAGAAGAGATATGACCAAGTTGGGGGCGGAGGTTAAGCATTCCTTTAGGTTCAAATTACAGTTTGAGCCCCCATCTACACTGGAACCTCCGCGAAGCTTGACCAAGAGAAGAACTTGAAGGAATGGCTACATGGTCGAGTAAGTTATGCTTTCTGACGGCTTTCTCTATTGTCATCGCGTGCCGGTATGTCCCCTCATACCACTAAGCTGGGGCCCTTCGCGAAGACATTATTTGGGTCGTATTTCTTCTTCAACTCCGCCAAGCGAGGAAAGTTCACACCAAAGACCTCCTTTCCAGTTGCTCCAAGAGAGTCATAGTTACCATACTCTCCCACGCTATCCTTGGTGACAGCATCTGTCCCTCTCGCTATCCTTCTCTCCAACTCGGCTCTGGTCTTAGTAGACATAGCCCTCGTCCATTCACGACAGGGAGCGTCATTCTCAGATTTTGTCCATCCAGGCCCGAACGCGAGGTTTCCATACGCGCCGCGGTTGGCAAAAGCAGTCGCCGTCTGCGAGACTTCGAGGATCTTGCGGAAGGGGACAAATTCCCACAAGACGGCAGAGAAGATTGCGTCTGGTACCTTGGTGATGAACTCTACATAATCATCGAATACGCTCTCGGCAAACTTGGTATCGAGTGGGGCAAGGAACGCCGACCCCTTCATGGTCCGTCGAATTCCGTGGGACATTGGTCCGTTGAGCAGTTCGTTCACTTTGGGGTATGGTAGCACGGCAGTATCGTTGACGAATGGTTCCAGGCTGAGGACGGGCTCGTAGAACTTCTTCGCTTCTTCCTCGGTGCCGTTGTAAAAGACAATGGTCAGGAGGACCTGGATAGAGAGAGTCAGTAAGAAGTGCGAGCAGTTTTCGAAGAGAGCATATACCGGCTGATGAGCAGGAGGCGGTGCCACGAATCCGATCAACATCAAAGTCTTGCCACTCTCGTTGACAATGAGCTCATTGGCGAACCGAATCAGAGCATCCAGCTTTTCCCTAGGAAACACCAGCATGCCACCCCACACGGGCCCTTGCTCATGAGCTTGGTAAGTGAACTTGGTGAAGACCCCAAAGCCGATTCCCGCACCTTTAGCAGCCCAAAATAAATCTGGCTCTTCCTTCTCGGACGCTGTTACGATCGTGCCATCAGCCAGCACTGCTTCGACCTCCAGCAGATTGTCAATCACGAGCCCATGTGCTGGAGTCAGATAGCCATATCCTCCGCCTAGAGTAAGTCCGCCGACGCCAGTATGGTTGACAGTCCCTCCCACGGCCGAAAGCCCATACGTTGCAGCTTCGTTGTCGACATCAGCCCATAAAGCACCACCCTGTGCTGTGATGGTTTTGGATTTCTCATTCACAGTCACTACTCGCATCTCTGACAGGTCAATAACGAGACCTCCATCCGTGGATGAAGCACCGCTTGTCCCATGGCCACCGCCGACGACAGCTAGTTCAAGCCCTTGTGCGATGCTGAACTGGATGGCTTTGGCGACATCTTCGGCTGAAGTTGGATAGACGATGATTCCCTGGGTATCTCAACAATTGAGTCTTCACAATAGATTGATATCCGGAGCTTACAGCAGGTTTCTCGGCAGCAGCGCTCCATCTTTTGAGACTCGCCTCATATCTCTCCGATTCACGAGTAACGATATCCGCCGAAGCAGACAACGTCTCCCTGAATCTGTGCACCGCAGAAGTATCAATGAAAGTCATTCTGCAGTCAAAATTGGACGACAAAGGAGCGCAGAGCAACGCAGCCTTAGAATCAAGAAGTAATTGACAGGACTTATAGCGAACGATCGGCTTGTGTACCTCAAGTCTGCAACGCGGCGACGTGAAATAGGGCCTACAAAAGCCGCCCTTTTCAATTTTCCAAGTGCCTTGCAATACCGTGCTATCTCCTCTCGTGACGCATAACGGGGAAGAATTGTGAGCTATCGGATTTGTACGCCAGCTTCACCCTCTATCACCTTACACGGGAGACAGTAGTCCTCGGCTCGCCCGCGCCCCCGAATCACATCAAACTCGCAGCAGGCCAATTCCCTGTTGTTGACATATCTGTTTCATACCGGCTAGCTGGATTTTTTGCCATAGAAGCGAGATCTCGATGAAGATATCCGAGTCTAAGAATAATCCGGCGACTTGCCTACATGAACGGTGAGGTGGTAGTCGAAAGACGGCTTGTTCAGTCATCATGGCAGTGCGGCTGCAAAGCATCTGCAAACACGCTTGGAAATTCCTGCTTTCCAGATACTTCAATCTGCAGGTCCTTAACGAGAGTTCCGTTTTGCTGACCGAAAAATCTCAAGATAGAATCAAGTCAACTCGAAACTGAATGCCAGTTGGTTGAGAAGCTATTGTGATTGTGATGAATTCCCGTAGTCCGATTCAGTCTCTTGATCTGTGGCATAGCCAATTGTTGATGTCCAACTTCATTACACGACGCGCGTTTAGTGTGATCCTGCAAATTATCATCGATACTACTAAGTTTTTTGGCAAGTACTTAATGATGCTTGTGTCCCATATATGTGCCAAATGGTGACCCCAGTGCAAAGGAATCTTTTCTCGCAATTCAGTCGCTCGAAAGAAAGCAATCTTATCCAGACCTTCTGTTCACTCCGCCAAGGGCCTTCAAATATAATGTCACACCGCCACAATTTTTGTAGTACGGCAGTAGACGGGTATGCCGCAAGCAGCGACAAGTACGTTAGTTAGAGCGGTACTCCCAAATGATAGTGAACCTACTTATCCCGAGGACACTATCCGGAAACTGGCCCCGAGGCTATCCACAGCATTGAATGTAGACGATGTGGCTGGTGGAAAATCTCGAAACACAGCTGTCGGAAGTATTGTGGATGCGGCGACGGTGAGAAGCAAGTTTGTAAAGACCGATGACACGGAAATCCACATTAGACGAAGCAACTTAACAGCACAAAGTTGATGACACAATCAATAAACATATGAGCTAGTAAGAGGAAGTAAACATGCATAAAATGAACGAAGTGATGAAAATTACCTCTGGTGATTACTGCTTCACAAATGAAGCCGTCCAGTCATGTCATTTCCAATCGCTCACGGCCACCATACAATACAGCCATATCATCATCCGCCTCCAGTTCCTTCATGTGTAATATGTTGTGGGCCATTTCATCGATGTATTCCATGCTCTGCACACTTCGAGCCAGCCCTCACCTCCGCCAGCCTCTCATCATCCGTACTTCTCGAGTGCAAAATGTAGTCGAAACGGTTAGTCCTAAACCTCAAGAACCGACGGTTTCGGCGAAAGGAATTGGAATGTGACGTCTCCAGAACACCGTCCACCGAACTCAAGCCTTTTACAGCGAATTCAGGCTTCGTGGTGACCAGTTGCTCTGAGACTTGTCGATCGGAAATTGACACCATGAATTACCCCCGAGGGTAGGTGGCTCCATAAAACGAACGAACTGCCGCAACAGTCGACCTTACAGCCCAAGAGCTCAAGGGGCCGTTGGGCACAAGTCTGTTGTATAATGAAAACCGAAGAGGGGAGGCAGATTGCGAACAAATATATTTGCGATGCGGCCGCATCGGAGCTAGTGGGGGCCTAATCTTGATTGGGATAAGCGGCTCATAGGCTCTTGGGCTGCCAAACCTCGCTACTTTGACGGTCTGGTTGATCTCAGCGGGAGTAATCTCAGTCCACCAAGACCAAACTCGCAACCATGGCTGATGCAATTTCTATTGAAGAGACCAACCGACTTCGGGTGTCGCTGGGTATGAAGCCACTACCTGTCCCAGGAGCAGGCCCCGTATTCAGGGACCCATCTGCGACCGCAGAAGAAGCAGGCAGTACTCTCGAGTCCCGCCAGGCCGAATGCTACGATAACTATCGCAAATTAAAAGATGCCGAGGAGGCGAAGAGGAAGCGAGAAGAGAAGGCCGAGGCGATCAAGAGGGCGCGCGATACTGCGAAGCGATTTTCGAAGTTGGAGGGCAAAGGCTTGGGCGATACAGACGACGACGAGGAGATGAGCGCCAAGGCCTGGCTGATGAAGCAAAAGAAGAGGCAAAAGGAGATCGAAAAGGCGCGAAAGAGGGAGCAGGAGCTAGCGGCTGCGGAAGCGGCAGCAGAGTATACGGCCCGGGATCTTGCTGGCGTTAAGGTTGGCCACGAACTCGACACGTTCCAGGAGGGTGAGGATCAAGTCTTGACGCTGAAAGATACTACGATCGATGAAAATGAAGAAGAAGGCGATGAGCTGGAGAACTTGGAGCTGCGCGAGCGGGAAAAGTTGACGGAGAAGCTAGAATTGAAAAAGAAGAAGCCCAACTACAACCCCCACGAGGTCGACGAGACTGGCGAGACTAGCATACTGGCGCACTATGACGAAGAGATTGATGGGAAGAAGCGTCAACGCTTTACCCTCGACGGTATGGGAAGCACAACAGAAGCCAGCATCGAGCGCGGTACTGCAAAGAAGATCAAGCCCAAGGTGATCAGCCTGGATCTGTTCAGTAAGTTGTCTGCGACGTCCGTCATTTATCAATGTGCTCACAGATTCGCAGAAGATGACGAGCCAAAGTCAGATTACCTAGAGCTTTCAGAGATCAAGGTCAAGAAGCCCAAGAAGAAAAAAGCCAAGTCTACCCGTCAAAAGGCTGTTGACGAAGATGATATTTTGCCAATATCTGATTCCGCTGATATGCCTGTTGAAAATGCTGATAGTATGGAAGTCGACCAACCTGGACAGGCTAAGAAACGGACGTATGACAATATCTCATTCGTTGACGACGAGGACCTGCAAGCTTCATTAGCCGCACAACGAAGAAACGCTCTGAAGAAACGTCAAAGGCTAAGACCTGAAGAGCTCGCTCAGCAATTGAAGGAGGAGGAGTCTGTAATGCCTGCAGCAGACAATGGAGTAGACGACGAAGGCGGTCTAGTCATCGACGAGACCTCCGAATTTGTTGCCAATCTTCAGAAGCCAACTGCTCATCAATCAAAGCGAAGATCCACTTCTCGACAGGCTGATGTCACAACTATGGGTAACGAGTCCGACGGCGAAGGCGATGTCGATATGGACCGCACATATGCCAATGTCGAGGATGAAGAGGACTTGATTGCTCGACTGAAGAGAGAAGAATCAATTTCTGAAGACATGAGCAATGGTTTGGAACAGGAAGCTACGCTGAGTAGAGGTCTGGGATCAACATTGAAGCTCTTGAAAGACAGAGGTATCATCAAGACCGCAGATTCCGGCGATCTTAATGCCATCTTCATCCAAAAACAAAAATTCTTGGCTGAGAAGCAACGCCGAGAAGCAGATGCCGAGAAGAAAGCCCGACAGCAGAGAGAGCGTGACCGTGCCAATGGTCGACTGGACAAAATGTCTGCTCGGGAAAAGGAAGAATACGCCCGATCCCAGAATGCTTTCCGGGACCAAGTCGAATCTCGCCAATTGGCGGAACATTTCAACAGAGAGTATAGACCGAACGTGGAAATCAAACACATCGACGAATACGGCAGGTTGATGAATCAGAAGGATGCCTTCAAACACTTATCGCATCAATTCCACGGCAAAGGGAGCGGGAAGCAGAAGACCGAGAAATTGCTCAAGAAGATCGAAGACGAGAAGCGAAGAGAGGCTCAAAGCTCTCTGGATGGTAGCCAGGTTTGTCTTTTCAGCCCAGGATATTTATTCGAGCACATGCTAACTCGTTGCGATAGATGGGAGGAATGAGTGGAGCTACCGCTCAGCAGCGAAAGAAGCGTGGCCAAGCTGGTGTGAGACTGGCCTGATTTGTGAGAGCTTGGTTGGACTTTGCAGCAAGACGAAAAGGTGCAACCTCCTACCTGCATTTGTATCTAAATTTATTCATTACTGACAAATTCTCCCAAGATCGAGGCACACGCAGTGTGCTGTCTGTGTGGGCGTTCGGTGAGTCTCCTCTTTGTTATGGCTGAGTCCACGCACAGGTAGGGCACGAATGCTTCTTACAAATTCCTCAATTTTTCTCTTGATCCCACATTGAACATTGCACACGCGTCAACTTAGCTCTGGTAAAGCAGTGCAATTTGCAGCTTATGGACAAGCTGTTGCTCTATTTGTCTCATTTATTGAACAACTCCTCTTTTCTCAGTAATTCTCACTTCGGACTGCTGCCCTTTCTTGAAATCAAAGCCTACTCAATGGAGTCATTGTGAATCTCTTGTCACCTTGACAAAAAATTGTCAATTGTTTCAGATCTCTGCAAACAAATTCTCAATGACTGGCTATATAAACCATCTTGTCTCTCTTATAGTAATTTAAGTGTCTGCAATCCATCTCTGCATTCTGGGAATCACTTAATACTCATAGTTGAATAGAAAATAAATGACTATACAAAACTCATATCAATAAGATCTTATATCCACATTATTGAATTCTACACCTGCAGCTGCTCTATTGCCATATTTGTCATCTTATGCAGCTATCAAGGGCTGCCCCTATTCAGAACAACCCAGTCCAGATAAGATCCTATATTGTCAACACAAGAGAATTGTAGAACTTGATAAAGCTTAGATCAGTGTAAGTATAACAGGTGGCTGTGATACTATAGTATTATGCCAAAAGTATTCTTTACTATTAGACTACCGAAAAATAAATCAGATTTGAGGAACAACAACTATCATGTAATTGCAAATAGTCATTATGTAAAATTAAAGGAGCCTGACTATTAACGTATTAAAACTTGCAATGTATTTATTTTCTTATGTTTAGTATATTACTATTCTATAGTAATAACTGCATTTCGCCTCTTACATGGATTTTTTGAATAAAACTTGATTTTATTCTTAATTACCGAATTCTATGCCCTAGTTACATCTTTTTCTCAAGCTTCTCTTGCTTTTTTTACTATATTCCGAATTATCAATTTTAGTACTTCAAGATGTAGTTTAAGGACTGGATTATTCAAGTTTTATTACATATATAGTAATTGATTGGATTTAAATCAGGTAAATAAAGCAGCCGAAGAAGCATTATTTTCTCTCGATTTATGAGCATGTTTATCATTTCCAAGCAGTATAAATTAGCGCATTGTCTTATGAAAGAACTATGCTTGGTTCCCAGTTCTAGGAAGTTCATCATTAAATGTAGTAAAGTTGGAGCTGGCTGAGTACCTGACGTGGTTTTCTCGTATATCACAGATACTGTTTGCGAAATAGTGTAGTCAATATGATTGGATGTATAGATATCGTTTGCTCAATACTAATCGAACGTGACCAGCAGTCCATAACTGAACCTGTGAGGAAAATTAACATCATGGCTGCGCCTTAATATAGCCAATGCGCCTGGAAATCGGCTGCCTCAAATTCACTCGGAAAGAGCTAAGATTGGTTGAAAAACAATTCCACAGCTTATCCGCAGATGCCAATTGCTATTGAAACTGCGAAGCTCAATGTTCCAGATGTGCACTCGTCCATCTCTTCGCTTCCTCTGTAAACAAATATCTTGCTCGCACCCCTTGCTCACCGAGACGTCGGATTTGCGGCAGAATTCTACAAAAGGCTAATGCGTAATCCCGTGATTTAAGATCAAAGTGGCGACCAGCCAGTCTTGTTGACATGGGATTTCAAAAACTTCCCAGAGCCAGAGTCTCAGTACCTTTTCGTTTTTGAGTTTTGGCTGTAGCATTGTGGTTTTTGATTTCGCTTTTTCGACATCTTCAATATCACGTGTAGCCTCGGCTGACAGCTCTCCTCAAGAGGCGGAATCTGGACAGGGTTGTATAAATACTCAGAGGCAATTGTGATGATTTTATAATCTCAAATGGAGATACTATGAGGTTAGTTTATACCTTGCAATGATTGTTGCTTTCACTAACAGATCTGTAGATTATCTTGCTGAGAAGAAAATCCTGACACTCCTGGTTTACCAGACCTCATTCAAATCCTCAAGCCTCTCATGCCAGCGGTCGTGAAGCTATTCCACCTAGATAGATTACAACCATCTTTGCTTGGACCGCAAAATCCATCCACATCACCATGAAAGAGACCCGTCCAGCACCTCTTGCCGACCTCCCGGACTTCCTCCACAACTCGCCATACCTGCCAACTTTCAACCCTCCAGCCGACGACTATGTTCCAACCCCCCAGCCGAAACCCAGCATTCTCGATATTTTAAAGTCCAAGCCAGCGCGTGTTGCAATCTTCACGTCCATATGTTTGGCCACTTTTCTCTATTACCGATCCTCGATACATGAGTATCATGCATGGACCCGACTCACTGGCCCCTCATGTTCCCTAACCAAACCATCTTATCCACCACCATCCTGGGACTCCTCGGATGTTGACTGGTCACGCTTTGCATACACGCAATACGTTACGAACCTTGATTACCTCTGCAACTCCGTCATGATATTCGAGGCCCTACACCGTCTGGGCAGCAAAGCCGATCGTCTGCTTCTCTACCCATCTGATTACTCAGCCACAGATTCCATATCCGATACACCTGAACGACGCTTACTTCTGAAAGCTCGCACGGAGTATGGCGTCAAGCTTGTACCCATCACAGTACAACACGAAGAATCCGCTTCCTACCCCGGCCCAAACTGGTCAGACAGCTACACCAAACTTTTAGCTTTCAACCAAACGCAATATTCGCGGCTCCTAGTCCTCGACTCAGATTCGACGATCTTACAGTCCATGGACGACCTATTTTTCCTGCCTCCCGCAACGGCAGCGATGCCTCGTGCGTGGTGGCTTGACTACCCATTCCTTAGCTCTCACATCATGCTCATTCAACCTTCCGCTTACGAATTCTCGCGCGTTGAAGACGCCATCAAAGAAGCCCGTCTTGGCGTCTACGATATGGAAATCGTGAACAAGCTATATGGCAGGGATTGCGTGGTCCTACCCCATAGGCGGTATGCGCTATTGACTGGAGAGTTCAGAGCAGTAGACCATAGCAAGTGGCTGGAGGCTGGGAGCGAGGTGTGGGATCCCGAGGAAGTCAGGAGAGAGGCGAACTTTGTACATTTCTCTGACGACCCTTTGCCGAAGCCGTGGTTGGCGGAGGAGAAGAAGATACGTCTTTATGAACCAGATTGCGTGAAACTAAAATCTGGGGATGTGGATTGTCATGCTAGAGATATATGGGCGGAGCTTTATCGGGATTTTAAAGAGAGGCGGCAGGTATGTCCATGTCTTGCTTCGTCCAAGCATTGGGGGGGGGGGGGGGGGCTGACACTAAATGCAGAATATTTGTGGAATCTAAGCTTGGCGGCTGCAGAGCCATATGAATGACCAAGCAAGCTTTTGAAGCCAGTAAACGGATGATAAATGTCACAGGAATGACAGAGTTATCAGATAAGTATGGGACGGGTTACCGGCAGGACTGGGTCCCTTGCTCATCCTGGATGCTCGAGAATCATTCAGAGATCATGAGGGTGTGAGCTCCTCACGTATCCTTTTTCTTGATTGTGTTAATTCTGCAACATCTTCATCACAGATTGCGGATAAGTGCACCCGCAGTGTACTGATGCTCAGACCAGAGAATCTAGCAGAGAAGTGGGAGGAGGTAAGGGCAAAGTAGTAACAAAGCCATTCATGGCACAGCATGCGTTGGCAAGAAGACTGGCAGGGCGATTCGGGGTGGTAGGCCAACCTTTGTAGAAGACGAACGCGATCAGGACTCTTAATCGTCCAAGGCTGTCACCGCGAAACCTTGAAATCACAGTCCCTGACCTGCTGTGGCTGAGCTGATCATATTGGATATTTGAAGTTTGATACATTTGCTTCCGAAGGAACAAGTTGTAGCACTACTCATGAAAGACTCGGTAGCATTGTTTTGGTTCTCCATAGAAGTGCATCCATAACAAGCTGACTTTTACAAGCCAAGGAAGGGATTATTCACAGGCTTACCGTCATTCCAGTGATTCCACTACAGATCCGTCAAGACTTTTAGAAGAGGTTGACAAACAGGTAAGCAGTTCCGGGCACATCGTGTATATGTATTTGTGTCTATATTACATCGATCTGGGTAGCTAATTTGCTCTCTGTAGTGCTATAAACCTTGCCTCGGATATACAATATTTTCTAGGCCTCAACTACGTCTACTTTCCGCAAAACCTGCATTGTTTTCATCCTCTTTAACCTCCCTGCGTCTTTCCTCGGCAAAGAAGATCTTCCCCCTGGCCTTGGTTAGCTTGCGATTGAGTGATTAGGGGAAGAAACCACTCTTCGGACAAGTCTTACTGTATGTAATCGTAAGCAAGAATGCCTTCTGGATACAGAAACTGCTTCGAATTCGGAGAATAACTCGGAGGGTCTCTATTCAGAGTGTGAAGATCGCGGTCTTTAGAAAGCACTCACGAACGGGCGACTTGATATTGCCTTCTTATTTTTGTTGTCATTCGCAGCCTACTTCCTCCCCAGTGGCACTGTTTCCTCTCACCCACTTGTACGTCTTACTAGTGTACAGCCCACCAATTATGAAGCTAGAAGACATCAAGTTCTAGTACTCTGGTCTAAGAAGCTCCCAAATCTGGATGATCATCTAGCCTTCCAACCACACCTCTACCAATCTAACGGCATCCTTTAGTCTCTAAATCTAGCTTCTCGATAGCCCTCGCTAATTCACTCCCCATCGTCTCTTTTTGACGCTTTAGGTCATAAGTGGTCGCGAACGTATCGCTCTCACCAGCTTGGACCATCGCATAGGCCATTTGCCAGTACTTCTCTGCAGCCAGTGCCATGTTCGGGTCTGAGATTTTCCAAACCGTCCACAGCGTCTCCCACACTTTAGCCAGCGGTTGCACCGCACAGCCCCATCGCTTGACTGCAAGACCTCTCTTGCCCTCTGCCCAACCCCTCTTCATATCAACGCCGTCTAATATGAATCCTAAGGCGTCCAGGGCTTTCAGGCCATACAGCAGCCCCTCGAAGGGGTTAGCGTTGTCGTCCTCAAAGATAAAGTGCTGGGCAATTGCAAAGTAGGTCTGGAACAGCTCGAGCCGGGGAACGTCCTTGGTTGGTGAGATGTGCGTCTTTTCCATCTCAGTCGCTGCCGCTCTCGGGTCTCTAGTCCCCATGCTCGACAATATATGTCTTCTCTTTGCCATGAGTTTCTTGGGTGTCTTCAACTCATCTTGGCACAGCAAACAGGTACATGTGAAGCCCCAGCTATCCTGAAGGGATTTTTTCATCTTGGCCCGGTTCATGGGGTCTGCGTAGCACCACCCGAGTTCTGTATTCGCAGGCAAGTCCTCTGTGGCCCTGACGATCATCATATCGCCGATAAAGTTACGTGAGCAATTCTGTATGCAGGAGTGGTTGATGTAGGAGGCAAGGATCCACAAGCCTGATGATCCTAGGAGAGAATCTTCTTTGGTGGTCGTCTTGAAATAAGCGTCTTTTGATGTCAGTGCAGAGCCAAAGACGTTGAGGGCTAAGATCCGTTCGATCAAGAAGCTGCAGCTCTGTCAGCACAGTTTCTAGAGCTATCGAGTATGTACCAAGACGCACCTGTCGACAACTGGAAGTCCGTCGATTTCCTGCACAGGTGCTCTTTCGTAGGTGCCGCTGTACAAGGCAAGGAATTCGGCCGCACTCGATGGATTATTCTGCAATTTTTGGTAGATATCTGGGAGTTGGCTGACATGAGTACCAACTGTCATTCGGTTTGTACCCAGATTCATCAGTATCCCGATATCCCCACCGGATGTCCCATCTCCAGACCGATCGGCATATCCATACGAGAAAGCTTTCTCACAGAATATCAGGTCCCCGGCTTTGAAATCATTCTTCGTCACTAACCCGCGGCCCTTTCCTGGAATGTCTCGAATCTCAACTGCCCCAACAAATGTAGCAGAGTCAATGAGCGGAGGTCGCAGCTTAACAGCTTTGTACATCTTCTTAAAGTTGTAGACGCCAGACTTTTGCTCATGGAGTCTGAGTTGTACTCTAGCAAGCTCGTATTTTCCTGACTCACTGGTCGGATACTTGCTAGTCAGAATTTGAAGGAGCTTACGGCATTCGGCATACCGACCAAGATTGTATAGTGCCAGGGATCCACGATAAAGTGCTTTCTCGGAGCGGTTCTCTGGATTGGGAATGAATGAACTGTCTCTCAAGGCCGCGTCATATTGCTGAAGTCGTAGATATACCAGGGCTCGGTTGTTGTGGATGATTTCGGCTTCCAGTGGAGTTGGTGAGTTGCTTAGAGCTGTAGTGTAGCTTTCCAGAGAGAAGAATCAGCATTCTCATATCTTGTAACCTAGGTCCTCAGACTCGCGGCTTACTCTCTGATTGCGTCTCTGAAGTTATTTATCTGTACATTAGTATTGCCTCTCTGCTTCCAGTCTTCTGCCCCCAGAGAGCTAGATTCTTTCTTCCATGCCTGTGGGAAAATTGGATCATCGCTGGAGAGGTACACTATATCTGTGGGATGATCAACGCGAAGACCATACCCTCCGTCACCGACAATCTTGAAGTATGGCTCCTTCAAGAGAATGACAGTGTCTTTTGGTAAGACCTCGGGAGATTTGCGCACATCTGCCGTTTCCTGTTGATACAAAGAAATTTTTACCGCATCACCAGTCTCATCTTCAGCCAAGGTGATTACCTAGATTGGAGTCAGTAGCATTGAAGAAAAAGGGTCATGATCCAGAGAGGACAGGGAGGCGATGTAAAGGAGCACATGAACGAGAAAGTGGCGTCTATTATGAACTTACTGCAGTTATACTAAGAGGCGGGACGAACAAGCGAAGAAGTAAATAGAAGCCGCGATGATGCGTCTCAAGCGTCAAGTCGTCAATCATCATCTTCTTAAGGCTCTTGACCGGGGCGACAGATGGAAGGTACGGCTCCCCGATCATCGTCGCCCTCATATACGTGGTCGTCGACCTGCTGGATTTCATCGCCTCGGCTTCTCGATATTCGTTCATATGTCTGCGTGTGAGATTCTGGCGCGTTTGTCGGTCTCTGGGTTTCTCTCCTTTGCGCGCATGCGCTGCTTCAAGCCTTGTTTTCTGGGCGTTGAGTACCTGCACATACTGCGCGTCGTGCGACACATCTTGGATGTCCATGGTACCTGGAGTACATGTGATCTTGGTGTTGAGGTAATTAGTTGTAGGAATGTAGATTTGGATATATAGCACACATGCAAAATATAGACCGCTTGTCGTTTGTTCCGTTGTTTAACCGTTTGTTGTGGGTGGGGCAGTGCTAAGCGAGCCGCCTCCCGACAAGCCCCTGAGAAGCTACTGTAAACATCTAAGGAATTTTGTATTTGGCTTTACTTTGGGAGCGAATAAGTACATGCGAGAAAAGGCCTTTTCAATGAAAGCCTGTTCAAGATGTTTCGAAACTCCAATTCAGTTGGCCATTTCAGCGAGTAACCTTTCTGTCAACCCAGTAGACGCTTTAAATCGCTCAGAAGTAGCAGACAATGGGGCATAGTGTCACAGCTGTATACTTTAAGGCCTCGAATTTCTCTACGCAAGTCTTTGGAAGTTCGTTGATTTTTCTGGCCGAGTGAGATCAGCTTTAATCGAAAGCCTTCACGTTTGTTTACTATTTGCTAGGAAAAATGACGATTGTGAACATCAACTACGTCATCCGATACTATCCCCATAGTTAATCAAAGCAACTTCTGCCCATGAATAGTTCGCCTGATCTCAGACAGCAACATCCTACCTCCTATTGATTCTGTTACGGCCAATTATCAACCGTTTTTGGGAACCTAGCGTGAGTATGCTGTTCTTGTTGTCAGAGCTGTTGTTCGACCAAACCCTAGGTCTTGACTCAAGTTCATAACCAAATATATATATATAGATACGTAGAAGGCTTGTACTTTCTACATAGCGGTACATAAGTAACCTCGGTATCAATACGACTCCCAGCAATCAAATTCCTCATAAATATAACGCTCCATTCGTCCTTCTAAATACTCCTTAGCAAAGGAAATATCATGTCTGGAAGAATAAGTCACCAAAGATACAGGAAGTCCCGAGACCGATATCTGCGCCGGAGACTAGCTAAGATCTTTACAACAGGCTGACACTATCCCAACCTACCTTGCGTCGTAGTCTTCTCAAAAGTTCGGTGGTCCAGCCTTGGCCGTCTTCATGAACTAGCAATCATCCGCATCCACAACGAAGGCGTCTTCGATCTCCGCGATGAAATTGCCGAGTTCTCCAATAGCGAAGTCATCACGGCATACTTCCAGTTCTTCGACGGAGTGTTTTCCTTCGGCAACCTCGAGGGCAGCAAACGTTGTCTCTTGCAATCAGACATAAAGGAAAGAGAGTATCTCGAAAGCATGGAATTTTTCTCAAGTACACACGAAGCGAAGAAGATCGCACCCGAGAGCAGGTCTACGTTATCATCATCTTCAAACAAAGCGGCAGCGAACGATATACCCGATTTCGAAGCTTCTTGTGGTATTTGTTGCGGGCTATGTGCCACGCCTTTCATGAATTCTGGCGATGCAGGACTGGGAGTTGTGACGACATGTGGAGTGAGCGTGGAGCAGGCTACGTATGGCAGGACACGGCAGTGGCTATTGAGGATGCTGTTTCTAATGTACACATCTCAAATCTGCACATACTGTTGGAGGGGATGAATAGTGTGATATAGAAGTTAAAAGCTTACCCAGCTAAAATTACGGATAAGAGGTTGCGATAGTGGCGGATGGAGCCTGAGTATATGGCGAGGTTTACAATCAAGAGATCGGTTAAACTATCCCTTATTTGCAGATTCCACGTTGTGAAAATAAGAACATCTCGCTGGCAGCTTCTCCCTGGTCTCTATTGAGGATTGCAGTCATTTCATCATTTACGACTGTATCTGAGTTGTTCAAATGTACTTCGATAATCGAGGCATGTGATTGCTACTGATGAGCACTTAAAACCAATATTGTCTTGGCACCGATAATTCCCCTGTAACTTAGTGTAACTTGCACGAGAGTACAGAAAATGCTTTAAGACAGAGAGCTTCGGCAGGCATTGCTTGATCTTCGAGACATGCCGTGGAAATTCTAGGTTGGAGTAAGTTTCGGAGATGAGGCCAAAGTTGCTGGGAGAAAGGCTCGTTCGGAAGGAATAGAAGAGGGAATAGGTGATTCCAGGTAGGTTGGCTGGCTAAATGCTAGGCCACATGGAAAGCTCAAACTCATGATTATATCTTCCCCTGAGTAGCATGAGTTGAGCAGAGCAAGGATTGTTTTGTTGGGTGCTTGACTCGGATACGAGCTTATATCACCCTCTACTCTTCTTATATATATCTTGAGCTTCCAGCAGCGCGACCTGTATAGGCAAATCATCTTATATGGCCAGAAGCTCAACAAGGCTGAGAATTTCTTGACATTGGCCGCGTCAGTTGAGCTCCGCGGACTGGATTGAACATCAAACTCTTAGCAGTCAAGGTAACGGCTGAAAGTCAGTCGAGCGCTGCTGTATAGTAAAGCATATGACGCAGATGAAAAGACTGACTAGCTCGCTTGTTTCTAGAGACAACTTCCGTCGATGTTCATCTCATGTTTAGTCCCAAAGGATCAAAGCATATGCGGTGCGGCTTGATGGTCCACCACACGAGTGCTGTCTACCGCTTTGGCGGGAGGTGCAAGCAAACAGATATGCGCTATTTCTCTCAAGAAGAACATGCGATGTGCTATTCAGTTTATATAATAATACAATTGCGGCTGTACAGAGTCTTCCCTACAGTGCAAAATTCCGCTTTGCAGGCTCCTCGTGCATGAAGTTAGGCTCCGCAGCTTCCACCCCGGGCTCGGCCATCTGGATCTCTTCTCCCTTCTCCAATTCGTTATCGAATCCCTCAATCTCGTCCACAATCTGCTGTTGCGTAGCCTGCTCCCCATCTGAGCCCAACAAGTCTTCCTCCGCAGGTGGCAGTCCTAGCTGCTCCCTCTGCCTCCTGAATCTCTCTTTCACCCTATCCGTCTGCATAATTCTCCATCGCAACTTCCACCCTCCCATCCCTAGCTCCTTCAATCTGCCGGGCTTCTCGCCCAGCAGATACTCGTCCAGGCCGCCGACCTTATCCACTGTCCTCAATACCCTCGTCGTGATCCTCAACCTGATGTACCCCTGCAACGCATCGCTCCACAGTCTCTTCGACTGCACATTAGGCCTCCAGTATCTCCTCGTCTTAATTTCGTTCTTCTCAGACACGGTATTTCCGAACCGGATCTTTTGTGTGCCGTAGAGACCGAAATTGGATTGTTTGTAGATCAGTGACGGACCGTAGGGGTATGGCGGCACGGCGCTGTGCTCGAACTCTAGGCGTTTTTTAGTGGATTTTGCGAGTGTGCGGGCGGCGCAGGAGAAATTTCGTAGATGCGTGAGAGAGGGATGGGATGGGGTGGAGAGAGGCATGATGAAAAAGAGGCGACGGCGAGCGTCAATTGGAGTCGGAGTTCGTCCAGAGATGGCCAGAATTTCTTGGGTATAGCTCGATACCCTTCCGCCAGTTCGGAGGAGGAAACAGTTGCGTTGTTCGATTTGCTTACTTAGGCTGTCTGTGGAGATGTTGGAGCTTGACCGAGACCCGCGATTGATTTGTTAGCGCGATTAGCTTGTGTCCTCGGATATCGGGCTGCAAGCCCTCCTTTTTTTAACCGAGAGTTATCAAAGTCTTGTTTTCTTTCAGAGTATTGTCACGATATCTATGTATTTTATCTTTGATCTAGCTTGAAACGACTACCATCATACAGAATTAACTGGAAGGCGATGAAAATCTACGGCAACCTTCGTATTCACAGGCATGCCCCCTACCGCATGACATGGCCGAGGCATAGCCTATTAGCCCAGCACTTTCTAAAGCGAGTGAGACTTGAAACCTCCGGGCCTTTCTCCAGATTCTCGAAACAATTAACATTGAATTTCTTGCTCCAAGCGATTACATCAATTTGAGAGCAACGAATATGAATGATCGTCCGAAAGCTAATGCGGCGTGAAAATTTACAGCCGACCGACGTGTATAGAGTTCGGGGGCTCTATAGCGGATGCGCCATATCATTCGATATGATTCGCATCTCCAAGAAAGGTTTCCATTCCGGTGTATTTCTACAAGCATAAGTGTCTACAGATACACATGCGCAGCCTCCAGAATCACTCCTTCACGCACTCACGCACCCTGATCGAAGGCAGATACCCGTCTACTTGAGCATGAATTTTATGGCAGAGCTATCAAGGATAGCGGCAGCTTAGATGAACCTGAAGGCAGAGAAGCGGTGCGGTTCTGTCGTCATCCGCGATCGGTTTTGTCACAGCAGGTCGACTCTGAATATGGACTGCGGGTAATGGTACAAAAATGATCGTTTGCTGGATACTTTTAAATATGAAAGCCGTTTTCCAGTCGCGATTGACAGGTTCTGTATTTATGAAAATTTATTGAAGTGGCATCTAGACAATTATCGCTGCCACAAGTTCTGGTAGAGCCAGGACTTGGTCATTTGCTGTTGAGTATCCTATTTTCCCTTTTCCTGTTTATGCCGTCAAATTTTTGAAAGTGTTGAGAAGTTTACTAGTTTTGGTTCATGCTACAGGATTGATATGTCGCAGGACTCTGCTACTCCTCGGTGTGGACACGAGAAAGAATCGGCTTACTTACAGGCCAGAAAAGTAGATCGAATGAAGTTGACATAGATTATTCTTGGAAACTAAACTTTTCATATTCACCGATTATAAATTGACACCGAGCTTGTTTATTTGTGCTTGAACTTCCAAGCGACGTTCGGAGTATGTGTCGCTAGCGCTGAGAACCAATAAGAAACCTTTCGAGTCACAGTCAAGCCTGTTCATCCATGGTGATACTCCTCACTGCAGCTCAACAGATTGGAGTCACACTAATAGGCGTGGACAACGATCAAGAATCGAGTCAGTACGCTAATATTTTTCGCCGAAAGAAAAAGCTACAAGCAGCGACTGGCGAAGATATTTCAGCTAGCGTTAGTCCATTTCAACCCCAGGATACACGGCCCCGGCCCGTCATTCATGCAGCAGAATGCGGTGACTCCGTATTAACCACATCGCGGATCAAGTGATTCATCTTCTTCTGTGTTGGACTTGACCACGGTGCCAAGTGCTCGGAATCTAGGAAAATCTGCTCGGTGGAATTGTACGGGGTTCCAGATTCCCAGGAAAGAGATCCAACGAGTAGCCAGGAAATTACCAGCCCAACCCTTCCTGCTACTTTTGAACTTGACGGAAGTATTTTCGTCAGAGAACTGGAATTTAAATATGTGTCATATTAAGGGGCGATAATAAGAAAAAAGTTGTTGTGCAGTAATGAGCTCCATTCAAGGATGGCTTTCAAAGAAGATATCCGATACTTCTGACCAGACAGTTTGTTTCAAGCGCGTTTTCTCTGATTACTCCGCAATAACGAAGAGAATCTCCTTGGTTATGGAAATCGGGGAGTCGTAAGTTACTTAACAGCATTTTGGGGCCAGGAAGCATTATTATGAAGTAAGGCTTCGTCTAGGTCTCCAGTTGCAGCTGCTGAAGCTTCTGTGTTCTATGCATCTAAGAAACAAGATCTCAGATGCATAGCCTAGCACCGAGGTTTTCGGATATGCCTGCGGATGATTTGATGGCGAAGCTGCTCATTGGGGTAAGATTCAGCAAAGATTATGATTACGGATGTGCTGCGAAGGAAGAGCTAGTAAAGTGCGCAACTCAGAGAAAGGTAAGATGAAAAGGGTCTTTCCGGAGTCATAATACTTGATGTGTTGTATGCTGCACATGGTAGTTGATTTATAGTTTCGATTTACTATGCATTGTTTACTTTTAGATGATATTTTTAAAGCTGCTTTTAATTTCATGGAACAGAACCACGACTTCTACGAAGAAGCTCAACATCCGCCCTTTCTTTCCAACTCCGGTACCTTGCGAGGCTCTGGAAAATTGCAGAACCTTGGAGCTATCGAAGATTATATTGTCATTCGCCAACAACGTGACAGTGAATATAGGGCGATAGCAGGCGTAAAAGTTCAATTTCGGCTTGTTGACTTCGGCCTCGCTTAGCGCAGCAGGAAAAGTGGCGCCAGTCCTGCGGCTGTAACAACATCTTATGATCTATTTATCAGACTCGATACACCTTCTGTGAAGTTGACAAAGTTAGCTGTCCTATAAGCCCAGATTATTTAGTGAAGAGCTCTTATCTACACCAAAGAGTGATTTTTCCTTCTGGTGTGAGCATTGTGTGTTTGGCATCAAAATTTTGACGTATTGAGACTCCATTCCACATTTGAGGGATTCTAGGTCATGTAGTCATCACAAGTAGATCCAAAATGAAATAGTAAGACTCAGTGTCACTACGACCTTTGTGTCATTAGAAAATGTTTCCTGCGAGCCGTGACCAGATATAGAGCAGTCGTCACATTGCCCAACTCTCTTTATATGCTGAAAAGTTGTTTTCGTAAGGGCCAGATACTACAATTCTGCACTTGCGCTTCACTCAGCACCCTTCATTGGTAAGGTAAATTTATCGACGGTCGCGTAGATCTCGATCGGTTTTACAGAGTCATTGCGATGACTCATCATCTGTGTTATCGCTTTGGTATTGTTGCTTCTAATGGAGATCTGGTCTAGACTGATAATATATTATACTTCCCCGAGACTCTTTCGGAGTTACCAGACATTAGGGAGCCATAATGATGAACTATAGTACATGAAACATCTCTGGTTTTGAGAGGCCATTATCTCAGTACGAGATACTCAATATAGAGTCCAGATAGAATGACGTTATACAAAGCAACGAAGAGATGTTGGAGCACTGTGAAGAAGCAAGGTTCGAAGCTATAATATAATTTTCTAAAGACTTTAGCGAAAATATTAAATTTCTCGAAAAATGGACAAACCTCGTGTGGCATAGAGGCATAGAGCTATACAGTGCTTCTAGTCAAGATATCTTCCATGAAGCGTTTGTGATGGGTGATCACAACCCCAACACGGAATAGATACATGATGCGTAGTGTCTAAATCGGTCCGACATTTTCAGCTACTGAGAGATCATATAGGAAGATTTAAGATCTTGGCTCAGCTGAGACTCAGGCACAGTATGTCATTATTTGATGATTATACTGAGGAATCATCATCCCTATAAGCAGACTGTAGAGATGTGAGCTGAAGTACTCACAAATAGAAATGAGACTATAACAAGAGTTACAATACCTTTGTCGTCGCCAATGGCTCATAGATATCAACAACAAGCTCAGCCAACTGACACCGTTGGACATACGAAACGAACATATCAAGTCTAAGACACCAGGGCATCTCGCCCCGAGGATCAGATAACAATCCTTGCTGCTCTTGAATTTGACCGCGCTGACTTGAATGTCGCGGCTAATGCAGGCAGTGCGGGTACATGGTACTTTACCAGATCTTCTCTTTCTTCTGGAAGCTGTACAGAAGATAAAAATACTGACAAAATAAATGTTATTGATACAATTCGGCCCTTATCCCAGTCGGACTGTTGATGCATGGGCAAGCTGTATAAGGCTCGTTACGTCTGATTTTCCTCATGCTCGAATAGGAAATCGTAGAAGGCCTTTGCGACAATAGCTGCAAGCTAGCAAAAACATAAGTGAAGAGATACTTTCAGCATGAAAGGGGGAGAGTGGACGGAATTCGGTTTCTCGAAGCCGAGGAATCATCAATCATCGATCCCTACAACGCGCTAAAAATACCCACTAAAAATCCTTGGGACGAAAGACTCCGAAAAGGATCGGAACAGCTCACATTAGGTTGTGACAAGTACGTCCTCTGTCTCTCGACCTCCTCCAACTCCACCGTCGCTGCATCTACGATTCTCTCGTAGCACCCTCAATTTAAAAATATGTTGTCTTCAGTCCGAGTAGCAAGCGGCAAGGCCGTTTCGCGCAGCATCATTAGAAGCTCTGTCGCATCCTGTCAAGCGTCAACATGGGCGAATGTGCCTCAAGGTCCTCCTGTAAGCCATGGCGTCTGCGAGCCCCTGCGAAGTGCCAGCTAACTATGTAATAGGATGTAAGTATTGAAGGCTACGTTCAAATACTCTCAACCGCTAATTAACCCTTTTTCAAAAGGCCATCCTGGGTACGTCGAAGCAGAGAGAGATAGGATGAATTGCCTTCTGAAAACAATACAGGTATCACCGAAGCTTTCAAAGCCGATAACTTCAAGGAGAAGATCAATCTGGGTATGGAAATTCATTCCACTTCGGACAGGCGGCTCTAATGCCAGCTGGCAGGTGTGGGCGCATACCGTGACGATCAAGGAAAGCCATACGTCCTCCCTTCCGTACGAACCGCCGAAGACAAAGTCGTATCCGCACAACTTAATAAGGAGTACGCCGGCATCACCGGTGTCCCCGAGTTCACCAAAGCCGCTGCCCTCCTTGCATACGGTCCTGGGTCAAGTGCTCTTGACCGCCTCGTCATCACACAATCCATCTCTGGAACGGGCGCTCTGAGAATTGGAGGCGCTTTTTTTCATCGCCATTACCCAGGCGCGAAGAAGATCTATATCCCCACTCCCTCATGGGCTAACCACGGTGCGGTATTCAAGGATTCGGGACTGGAGGTGGAGAAGTACAGATATTATAATAAGGATACCATTGGGCTTGACTTCGAGGGGATGGTTGCGGACATCAAGGGCGCGCCGGAGGGTAGTATTTTCTTACTCCACGCGTGTGCACACAACCCTACAGGCGTCGACCCTACACCCGAGCAATGGAAGGAGATTAGCCAGGCTGTCAAGGCTGGCAATCACTATGCGTTCTTCGATATGGCCTACCAGGGATTTGCGTCTGGAGATACTGACAAAGACGCTTTCCCCATCCGACACTTCGTTTCAGAGGGCCACAACATCTGTCTTGCTCAATCGTTCGCCAAGAACATGGTATGAAATTCTGCTTTAGGAGAACATACTCCCATTCTAACAAGTCCAGGGTCTCTACGGCGAGCGTGTTGGCGCCTTTTCCGTCGTGACCGCCTCCCCGGAGGAAGCCAAGCGTGTCGACTCGCAAGTCAAGATCCTCGTCCGCCCTCTGTATTCTAATCCTCCCGTCCACGGAGCCCGCATTGCAGCTGAGATTCTCAACGACAAGGCTCTGAACAAGCAGTGGTTAGGCGAGGTCAAGGGAATGGCTGACCGTATTATCACCATGCGTGCGCTATTGAAGAAGGAGCTCGAGGCACTTGGGTCGAAACATGACTGGAGCCATATTACCAGCCAAATTGGAATGTTTGCTTATACTGGACTGACCCCTGAGCAGATGGATAAGTTGGCTAAGGAGGTATGCTCTCCCGATTTAGCTGCGAACGACATGGCTAATAAGAGCACAGCACTCCGTATACGCTACCAAGGACGGCAGAATATCAGTCGCAGGTATTACATCCGGAAACGTCAAGAGACTCGCTGCGGCCATCCACGCTGTCAAGCCTTAGATTTGATATCAAGTGCATAAAAGATGGTTTACTTGTCTTGACTTGTATAATAGCGAGCAATGTTTGGCCATACCTGTAGAAAGTTTTCGCAATATATGAACGTGTCATGGGTCTCGAACTCACCTCTACTTGTCTTCTGTTCAATACAACACAACACAATACTGTGAAACAAGGCTGTCAGAGCAGTCCAAGTGTTTACATTTGCACATCATACGATTTTTAAGATTGCTTCCACAATACCTCGAAGGGCTCTACGAAGATAAGTGTATGCGAGAAAGGGCAATAGCCCATCACGAGACTTTTGTTCGGAATACTCGATAATTTCGAATTTCCTGTCTCCATTATCCTCGAGATCCCTGCCACATTAGGTGCGATATCCAACAACCCGAAGACTCTGTAGGCTGATGATTTTTTATAAACAGCAGAATTCCAACTGTCTTCTAGTCCATCTTCGCCTTAAACCAAGCCTTACCGGCCCCTCAACCTTTCAACATCTTTCCCCACCTCCTCAATCTCCCTAATCAGCTCCCCATAAGCCCTCGCCACACTCTTCAATACCTTCTCTTTTCCCCCCTCGTCTCCTCGCCCAACACCGTAACCCCACAGTGTCCGTTCCGCCATCCTTCTCCTCTCCTTTCCTCTTTCCATTCCCCCTCTCAACTCCCTCACATAATTGCTCAACGCATTTTGCACCTCGTCCGTGTACAGCATCCGCTCCCCTTTTGCCTTCTTCTCGCCCGCTTGACAGAGAACCTGCTGCGCTTTCAATCCTAGAAATTCGCTGCGGGCTTTGATATGTCGAGACAAGGCGCCGTGCACGGTTTGCTCAAGGATACGGATCGTGAGGGCGGTGGCGAGGTGGTATAAAGTGAGGAGCGCGGTGGTGTGCGTTACTAGTGTTGTGCGCCGGTCTGACAACTCAGCAGTTTTACTCGATATCTCCTTTTGAAGGGTCGTGATTGAAAACGGCAGTTTGGGGATATTGCGGTGCAGGAATGAGGGGTTGGTGCTGGGCGTGAGGATTTTGCAGAGGGAGAGCGCTTGTGTTTGCAGGTGGGTGGAGACCAGAGATCCAATCTGTGGGAGATGGAAGCGGAGGGAGATCCATGGCGCTGTACTTTCTAAGAGCCTAGTTTGGTCGGGTGGGATTGAGTTGCTAGAGAGCCGGGAGGACAGGAGTATGATAAGCTCTAGGAGTTCGGAGGGAAGGGGTTTGGGTTGTTTAGCTTGGGTTTGGGACTGTCGAGTTGGTTTGGAAGCTGTGGTCGAGGGGGTGGGAGAGGAGAGGTCGAGGTTCTGCAGAGCTGATTTCAGGAGCTGGGATTTAGCGTTGCGGGTTCGAGATGTCTTCAGCGCCTTCGAAAACCTTTGTTAGCATGGATAAATGAAGAAATCTTGGTAGAGAGCATATGGACCTCGGATACAGCGTCTCGTTCCTTTTGCGCGGAGTGCAACTTGGTTGAGCCGTTTGGGTTAAGGATTTGCTTTGCAAGTAGGCTATGTAAGGCGGCGAATTTAGGGTTCGCTTGTAGGATTGATTCATCAATTGGAGGGAGCATGTTTGCGCCTGGTAACATGCGGGTTTCTGGTAATCGGGCTGAAGATGGATGGTCAATGTTCTCAGGAGACAAGGCTGTGGTACTGTATAATTGTGGAGCAGCGCGGCTGAGCTACGCTAGTATGTAGCCAGCATTATTTTGTCTTCCTTCATCGACAACAATCTACAGTATGTATCTTTATCTTCTCAACCCCCAATTAACCTCGCGTCGAGCTACCATGCTTGAAGATATATCGTTTTACATCTCAAAAACTGCCATTTATTATCTCTTGGAAATTTCCAATGGAAATTGTCCAGACAATTTTTTCATTTCACCCCCTTTTCTAACAGCATGTGAGACGTTGCTCTCATTTACTTATACGCGAGTGTTGCGTGTCGAAGGTATCTTCTTTGATTCAAAGTCTTCAGATGCAGAATGAATCAGAGCGTTGCATTTGGCATGTCGAATTTGCTACTCCGCTGATATAACTTTTTCTCGACGTTGCACGAGCCCGAATACGCCCACAAAACGTAAGGCCAGTGGTCACGATTGTAGACAATGCGGATAGCTCCTGCTGTCATATTCTAGAGATTTGTGTCTGCTCTTCCAAGGAGAGGTTGCGGTGGTGATTGATGTCAAGGACCTTTCTTTTTTATTCGCCAAGATCCGCGAGGATTTCTGTTAATTATGACTATTAGAACCTCGTCCGGACATTGCGTTGATAGCTCGCAAGGAAGAGCCGCTTCATGTAAACGGGAAGAATTTCTTGATCATGAGATGATACTTTCCAAGACGGGCTTATCAATCAATATGGCTGCGATCTTGAGAGTCGCAGAGATCCTGTGTGTGTCCGGCCCCCGGTTATTTTATTCGCTTCATCACAGTTGATACAAAAAACTGATAATGAGGCGATTTCTTGCGAGCTTTTTTCTCTCATATTTCTTGGCTACAGGCGTTTTAATCAAGTTCGGGGCTTCAGCGCACGGTGCTGTGATCTACAATTTCCGCTCTTTTACTTTCGCGCGATGCTTTCTCAGCACGTACAATGATTCATTGCCACCTGACCCTCTCTCATCACAAATTCTCACCTAAAGTTCACCTGTCGTTGTTGCTAGTTTTTCAATTATTTGACGCTCCTAGATGAGTTTCAATCTTCTTCGGACCTTGTACATAGCTGAGGCAGAGTTATGATGCGAATATGATCTCTATCAGAATTCCCTCGTCCAGCGGCCACTTCTCTTTGCACATGGTTCCGGACACACAGCGTAGATTTTTCGATGTATAATTTCTCCCTTGTTGCTTTTAACCTTGTATTAGAAATCTAGAGCTCCTGGCGGCAATTCAAGCATGCCGAAAGGTATCTAAATCATTAAGGGAGCGACGAGGTTGTGCTTTGCCATAATTACGCGAACCGGAACGTCGATTGCGCTGGTACCAGATTTATGGGGTGTAGGAGCAAAGCATGATGAAAAAGGCCTTATTTGATTTGAAAACAATCGCTATTATCCGTCGAGCCATGAGCGTTTGAATCATTTATCTAGGTCGCAATATCATTCTCAAGGCCGGATCGTCATGATAACTTATTTTATCTAACGGGGCTTCTCGCGCGGCGTACAATTCGATGGTACTAGGCCTAGATGGTACGCGTTGCGACAAGCGACAGATCACAATTACCATCACATTCAAAGTCGCTATGAGTTGTACTGTACAGTCGAATACTGAAATATCCAATATCAGACAAGATAAAGGAGGGACATTTGCAGCAGTTAGTCACGATAGTACAAGTACAGTGTACCACTACGTTAACGTACGGCTCAATGTGGCATTATAAAGGTTTGATGTCTGCACGATAGACTAATACGCGATCTTCAAAAAGTGCCATGACAGAACTAAGTGCGCCTACGAGTATTTCTGCCGTCACAACATTAGCCCTCAAACTCGCTGCTGATGCATTCGACTTAGCCAAGACAGCTACAACAACAAGCGTCGAATGCCGGCAGCTAGGACTCGAGATATCTTTGTTCTGCTCGACCCTAAAACAGGTTGATTCGACCATCAGCGAAGCCGGGAGATTGCGATACTCTATCTGTGCCTCGAGGCAAACTCAACACATTGTTGATAGATGTTGGGATATACTCATGTCTATTGATGCTATGTTTGGCCACCCGAGATCAAGCGCTGCCAGCAGAGATGATACGGTATACAAAGCCATTCCGAACGTTAGCCACCCCGAAACCCAGATCTTAAGGAAGGCGCTAGAAGCTTGTATCATCACTTTGCATATTCTGCTGCATAGAATGGAACTTGCTCGGTGCCGTACATTGAAGAGGTAGGTGTAAACATAGTTTTGTAAAACTTGCTAAAATACATTCAGCTTAACGGTGCTCGAGTTAGCGGCAGAAGAAAAGAAGGCGGCTATGATAACAAACAGTTTGAAAATCTCACGCGACTTTACAATCGAGACTATAGAGACTTTCGAAGACGATGGTATGGACTGTCGACCTTTTATGGCTGCCGAGGTCACTCAACGAAAATTAAGCATGCGACAAGGAAACAGACTTCGCAAAACAAAACCTGGGAGTAGGTTTCAAGATGTAGCGAAGCCGGAGATAAGTGCTCAAGATCTGAGAGAAAAGACATCGGCGTGGGTCAAGGGTCTCATCGTAGTTGAAGAGAAGTATTCTCTCATCTCTCTCGAATTCCACCAGTGTTTGCGAAGTCCCGCTATAGCCCCCGATAAATTCGATGCCACTAATACATATTCATCGGTATGCGAACTGGATACCTGCGAGGTTGTCGGCAGAACAGCATCCTCACCAATCGAGGTTCAAGATTTGGTTCCTGTGAGAGTCACGGCCACGAAGTAGCAAACGAATACAAT
Source organism: Diplocarpon rosae (assembly GCA_032760415.1). Taxonomy (NCBI): domain Eukaryota; kingdom Fungi; phylum Ascomycota; class Leotiomycetes; order Helotiales; family Drepanopezizaceae; genus Diplocarpon; species Diplocarpon rosae. The sequence goes on from JAUBYV010000004.1 coordinate 2,574,128, forward strand.
AACACAATGCCGTCCATTTTTCGTTTCGATTCTTAAAGAGGTCGATGATGATCAGTTACACCTCGACACAGGACTTCCAAAGCAATAGCTCGTCCATGCCGCGATAGGACCACTATCGCAAACTCGGGTAAAGTCAGAGGCAAAGAGTCTGGATAGGAAGCTGCTCTTCTTTTCTGGGGAGATGAAGGGAGAGTAATGGGCATACATTAAAGGAGGAGAGGTAATCTTTCGCGATGATTCGCCAGTTCCGACTGCTTTCCTCTAGGAGGAGAGCATGCTACAAAATGATTTTACTTCTGAATATAAGATTTCTCCATCATTTTTTTACAGTCTGAACTTTGCAACTCGCAAAGTATTAACACCAAAATTTCGGGGTCTTTTTCCTGAACTTCACAGGGAAGAAGTTACACTGATATCACCCATGTTGCAGTCCTGCGACCACAAAGCATATCCAGAGCAATCGCCCAATTCATAAATAATGTCGCATGCTCCGTACCAGATCGCCGAAGATGGCCGGAAAGTAAATTGTCTATACTGCGTTACAACACAGGGATCTTGAATAGTATGTGAAGAGTTGCAATTGACTCGAGGGATCTACTGTTATGTTAAGATAGCAAGGTTGAGGCGACAGGTCAAAACACACACATGGCAGCAGGATAAACCTCATGACGAAAAGAGCAGGATGGGCTATGCAAGACTCAAGAGAAATATTTAGTCATTGAAGCTGCCACCTCTTGCGGACGTCAGTGAAGAGACCCCCCGAGAGAATTTATAGTCTGAGGCTCTTGTTCTGCTGCCACTACCAGGCCATGTTTTTTGTATTACTTTCATCCCCTCTCGCCAAGAATGTATAGTAAACATCATTATAGCTCTCAGCAGACGCTACCTTTTCAGCCAGACCAACCATCTCACACGCCACCTCACAACTCCCAGAGCCTATGATGGTGTGTAAGACGGACAAGAGACTGGCTTTAGTCTACTCAATGGCATGCGTGATGTGGGCTATGTCGCTAATGCCAAGCTCATCGGAGGACCTTGGTGCCAGCATTGCAATCTTTGCTGCTCTTGAACTTCGTCATGGATTTGAGAGCAGCCTGTCAACAAACCAAAAAGGGCTCACTTCTTTTTTTGATGATTAGGCTCTTACTGAGACATGAGCAGTGTAAATCACATTGACATTCCATAAACAATGCAGGAAACAAAAATAATATCCTGATGACAAGGCATTTACACTCATCTCTGGTCATGATTTCCGCTTGTCATTTGGCCATGCGCAGGAGATCAGGATTCGAATGAATTCCTATTAGAGAGAGAGCCTCTCTAAACTCCACGTCCCCCAAGTGTTAACTTGGATGTCTTTTACCATTGCCTCCCTTGTTGGGTAAAATATCATCTATACTTATTTTCATACATTACCACTCTCTCTTTGGAAAATTTTTGGCAGAAAAGTTCAGCTTAGGAGGAGAGCTAGACGTGAGGAGCAGTGGAAGAGAAATTCATGCGGCATGTGTATGTCATTGCTGATTCTTCACAGCAAAAACAAACACTTCGCTGAGCTGGTTGCTTTGTAAGCAAAAAAGATATCCTCCGCAGACCTGCGCTACTTATGACCATGTTCGTTTCGTGAAGCATTGTTCTTGATTATTAGTTCAGAGTGTGACAGCAATCAATGAGTTACAAAGCTCATGTGCTATTTTTTCTTGCGGAAGATATGGGTGTGGAGGCAACTATCTTATCTCCTTTCATATTAACATAAGATATAACTTTTCATGACTATAGTCCATGATCTAACCTGGGATGATGTAGAAGCGCCAGCCAACACCTATATGCCTTCCCATAGCATGTTCCTTTCACCTCAAGCAAAAGTTGTGATGCAGACCTATCTAAATCGCAATTCCACCCTCATCAGTCTCCATATCCACATCTTCTTTTTCCTCGATCAGCTCCTCTGGGTTCCATGCTCTCGCATTTCGCGGCCACATGCGCTTGTATAGACTAACGCCAACCGAATCTTGCGGATTAATCTTGCCGTCAAAGGTAGCCTTGAAGTATCCATGCGTGCCCAGACTCTCCTTGATAAATCCGCTGCGGCCACGCTTGGTCCATAGTTGAAGAGCCTTAAACCATTCCACGTCTTCACGATTGAAGAACATGTAACGAATAGTGACGAGCTTCTTGTGGATTTTATATGGATGACCAGTGAGAATTATGCGCTTTGCAATTACGCGAGACGAGGATGGTGCCATGGATGTACCCGTTCCAAGGAGTGTGAAAGGAAGCGGGGATGGAAACTCCTCAGTCGGAATATTACGTTTAAAGAAGAGGGTTGGAACTGAACCCCATGTGAGGGGTGCAACGAAGGTTGCGACTGTTGATTGCCCTGGGTGCAAGAAGCGATCGAATTTGTGGACATCATTGGATGTATTACCCCCCTGAGAGAATATGGGGTTGACGATGAAGCGGCGGGGTCCACATTGGATTATCATCTCCTCTTTAGATCGGACTGGTGTGGTGTAGTCTGAACTGAGAGTGAGATTGAAGTTTAGAACCGCCCGTTTATGTTCGTGACGAAGAAGTGAGAAGAGGTTGAGTGGCAGAGAGGGCTTATAGGTATATTTTATCGAAGTGGGGACGTTGCGTAGGTGGATATGGACTCTGGTACCGGCTGGAATGCCACCGATCAAGGCTTCACGAGTCACCTGGCTTCTCGTCGACTTGTAATCGGGCACTTGAAGTAAGCGTCTCCAGTCCTCCGGCTCGTAGGCTCTATCCTCTGCTTCCTCCCAATGACTTGTTCGCAAACTCTTCAACCCGCGATATTTCAGCAGACGTTCTCTTGCCAAGACGTGAGGATGTAGCTCGATCTCATCTGGGAATTCTCGATCATCCTCTGCTTCATCTACCTTTCGGTTTCGGAAAGCAGCGATTTGTTCCGCTTCGGCCTCATCGTCTGGCGTTGGGTCGAGGAACATTTCGGATTTTGCATATTCGGTAGGTGCGAACTCTGTTGGTTCTCGAGGCGTGAAACCCTCCACTCCGTCCTGAGGCAAGGCGGGTACGCCCATCGACACGTCTCCTTCATCCACATCCTCAAAGTCAGATCCAGAATCGGAAAAGTTATCGCCCAGATACCATGCTGCTTGATATGAGGAGGTGCCCTTGGGCAGCCTTTTCGGCTTAGCAGGTAAGTGAGTCTCATCATCAGAGAAATAGTGGTGGTCATCAAGAAGTACCCCTCGCTTCTCTGTCGTTGCGACTGACATCGCACTGATTTCATCATCCATCATGATCTCTTCAGGGGCTAGCTCCGCTAGGTCGTCCTGGTCTTCTGTCGGGGTCTGGAGGATATTTTCTGCCTCGATTTCCTCGACTAGCATCTCATCTTGTCTCCTCTTCTTCGTGCTCAGTGGCGCCGCTGTAATCTTCTCAATCTGGAAATCTCCCCAATCGCCAACTTGAACCAATCTGTCCGCCTTCAAGCCTTTACCTCTAACCACTCCTGTGAGAAGAACATGTCCTTGCCCATTCTCGGGCCATTGCACCTCGTCCACAAGCATCCAGCTTCTGTCTTCCCTCCATCTTACCCCCTTTGGTGTTGTCGTGCACAGTGATCGCATAAGGTTCGCGCATTCCTGTCTCGAATCCAGATTGTGTACTTTCTCTTGATCCGGATGAAAGTGGGTTATATATGACTTTAGCGATGCCAATACCTGTGGTCTTCGCTTCGGCGGTTCTACATTATCCAATCCCTGCACAACGGTCAAAAGTGTAGAGAGGCCTTGGCTTTCGACACTTCGGATGATGAGCTCACCCAGCGCATCCACCTCACGATCGGGAGACAGTATAAATATGACAAAGTCTGCCACTCTGCCGGCATCCATACATGCCATCAAGTCTCTTTTCACCACGAGGTATTGCACTTTCTGCTTAAATCGTTCAATGTTCGTTCGTAAGTGCCCCTCATCGGGTACCTCTGCCTCGATATCCAAACTGCCACTTAACAGTCGCACTGCTGCTGCTGCGTCTCCATCCTCACACAAAGGAATGACAGCGACTATCCTGGGCGCTCCATCACGGCCAGCAAAGACATTAGTCTCTCTCAGATGTTCCTTGTGTTTATTCAGTTGCTTCTGCCGGGCTTGGTTTCGGCGGTCGACTTTGGACATGAGCTGCTGATGTGGGGACTTTCGGTGGCTCAAGTCTGCAAGCTTTCCTACCTGGCATCAATATATAGCCTGCAAACACAACAAGAGGGGCAAACCTTTCGAAATCTCCTTCAATGCGCCCTTAGTTGTCTTCCTGGACTTGAACGCCTTTTGGGTTCCTTTGGTGGTGCTCCTGTGCGAGTGGCCTTGGACACTTGGAGCCATGTTGCCGTTGCCTCCGGCTTTGAATCTGAAAGGTATCGACGCCAGGATGTAAAATTTACGATGTTGTGGTATGTAGTGGAAATACGTCAATGTGGGGGAGATATCGACTTTTTCTGTGCGCTTATCTGCGATAAATCGCTTATCGCAAAGCCTTGGCCATTCGTCCCAAAAAATGTTCGCGGCGAATCAATCTTCAGCAACAGGCCGAACTCAAGGCAGTCCTCCATTACACGTAATCCGGTCACTGCGCAGCATGTCCACAATGGAATTGGATCGGCTAGAGATAAAGGGTGGTCCAAAACATTATCTTAATGGCGCAGTTCCCATCAACCGCGCCCGGATGGGTTTGACTGCCACAGCTCCAGACGCCACATTAATCCGAAGGCAAAGGGAGGCCAACAAGCAATATGGAAGAGGGCGAAAGATTCCATGTGAGATTCTGTCAAGTACACAGTACGAATCTGAGCTGTGACTAATTATATTGGGCAGTAAAGGGCATCAAGGACAAAAAACTACGGGCAAATCTCAAAGCACAAGAATCAAAATATCAAACTGCTATATTACGAGCAAAAGATGCCGAGATCTTGCACGAGAATACAGAGGGATTTCTCGAGCCAGAGAACGAGTTAGAACGAACGTACAAGGTCAAACAACGAGACATCCAGAAGGACGTTGCGATTGAGACGGCAAAAAAGGGCTTCGAGCTTAAGCTGGACTCCCTTGGACCATATATGTGTGACTATACTCGCAATGGTAGAGACCTCTTGCTGGCTGGGCGGAAAGGTCATATTGCTACTATGGATTGGCGGGATGGGAAGCTGGGCTGCGAGATACAACTAGGAGAGACTGTGAGGGACGCGAAATGGCTTCATAATAACCAGATGTTTGCTGTAGCCCAAAAGAAGTACGTCTACATATACGACCAGGCTGGCGTGGAGCTACATTGTTTAAAGAAGCACATTGAGGTCACGAATATGGAATTTCTGCCGTACCACTATTTACTTGCTACAGTGGTAAGTCTTCCTGCTTCCATTGAGCCGGAGAAGATCTAACTAGAAGATAGGGCAACGCAGGCTACCTAAAATACCAAGACATTTCGACAGGACAGATGGTAATCGAGACTCCTACGAAACTGGGATCGCCGACAGCACTCGCTCAAAATCCTCGAAATGCAATTCTCCACATCGGCCATCAAAATGGAACGGTCACACTCTGGTCACCGAACTCTACTACCCCGCTAGTTAAACTCCTCGCGCATCGAGGACCAGTTCGCGCCATGTCAATCGACCGGGAGGGAAGATACATGGTCTCGACGGGGCAAGACCTCAAGATGTCGGTTTGGGACATCCGGATGTTCAAGGAGGTGAACAGCTACTTTACACGACAACCTGCATCCTCCGTTGCCATTTCAGACCGTGGCTTGACAGCAGTTGGATGGGGAACGCAAACATCTATATGGAAAGGTCTCTTCCTCAAAAACTCTCTAGACCAAGAGAAGATTCAAAGCCCATATATGGCATGGGGAGGCGAGGGAAAGAGGATAGAACGGGTCAAATGGTGTCCATTTGAGGATCTGTTAGGAGTTTCGCACGATGCTGGCTTCTCATCTATTATCGTACCAGGAGCAGGCGAGCCTAACTTCGATGCCCAGGAGGTAAACCCATACGAGAACAGCAAGCAACGCCAAGAAAACGAGGTCAGATCGCTGCTGAACAAGCTTCAGCCAGAAATGATCTCTCTGAACCCAGAATATATCGGCAACTTGGATCTCCTGACTGCGGAACAACGCAAGGCGGAGAAGGACTTGGACAAGAAGCCTGTGGATCCGCTCGCGAATGTGAAGAATCGGGGAAGAGGCAAGAACAGCTCGTTGCGCAAGTACCTGCGGAAGCAAGGCTCCCGAAATATCATCGATGAGAGGCGGTTGAAGATCGAAGAGATGAAGAAAAGCCAGGATGGGAAGGAGCAGAAACGACTCAAAGAGGCTGAAAATCAGTTAGGACCGGCCTTGAGTCGCTTTGCTACGAAAAGAACTTGATGCTTTCAGGTCTTGCCAGAAAGTCGAGGCTCAGCATGGCAGATAACTAGATACCCATTTTCAATCTCATCATTTGTGACAGTGTTCTTGGGCTTCATACCTGACCCACAATAGCTCAATCGAGTCTCGATCCTCTGGAAACCCAGCGACCTCAAGGGCATGATCTGCAATCGTTGTCTAGTCCTCGTCAGATGAAGTTCTGTTGAGTACTGGTCCCATCAACCTCACCAAATTTGATCATAAGGCCTAAGCATTCCATGCTTTCCTGGCCAATAATATGACCTGCAGTAAAACAGGTACAGTATAGGTAGTCATCTATCTTCTAGAAATTATTTCCACTAAAATGCTTCATACCTACACGCGGCAGCATGTACCGGCTCTCTCGGTCATCCAGCTCGCATGTATGGCCGAAGGACGTTTTCCTCGCAACGATTTTCAGACCCACTCGACATCTTCATGCTGTCCTCACACCCCTCAACTTTCGACACTCGAGCTCAGGAATTCTTGGTCTCGCAGCATTTCTTACACCTGGTTTACACCGAGAGCAACGCAGCCACAAATTTAGCAGGCTGATAACGGGCAACTTCTCCTCAAAACTTCCACCGAGTTTCGGCGGAGCGAAACACCACGGACAGCATGTCCCAGGCATATACTCATTCTCCCAACCTTGACATCGCGGAGCTACGACGATGAGAAGCTGTCTCCAAAGCCGGACTCGATGGTGATATCTAGATGCAATGTCAGATTGTGATTATCTCGGTATTTCTAGGTCGATTTCCTCCACACTAATGTCTGGGATAGAGGTTTGTCGCTATTGAGAAAATTGACGTTTAAGTGCGTCCGAGTGTTGCAATATAGTGGAGCAGTTTTTGTATGCCCCAACCACTTGATAGAGGCCGCCGTATTTTTTTTTTTTAAAGAACGATTTTCTTATTGCCGTGCTCAGTGCGTTTCTGATATTCTGCAACTGAAAACCCCACGCCACCTATCACTACTCACCTGCCACCTTTTTGGTCGCCTAATCATTGGAACTCTGCACCATTTCCAAACGCGCACGCTACAGGAAAGACAGCTGTCTAGTGCTCGGGCTGAAACGACTTCAAACTGGCGGAGACGCTGAATAGAGGAAACAGGTAGGACATAGACTACCTACCCAGCCAGCAGTACTCCAGGCCGATACGCGATACAGGCAGATGAGATATATTGCTCACCCTTGTAATGCTAGATATCCAGGATACGACGCAGTATAGGTGAAAATCCGTCGTCCCTCTCCTGTCCACTTGGCCATTCCTTCGAAATTGTCCCAGGAACTCTTTTCTCGCCGGATGTGAGCATCACGAGCGCGTTGGACACCTCCGCGAGAGGTTGACCGGCACAGAGCAGCGGGCGCGTTCGGGTAGGATCCTTGGGCCATGTGTACAAGTTTCAGGTAGAGATGGCAAATCCGTAGCATGATCGAGGCTGCTCATGGCATTGACACTTACTTACATGTAGATGAGCAGGACTGAAAGTTTTTGCAGAGCTCGACTGCGACCTCGTATCTCGGACCAGGCCAGTGGCTTTCTCATCTTCCTTTCTTTTTTTCTCTTTGTTTGTTTGTTCGTTGTTTGGCATAACGAATCTTGCCTGACTACGTCGCATGTCTGTTTCGTCCAAACTGTACAGAGATTACGTAATCCAGAGCTGTCTTGAGTGATGAGACGACAACCCTGATGCCGGACGCTAGACGCGGCAGCAGCTTTTTTTTTGGAGTCGAGTCATTGACAGGCGGAATGCACTCTACGAGACGCAAGTGTCAGACCCAATTCCTGTGCGAGATATAGTTAGGTTTGCTCGTCGGGTTTTGAAAAGAACGACGTGATTGAGAGAGGTCGTTGTCAAGGGACGAAAAGACTTAGTTTCGTTAAGCGACCATCTCGCCTACCCCCTACCCCCTGGGTGTTCGGTAAGCGTGAATGCAGCCTCTGATACGAGTAGATGGAAGATGGAGGATGATTACTTTAGCTTCCGTCGAAACACCCAGTCGTGAAGATAATCCGGCTCATTCAATGCGTTCATTCTGCATGTAATGAAGATTCAAGTTTTGCTGTTTATCATTTACAGTCAATGTCACCCATAGATCGCATCCCCGCAAGCATAGCTGTTATCTCGTCGGGCCCACAAGCCCAGTCCCGCGTGGCTGAGGAGGTTGAAGAGCACTCGAGAGGCGGGGAGTCTGCGGAGACGCTGGCTCCGATAAAGGGCGAGGATCAGTGCTAACCGGGACTTCCCCTGAGAAGTTCAAGAAGCTGCCTGCGATGCATAACTCTTGCGACAGGCACAATATAATATCTGGAAATGTTTAGGACGCTCAGCTCGAGCGGCAGAGCGGTACAGGGACAGAGAATCTGAAGGAGCTTGTCCCGCAGGAGGTCAAGGTCCTGGAACTTCGAAAACCATAGCTATTGGCACAGACGCGGGCATATTCTCAACACGCGGGCAGTAAGGAGATAGCATTGGGCTACTAGTTTGCCGATTTGGCTCTGGCACTCCGAAGAACTCTCAAAATGGGTTTTCACAGGCATTATGTGTCTCCTTCAGCGCGGATTGATGTGTGAATAGTTGGTTCATGTAACATTGGTGGTATATATCTATCTACTTTGAAATGAAATGTTTCGTTAGCCTTTACAGGTCTTGTCTTTAGTAATCAACCACAATTTAGAAGCTCGTGCAGGCTTCAGCTATCCTATAGCCAGCTTGATGGACCATGAACCCGACTCCGTACGCCATGCAATCAAATACATACATCTCCAGCGCGCCACTGGTCACCTAGGCCGTAGAAGTCGTTTCTCTAGTATCTATGTTGGCTCTGGTATCCGGTGTTATTGTTCTGATACGCTGGGTTGTTCTGATATCCTGTGTTGTTGCTCTGGAAGCTGCTTGCTGAGTATGAGTTGCTGCTTTGGTGCGAGGCGGCTGGCGGGAATGGGTTGTTCGTTGGGTAGGTCTTGTTCGCTGGGTAGTCGTCCGATACAGCGGGGGCGGGTTCGTATCCCGTTGGTGACATCTCGACGTCCTTTCCGCTCATCCCGAGCTTTTGAGCCTTGAACGCTTGGAAGACACCCCAGCATACATATGCAGAAAAGGCAGTGACAAGACTGTGATGAAAACAGAATGTCAGCGTGTACTCAGGCCAGGGAGATATGCGAATCAAGGAGTAGACTCACGAAATAATGCCGCCCAAGACTACAATAACCCAGCTCATGATGCAGCGAGTACCGACGCAGGAGGACATGTTGGCTTGAATGCCCATGAAGACAACGGCAGCCCAAAATACCACCTCCAGACAGTTGATAATGACATTAGCCTTTGGCGAGTACCATTTGTTGTATTTCTTCGACAGAACTTGATAGGCAATCAGTATCAAAGATTTGGCTCCCTAGTTTTCGAGTCAGTATAGTGAAGAGGGTGAAGAGGGGATGAGAACGTACCACTCCGAAAACAAAGGTCGCACCTCGACCCGACACCGGTACTGTTGGTTTGGGAAGGATGAATTGAATGTACGCCGCTACTCCCAGGGCCGCCTGGATAAGGACGACTTGCACAATATGAATCCATCCAAGCTTGGAAACCATTCTGACGGGTTGGGATAGAGGTAACTTGCTGACAGCGAGTGTGGGTTGGTAGCTGAAATAAGGAACGAAACGTGTGGAAGTGGGTGCGGAGCGTTGAAATGAATGGAGTGGGATGAGGTGGAATAGGAGTACTTGGCTGTTTGAGGGAGGCCAGATGTATTTGTACATACATTGCACTCCCAAGCAAAGAGATTGTTACTAGGAGATCTCTCCCTGCACCCGCCATGCTTGGTTGCTGTTGGTTTGACGGCAATACGGTGAAGCGTTCAATAAAAGAGGGTACAGGATGTGGCTGGGAGCTGAGACGAGCCTATTAAGACCGCTGGGGACGAGCTCGGGTACCTTACATACGCCTTACTGCACGTATCGGTGACTATTTACAGGATGTTTACCCACAATTGTTTCCGCTTCAAGTTCCGGTTCTCATCGTATTGCTCGGTTTGCGGCTCGGAAAAGGCTGAAATCTCGCTACTCTCCTTTGACTTTTCTTCATCCTGCAAACGTCGAGAGTTCAAACCAGACCCCACTTCTGCCATTCAATCAATCATATTCTGGTTGGCCAACCAACTCCGAGACCCGGACTCTAAAGCGAAAGAAGCAATGCTGGAACCCGCAATTCCTCACAAGCTTCGCCATCTTTCTCTCAAGATTCTACTCGACTGTGTATGAAGTAGAGACTCAGCGTGCGTTGCCATCTGAGTCGCCAGAATTCTCTCCTCGAGCCTTCGGTGAGGCCAGATCCAGGCAGTCGATTCCGAGTACGCGGGAGCATCCGTATGCTTGGAATTATTCATCTTCTCATCTCGTAAGAGTCGAACAAACACTTGAACATCGAGTCAGGGGCTGCTATCTGCTGGAAAAAGTAAGAAATGGCAGATCAATAGACCCGGCACCCCAGCCCCTTTCACTAAGCGAACGGAGGTGGAATGTGATGTTCGGTTATCGGACACGTTCGTTTACGCATACAACTTCATTTGGCTGGGCTATAATTAGAATGAATCGCGTGTTTTACTCGAGTAGAGTACCATCACACAATGAGCTACTCGTGTCTGGAACGTCTACGGACTCAAGGTCCGAACTGCGAGTTGCGCATGTCTGTCACAGGAAACCGATTGAGTCAGCCAGGTAAATTTCTCATCGGCGCAAGACACCAAGGACGGGCCTCGGAGACGAATACTTTATTGACAGGAGCTGTCCTCGCCAGAGATCTCATGAGATTGTGCATTTTTTGGCTTCCGCAAAGAGGCTGTAGAAATGGAGGGGTTTAAACCTTTCTCGAACACCAATCACAAGTTCCGCTCCAGATGTTCCCGCATTACGGTATGTACTGGACAGTGTTTGCAGAAACATGATATATGATGCTCATATGTGATTGTCTTTTGTTGCATTTCGCAAAAATACTTGCCCTGAAGTCCAGGCACAACAACAGCGGAATCCTTGCGCTGCAAAAGATGCAATTCCTCTTACCGTATGTACTGTGTCGCATGCCTGATACCAGAGGAAAAGAAAATATGATGTAACCATACAGACTCGCATTCCAGCACCGTAACCTATTGTCGAATAGAATTTCAACCAGGCTTTATCACGCTCGCTGCTATCAAATACTCAGTACTGTAAGATAAATGCGATAAATGCGAAATAAATAATTTGATGCCTGAAATGTTCTGAGGCAGGATGACGTCTGGTGAACCTGGACAAGAAAAATGTATTCCATGCACCTATACTTTCTGCTGGATTTCGTCAGTAAATCGCACGACCCAACCGCACCATGGGAGATCGTTCAGCCCCAACCACGATCGCTATCATCATCAGCACAGCACTCATCGCAGGAGTCAGCGGGTACCTTATCGGAATCGGCTCTTCTCTAGGCTTGTTCCCCAATCCGTTCGTTGCGAAAGCACCAAAGAAGAGGGGAATCGAGAACTACGATGACGAGGAGGAGAGTGAGGAGGAGGATATCGATGCTTCCGTTCTTGACCATGCGCCCAATTGGTCCAATGGCCTCGAGGCGGACAAGAGAGATGGGCTGAGAGCTACGGCTGCGGGGACCAAGGCGAAAGGGAAGCTCGAGAAGACAGAGGAGGAGTATGCATTGCTCAAGCTCGAAGGGTCGGAGAGGGAGACTGCCAAGCCAGACTGGGAGGACAGCAACGAGGAGTGTAAGCTGGTGCTGGTTGTGCGGACCGACCTGGGAATGACCAGAGGTAGGCTCTGACCTTCCGCCTGCGAGCTCGTATGCTGAAATTATGAAAGGCAAGATTGCGGCGCAATGCGGACACGCGACATTAGCATGCTACAAGCACTTCTTGAAGTACGATCCGAACTCGAAGATTCTACGCAGATGGGAGAGACAAGGCCAGGCAAAGATCGCACTACAGGTGAAGAGTGAAGACGAGCTGGACGTGCTGCAGGCGACCGCTGTCAGCTTGGGACTCGTTGCAGAGGTCATTGCGGATGCTGGGCGGACACAAATTGCCAGTGGAAGCCATACAGTGTTGGGGATTGGCCCGGCGCCGAAGAGTGTCATTGATCAGATCACGGGACATTTGAAGCTGTTATGAGCCTGGAAGAATACGATGAAAACATTTGGGGGGGGCTGCAAACAGAAGCACAGGCTCTCAGGTTGCATATATCGAGTTTGCGGATCATGATGGAGCTTCTATGGTATTTTGAGCGACCAAAAGTATCGACATATCCATCTTCTGGGAGAGGGATATATCTCGCATCTTCATTGCCCACCACGCAAGTGGTACGCAGGTCATTATATATGGAGCTGGCCCCGAATCAACACTAAGCTATCACCGGTAGGTGGGAGCTACTTGCCTTGTCCCCTCCAATGTGTTCTTTGTCCGATGTCTCGGCGGCAACGACCTTATGATGTACCACTGAGCAGTTTAATCCTGGTTGGAAAAAAAAAATTTGAGGGAAAAAACTGCTCTCGGAATGAAAAAACTGGACACTGATAGCCAGCTTTACTTCTGCCATTGTAGTGGCCGTGTTGCATGAATGACGCTCACTCTGATTTGGTGGTCGTCATCCACTGTTATCCCATCCAAACTCTGAACTGAGTATGTTGTTCAGAACCAGATCCCGTATTTCGCGTTATACAGATGTGTTATTTTCACTACAAAATTCTAGACAGCCTGTTACCATCCTGCAAGCTTCGTTCTCTTGCCATTATTGCGATACGTACGCACGACTCCCTAGGTTCCCTAACATATCCTGGTATATCTAGACCCTCTGACGCTGACCTGACCGAAAAAGCGGCTCTATCATAGCCTCCGTGTATTTCATAGGCTTTGCAAGATACTTTTTCTCAGGGTCATACTAAATAGATACATAGATCCTGAACTGGAGGTAAGTTCCATTCAGGTTTCTGGTTCAGGAGTGTTGTATCTGTTACATCTGGAAGCTCGGTTTGGTCCAGGCATCCCATGCTACACTCGGTGTGTTTTCCCATCACTGGAATCGATCGTGCTGAAATCACACTGATCTTCGCCGCTTTTACTTGTTTTGTAAATCGACATGAAGACTTTAGAGGTCAATCATAACAAAAACAAAAAAAAAAAAAAAACACTGGGCACTGGTAAAGTAGTTCATGGAAAATCCTTCTTTCCGCCGGATGTATTGCTTGCTCTATCCGGCAGTAACCTGGACAGTATTAAGCTTTGTACATAGTAGCTGTTAATAGTACGGTGGCTTGGTATTTCACTTTTCTTCAAAAAGAGATTTAGCTTCGAAGAGTAGCATGTGCAGTCCATGCTTGACGACAGGGCAGCTCTCGGGTCCATCTACTTCTATAGTACTACGCCATAAATATCCGGTACTTTTAAACTAGCGAAAAAAATCAAGTATATAAAATTATAATTAGTTTACAACTACTAATAATTATACTATAAGACGTAAGAATCTGATTTATAAATAGTATTCTTTTAATATAAAAAGCAATTTATTCTTCTAATACTTAGTATGCTATCCTTTTGCAGCAATAACTACATTTCGCCTTCTACAAAGGCTCTTTAGATAAGATTCAATTATAGCCTTATCTACTAACTCCTAAGCTTTAATTAAAGCTTTTTCTAAAGCTCCTTTTGCCTTTTTACTATTCCCTAAAGTACTAAGCTTAGGGTGTAATTATAGAACCTTGTTTTTTAGATGCTATTATATATGCTTAATTGGGTTTAGATTAGGTGAGTAAGGTGGCTATGGAAGTATTAGTATCCCCTAATCTATAAACTAATTTTGTACTCTTTGAGTAGTATAAATTAGCGCATTATCTTATATGAAAATTATACCTAGTTTTTAGATTCTAGGAAGTTGATTATTGAGAATAGCAAGGTAAGAGTTGGTAGTATAGCTATGTTTCTTTGCCTTCTAATCTCTCTCTAAAATATAGAGATCTGATTTTCCAACTCTTCTATCCTTCCACTAAATAGCAGCTTAGACTATAATAGAGATATCTTTCCCCTTTTTATAAGTTATAATATTGCTTTTCTTCTATTTATCTTTAGGTTGACACTAGGCCTATTCTTAGATTCCGCCTTTACTCTACTCTATAAAGCACTTATCACTCCAAATATGTTTGTAGAAGTCTTCTAAGGTCTAATCTCTTTATTCTTAACACTAATTATACCTAATTTAGGCTACTTCTTTAGTAAGGTAAAGGCGTTTTTTGCATTGCTAGTGTTGGATACTAGCATCGTTGAGAATATAGCATATTGAATTATTGCTAATATCAGACTGCAAATGTTGTCGAATCTAAGAATAAGATGATTTTAGCTCCTTTTGTACTAAGTTGACTATAGCATATTTGAATTATAATAAATATTTGTTTAGCCAGCTAAGATAAGCTTATGATGCTCCTTTATTGCACAATGGATTAAGTTTAAGGGTATCTTATATAGTAGAATAAGGGATTCTAAGCTCTTTTGCAATCTAAGATAGTTTTTGGCCTAATTTAGCTTTCCCAACAATTTTCCCTCTTATATATAGACTCAACTTCTTCTTAGGAGTAATATTTGGATTTCTCTCAGCTAAAGCACATTGTGGAGTAGGCATAGTGTAAAGGTAGAGAAGGTAGGTTGAAAATAGAGGATGCGAATTTTCGTGATTTTCGCGTAAATACCGGGTATTTATTGCGGGGCACTGTACTTCTGCCTTGTGGCCTTGTGCCGGGTTAAGCGAATCCCAATTTTTCCACGTTTGCTGATCTACGCTTGCAATCCACACCTCAGACCATTTGAACATATTGCCTTCAGTTTCGAGATCAGAGGTGCAACTCAGCCACTGTACCAAACAATTCCCGTCACAATCCCTCAAATATTGGGTAGGGACGGCAGGCCACATTTCTTTTTTTCTCAATGCGCCAACTTTAAACAAAACATCTCCTGTCTTCTCGCCCCCGAGGCCTGCGCCGGATTGTCTACCTGAGTAAGACGACATGACCCAGGCGGCCTGTTTTTTTTTCGCCGGGGTTCTCTATTCTCGGATGTGCTCAACTGGATGGATCGAGAATGTGGATTAAAACTGGTAGGCAGGTACCTCCTCAGTGCTTTCAAGGTCGCCGTTCGCTAGCACAGTATCGACAGGCAGGGGAGCAGGTACGAGCTTTATGCAGACGGACATCAGAGACGAGGTTACTCATCAGTCGATATTGCAAGTCATCGACGTGAAAAGGGCCCTGTCGGCTTATATTGAGAATATGGGATCGACGACGCCACTCCTCTAAGTCACGTGTGCACCGAGCGACGGCGATGACGAGCAGTTGTGCTGTGTTGAGATATGTTCTGCCAGCTCAGGTGTCGGCGCGGGTGGACATTGCTAGAATCTCGTGGTCAAATATCTGTCAAGATTCTGAGGTGGATGTCACCTGATTGTTGATGTCCCCTAAATGTCCTCTTTCTTTGAGAGCTCGCTAAATGAGATGCATGCAGATTCTCGAAGCAAATGTCAGAGGTCAGAATAGCGCATGGCAGATCCATTTCAGAGCCAAATTTTCATCGAAGAGATTAGATTCGACGAAGTCTTGGCCTGCAAATGTATGTCGTCGGTAAGGCAGGTTTCGCTCGTTCTTGTTTGTCTCTTTGCTCGTTTGTGAGGAGTAGAGAGCCCTTCGCTCCATTGACTCATTGTTATTGTTTTTCTTCTTCTTGTTTTCATGATTCGAATTCGATTCCGCCTAAGTTTTCTGAGAAGACAGCGAACTTCGTGTGGTAGAGAAAATGCCTGCACCTTCTTACTGTTGATTCAAGCTGTCCCATCTCTTCTCTATCATTACTTGCAAGATTCAGCCTCAGTCAGATAAACCACGCACGAGGGGGAGGCTACTTGTGCTAAAGAAGTAGTGTACTCAGGTCTCTCAACCCATTTGTTCTGACTTTCCCTCCTTCTAGCGCCGATGCTGCGATTTGGCAAGATAAGTCACCCGCTATAGTCGTGGTCACAACAACGGCGATGTCCGATTTAGCGTAAAGTGTAAACTCTGATCTATCCTGTGTTTTGTCGAAAAGGCTTTAAATATAGATACGATACTACTCGGTCCCTTCCTTCCGTCCTGATAGCCCATGGCCCGTGAGTCAGCCAACAGCTGAGATCACCTCCTTCCTCTTGTCTCATCTATCATTCAAACTCTGGCGCTTGAGCGCTCTTCTCTATACCTATTATGGCTTTTGTGGAATTACAGACTTCTCCGAATATTCATCACGTCAAATTGACAACAACGATTCGTTCCACGGTACTGGAGCCGTATGGCCCCTCTGGTAATTTTTGTCCAACTACAAAGGCATTTCATTTCTTGACAGGGGAGTAGGGCTCCGTGGGATTCTTTCCTCGCGATATGTCGTGCTGTGCGCCGCTTTTTCCGCGATCGGTGGTCTGCTTTTTGGTTATGAGTGAGTGTGGCACTCTACCAATTCAAAAAGCAACTGACCGGAAGCTAGTCAGGGGGTTGTATCAGTAACTCTCGTCATGCCACAGTTTCTCGAGCGGTTTCCTGAAGTGTCAAAAACTGCTTCTGGAGGCGGATTTTACAAGGGATTAATGACTGGCATGATTGAACTTGGTGCACTTATTGGTAAGCAGTGTCACTCTGCTGGGATAAGAGCGCCGCTGATGAAGAAAAAGGTGCTCTCAATCAAGGATGGATCGCGGACAAGATATCTCGTAGATACTCGATCGTTGTCGCGGTATTACTTTTTACGTTGGGGTCTGCACTTCAGACGGCGTCCATTCATTACCCCATGCTCGTGGCTGCGCGTTTCATCGGTGGGGTCGGTATTGGGATGTGAGCATTCCTCTACCGTCATATCTACATCGTTGACAGTCATCTGCCAGGCTCAGCATGGTTGTGCCCCTGTACATTTCCGAAATATCGCCTCCCGAAATCCGTGGTTCGCTCCTCGTCTTTGAGGCATTCAGCATCGTCTTTGGAATCGTCGTCTCATTCTGGATCACATACGGCTCCAAAGAGATACCTGGGCCTCTGGCATGGCAGTTACCTTTCGCGCTTCAAATCATACCTGGACTGCTTCTGGGATTCGGTGCGCTGTTTTTTCTGCCCTTTTCGCCAAGATGGCTCGCATCCAAGGGACGAGAAGATGAAGCTTTGGCTGTCCTTGCGCAGTTGAGGAAGCTCCCTGACTCTGATAAGAGAGTGCGACGTGAATGGATAGACATTCTCACAGAATCAACTTTTCAGAGACAAATTCTGGAGGAACGGCATCCAAACCTGGTGGCGAGAACACGGTCCAACAGACTCAAGCTTGAAGTCGTCTCGTGGACTGACTGCCTGAAACCCGGTTGTTGGAGAAGGACGCATATTGGAGCTGGTCTGATGTTCTTTCAACAAGTAAGTTCCTTGCCAACTTCGTTTGACTTTCTAATATTAGGCAGTTTGTTGGCATCAACGCCTTGATTTACTATTCGCCAGACTTATTTGAGTAAGCCAACCTGGTATTGTCATTGCCGGGTCTCGCTTACCACAGATAGAACCATGGGTCTTAATTACTCAATGCAGCTTATCATGTCGGGAGTCCTCAACATCACACAACTTGTCGGAGTCCTGTCTAGTCTCTGGACGCTCGACCGTTTTGGACGAAAATCGATTTTACTTTGGGGGAGTCTCGGGATGTTTGTGTCACACTTCTCAATTGCCATACTCGTGGGGAAATGTTCCCACGATTGGCCGTCTAATCGACCCGAAGCCTGGACTTGTGTTGCGTTTTTATTTTTCTATATGATTTCTTTTGGTGCTAGCTGGGGACCAGTACCATGGGCGATGCCTGCAGAGATCTTTCCATCCTCGTTGAGAGCAAAGGGGGTTGCCATATCGACCTGTTCCAGTCAGTGACCTCGCGAAGGATTTCGTGGAAAATGCTAACACCCCACATCACAGACTGGCTCAACAACTTTATCATCGTAAGTTGCGCCCTGTTCAATTAGGCTGAGCCTCGTTAACAAACATTATCCAGGGACTTATAACTCCTCCTCTGGTCCAGAATACCGGCTTCGGAGTCTACATCTTTTTTGCGGTGTTTTGCCTCGGATCACTGGCTTGGACATGGTTCTTCGTCCCCGAAACCAATGGGAAGACTTTGGAGGAGATGGATGAGGTTTTCAAAGATCGCGGATATACAGCAGATATTCAAAAGAAGGATAAGATCTATGCTCAGATTGTCAGAAGATTGAGCGGTCGGTAGTCGGCAAACAGAATCTCCGTAGGATGCTTCTGGAACAAGACATGGAGCCAGATCTCATAAGAGATTAAATATTAAGAATAGCAACGAAGGAAATCTCCTAAAGGCCGGACTAGTGCAAAATTCTGTGACCATGGATGTTACATGCTTTGCTGTGTACCAGGGTCAACTTCTCAATGCATGATTGGCAAGATGCATATCTCTGGTCCCTCGCCGGGTATCCAAGTTGTCGCGCACCGCTTCTTGCACGGGTTACAAATTTGCAGTCAGACTCCGGAGGGAATCGCACATCGCTACCATGTTTTCCGGTCATTCTCCGATAGTCGTGATACTGCAGCAGTCCTGGGATGCCTGAGGAGCAAGTATCAACGGCACTCCCACAACGCATGGCTCAGCCATGGCCTGGGTACCGAGCTTTCCCGAGTAATATATCTTTCATCAACGCTAGCCTGATGATCTTTTCGAGAAGTACGTGCAAGCTGAAGTTCATCTTTTCCTATCAGAAAAATTAATTACTGAGCAAGCATATTGAAGAGTGCAGAAAAGCGCGGTGTAAAATGGCTGCATTACATCACCTGGTACACTAAACACATGCGAGAGACAGTTGTCATGCTGCAGGTCCCATTATTGCTCCTTAACCATCTCTGCAAGAACTGTAACTCAAGCTCACAGTATACTATCAAGGAGATGTACCCCACTAGCTACATGCACTCATAATATCAGCCCAGGACTTGATACACAACCCACACTTACGTTACGGACTTTTACTCAATCACATTTCGTAGTACCCATCCCGCCCTCCTTAGCCCCCTCCCAAATTTCCCCGTGTTCCTCGCCTCGCGCTCTCCCTCCCTTCCACAATTTCGCATAACTTTTCCCGGATCCCCTCGCACTCTACGGTCTTGTATGCGTCTTCGCACTCTGCTTCCCTATCACGCCTCGGATAGCGGTAGCTAGGCTGGGAAGTGTCGGGTCTTTAATCAGTCCTCTGCTGAATGTACCGAGGAGCATCTTTCGGCTGACTTGTTCTCTTTTTGTCTGCTGTTTGTTTCGCGCCAAACTGTGTAAAATTCATGCATGTGTGAAGAAGATCAATGATGAGTGTGTGAGTGTGGGTATTATTGTAAACGAGAATATAACAGGAAGTATGACAGTGACGGAGAGCTTTCATTGAGAAATCGACACTGCGCATGGTACAACCATGGCTTGGGATAGGGAGCGCTGAGGATGGAGATAGTCAGACTGGAGCAGGGATCGGATCCGACAGGAGCGTGGTCAGTCCGTGGATCCTTCTCTTGACGTATATTTGGTGATACATGGCTGGTGCATCACGTGGAGGTTGCTGCCAGGTTGGCTGGTATTGCTGCTGATGTCGAGGAGTTGATACTGCGGAAACGGGATATTCCTAATCTGTCCGTGAGCATTAGAATTGATCCTTTGGTGATATTGGCCCGTCATCATTTCGTTCCGTGTCCTGCAGATTCACTTTTAGAGTATACGAAATTCGAGGAGGAACTCAGCTGATTTTCAAACCTGGAATATGTTTTTTTTTTTCAAAACAGCGTCACGTCACACCTCAGCACGCCGTCGATACAAGAGGCAGACTACGGCGGAGATTTTCTTCATGTCATATCCGAGCTTACTGAGCATCGGCATCGACATCTATACGGACTGCATAGAGTCGAGAAGTCGTTCAAGACACTGAGCGCAGTTCATCTAGTGATTAAAGGATATACGGGGTACGCAGGAGATTCAAGGCTCAAGATAACCCTGAAATTAAGCGATGTAAATAAATATGGGGCCAACCTTAGCGTCCTCCTCAGCCCCTTTTTTTCTAGAGCATAGCTCGCTTAATTTAACCGAGCTGTAAAAATCTTCCTGCTATATTAGGTACCTCTTTCAAAACTCCGACATTGTAGAGAGATGGAGAAACCAGCAAAGAAAAGATTGTTGCTTGAGCGAAGCATGGCAGCTACAATACATCCTAGTGGTCGACGAGGCAGTAAGATTATATACTACACGCAACGCCGGAAAGATGAGGCAATCACGCATCCGAGCGTGCTAGGACTATGGAGAGTTGGGCACGTTGGATCGACTCATTGTTAACAATCATGAATTTCACGGGAACATTTGAGGAAATCATAGCGAAAAA
The DNA here is from genome assembly GCA_032760415.1 of Diplocarpon rosae. Taxonomy (NCBI): domain Eukaryota; kingdom Fungi; phylum Ascomycota; class Leotiomycetes; order Helotiales; family Drepanopezizaceae; genus Diplocarpon; species Diplocarpon rosae. Next base: position 2,594,995 of record JAUBYV010000004.1, read on the forward strand.
TAAGCTAAACTGTAGCAGCGGTCATTAACATACAATTTCTGCATTCCTAGGGGATAGTTGGTCTCTGCAAGGTACCTCTACCCGCTCACCCTCTCAGCGGTGTCATCAAGATGTCAATCCCGGGGCACCAAGTCTTTCTCCTGTCTGGTGAGGGGACGTCTCAAGACGGCCTATTTACATCTTTCACGGGGATATTCTCTTGCAGCTTAGTCAGGAGGTCTGTATCCACCTCGGGTAGGATATTGTGTATGTTCAACTCGGGGTTACCATCGTTCTCACAGTGGCTATCTTCATCTAAGGCATCTACTGCTGAAAAATTCGCATGCAAAAATCTACGTATATCAGACGCCAGAAGTGATGTGACAACATTAAGCATCATGTAAAAAGAATCCACTAAACCGGTTAATGGCTCTATTTCAGAGTTACCGAAACTTTGCCTTCAGTTTCTCTTCTGGAAGACAGATCCTTTCTGGTAGACTGCCGGTATCTTGATTTTCTGACATCAAGTCGAAAGCTAATCAAGCGACTGTCAAGGACCTTAGAATTCAGCAAAAAGTTGTGCTTCTCGTGTAGCCACAGTCCTCTGGCCAGCCTCCCGTCTGACATAGTTTTCAACTTCCTCACTCGTCGAGAATGTGGTCGGGACAGGCTGCGCAGCAAACCCGTCGCAGCCGACCAACAAGGAACCTTCAAGGTTACCGGTAGAATTCCCGGTGACAGTACGCTGAAACTCTGCCAGACCATCCTGCTTAAGATCGACATCCAACCCATTCAGCGAGCTGCCCGGCACCGCCAACCCCTGCAGTGCTTCTGGCAGTCCCGTCTCTGCCGCTGGAATACAAAGCCGCGCCGGCAGAGTAGCATTCGACAGATTTGAGAACCTGAATATCTTCGTTCCGTTCTCGGCGTTGTTCACGAACACATTCCCTCCTACCAGGACATTGGATTCTGTGTTGACGCCCAGATTGTAATTCAAGTTTCTTTGATAAGGCTCCGCCGACTCGCCTGCGTGCATGAAGAGATTGTTCATGATGTAGAAGGTACCAAATCTCATCATCGGGTTGCGAGAATCCGAATTCTGGAACCAGTTCCCGAAGAGCATGAAGCGCAGCTTGCCTAAGCTACGATCGCGCTCTTTCAAGCCTCCACCGAGCAAGATACTCTTAGCGTGGTTTGCGACGATGTTGTGGGAGAATGTGACGTTATCTGTCCCGTCTTCGCAGTCCATTAGACCGTCGTAGGGATCGACGGCGTAGTCCCAGATGGCCGGCACGGGGGCGACAGGGGCGGGCCCATCGAGCAACGTGTTACCGTCGATCCAGAAATTGGTGGATGTTACCAGCGAGAGAGCATCGTAGCGTGCGCTGTTGTGATATTTGCAATTAGCATTGCCACTTCAATCAACGACCCGACGCACCAAACTCCATTATAGACACAGCAGAGGGATCTCCGGAGAGCTAGGAGATTAGGATCATCTAAAGAAAATATGAAAAGGGAAATCAAGGTTCAAAGACTTACTTCCAGGACGTGGTTGAGTCTGGTGACGGGAAACAGTCGCGCGGTGGTGTTAACTTCAAGTTCCGGACTAGGGGATGTTAGTATTCAGTTATGCGCGAGCAGGAGGACGTTATACTGATGACGTTGTTTACTGCGTTAAAGACGAGGCTGACCCCGTTCAAATATGCGCTTTCATCTAAGCCGATGAGTGTCAAATCCGACTTGACATCAATCGAGGACCATTTTTTCTGAGAGTTTTGGGCTTGAGGTCTCCATCCGTTGCTAGACAAAGATTTTAGTATTCGACCACGATGTTACATCATAGCTCGGGGACAAGAACGACAAACTCTCAGTCCTTGTGTACCGTAGGTAGCTAGCTGATTTACAACTAGGCGGGAGGTGCTTGGATGCAATACGTGGGAAAGTATGCACATACCTTTTTTTAATCAATGTCAAGAATTCGCCAGCGTTTATACCTTCAATCGTCCCATTCTTCGCACTCTCTGCAGCTACCCCGTCCATGTAGGTCTGATTCAGACTCATGAGATGTCTTGTAAAATTGAACTTCTTGGCACCGCTATTGTCAATGAACCACTGGCAATCAGCATACGTGCTTCCATTCGCCGCCGAAGTGATTTCATGACCACTGATGTTGCCTTTGATGTACACAGTGCGAGGATAGGGGAGTGTGAGTGCGGCACGAAGATCTGGCATGTTATCCACAAGGAAAACTGACGAAGCGTTTGTTGACGCTCCACCGGTTGCAAGGGAGCCATAACTAAATGGTGAGCGGTTCGCTGGAAGGATTGGCACCGGGCCTTTGTAAGAGATTAGTTCTGCGGTAGTGATGCTGTCAAAGAGCAGTGCTGCTGCGCTGAAGAGCCCGAGAAAGCACATGGTTGCTGAACGAGGGAATGTCGACCACGCAAAGCCGGACAGAGGGCAACCTATTAATGAAATGGAACTCCGGATGGTACTGCTTCGCTTACATTGCCCTCCATATTGCTTTGTAGAGTGATTTACTGACTCTAATTTTGTTACATGAACAACATGTTACCGCCGTTCGACCTCGTGCCTTGGCGAGTCCCAAGGTCAGCGTTGGCGCTTGTCATGATACTGTCTAGGTCTGCCTAGTCCAGAAACTCCCCTGGAAGTCCCAAGTTCCGCATTGGCGCTTGTCTTAACACTGTCAAGGTCTGCTTAGTCCAGAGACTCACCTTACAAGTCCCGTGTGGGAAGATCAGACCTTCGGCATTCGGAAAATTGAGAAAACTGAATCACGCAGACTCGAGGTTGGTGCGCCAACGTGTGTGTATATATTATGGAGCTCTAGATCTGTTCTAGATTGTATACGCATCAAGGTAGATCGACGTCTCCGCATCAAAGTTACGTGCATCTTTGTCCGCGCATGGGCTTCTGCGTCTGTTTAGAATAGTGAATCAGGGCTGAGATGCTGACTACCTCCTTAGTTAGCCTTCCCCATTCTTGTGTCTCCTGTTTCCATAATCTACGCCTTCGTATCCCGACAGATTCCAAGGAAAAATCGGACTACTTGGTATTCCGAATCATCTACTACTTACATGATAAGGCGAGTCAACACTTGGCGTCGTACCACACGATTCTATACTACATGAGTTATCCTAGGGGGTATTACCGATGAATTAAGGATGCGAATCCGCTACATTTAGTACTGTTACTATAGGAGAGTATTATAGACATACTAACAGAAGTCCTTGTATCTATAGCGTATGTAAGAAGCTAGGGGAAGCTGTATGTGAAGTCTGTGGATCAATTACAATTGAGAACTAGGGACTTCACACACGAGAAATGCCTGAAAGATGTAAAGAATTGTGGTTGAGGCACCGAGAGGACATACAAAACGCTAAAGGAATTTTGTAAAGGTATAGAACGATGTAAGCAGCTGTAAAAACATTTAGCTTTGGCAAGCATTATACCAGAAACACTGGAATCCAGGGCTGATCACCCGGTTCCGAGTGCTTGGTACATGATGAAATAAGTCGAGGCTTAGCAGCTGTGCATCGTACGAGAAGACTCTCTACTACAAGTGCTATACTAGAGGGCTCTACTAATAAATTAACAATGCGAGCCTGCTGCTTTTACTAATGCTTTCACTGCAGCAACTGTAGCAAATTATCATAAAATCAATACTCTAAGTACCTGTACCTGAGAGACTGTATAAAATGTAATAGAAAGCTGTAAATACAGCTTAGGATCAGCTGTAATTGACAAAATGAGGGAAGCAACACGGGAAAAGCTTTGAAGATATACAGCTTTGTTGTAGAATCTTGACCTCAAGTCCATCGTACGATGTGATCCTGATGCTCAGCTGCGGCAGGGATTATACGAGGAGTAAGAAAAACCTCTGAGAGACAGCATCTGCTTGTAAGGAGCGTATCCGCTTATCGAGACTATACTATACAAAGCAAAGGCTTTCCTATGGGTCCAGGCTAGTGTCCAAATACTTGGCATTTCTCGGAGCTTGGGAGGCTTCTACGAAATCCACAAGAAGAATCTGGAGATGCTTATAATAGAACAGCTCTTAGAGCTAGCTCCATGACGCTGGTGTAATTGATGTGATTGATGGAAATTTTCTCGACAAGCTTTAGAAACTTCCGGGGGAGGCCCAATAAATTCGAAATCGAATCTGTTCCGAGTACCGCGAGCTATTCTTCAGCTTTACGAGATGTAGTCTCAATAGGAAAACACTTACCTATACTGCCTCGGAGAATTTAGAAGCTTACATATACGACTGCGATCGAGACGAGGTCTTCGCCCCGGCAGCCCTCCGCCAGCTTCCGGGGTCAAGGGACCTCGCTTCGCCACGGTTTAATTAATAACAAACATGTACTTAGTCAAAGAGTAACAGGTTATGACTAACTTGCTCTTTAACTTGCTACACGAACCGTCGCTAGCTACGTAATATAGTGTCTCCAAATTTGGGGTTGAAATGAATGTTTGTTTAGAAATTCTTGTCTCTCTTATAATGTTACCTTTCCAAGCTTTCTTCCGCATTACGTTTACGACGCTCGCGGCACTTCTTGCAAGTGTACCATGGAAATTTTATTTTCCAATCTCTAGTAGTAGCTTTTCGATGACACGAAAAGCAATTATTAATTTATAGTAATTGTTCGCTTTACTCTTGAGATACCTCACAAAAAAAAACGAATTTGTATACCAGGAGCTTAATTGCAGATCTGTGAAGCCGTCTTGCGGATCCTCTCGGGGCGATGTATAACCTTCTCAAAGCCGGTGCGGCGATACAGGGTTTGCTATTAGTATGCGGTATAGCCTTCATCGGTCGCCTAATATATCTATATTATATTGACTTCTCTTTCCTTGGTGCAGTCAGTCGGCTGATGCGAAAAACGCAGCCCTGTGACCGGCTGAGGAACACTAAGATCCTCGGTTCAACACAGCTATACAAGGCCGGAAGGAGCCGTAAATTTTAGAAGTCGCTAACACATTGCATCTACTTCTCTCCTTAGATCTACACTCTTATATCCTTATACTGTAAATGTGAGCAGCTCTCTACTGCTTTTGCATATTCCTATACTCTTATAGGTAAGTTGTTTCCATCACTTCTGCATATTCCTATACTCTTACAGGTGAGTTGTTTTCTGCTACTTTTACGTATTTCTACAGGTAAATTGTTTTCTACGATTTCTGCATATCTCTATACTCCAGTAGGTAAGTTTTTCTACTCTTATAAGATTCTCGCATGCTGCTTTCGCCTCTACAGCTTTGCTTTTATCATTATACAAGCAATAGAATAAGCGTAACAGGTTGTCAAAAGAGCACTACAGACATAATGACAGCTAGAAGAAGAAAGGAAATATACACTATACTCTTACAACAAACTCTATACTAGCAATAAGAAGAGTATATAAAGCCTTGAAGATCTGCAATAGAGCTATACAAGTTTGTTTTTATAAGCTATTTAGGAAGCAGATCTGATAATCATAGATCAGCAAGAAGAAGGCTGGAAAACCAGACAAGTTTGTGTCCCTATTTCCGTGTGCTATTTGAAAAGCAGATCTGATAATTCCAGATCTGCAAGAAAGCCAGGAGAGTCATACAGATTTGTTTCCCTAAGCTATCTAAAAAGCAGACTTAAATGAGTAGAGTTCAAAATAAAATGGATTCAAGAATACTAAACCTGAGGTCCGGGAAATCTATCCCGAAGCTTCCGGAGGGCCATAGATTTTAGCGCCAGCGACTGGCCGTTCAGCTAAGTAACAATAAATCAAACTAATACTACTACCACCACTACCATTACTACCAATAATAATAATAGTATTAAAAAGAAAAATATAACAATACAATCGGCGAAGCGAGGTCCCCTGGCCCCGAAGGAGCGCCAGGGCATAGACCTTGTAATAATATTTTACTTTAGACATAAGAGACCAACAATCAAAGGAAATGGTATTTTGATTCTTGGCTCAAGCAGCGCCTTTAGAGTTACTTTTCCCCTATCAAATTCAGTCATTTTATGGTGACCTGCAGCATTCTTATGATTGGTCACTGAAAGCAGCATCCCCAAGGGCTCATTGGTTGCTGGAAATACTCTCTCACGCAAGACTACTCTCCTCATCTGAAGCTGAAGTCTCGCAGCAGCAATTTCATATTCAAACTGAAAGTAAACAGTAAAATATTATCAATGAACCCTTTCTATAATGCAAGTCACTGTTTATTTATGACTTCTTAATTCATAGACTCAAGTTACTTAGCCTTTCCCTCTACCCTTGTGATCAATCTGCCTCTTATCGTTTCTTACAGAAACATACCTTGATAAGCCAACAGCCCTGTTGTCCTTGGATCTAGCCCTAATCTAATCATAAACCTTCACTAGCAAACTCGAACTTGTGAATAAAAAAAGATATATAAATTGGTTGCCAAATTAATATTTCGACAAAACCAGACATCAAGATATTCTAGAGAAAGTTGAAGTGGGATGACTGTTCAGCAGAGATAAGTTTCAAAACTGTTGTCATAATTGTGAATATACTAGTGATATTATAGATTATATTGCTAACCCGTATTGCTAACCCGTATTGCTAACCCGTATTGCTATATATATGAGCATCTACCTTTTCACTTTATGGTACATACTTTAAGTCTACAATTTACACTCAATCCAAAGTACAAGATAACTTCCATAGTGCTGGACACGAATCATATAAGTAAGACATATGATAGCAAACATAGGAGTGCCTTGATTTTTCACTGGAAATATACAAGGTATCTGTTACTTGGAAAGTTGGAAAGGTATTATCAAGGTACTAGGTGGGATGAGTAAGGTACAAAAGGCGGATCAACGCGTCCGTTGGGGGCAGCAAGATGAAACAGTCGGATAGGAGCGCTTGTTGACATTGATCCAAGCGTACTTACCCTACAAAGAGCTGGCTTGTTTGCTGCCCAAGATATTTTTTTTGTGTTTGCATTTTTTCTCCCCTAAATTGCAACTTATGTGTGCATAAACCTCAAATAGTCAGTTAGCAGATAGCATTGAAATCTTTTTTTTTGTGCTTCCTGTCACAATGTCAAAGGGTTAGTGAGAAGAATTGATGTTAGACGAGTGGCTTGCAGATTCTAGTTTATTGTGGCTCATCCGGAATATTAATTTCATGAGATCAAGTTATTTCTTGACTAACTACCTGCAGGAGAATAGGAGAGAGATGAAGAAGTATGATCGCACATGACCAAAGGATTGGATACTGGCATGTTGCCAACGTGAGTGTAACAGAAAATTTTACCCTATTGCTATGGGGAAATTGCTGTCATCCTTTGAAAGAATTAAAATGGGTGTCTAGGGTGAATAATTAGTATCAAAACAAGGCGTTAATAACTTCAAAGCCGATGGTACCTCATGTTACTAGCATGCTGAGATGGAGGATGGTGATAGCGAAGGTATCGAAGAGGTAGGAAGCGAATTTGTGGCAGCAAGCAATGAGTTGATAGAACAGATCAAAACAAAACCAGCGACGCCTGTAGCTAAGTGAGCACAGGTCTATGAGTAGAATGGAAATTTACAGAAATCTAGCAGCAGGTTGGGCCCAGACAGAGGGCTAGAGACTAGATTTTATCCCTTTTCCCTGACGCCGGCATGTCTGTCGATGAGCAGATCGATAAAGCGCTAGGGTAGGAGTCTAACGATGATGAAGTCGACGAGGACCAGGATGTGATGTTATCTGGGGCTGAGCTAACAGCCAATAATTTTTGGATGATGCAAAATATCATGGATGATACAGGACTGTCAGAAGCAATTTGATCAATAGCCTGACTTCAGCATCATGATGCGTGTCTTGGACACTTGTCTGACAATGATACACGATGTTCATATATCCAACTTATCTCTGATCACGTCGAGGGATTTGGAAATTCAGAGTTAGCATCAGAGTTCAAGATTCCCAATTGTCCCCTTTTTTCGCCAATATAAACAAGAAATTCTCTGTCAGTGAGGTCTGGCAGAGCCTCGACTGTTCTTTCGCGCTTAGTGCCAAGTTTCTCGCTTACATGCTTGACCGCCTTGTTTACACAACACCTTCACTCCTTTCCTGTCTAGAGCCTTTGTCATCGCCAGTTTTGTCCTTTCCGTCCTTTTGCAACAGGATACACATGCTTCATATCTCAACGCATCATATCGATAGCAGTATTGTACATTCAACACTCGAAGCCTGCATGATCGCTTAAAAGTATCCCTCTCCAGTCTCTATCTCGAAATAGCACCCTTAGCATTTTCAAAAGATGGACTTACTGCAAGAGAACCCTCTATTATCCCCCACGAAGATCGGTACAATTAGGATTCCTAAGCCGCCTGCTTCAGTCTCGTTGAAGAGTGGCAAGAAAATATGCTTTCCACATCACCTCAGAAGGTGCGATGATTGCGGAAAAGACTATACCACAGGAGATTCTGATGAAGATGGGCCGTACGGGCCTTTCCATGATGTTGAAGAAGATACCGGTGTGCCCGTGCTGGAAGGTAGTTCTGCCAAGTTTGTTCCGCAGCTGGACCAAGAACTACTCGGTGCCCCGATAGCACACAGGAATCAGCAGAAGAGCGAATACGGACTGCCGGTGACACCACGACCCCTTTCCAGTCTCGAGACTACCTACTGTGAAATCTGTCATCTCACTTGGTTGGTCGGAGAAGCTGGAGAGCTAGGCAAAGCAAAAGAGCACCCATGCCACCGGAACTACACAAACACCGAGGGCACAAGCCGATCGATTCTGGTCTACGTCGCGAGCTTTCGCGTTTGTAACAGCTCAAAATTTGGAGGGATTAGAAATGGATTTGGTGTGTTCTTCGGCCTCGGATCGAAATACAATGTTCAAGATTCTGTTCATCTAGAGTCGCCAACAAAGCATAAGATAGAGCTTACAGCCATTGTCCGAGCGCTAGAGGTCGTTCAATCGAATATTATTCCTGCTCGTCGGGACATACTGGCTACTGCGGTAAATGGGGACTGTGCCGCAGCACTGTCTGATGCAACAGCTCTGAGGGTCATTATAGTCACCAGCCACGGTATGTAGAATCGATCCCTGTTTTTGGGTTAGGTTTTGGATGTTAACTACGGGCAGAGACAGTCGTGAACTTTATGTGCTTTGAGCCCAGAGACGGGAAAGAGAACGACGATTTGCCTATTACCTCGTCGTAAGTTCCATATGTCGATCAAACATGAATCACAGAGGTTTGACTACTGTACCTGCCTATGGCCTTCTGACAGAACGTCCAGTCATCTCAGCTCGAATATCCAACAAAATTCGATTGACAGGAGAGTAAGACTGAAGAAAAAGTATCCGGAATACCAACTTTTGAAAAGTAAAGCTACCGAGCTGCACGAAGAATGGAATACTACCGTCCAGTATCACTACGTAGGGGATGATGATAACAGAGAGGCTACCAGGCTTGCAAGAGAGGCTGTTTCATATCCGCCTGTGGACAGTAATTCCCAACAGTCTCTGACAGGGCCGAGCTGTACGCATGATGATGCCTGTGATTGATGTCTTTGGTCATAGCGTGGACTCGAGGGACTGCTCTCAACATCCAAGGTAGAAGCCCTGGTGGAATTGGGATTCGCGCTTGAGAGTACGCTAAGGGCCGTGGCTATGGTTGAATTACATTGAGGAAGTATCAAAGAATCGTAAAACCGTCAATTCGACTTTTGCATGTCATGGATCACACACGTGACGGCTCGCCTCTCCGGATTTTTCCTGGAGAAAAAACATTCTCGGAGTCATCATCTGCAAAATCTCTGGGGTAAAACTTACCAGAACAGAGAATCTTGTGAGGAGTGGTTGCCGGAGAGCGTTCTTTTGCAAATAGCAGAGGCGATTGGGTCCGGCTGTGAAATATGATGGAAGATGCGCCGGACAGAACTGCCAGCCTCACCGCCTCGATAAGCTCCGATCGAGCCTAGCGCATGATTTATAGAGGTCTCCACGAACTTTTCCATATTCCCAGCTCTCTTCTCGAGATCCCCAAGCAAAACGCATCTCAAATCACAGAAACCTCACTACCTACGCATAAAATGGGCAAAGATAAATCAGAGAAGCGCGAAAAAAAGGAGAAGAAAGAGAAGCGCAGCGATGTCGACGGCGTGAAGAAAATAAAGAAGGAGAAAAAGTCAAAGCTCAACGGCGACAACATAGCTGCTGCAATTGAGGAGGTGACAACGAGAGAGGCGAAGGTATCAGTAGCTGAAGATGATAACGTACCGATGGTGCTCGATACCGTCGGAGAATTTCCGCCAAAGCCCGTGGGTGCCTTGGTGCCGTTCGCAGCTCCATTAGCAGATGAGAAGGTAACGAAGAAGGTGCTGAAGAGCGTAAAGAAAGGTACGGCAAACCTTGCTCGGTTGTGTAGACTGAAAGAGTAAACGCTAACAGCTGTCTCTCTCCAGCTGCGAAAAACAAGACACTCAAGCGCGGAGTCAAGGAAGTCGTCAAAGCCTTGCGCAAATCCCCCCAAGGCGCAGGGAATGTCATCGTCCCAGGCGTCGTTATCCTCGCCGCCGACATCTCTCCCATGGACGTCATCTCGCATATTCCAGTCCTTTGCGAAGACCACAACGTACCGTACATCTTTGTCTCGAGTCGTGCGGAATTGGGCGCAGCTGGCAACACAAAACGGCCGACTAGTGTGGTGATGGTGTCCGAATCGAGGGTGGGTGCGAAAAAGGCTGAGAAGATCGAGGGTGATGAGGAGTTTGCAGGCGTGTACAAGGAGCTTGTGAAGGTTGTCGAGAAAGAGTCCCGGAACGTCAGAGTATAGTACAGGGTTCTGGATTGCTTGCCTCGGCTGACGGGACTGGTGCAAATGTTCGGTGTATCATACGAATTGCGTGTGCTTTTCACTTTCATGAAGATTTCAATTGGCGTTAAAGGACTGGATGGGCAATGAAAAAAACTCAGAATGGCAGCAATTCTTGGTAGAGAATCGGAATTCCCATTTTATTGTCAAGTCACTGTTTGGCGAGCTACTGAGAAAAAATCCATATCATTTTCCTTGTCCAGCATTTTACAATTTTTCGTTATAACGAAGCTAAGCAATCTGCGTCCAAGGAATGGGTTGTCAGAGCTGTCATACTTGACATGATCCAGTGGCTAGGTAGTTCTTGGTCTTGTAGTACTGCTTTTGGGTACAATAATGTCCATTCCTTGCCGCCGTTGAAAGAGAACAGCCATGGGACAGGTCTCATCTGTATAAGAGGTCCTTCAAATCTGGCTAAGGTGCACCTCGTGGCTCTATCACATCTTTAGCAGCGTCTTGGCTCTGTCGCGGATCCGGTATGTCCTCTTTATCCAGCTCACTGCATGTCCCCAGACCCTCGTCCTTGTGGTTCCTATTCGAAAGTAGGCTCAGCGCAGTCTCCACCCAACAACACATTTCACACGGCAAAGGCGCATTTACATTTGCTGCACGTGAAGCTCCACCGAAAATCGAATTACAACAGTACCAGGTAACCAGCACTTCTAGTTCTATTCGAGACACGGCTGAGAGATGGAGGGCATGCCGAAGTCAAGAAAGGATGAGTGAAGTTCCACTCTCTCCTTATAGTCTACCTCCAACTGGGAGCGAACTCTTGCAGCATGAAAACCACCATAATTTTTGGGTCATCCTCGTCACTAGATTGCCTTGTCACATAGTCCTCTATCACGCCCCTCAGGAGGTAGATGATTAGCCAGCATCGTGACCTGATTTGCGCGGTGCATATAGATCTTGCCTACTGACCATGGAACATGCTTTTCGTGCGGAATTCTAATCTGTGGCTTCGCAATGGTTATCCTGAGGGCACTGTGTAAGTAGACTCAGCATTTACGCACCCGTTTCTCCTCTCCTACGAAGAGATGCGATGCAGATTGATACATACTCTAGACAATCAAAAGCAGGAAACTGGGAACTGCTACCGGACACCCGAGAATCACTTTGCGTCAAAGATTGATTCGCTCAAGGTTGCCGATATCATATGTCCTCCGGTAACAAAAGTCATGGGAGCGAGAGCTCGCTTGCGGAATAGGGGCTGGGTGAGGCTTGGCTTCGGCGAGAGAGAGCGCTGGGCGGAGGAGCACCGTTGGTTTGATTACATATGTGCTGCAACTGTACCTGGCATAGTACTTACCATCCAGCAACTCATGTATCTTCGAGCAGGGCATGTGACTTTGAGATAAGTTGCAGATACTTAATGCCACATCAAATATGAACACGTAATTCCTTCAACTGCCAACTCGGTTGCCTACACATTCTCATAGAGTCCACGCACCACCTAAACCACTCGTAACATGGTCATCACTTGCTGACTGCAGAGCCAACATCCGAAGGAGGACACCCAGGACGATGTAGTTAGACAGGATTGGGGGTAGAGAAGCCCTCACCGGGCAATCAGAGACTTCGGCCAGAATCAGAGATTCGGCACTTTGTATAGAGGACCTATTGGGATCCCGGATTTGGAAACGCCTGCCATGTTTACTTCTGAGATATTAGCAAGCCACTCAATACGAGAGCTGCACAGCCATGAAGCAGACCTCTTATACCCACTGCTATCTCATCGCACTGATTCTCGTCATCAGAAACCCTTCCAAAACACCTCATCAATGCCAACCTCAGAAATGTATTGGATCTGATACCAAGTATAACCCCCCAGAATATCTAGCCCACCGTCCCGATCATCAAAGCATGCAGGAACATCTTCCACAAGATCTCCGTCCAATGAGCTACTGCACGTAAGAAGCAAAAAAAAAAAGTTCATGTAATACATCTGTATCATTTAAGAATTACGCTCTTCGGGTGCACATCAAGATGCGTCTAGCATCCATTCCCCTCTAAGCCGCGATATCTATTCACCTCAGTCCGGACTCCTCCTACCAATCGATTCAGAACCCCGAAACCAACCAACTCCGAAAGAAAAAATGTACACCCAGCCACTACGGCTGCCACAAGAGAGGATAACGCCGGAAATTCAGCTAGTACATAATAATTTTGATATTTCACCAGCCAACGCCCCTGGGAACATCCAACTGCCAAGGTATAGCAGCCAGTCCGAACGCCATGCCTTGATGCACGACCAAAAAAACCCAGAATGAACGAAGCGCTTTTCTGAAACGAAACCACCACCCCTCTGGATGCGGATCAGTCAACCAAACCTGATAAAGCGAGCGGTATCGAGCCCGCCGTCTTCGGCCTTCCTTCTGATTCTGGGATCAGCAGCTCGTTAGAGTCCTGGCGAGACAAGCGCAGTTTCTCGTCGAACATTGTCACTAGTCTTTCAGAATATTGGTCCAACAGCCCTGTCAGGACAGTTTCGCTGATCGCCTTGGACTTCAGGCTTTTCTCTCCTAGCGCCATTGCGGTGAGGCGTAACTCCTGATCCAGTTCTTTCAGGGCATCGTCCTTCACCGTCTCTGACGAAAGCAGCTTCTTGCGATATGCTCGCAAAGTGCGACATACCTGCTCTGTTGCCATGTTAAGGCTGCCAAATTCGCTAAAGTTGCCTGTGCTTTTCATCCGTCCTCTAGGGTCAAGCGACGCAAGCGAAGGCCGTCGCATGTCCTTCCCCTTTGGACTCGGTGGACTCCTCGACCGGCTCCGAAGCGTGCGTCGTAAGGATGAGTCATCGGATGCAGAAACAAAGTGTTTCGAATGGACAATTGGCACCGGTGGTATTGTCATGGCAGATGATTGTGTGGATAAGCCGTATCTCGAATTCTTTCTTCGAACTACTCGTGGTGGTGATCGGTTACCAGCCGGTGTCGAAAGAGGAGACGCTCGCTGGAATTCTGCAAGTTCTGCTTTTGATAATACTCTCCTCAAAGGTGGTCGACTGGAAGATGTTTCTTTCGGAGGCGAGGGATCTCGATTCGAGGAGGCATCAACTGGTTCATGAGACTCAAGCGGCTTAGGTGACAGATCCCATATCATGATGGTCCCATCCGCCCCTGTGCTGATCAGAGTTTTCTGGTCTGAGTCGGGAACTTCGAGGAGCGCTACATCAGTCACACTCGCTGTATGACCCCACTCTCGGTCTAGGAATGCTCCCGTGCTCCCATCGTAAATCCTTACCGACTTATCGGTACTTGAGACACCTGCAAGGATGGTCGGCCGGCCTGGCGTAAAACTGGGCATTCCCATCACCAATGAGTCGAGCACAACAGCATCTTGACCTTCGTTGTCAGTCGCCTTGAAGGAGCTGATAAGGCGGCCACTCGATATTTCGTACGTTGCAACAGTGCGGTCGAGTAAAGATACCACGAAGTTGCCCATTTGATCCGCAAAGCAAGCTGTCATTGAGACCGGGGTGGCCTTCAATGTGATGATGCGAACAGGAACAGCGCCCATCACCTCTTGACCTCCCATATCTTTCTTGACGATTTGCCTCAGATGAATCGTCCTGTCCGTAGAGCACGATATCAGCTTCTCCCCGTTCTCCGCGAATAATAGGCCACACACGCTAGCAGAATGGTCGTCCAGTGTCTGCATCAGAGCCCATTCGCCAGCAATACACCGGAAAAGCTGCACAGTCCGGTCTCGGCTGCATGTAGCTATCAAAGTATTGCCTTCGCTCTCGTGGATTACAATGTCTTGGATGTTCAACATGTGAGCTCTGGTTTCGAAGACGCATTTCTGCGTGCTCGGATCTATGACTCGTAGCACTCCGTATCTATCTCCTGTCACCAAAAAAGTACACCCTTGTGATGCGCGGACTATCAGGCACTGGTTCACCGGGTCGTCATCGCCCGAAGGAAGCTGCTCAACTTCGACTGTGAGAGACGTCTTACTAGTCCCATCCAGATCCCAGAACACCACAGTGCCATTTGCGGACCACGTCAGAAAGTCGGCCTTCATATTGTTTCCTGGAGATAGCAGGCGGACACCAAGGACGGAATCGCCGTGTGCCGAGAACGGCGTATTGTGCATTTGAGAATCCGCATCATCCATTCCTGGCAATGAAATCTCAATCAGGTGTTTCGAGTCCACTGTTATCAAACTCCTAGCTGCATACCCCATCGCACACAGGTGTCCGGCCTCGCTCGAGGGATTGGATTCAATGATTGAAAGATTCGGCGATTCCGGCGGTGTAGTCGGGTTCAGCAAGTCATCAAGGCTCATAGCTTTGACATTGCCATTTCTCCCTCCTATGCGAACCTGGCGGGAATCTGTGTCCACAGCAATGCAGGTGATGTTAAAGCCAGTCGTTGCGAACTTCATTATTTTCGACCCTTCTGTGTCATCCAGAAGGCAGACGTCTCCCTTTTCAGAGCAGACGATTGCCTTGTGTTCTGAGATTGCAGCTAATGTTGTGAACGTGACATCCACCAAGGGCCCAAGCAGGACATTTCGTCCTACCAGTGTTTTCAGGGCCGGTGATGGCGGGATGAGAATCGGTGTGCCATCAAGAGCAAAACGCTGCTTGGATGGCGATACTGGCCGGGTCTCTTCTACCCGCCATATTTTGATATGCCGAGTACCGATACTACTAACCATTAACATTTCCGTTTCGAATCGAACGATCGCCATACATACGTGACTATGCTGCTTCCAAGCCATACCATTTGCTTGATGAAGCTCGTACACTTATTGCTAGAGTGTAACTTGGCCGCACCCGTTCGCTGATTAATCGACCATACATAAAGAAATCCATCATTAGGAGCCCCCAAGCTAGCCAGATATTTCTGGTCTGGACTGAACGAGACAGCGTTGACTCCGTATGTATGCTCGTTTAAAATCGAGAGTGGCCTGTCTGAAGAAGTATCTTGCAAGGAGAAGATGAGAACTCGAGGCGAGTATCCGGTCTATATAATGTCATTATAGGATTCGAAACATCCAGACGACCAGAACCCTTACCTCTCCGACTGCCAGAAACCTGCCATCCTGACTTATAGAAAGACAAGTAGCAGCCTTGATCCTCTCCCTGCTTGTCCACGTCTTCATAGTCGGAGAGTCGCCCCATTCTAAGCTCGTATGTGGAACCGAAGGGGAATATGGGACTGCCGTATCGCGAAGAGCTGTAAGCGATCTATTCCGGCCATCGTTCGCGGTATTCGTAGGCGTAGAAGGGGAGCAGGATGTTGCAGCTGTCGTATTCAGAGGTACAGCGGTAGGACGGGCCCTGAAGAACCGTTGCGAATATTTCGAGGGATCATCAACATTCACCACAACGGCCGCCGCCCCGGCGGTGTAGGCAAAGATCCGCGCAGAGGGGAGGCTGTCGAACGCAATTGGAGAAGAGACTGTAGTGCCGATTATTCTCTTGAGAGACAAGCCGGACTCATAGAGCCCGCGAGGCTTGAGGGGTGCGCGTAAATTTCGAGAGAAGGGAGAGTTTGAAGGCGTGAGTTTGAGGCCAAGGCTGGTGTTCGCTGCGAAAGTCCGCGGGTTCGATGGAGTTGAAGTCATGTTTAAGCCATGGAGAGGGTGTTGAGTAGAATCAGAAGCTTGCAGTCGAAGGGTATCCGTTGCCAGGAGCTTTTTGCTCAGCTTTGAGGAGGAGGAATGGGAAGATTTGTTGTTGTCGCTGGATGGTTGGTGAAGATAACATGGGAAGCAAATGCTGTTTGTTTTGTCTTAGATTTTGCAAAACAAACAATTGTAAGTCCAGCTTTACACTCACATCGGTAAGATCTGACCGGTCAAAAGGCAAGACACCACTGCAACAGAAAGAGAATCCCTTGAATTCAATTGATTCAAATCAAGTTGGCAATTGTGCACGTTGTACTGAGGAAGCTATAGAAGAATAACTTCCACTAAATCTTCTTGAGGTCTCCCTGACTGTATCTGTGCGCAGCGCATCAACAGGGGCAACCAGGTTCTCAGATTTACAGCTTACTCTCTTCTTTTTTTTTTTCCCCAGTACACAGTTAATCTGTTATAAATTCCACTGATCAGCCTCTCCACTGCAGCTTCGACTATTCAGTAGCCAGCGATTGAGAGACCGATTTTCTGATTAGAAAGCCGAAATAGAAGCCCCAGTTGACATCTGCGTCTAAGGTATTATTCTTGTACGAAATAGATTCGTGTATGTTATTAAAACTTGAAACTACATGCCAAAGCATGTATAACCTGATCGGCCTTATAGTCACAGGTTTCTGAAGTAATAAGCGCAAAATTCATGTAAGTAACCTTGAGCACAAGCACGTGGAAGCTGCACGGCCATCTTGCCCCTGACAGTAAATTCGATTAGCAGAGGCCACTGAGAGAAAAGAGTAGCGTTGTTCTGAGCTTTTTACGGTACTGATCAGCGCCGACTATTCACTGTCTTTGATACCCATTAGACTTCAATATCGATCATGAAGATGTGCGTTATGCGTTCGTGATGTGCGATTAGTTCCTAAACCAGTGCTCAATCGATTCCAACGTCAAAGCAGACTCTGTGACAGGCAGTAAATTATGACTCGAGCGGGAAGGACTTCTTGGACTTCTTGTTGAGGTTCAAACCGAGAGGGCGAGTTATCTGCTAAAGAGGCAGGCTGGGGTTCCAAAAGTATCCTCTCTTGGAGATCTCGAGCGCCTGAACGTTGCGTTCTTTTGAAGGATTTATAGAAAACGGACAGTGTTGCGGTAGAAGCATGGCACACCTAACGTAGTTAGAGCGCAAAGTACTCTCCCAATTCAGCAAACTCCATCAAGTGTTGTACAAGAACTATTACCATACCATAGTCTCCTGAAACAATTTTCAGGGCGTCCATAAAGCTACATACACAGTTCCATAACGTATACACGCTCTTCAGCTAGTGACACTAGTGACACATTTCTTTCAACCAACTGAAGGTGTCTGAGGCCATTTTCAGTCCGGCATGACAGCACATTTATCATTGACCCAATCGCCTGAGTTGGGAGTGCAACCTTTTCCAAGGTAGTCTTCGACACTTGCACGGTCGGAATGTTGGTCTTGGTGCCAAGGTCTGTCCGCGGAGTTCCTATTCACTCGGGCTAGTCGTGGGACGAAGACCTGGCCAGCTAGGTTATCCAGGACCTGCATGACAATTCCCGTATTGTCTATGCCAACTCAGAAGATCTTATCTGCAAGGTCCGAATCAATTTCACCCCTGTCCTGTAGCTGCTGCTTCTGTTCCTTCCGCCTGGCAGTAGTGATTAGAGCTGGCAAAGGCGGAGGCTTATACTTAGACTGTCTCCTCAGAAGCCACTCTGGCTTTCCATTTCCAATGCCCAGCAACCTCCACTGCTTTGGCGGCTTCTTCCCCATATCAGCCCATCTTTTCCAAACCGACTGTCCTCTTTTGTGCCATCTCCTCTGACGATCTGCCTCCTCCTCTGCGTTAGGTTTCCATTTTGTTCTCAGGATTCTAATGATCGACTCCGGTGAGACTTCGAATTCTCGAGATAGTAGCGGAACTGTATAGTGGTCGGGCATTTGAGCGTGTAGAGCTCGTATTCCAGCGATAGCATCAGGCGAGAGTTTCTTCATCGGTTGGTAGCCCTCTGGGTACTTCTGTTTGATTCTTTCCTTAGCTTTCATCCATGGTTCGCGTCTGTCTTCCCAGTCGTCAGGTACAGTCTTCTGCATTGGATTGTTCTCTTGAACAGTTCTAGTATTTGGAACCGGCTTCTTGGTTGTAATGCCGTGCGACTTGACCGGCTCAAATAATTTTTGAGATGGTTGAGCGCTGTAATGTAGAGTAAAACTTGTATTGGCGGTACCGCCAGCTCTCCTGACCAATGTCCGGGATCCGTTCTGTCCCAGCGCCGGCCTCTCTTTAGGTTCCTCCGTCTTCTTCGAACATGAAGATTCTTTTCTTGTTGCTTTTGCGAGCACCTCATCCGTCATCAAGCTTGTAGTATCCTTCTGCCTGGGCACCTTCCTGGGTATATCCTCAAGCAGAGATGTTAATGGCGTTTCGTATTCATGACTGGTCTTGTCATGTAGCCTGGACGCCTCTTTGGGCGGTAGAATTTGCGCATTGGTTTCTGCAAGAATAGAATCTATCGAGTCCAATGACAGTTCAGCAACAGCATCTATTTGACCTGATCGCTTCGACCGAATCCCATCAGCGCTGTGCGAGAATGATTCGGAGGAATAGGCTCTGCTCGAAAGAGCAAACCGCCCATGGTGTACTCGAGGTGCTAAACTTCTAGCTGATGATTTCTGGAGTCGGCAAGCCGAGTACCTTGCGTTCAAAGGGAGATCAAGGTGCGCCACATTTCGGATGAAGAATTTCAAGATGTTGGCACTGCAGCGACACGTCATTATTATAGAACTGATGATGTTGACTTGGAAAAGGAGAGAGTGAGAAAAAAGTGTACTAGCCGATTGATGATTCCCGGATGAGTGTTTCTCCGATCCGTCAGAGCTTATCGGTTTCTTATCGTGGTGTCCTTTGTCCCTACTATAGACAACATAGACAACAAAGCAAAGCTGTGTACCAATGCAAATAAAATATTCGGCATCATGCCAGTCCATTCAATATGGATGCGGAGGACTTGCATCAAAGTAGTCGTTGCTATCAGCGTAGCTCCAGCGCAGCTGTTGTTGATACCCGCATTTCCAACAGGATCTCCATCGCTTAAGTCAGGGGCGCTGCCACCCCCAAAAAGGTTTCGGGCGATCAAGGAAGTTGAGTCAATGATGCATCCATGTGCCATGTGCTGGAGGAGAATTGTTTACAACTTCAAGGATCGTTACGATTCTCCAAGTTTACAGAGGACAATCCATTCACTTGATTTTCAATTCCTGCTACCTGTTCTGTTCTCTTGATACCCATCCACCCTTGTTTGCACTACGTCTCTTCCACTCCTGTACATATATGTCTTGGCCGAATCCCTTTAAACGCAACGATGCAAATACTCGCCATATCTGGGGATATACTTTTCAATGGACGCCGCGACACATGTCCGCAGAGGACATGCATCCTATGAAGTTTTCCTTCGATACATTGGGGGAAGAGTGCTTAAATCGTAAGTAAACCGCAGAAGTTCCCTCCGTAGAACTTGGTCACAGGATTCTAGAATTTCATCATTCTTCCCTTATCTAATATGTCAAGGACTCGACGAGATCTCGCCACCCACCAACAACGAACTACCCCGGAATCAAAGCAGACTCCCACCAAAAGCGACGAGCGAGCCGCTTCCCAGACGAGACCTCTACGCTCTTCTGAAAGACCACGCTTCGGAAGACACGAAACTAGGTCAACTCTGGCACGAAGTCAACACCGTCCCCGACTGGGTAGACTGGGAGCAAATTGCCCGTGGCCAAGATGTATTCTACAGATATGGCGGCGTAGCTCTAACGGCTGTACACTTCCCCTCGCCCACATTCTACCATGCTCGTTCATCATGCTAACATTCATCACAGCTAGCATACCAGAGTCTCTTAGGCGGTATGGGGGCAGCACGGGTAAGCGAAGTTCTCGCCCGAACTGGCGGCTTCTCCCCCAAAGTCGCCAAAAGCCGCCTCTATGAAACGACCCAACATATCCTGCAAGTAACATCCTCCCTGCACTCCATCCAGCCAGGTGGCGCAGGCCACATCTCCTCCATCCGTGTGCGCCTCTTACACGCCGCAGTCCGTCGTCGGATCCTCGCTCTCGCCAAAGAGAAACCGTCTTACTACTCCGTCGAAGATTACGGGATTCCCATCAACGATTTAGACAGCATCGGCACGATCTCCACCTTCTCCGCGACACTCATCTGGATTGGTTTCCCGAGGCAGGGTATCTGGCTCAGGGAACAAGAAGTGTACGACTACATGGCTTTGTGGCGCCTAGTAGCTTATTACATCGGCACCCCTGACGAGTACTTCGCTACGCCCGAGAGAGCGAGGGCCATGATGGAGTCCCTCCTCATCTCTGAGATCCAGCCGAGCGAGACGTCCCGGATCCTAGCCAGCAACGTGATTCTCGCTCTGCAGAACCAGCCTCCGGCTTACGCAAGCCGGGACTTCTTGAACGCCAGTGCACGGTGGCTGAATGGCGATGAGCTGGCTGATGCGCTGGGATTGGGGCGGCCGGGCTGGTATTACAAAGCGCTTGTAGCGGGCCAGTGCGTGTTCTTTGTTTGTCTTTGTTATACGTATCGCTCGATTCCGTACCTAGATAGGAGGAAGATTAAGGTGAGTCGCGTGAGGTCTATGCCGTCGTGGAACCGACTAATCGATGGCAGGCGCTGAGGAGAATCTTCTACCAAGTCATTGTGAATAACCAGGTGCATGGTCTGGGCGAGGAGAGCAGTTTTGAGTTCAAGTACATCCCGAATTTGGATACGAAGACGTTGATGGGAGAATACGTGCCGGGGAGGGTGGAGTCTGGGATTGAGAGGAGAAATTTGAAGGCGTTGGTTATGGCGAGTGCAGCCATGGCATTGGTGTTCTATATTGGTCTAAGAATAACTTTCGGGGTACTGGAAGGCTTGAGAAGCTGGTGGATATCTTAATACTATGTCGTAGACTCCATGTAAAAACAATAACAAACATACTTCCATAATCGAGGCTCGATCAGCTCTAGTCTCGTCGAGTAAGTCACAACGGAGTGTGGAAAGGTGATACTACGGTGACGAGAATCTATTATCTCGTTTGTAGGGAGCACTATCGTACAACTAAGTTCATGATCCTCTTCGTGCCGAGCTCTGAACGCCAATGCTCGATGCCTCTGCAGAGCTTCCTGATATGCTTCCCCAAACGCCGTATGAAATACGAAATGCTATCCAAGTCCTCATCCTATGCCCACATCTGACCGGTTAGTTCATCAACTCAACCGGTGGTCTAGACGTATGCGCCAAGATAGGCCTTTCTTGCTCGATCGGACTAATCTCATGATCCCCGGTCGTATCCTCGACCGAGATCGCCGGCAGGTTTGGGCTCAAGCCATGCTGACTGGGGTCATAGATCGTCGTACTACCACTTCGCGCCCTGGTGAGACTGCTGCCCTCCTCAGCCTCACTCATCGGGCTGGCCGGCAAGTCCGTCCTAGGCTTCGCGTGCAACTTCGCCAACGCCTCCGCCAGGTCATCCGCATGCACCAGCTTGTTGGGCGCGTCCTCGAGCTTCATCTCCCAGCCGTGCGGCGGAGACGGCGGGGGCGAGATGAAGAACAGCTTGCCGGCGTCTGGCAGATTCAGGTGCTCGTCTTTAGGCTCGATGGGGGTCGGCTGGCCGAAGAAGACGCGCACGCGCTCGCCCATGATGGCCTCGCCGTCAAGGATCTGGCGGATGCGGATCGCAGAGGCTTCGTCGAAGAAGGAGACGATGATGCGCCGCAGGAACTTGATCGGGGCCCAGGAGTGGATGGGCGCCGAGCTGTTGATGAGCTCGCGGATGGTCTGGAGGTTGTCGGCGCGGAAGACGGACGGGTCTTGGAGGTTGGTGATGAGGAGCGTATTAGAAGGAGGAGTGGGCATCTGCAATGGTGGGAGTGCGGATAAGTCGATAGACATCTTTGCTCTGGATGCGCGTCGTGAGGTTGGTGGTGAGGCGAGCGAGGTGGGGGAGGGCGCTTGGGACATCTTAAGTGTTTGATTCTGCTGCGATTGTATAGACTGGTGGGAGAGTCGCGAATAAGTGTAAACGTGTACGGCTCTTGCAGCTGCGAATAGAGAATGATGATTCGAGTTTTTTTTTCCTTTCTTTCTTTTATTCTGCCAGAGAAGGGGGGAGGAGTGTGGGTTTATGTATCTCGGTACATTTGGATAAGGTACTTTGTGGTGGGGATGTGGTGGATCGAAATGCTTGGCCCAAAATTTGCCTTCCGCAAGTGAGGGAGGCTATGCTCTGGCTTAAAACCTCTCATCACTCAGCCACCAAGCATCCAGACAATCAATGCACCAAGGCCAAGGCTCTTGAGTGCGAACACTGCCCGCTGAATTGTCTTTGACGGTGCTTGGCATTCTTGCTACGAAGTGTATTGCCCTGGAAACTTGGATAGACTCGGATCGCGCGAAAGCATGGAGTAGCAGATATCTCCCTGGACAGCCAGATCCTTCGGAATTTCCGCTCGGCCAGATACAAACCCAGCTACTGCGGATCTACCCAGATATTGAAAAATAAACAGCGGCGAGGCTGGTGGCTGTTAGCATTCAGAGAGAATACCTTTAACAGCTGCGGACCACACTTTACCGCGGTTAACATAACTTTCAGGTTGACTTGAAGGGTCACTGGGGTGATCCGGGAAACAGGCTTCAAGTATAAATCCTCGATACAACATTATTGGAAGTTGTAACAGGCAACGCTCGCAGGTTACCTTACAAGCTTACAATCTATCCACTTGTCATGTTACTTGCTCAGAGATCAACCTGCTACCATGTCACCCGGTACGGAGTATAGAATATAGCTATGGATCAGTTAGAGAGCACTAGTGCGGTTGAAATTACAGCTGGAACCCGCGACACTTGCAATGATTACATTTGTCTTGTCCTGTACTTCATGATTGTTCTGGTCCTTGGCTGTATTTTCAAGCTTCTATACATTGATAAAGAGAGTTTGGGAAAGACAAGATGGGACATCCAAGCGACTTCAGACATTGACAGAGCCACCCTGCACTGCCTTGTGACAACTCACCTCATTACATCCTCTTATACCAAGTACAATATGAAGAATAGTCATTTTATTATCTGTTACATTATATGCAGGGATTTAGGAGAAGGAGTAAACTCAATATACTACAACTTAACCCAATAGTATTATTATTCACCTCAGTACTTGGTAGAAGACACAAACTCCGACAAATGAATTTAACATGCGCACCACTACCCAAGACATGCGTAATATTACTGTAATTTTCCATCAGAATTAGCAATCGACAAGGAGTACTGTAGTTCAATATGTCACTGATCCAGCACGTGATACGATCGACCCATCAACACACTAATCCCTGCGGGTCGCGTTAAGATCCTTGCAGGCCTTCACCACAGCCTTTCTCTCCAACCACATCATTTCTCTTCAGCCTTGACACCTTGTACAGTAATTCAACTTCATTCCATCAATACTACAGCACAGTGGGAACCACTCAGGCTGAGCTTCCTTGCTGCTTCTACGTCAGCCTTGCAGGTTTGCAGTATCAGATTTTCGTCAAAGGACTCGCGATACCTTCCTTTACACTCCTAATAAATTGCGCGCAGCCGCTTTTGCATAATGGATTTCGACACAATGGTGATAGATTCGGAAGCCTCTGGGCCTTCCGTCAAGATTACAGAGGTAGTGCTGTCTTGAGGCAAGGGGGCTTGGTAAAGCTTACGCGCACATACAGGCTGGCGCAAATCACGTCGATTTCGAACTCGAGAATGTTGATCTCGCCTTTGCCAATTCACTGCGCCGAGTCATTATGGCTGAGGTCCCAACAATGGCAATCGACACGGTGGAGATAGAGGCCAATACATCCGTCCTGGCAGATGAGTTTTTGGCACATCGCCTCGGTCTGGTTCCGCTGATCTCAAAGAACGTGGAGGACGTGAACTACACACGCGATTGCGCTTGCGAATCATATTGCGATCAGTGCAGCGTTGTCCTATCCCTGCAAGCTCGGTGTACAAGTCAAGAAATCATGAAGGTCTATGCGCGTGATCTGGTCGTCGAGGTGGCTGGAGCAAACCAGTGGGTAGGAAATCCAGTTATTACGGACCCAGAGGGACAAGGAACCGTCATTTGTAAGCTGCGCCAGGGGCAAGAGTTACGAATGAGATGCATAGCGAAGAAGGGAATCGCGAAGGAACATGCAAAATGGGCTCCCACGTCTGCAGTTGCTTTCGAGTACGACCCCAACAACAAGTTGAGACATACGGACCTGTGGTACGAGGCGGATCCAGCTACTGAGTGGTAAGATATAAAATGTTTGACTAACGGAGTTCGCTGACACCATCTAGGCCAAAGAGCAAGTACGCTGATTGGGAGGAGCCGCAACAAGAGGGTGAACCATTTGATTATGATGCCGTACCAACCAAATTCTACTTCGAGGTTGAGAGTGCAGGTAACTTGGAGCCGGATGCCATCATACAGCAAGGGATCAAGGTCATGCAACAGAAATTCGCCTCGGTCATCCAGGATCTTACCGAGGGCGATGAGGACATGAACGGTGCCAATGGACATGGTGGCTATCAGGATGGACCAAGAAGCCCAGATATCAACATGAATGGTGGACAGAACTGGCAAGACCCGGGGTACTCTACACCATATGGGGCAGGCTCTAACCAATGGGCCGGGAACGGGGCAGCGACTCCTTATGGCGCAACACCATATGGCCAAAACGGAGCGAATGCGTGGAATTAGAGCTTCCGACATGGTAGATGTGCATACTCGAGGATCGCAAATGGGTGGAAATGGTTCTTGTTGCACCTGACGATTCGGATTTATTTGACATCTCTCGCGGCACGCGTTTTCGGATCATCACAGCTTTTATTGGCTGTAAAACTTCACGGGATGTCAACCTCCCGTCCACATTCCAGGCCTTCACCAACGCCTATTAGTAAGGCTGATCATTGTACTACCACTACTGGATAACTGTTCAAGGCGTTAAGGAAACTTGAGCTGGAAAAAAGTGCCCGAAACAGACCAGCATGATCAATGATACCCTACAATACAGAACAAACGCCCTTACACGCTGTTGAAGTTTCCATGCTCTCAACTCCCCCCAGTTATCAATACAAATACGCGTCCCAAGAACTATAACTATCAGTGACACAGCAGCGTATGTACTCTAACCTCATCAAGCATTAAGAACCAGCTCAGATCGGCTGTTCCGTTTCCTCAATCCCCTTCAGCTTCCTGTATAATTTCTTATGTTGTTCCAGGAAGAGGAACGTCGCAATCGTATGAGGTCCCAGGCGTATAAAGGACGGCACCCAGCCCCTAAACATCCACCCCACGCCCTCCATTTTGTAAACATCCGCCAGCAGCGTTGCGAGCCCTTTACTTTCATGACTGCTCATGACCCTTGTCTTGATGACATCCACAGGCGAGCATACCGTGGTAGCCACAAACCCCGCAAGAAACGACGCTGAAAAGTGCGTCTTGAGATTGTCCTCCATAGGCGTATACTCGATCAACACGCTCTTGAACCCATCATAGGACGCCAACTGGCTGGCCGTCATTAGCAACGCCCTCATACTATTCGGCCACACGCCTCGGAAGAGCGCCTTCCACCCTTCCTCCCGCGTCATGCGCACCAATCCCTCTACGGCATTCTTGTAGCTCCGCCTCTGCCTCACGGGCAGCGCGGCGTCGTGCTGCATCCGGACATTCAGCACATCGGCCGGATTGCCTACCACGCCGCCGATAAATCCCGAGGCGGACGCCATGGCGATCAGCGTTGGGAATGTGGGCTTGGAGCTCTGCGCGGACTTGAGCTGCTCGTAGATGCCGAAGCGCGTGGTAGAGTAGGTGATCTGGCGGAGGAGGGATGCGCTAAGGCCGCGGTAGAGACCGAGAACGCCGTCTGTTTGCATGATATGCCCGAAAGTCCCCACCATCGTTTTGGGCGCATTGCCGTGGCGGGTTTGGAGACGGACCTGGGCCTGTTAGTGGGCTCTGCTTCTGATGTCGAGTTTTCTGCATACCTTGACTGTAGACTGTTAGCGACTGAATATAAGTTGGACGGCAGATCGACTAGGGTACGAAGCATACCCAGATCCAAAGGATGCGTCACAAATGCTGCAAAACAACTCGCGCTCCCCCCGAACCAGAATGGATACCTCACTGTGTCTCTCTTCGCAGGAGTTCTTTTGCATACCTCCTTGGACACTTTCTCGGACGGCATGCTGACGCTTGCTTAGATCTTTACATTCCGTGCAGGTGCAGCAAACATGTAGATTATGAAGAGATTCGGCGCAGAAGATGGAGTTGGATATTCACTATCAGGAACCACAATTAAAAGTGTCCGTGAGAGCATGAGGACCCGCTATTATTTGTTGCGTCTCATATGTAAGGTGGCTTTCGCTCGTCCACATAGAATTTGTTGCTGTGTTGATATCTCTCTAGATTTGGGAATGGCGTAGGTTTAGCCGGAGAATGAAGAGGGATTTGAAATAGGCATGGTATACTAAATACATGCTTCCAAGGATATAGTAACGTTCTTCCGCAGAATATTGCAAGGCTTCACCTCCCTTGGATGTGCGTCATCGAGCGTTTCGGAAAGGAAAAACTTTACGCCATCTGAGCTCTGAGCTTATCTTTCCAGGAACGGCAAACAGCTAGTCACGTCCAACATGCGGCTTCATGTATGGCGGAAGAACATCTCCAGAGGCAATGAAGCATTTTCCTTACTCGCTGGCTTAGGAAATATTACTTCTACGCGGATTAGGAGATATACACAATGCCGGCATAGCTCATCAGGTACGTCAAAGTTCTATCAGTCTGGCCCAGCAACTTACAATCCAAGCTCCCAAACCCACCACAGTAAATCTTCTAGGCAAAATTTACCCAAAAGATAATTGGTACAATCTTCCAGACAGTATAGAGAATTCTCTTTCACGGCGTCTTCACGTCCAAGCCGACCATCCTATCTCCGTCACACGCTCCATCATCGAATCCAAGTTTCCCTCCGCTATCTACAAGTACCACAACACCTTCTCCCCAGTCGTCACTACGTACCAAAACTTTGACTCCCTTGGCTTTCCTCTCGACCATCCGGGCCGCAGTAGAACAGACACCTACTATGTGAACGAGAAAACCGTTTTGCGAACCCATACCAGCGCGCATCAAGCCGATGTCTTCCGGGCAAACGAAAGCGAGGGCTACCTGATATCAGCAGATGTTTATAGACGAGATGCCATCGATAGGAGCCATTACCCTATCTTTCACCAAATGGAAGGAGCACGGATGTGGGATCGGAGGAAGGTTTCCAACGGCGATATTGCAGCTGCGGTGTGGAAGGATATAGCAGCACTACCTACGCATGGGATGAAAGTCGATGACCCGAACCCACCTACACACCCTGAACGTAATCCCTTGCAGAAGGATCACTCGTTTGAGGAAGCTGAGGCTATTGCTGCGCATCTGAAACGATCCTTGGAACTCATGGTTGTGGAGATCTTCTCGAGGGCGAAAAAGGCTGCGCTAGCTACTGATCCGGCGTTTTTGGATGAATCGCTGAGGATCAGGTGGATCGAAGCCTACTTCCCATTCACGAGTCCATCGTGGGAGCTGGAGATATTCTGGCAGGGAGATTGGCTTGAGGTTCTGGGATGTGGGGTTGTGAAGCAGGACATCTTAGCGAACGCAAATGTGCCCGATCAGCTTGGATGGGCATTCGGCATAGGTTTAGAGAGGATAGCAATGCTTCTTTTCGAAATCCCGGATATCCGGCTTTTCTGGTCTAAGGATGAGAGGTTCTTGGGCCAGTTCCGGGGCCTATCTGAAAACCTGGATAATTTGAAAAGATTCGTACCATTTTCGAAATACCCAGTGTGTTACAAGGACGTTGCATTCTGGCTGCGCTCTTCGTCGTCCACGGCTGGAGGTAACACTGCAGCTGATTTCCACGAGAACGATGCAATGGAGATCGTGCGAGGTGTAGCAGGCGATGTGGTGGAAGATGTTCAGCTGACGGATGAGTTTGTGCATCCCAAGACTGGAAGGAAGAGTATGTGCTACAGGATCAACTATCGCAGTCTGGATCGCACATTGACGAATGAGGAGGCGAATGCTGTTCATGCGCAAGTCCAGAAAGAGCTGGTGGAGAAGTTAGGTGTGGAGTTGAGGTAGTAGAGCAGCGCGTAGATGGAGACAGACGCAGCATCTATGAAAGGCAGCATTGGGAATGGGTAATGAAGGTAACGAAGATGTACGATATGGTGATTGAGGGGGGGGGAGGATAAATTGTGACTACCTGTTTACTGTAGGTATATTACTGTATACCCGAGTAATATCTCTTGAAAACTTGGTACTTGTTCTTCCGTATTACGGTAAGAACCATAATAGCCTCTCGAACCTAAATTACTAGGGTTGGTTCGTACCGCCTCCTGATTTATGGTAAGAGGTCTCGCTTGACAGCTTCTGCTGCCAGAAATGTTGGGCTCAACCCCGCATACGTCATGGAAATGGTACTTGGCTTCAGGTCCCACCACCCTCAACACTGAGATTCTTCTGCAAAGAACACTTCTATTTTCTCACTTCCCATTGACAGCAGAAAAATTCCACGGAGCAAAGAGTCAATATGTCCAAAGCAACTAACACGAAACTGATGGACACTGAGCCGGGTGGGGAAAACACGCAGTAAGTCTTGCTCTGCTCTATCTTGCATCGAGTCAATACCTGGATTGCGTGTTAACTCAACGGGTGACAGATACGAATCTCAAAATACATTTACCCAACCTCCCAAGAAATCAACTGGGCAATTCGGTAGTAGGCCCTCCCTGGCTTCCTCTTCTCCCCCCTCCCCCATCCATCTACTTTCTACCTCGCTGAATACCCCCACCAGCAGACTCAAACGAAACAACTGAGGCAGAAGTCCAGCAAGCAACAGAGAAACGCGAGCGCGGCGAGAAGACAGCAGAGAAGATCAGGTACGGAGAGGCGATTAGTGAGCATGGGTTTGGAGGCGAGACGGTGGGGAACTCGGGAGAGGCGGGCGCTGGGGAGGCGCCTCTGGAACAGAGTAGGAGAGAGCAGGGGTATGGAGGTGGGAGTGGTGTAGGGGGATGAACTCGAATTTCAAGTGTAAGGAAAGACCAAGGGGGGAGAGAGATGCGAGAGGTGGGATTTCGCGGTGCTCAAGGTTGTAAGCATAGGTGGATATGGTGAACACACACTCATACACGAGAAATACAAGCAGATGTCCCCTCATCACGCCTCAGTCTTTTCTTCAGTCATGCTGCTCGGCATCGAAAAATGTTGACCAACAGACCAAAACAATCGTGATTAGAACGTCGTCTCATTGGTCACTGTCGAAGGGGGTAGCGACGGGAGTACCCAGTTAATCGTGAAGCGAAAAGCTTCGACTGCGGAGTAAACAAACATAATATGGCCCTCTATACGCGGATATCCGTGCTACCGACGACCTCCCAGGTCTAAAACTAATTGTTGGAGCGCTCTGTAATTGTGGCACACGTGTTTGCTCGGGGGAATCTAGAGATTAAGGCGCTTGCTTACGATGTCGCTGACGGCTATGTAGCAAGCGCCCGCTTCCCCTCGGTTATTTACCATCGGTCATTTTCAATATTTACCTTCTGAATCTGACTTGCGCCGCGTTCCTTGGGATACTAGTCTATTATCACGCGAGTATCAGGGTTAGGTCAGTCTCCAGGAAAGAATATGCGATCGCTACTGTCAAATCATCATCTGTTGAGGCTACTTCATTGTATCCTCACGAATAGACATGGCCCGTAATATGGCTTGTGGCCGGGAAGGTAGGGAAACGGGACACTCCAAATTTTGAATTTCTCTGCCACTACTCTTATTCTGAGAAGGCTCTACCATTTGCCGACATCATGCTCCTGAATCCTCTGGGTAGCTCTGTTGCTATCAGCGCTGACCGACAGGAGCTCGTCCATCTGTGCCTGGCTCATTGAGATGCTCTTGCCGCTAACCCACCACCTCTTACCCTGGGTACAAGGAGGCGTGGTCAAGCTCCCTCTGTAGGTCCAGTAGTTCTTCAGGTTGCCACCCTCGGTCAACGCCAAGCTCATGTCAATCGAGTCCATCTTGACCTTCGCTTTAGAGGTGATGGCTGGGATGTTAACCGTGCTGGAGACGAGGAACTGCTTGAAGAACGGTGACTCTTTGCCAACAACGATGGGAAATCCAACGACACCTTTGGGCACACCGCTGATATCACCGTGGACGAGATGTACTTCGGCAGCGGTGGCCTTGCCATCGATGGTGTGCTCGGATGCAGTGTGTGTGTCTGTTTCAGCGTTAGGACTAGCTGTCTTATTGTAGGATGTAAAAGTACAGAGGAGGGTGTCAAAAGTTCGGTTGGAAACTTACGGAATCCCAGGAGATAATAGACTGTGTTGTTGACCGTGAATGTTGGGGTGCTGCTGGTGTCATTGAAATCGAATGAAGGTCCATAGCCCCAATTCTTGAGCGTGCCATCTGTGACAAATTCAGTATTTTTTTTTAATGACTGAAGATTTTGGGTCGGTTTTGGGATCTGGTTCTAAGACATGATAGTAGGGCATGTCTCTAGATTGGATCCGATGATACCGAAGAAAACAGGAGTGACATGTACATACGAGCGGGGATTGTGTAGTCAAATTTCGGAGCATAGACTGTGGAGAAGTTTCCACCCTTCAGATCGATAGGAGACTGCATCGTGCCGTTGCCGCACAGAGGAGCGTCTAGTGATCATTAGTCAACCCTCGAATTGAGGACCGAAGAACCGCTTACCTGTTGCCCACGCTGCTTGGTCGTCGAAATCCCACGCTCCCGCGACGACTTCGTCGTCACGCTTATCGAACTCCGACGATGGTGCGTGATCCGGGCAGGCGAGGACACGGCTGAGCGCTGCAAGAGTGACGATGGTGCGAAACATGGTTGAGACAAGTATGTTGCCAACTGGCGATCAAGTGTAGGAATGAATTTTTTTGGATGGGATGAAACGACAGACCGGGCGAGAAAAGAGGGTAGATGGATCGAGAAAAGAGTGTCGATGGTGGTGAGGGAAAAACATGAGCATAGCTACCAGACTTACTTATACACCATCCCCTTTCCACTCGAATCTATTTCTGTCCGCTGGCTCAGGTTTCAACGGTACCATCGTCTTTGACTCGGTGATAATCTTGATTGTCTTCTCTCCGCTTGGGCGGGTTCTTGATGCGAGAAGCGCTTGAGTGTCATCTCCATGTTTAGCAATCAAGAAACTCGGCAGATCCGTTGTCTCGACAGCACACTTATCGCTTGAAACATGGAAGCCTATGATAGATATTAGAATTCTAGATTTGTTTCGTCGCATCTATATTGATCGTTCCTTGGGTTCTGACCTGGTCGCAGATGACAGATGAGATGTCCCGGCGTGACTTTCCTTGTATTCCAAATACGACTTCTGAGATTTGACAATTGATTGAAGCAATGCCTCCGCCGCCCCCTATCAACATGCCCACAATTTTTCAGATGGTATTGTTGATTATTACATAGTGATCCTAGGATAATCAAATAGCACAAGGCTCTCATTCGAGTTTTGGAAGCTACAGATTCCCCGCATACTCGGCAGATTCTTGCAACTCGCTTGTCCGGAGTCTAAGTGTCAGAGCGGTAAGCCCATAAATAAATATAATTAAGGTGCTGAATTCAAGTTTGGAACCACGTTAGGGATAAAGCTGGTTCGCGAGAATGCTAGATGGAGTACTGGTGGTCTAGAGCACAGCTTCTATCTTTCTTGGGAATTCGAACAGAAGCGGAAGACTTACTCTTTTTTCGAATTCGATGTAAACACCTTCAAACGCCAAGTAGTGACGCAAATACGGTATTTCCGGGTATTGCCCTGATCAAGCAGGCCCTCAACCGCTTACATACTTGCAAGACCATACCTGGATGTCTTGGCCGTCGTCAGTTCAGAGGCAGTTCAGGCTTGACGGCGTGGCAGTTCAGGCGTTTGAGATTGGCAACTCGGCGAGTTTGGGGAGTTTGAAGAGTGATTGTTGGCGAGATTTTTCCATGCGAGTGGTCAGGAGATTGACCTTGTCCAGAGGCTCAAGAGACTCTAGATCTGAGAGACCAGAAATCATAGGAGGCTGCTCTTTGCAACTAGGAATCTTACACTAGAATGCGAACATATTGATAGCATTGATCTCATTGACTCAATCGACTTGTGCCTTGCTCTTGCCGTCGCGCAGATGGACTATACTTTGGCTTCCATGCACGCCACTGTCTCGAGTTTCAATGTCAAGATGGGTTGTCAACGCGTCAAGCTCTTTGGATTTAGTTGATATGGGGAGCTTAAACAGGTCTTTGACAGCGCTATTGCACATTCCTAGGTAGGTGTCGACGGGTCGGAAAAGAGGAAGCCTGTAGATCTTCGTGAAACCGACAAGGCAATCAAATTGAACTACCGATGGATTTTCTGACGGAAAAATAATCTCATCTTGGTATGAAACCATCCCATAATATATGTCAGCGAGTCTACTCGTGCATTCGAACAGCCAATGCGTGAGCTGCAACAGAATTTAGCCTCTACCTAAATTTGGAACAGGTTACTGAGGACATCCCACCCACTTTCATAGAGTGTCTCACAAACAGACAGCAGCAAGGAAGGAAAAACCAACCAAGCTCTTTGCTCTTCTTGGAACGCAAATGCCATATTATTCCTGAGATTAGTCCTGGAGTATGCGTGGTTACCGAGTCAGGACACAACCCGACCACGTACTAAGCGAGAACTAAGCGAGACTGTTTTGAAACCCGCTGCTCTCCTTTTCGTGCCGGCTGAAATATCGTGAAGACTTTAGAAAATGCTCCCTTCCTATCTGAACTTCCCATTATGAGTTATGTACGTAGCGATTTGAGCGCTTATGATGGTCATTACTCCAGGAGAATGATGCAGTTGGAAATGCTCTCCCTACGCCGTCTCCTGAGCATTTGTATAGACGCGCAGTAGTGATCAAATGAATAAAAGATCGGTTTATGTACGCTTCAACACAGCGTGGCTTCATGTAGGTACACAATCAGCATTTGGTACCAAGTTATTTTTGGCAAATCAATCAGGCCAAAATTACTTAGTCAATGTTTTGTAGCCTAGTTAGTCTGGAAAAAACTTTTGGTGTGAAAAGACAAGATTGAAAGATAAGTATTTGTACCGTATAAATCTTGCTGATTCTTATGTGTCATTTATTTGTATTTCCATTGCTGAATTCCTTATAGATAACAGATTCGGTAACAATATGTTACATGTAGTATTAAGTAGCCTAGAATCAATTCTTAGACTATGTCTTGCATTGTAGAAATTACTGAACCTTCAGAGCCACACAATCCCGCCCGCTTTCCCATCTTGAAAGTCTCTCCCTACCGCCCTCCCAGCTGTTAAAATATCGACTAGGAGTAGGTCAATACAAATCACAAGAGAAAGCTAAAGGAAGACCAGGAAGGAGCTAATGGCAAGACGACATAGGATGAAGAGCGACAAGAAGGCAAAGGAAATAGAAATATCAGCATAGATTATGGCTTTAGTCACACAGAAGACAAAAAGAAAACATAGCAGTCTCATCCTCCAGGTCTACAACTTTATGACACCTGTTCAATATCCAATCAAATACCATATCGCCCACACACGCAGCGGTCAAATTCAGTATCTTACCTGGTATCTGACAGCTTTATCGAAGGAAACCTGGAGCTCGGCAACTCGCCCATAAAGAGACAGCATAAGCTTGTCGGATGTTGTCTTGATTCCCTTGGCCAGTTCCGCTCTACAAAAGCTGTATTGCGTCCAAGGAGGAGTGATAGGCGACTAGGTGTAAGGCTCTTATGCCTTGGAAGCCTTCCTATTGATGCACATGAGTCGTGGTTGGCGATGTTTCTTCCTCAACTAGAAGGGGCCGATTATAGAAGCTCGGTTTCTGCTTGGTGCCCAGGGTCATGACGACCTCATCTGAATACCAGGGCCAGGGCAATTTAGCACGCGGACAAAGCTCAGTTTGCCTAGTTCTTCTCAACGTATTACTTGTCGTTTAAAGCTTTCCCAGAAGAACTTCCACGGTGTTGCAGAGATTGCTTGTAATTCACTTGCGCAGGCCTGTATGCATGTTTGTCGGCAGCGTTCAGGAGGTGTAGGCTGAGGAACTTGATCCTCGAGCACATGACATCAGATTTGGTGGACCTTGGGTTTCAAATCGAATGTAGGCTGCAATCGGGTGCTTGACTGCAACTCACGCCGAGGGGGGAGATTACATTTAGCTGGTCTGTTGTTACACTGATTTCATACCCTCGTCAATCATCCTATCTCAAGCCCAGCAAGAACTTTCCACCACCCTCCTTGCCACCCTCTCCACCACCCGGGAGATATGTCACGTTAGGATTACTAGCCAGGGTATGAGCAATCTCTCTGCTAGCCTCGATTCTTCTGATCATGATCAACCCATCACCAGCCTTGGCAACCGCCTTGCTGATCGTATCTGCCGACTCAGCCTCACCCTCGGCACGGATAACGTTGGCCTGTCTCTCTTGTTCCGCCTTCTCGACAATAAATCTCGCTCTCTCGGCATCCTGTTGCGCGATTTGCTTCTGCTCGACAGCTCGCGTGAACTCCTTGCCGAAGGTCATGTGTGTGATGGAGACGTCTTCAAGGGCAATGTTGAACTCTTGAGCGCGCTTGAGGAGATCGGTTCGAATTCTATTGCTGACGGCTTCGCGCTGGGTGATGAGCTCTGCGGCGTCGAATTGGGCGACAATAGCTTTGAGGACCTCGTTGCCGATGGAAGGGAGCACTCTCTCGTCGTAGTCTTGGCCAAGATTCTATTGCTATCAGTACAATCACCCTCGTTTATGCTCACTAAAGACATACCTGGTAGATTTTTGGCAAGTTCTGCACCTCCGGTCGGTGCAGGACTCTCAGAGTCAAGCTCACCATCTGCAAGTCCTTACTTCCGGTCGTCGTAGAAATGTTTCTTGGCTTGGTCCGAACATCGTAAATGATGCTCTTTTGCAACCAGGGGATCAGGAAGTGTGTGCCCTCGTTCACAACCTTCTCCTGCACACCAGACAATCGATCAAAAATGACGGCGCGAGTACCACCCTTTACGTCGTAGATGGATGCCTGGGCGAACGAAGCTCCAAGAGCAAGAGGCACGGCGTACTTATACAGGGATTGCAGTGCTTGAGAAGCCATCTTGATAAGAGGGAGTAGATGACGGATTGGTGTGAAATTCGAGGAAAAGACGAGTCAGATAGCAAGTACCTATTGATCTTGGAGATCGTCTTTACATTTTCGCGCTAACGAGCCTGGGGCACGGTCTTGGCGGAGCTATCCGGACCTCATTTCGACTACACAACACAATCGTTCCTACTACCAACCTACATTGA
Source organism: Diplocarpon rosae (assembly GCA_032760415.1). Lineage (NCBI taxonomy): Eukaryota > Fungi > Ascomycota > Leotiomycetes > Helotiales > Drepanopezizaceae > Diplocarpon > Diplocarpon rosae. Next base: position 2,630,892 of record JAUBYV010000004.1, read on the forward strand.
ACGTCTAACCGATCCTCTACACAACAGACAATATGAGACCCTCTCAGATACTGCGATCAGGTGGTGGTGCACCAGTTGGTAAGCATGGAAAGTGAGTACACTCTGTGTGGCAAGGATGGAAAGCTCTTCCTGGACATTCCGATGAATGGCTGTAGAGCTTTTGTGACGGCATTGAGGCTACGGGGTATTCGAAGTGGACAGATGCTAATTCAAGCTATCGAATAGGTACTTGGGGGAGTGGGGAAACCTGGGTGAGTGCTGAGAGCTCTTGAGCTGCGTATTTCTCTTTCGCTGGAGTTGCAGCAAATACCTCGACCGATTAAGTTATTCCAATCAACACGTGTGCATGATATTGAGACTCTCTAATGGGGCTGCGGAGCATCTATCTTCATGAGGTCGTAGATCTTGACCGGGTGACGGGAATGGAGATATTGCTATACATGATGGGCCATAAGCATATCGAGCGATCACGAGCGATTCCAGCTTTCTCGCGCCGCGCTCAATGGGTGATGGACGGGTCACGTATGCAGCTGGATTATTCTCTGTTACAGATGAGCACTATCTCTGAATTGATCCCACAACTCGATTCCACACTCGACGAGCAGCTATGAAAATATGGCAGCGAGAGGTCTCCGCATCAACCTGGAGGGACCTGGATATACATATACCAGGCAACGACTAATGCCTTTTACTTAGGTTCCCAACCTCAGAAGGGCATAGCCTCCTACTCACTCAGCGCCAACGCCCAACGCCCTCTCGCTGGTGCTTTCCACGCCGCCATCTTCAATACTTGGAGACGATTCAGCAACCAAGTCCTGTACTTCGCACCCCCGCTCATCGTCGGTTATCTTGCTATGCAGTGGGCTGTGGAGAGGTTCGTTTTCACGAATTTTTTATTCGGCAATCCCTCACCGAGGTATCCGCCCTTATCTGCGTATTCGACTGACAACTCTGCAGGAATGAATATCTGAACTCCAAGGCAGGCCGCGCCGAGTTTGGTGAGGAGGAGTAGAGATTTTCGAGATGGACGTGGGGCTGTACAGTAGTAGATTGCGTTGAAAGGATCGTGTAGAGAATTCTTGTAATCTTGGTGATGATGTGATGTAGTCGCTGCTCTCCATGGCTCATGTGGGTGTTTCCCCTCTAGCATGGGTATCGTACGTGGAATGGCTCTGTTCCTCAGGGTGTCTTTTTATCCTTGCGTGAATTCCTCCAAAAGATGTTGATGCTCCGTTATGTAAGCAAGTATCAACGAGGCGATCTGTGAGAGTCAGTGACCAGCCGAGTCCAGTCAAGTCAGCTTCACTACCGACTCATGGACCAGGAGCTTTCAGACAGGCGTGGGAAGAATACACTCTCCCCGGTGTCCCGGCCCCAGGAAGATCGATCATCGTCGCGGAGGAGAAAAAGAAGTGATTTTGCGGCGCGGTCGGTCGATGATTGCTTTGCCTGATGTTACCTGACGAGTAGCTGGGTAGTGCGCGAGGATTTCGGGATTCGCGCTTTCGCCCTCTGCAAGAGCCGAGAGACCATGGCCCCGCTGAGCAGGGGAATGGAAAAATGTCCCATCGTCGTCAGTGGCGTCCAACCTATCTCCTTTCTTGCATCTTGCATCTTCCATCTTCTGCACTTTGCCTCTCGCCTCACCTCAACATGTTTCTCCCGGGTTCTTAATCTGTGATTTTTCTTCATTTTCTTTCGCCAGATCATGAATCGGCATCCACCTTTTTGTCATGTGACGGGAAGCAGAACAGGGCGAGGCGCGGCCCAATCTCTCGTATAGGTGATTGACATACATTTTGTCTCCTCATCACCATTCTCTTCAACGAAGAGATTTGTCCTTGTTCCCCGTTGTGCTATGGCTGTTCGGCGGCAAGGCCAGCTACAGCTACAGCCACATGCTACACCAAGTATATATATATATATATATATATGACTTCGGGCCGACACCCGTGTGATCTGCTCGAGCTCTTATATAGCAGTATATCATTATCCTGCTTGATTCTCTCATGCTGGCCCGTAGCAACAAGCTTGGTCGCCAAACACCGAGGCCGAGGCCGAGTTGATGCGAAGTAACTGTTTCCGCATTACTCATCATCGAGATGGCTTCCTCCCTCAGAAGCTACGAGGTAGCACTTGGTCCTCGTAGCTCTAGGTGATATATATTAGGAGCGCCCCAAGTCTCACATTCTCATTCCATTCTGCATCAAATCACTATTGCTTTTTTCTTTTTTTTGGTTTTGTGGAAAATCTTTGGACTCGGAGTTAACAAGGCTGAGTGTATAACTCCGACCATTACAGCTTATATCGTTACATCCACAGCTCATTATCGCATCGACCCTGCTCATCTTCTAAGCCCTCTCCTCCTCTACGATTCTTCCGTACTTGCAGATCCATAGCTCGTTGTCTCTCCACCCCTTTGCATAATCTTACCCGAGCTCGAGGCACAATTTGGCGGACAACACAATACTTTACTTGCCCTGTAGACCTGCTTTGCCCACTGCTCTTCTCGCTCTCCAAGATGCGCGCCTCCACCGACACCGACACTACGCATGTTCCGTCCAGGACTAGCAGTCTCGAACATCCCTCAGGCACTGACAACCCGCCTGACCACCTCGCGACCTTGACAGAGAAGCCTACCAACATGTCGAATCTCGAAGAATCGCATGACGACCTTATCCTCGGTCGACACGGACCACGATTGCAACATGAAGACCGTGTCAATGATGGGGATGTTATCGAGAGTGATACGGTCAATAATAGCGAAGACGAGAAGGACCTGGAAGCTGGCGCTCATACGAAAGCCGGGGAGTCAAATAAGAGGGAAGAGAAGGACCCAAATCTGATCGAATGGGATGGGCCGGACGATCCGGAAAATCCAATGAACTGGGCGCCGCGAAAGAAGTGGACGGTGACTGTCATGCTGGGCCTGATGACTTTTTGCGTTACATTCGCTTCGTCGGTTTTCAGCAATGCTACAGTCTCAGTAGCTGAGTTGTACCATATCTCGACCGAGACTGCGACACTCGGCACATCGTTATTTGTCTTGGGATTCGGCTGCGGGCCTTTGGTAAGCACCCTGGCCGTAGTCTTTCACACGATATTGACAAGTCTTCAGATTTGGGGCCCAGGATCCGAACTTTTCGGCCGAAAGATGCCTCTCTTCTTCGGTTACTTTTGCTTCGCAATATTTCAAATTCCTGTTGCAGTTGCGCAGAACGTAGAGACAATAATGCTCGCTAGGTTCTTTGGAGGATGCTTCGCTTCGGCTCCCCTGGCTATCGTTGGTGGCGCGTTAGCAGATTTCTTCGGCCCGGTCGACCGAGGAGTAGCAGTCTGTGTCTTCGCAGCCGCTACATTCATCGGTCCAATCGCGGGTCCCGTGATGGGCGGATTTATCACACAGTCCTATCTGGGATGGCGGTGGACCGCCTGGATCACCCTGATTATGGCCGCGTTCTTTGGTACTATCGGTATTTTCCTGGTACCCGAAACAGCACATGCTAAGATCTTGCAATCCCGTGCAAAGCATCTGCGTTTTGAGACCAAGAATTGGGCCATCCACTCTCAGGCAGATACTACAAATACCGAGCTATCCGCGCTTGTAACGACATACTTCCTGAAGCCGCTTCAGATGCTGTTCCAAGAGCCGATCTTGCTGCTTATGACCATGTATATGGCGCTCATCTATGGCATCCTGTACCTGTTCTTCGAGGCGTATCCGATTTCCTTCCAAGAGGAACGACGGTGGAACCAGGGCGTAGGCGCACTGCCATTCATTGGCATTCTAATCGGGGTTTTACTGGGTGCGATCACGATCACGTAAGCGTCCTCCTCAATGCCCTCCATCCCCTTCATGGATAGGAATCTAATTTTCACATCAGTGTCGTAACCAAAACCCGATTCGCTCGCAAACTCCAGAAACACGGGCGCGTCATCCCCGAGGAGCGACTCCCACCCATGATTCTCGGCTCTATTATTTTGCCCATCGGTCTTTTCTGGTTCGCCTGGACGTCGTCACCAAACATTACCTGGGTGCCACAAGCCATCGCTGGGATTCCCATAGGTTGGGGTATTCTAATGATTTTCTTACAAGGGTTGAACTACATCATCGACGTGTACATGTGGCACGCCAATTCCGCGATCGCAGCAAACACCCTGCTGAGATCGTTGGCTGGAGCCGGATTTCCTTTATTCGCTACCGCGATGTACCACACGCTCGGTGTAGCCTGGGCGACGAGCCTGCTAGGGTTCCTGTGCGTGGCTATGATACCGGCGCCGATCCTCTTCTTCATCTATGGGTCGAAGATTAGGAAGATGAGTAAATTTAGTCCTTCTGCTTAGAATAGTGAGCAAGAAATATTGCGAGTCGGAGGTTTATTCACATTTGGGCTTTTTTTGGGGGGATGAGATGGACTCATGTAGGCGGTTGATATCATGAGCAAGGCGTTCGAGGCTATTAGGTTGCTTCGTATGTATAGCTAGGTAATGCTCTGTTAAATGGCGATATAGCGCGCGAGGAAGTGGAACGTATCCATGGTGTTGATAGGGCATTACCTAGCTATAGCTTACGAGCCCCTCATCCCTGTGAATCGCACCCGATTTGTCACACAGAGTCTTCCCCTTGCCATATTGCAAGGCTGTGGGACGACCTCGACACCACGTCAAGGCAACCCTTCGAGGAAATCTCGATTTATTTAATCGAAGAGCGGCAGAAAGGTGTCGGAATCTCTCACTTACTTCTCGAGTCTTTTATTAGAGCCTCGAAAAAACCTAACTTCTCTCTCCTCACTCTAGTTATCGAGTCCTCTACGTCCTCGAATCTTCAACTTATTTTCACACCGAATTCGACCAACTCTTCTCCTTTAGACCACTTCTCTACAGCTCCACTTATTTCGACAAATCCTTCTTCGAACCTATACCTCGAAGACATGTCGACATTCATTTCAGTTCAATTGCTTGAGGCGCAAAAGCTCAAAGGTACCGAGAATTACGAGCGATGGAAAGACCGTATCATGAATATCGCCAGATCAAATGGCATTCCGAAGCACGTGCATACCAAATCACGTACTCATACACCAATTGAAGTTGACGAATAGGACAGCATGGTTTCAGCCACTGCCTTGGACAACTGGGATAAATGGGACGGAGAGGAATCGCAGATAAAGCTTGCTATCACGCTTAATTGCAAGGCAGGTCCCCTCGCACATACCCAAGGCAAGAAGTCAGCTCTGGATATGTGGGAAGCTCTGCAAAAGCAGTATAAAGGCTCAGATACGGTTCTCGAATACAACGCAATTCAAACATACGTCTCGAACAAATACGGAGTCCACAACTCGCTAGAGGCATTCGTGGTTGCTCTCGAGCCGTTTCAATCACCAGTTAGAGGCTCTCTCTATTGCGCCACCAACAGAATGGAATCTTGTGATGTTTATCGCGGCTTGCTCAGAAAAATGGCCTATTTGGGCCGAGGGACAACGAATAAATTTGCGCTCAAAACCTCAAATCACTCTTGAGGCTCTCTTCGAAGGCTTCACTAACGAAGCTCGAAACACGACTGCGTCGTCATCAGAACAATCTGGCTTCGACAAGCAACTCCAGTCCAAACAGCTCTAATTTAAACCAAATCGATCAATTCCGCTCGCACTGCCACCACTGCTGATACAACTACTTCTCCAACTGCAAACTGCTCGTTTTTAAGATGTTCTCGTACTGGGAGAATGCTTGGTTGCTCTGTTGCATCAATCCAAGGGCGAAACTAATTCGACGCTAGTAACACAGCTTTGTATTGCTAGTAACTCAGATTCAGGGGTGCAGTCGCAACTGTAATACCGGTATAAAGCTAGGAATACGGTATATTATATGCTAGGTTGGTGAGCATCTTTCAAGGTCTCCCCAGAAGGGTGTTTCACTGGGAAATATGCCGGGGCGACTGTCACATGACGTGTCACATGCCATGCTACTTACCTCGACCCTGGTAGCTACTACAAGAATACGAGACAATTACACCACCGATACGTTTCACTTTCTCGTGCACTTTTATCGCCATTGAATAGAGAATTGCCCAGCTACAGTTTCGATTCAAAGCTATCAAGAGATAGCTTGACTCCGACTACTACAGCGCGCGAGCTGACTGACACTACTCGCAACAGTTTACCCCAGAGTCTAAACATTCTCAGTTGAGTGGAAACATTCCATATGAAAATCTGGTAGATTGAGAGCGTTCCTGATTGCAGGAAGTCCCTGAGAACTGTTCCAAGGGCTAGGGGGGCCGTCATTTGCTTACAAGCCGCCTCTACTTCTCGCTTAACCCGTTTCGAGCAAGCTCAATGTCAACAGAGCAGAGCCGACAAGGAAGCGAAGCATAACAAAAAGTTGATTTCGCCGCACAGTTCAGCTACAGCTATCTAGAATTGGTATTACGCTCTCATGCTACATTGATATGTTGGCTGAAAATCTTCGGCTATCAAAGACGAAAAACTCAAAGGCAATGGCATAGTCAAAAAAGTCATCTTAATTCACCTGAAGAACTGCACCTGTTTAGCAGATAGTATGATCTCCCATGCCATGACCATAGTTCCTCAGGTCGTGACGTATCGCATATTTATTGCCAAGATTATCACGTGAATATCTTTACGCGGTCTCGCGAGACGCGCATCGCGTACCCCAGCAATACCAACTCTTTCGTTATTTAGACCTCATCGCCACCACCACCCTATCTCCTCGTCCCACACACGACCCACGACAATGGCTCTCCTGGTAGACAAACACCGTCCTCGCTCCCTCGACCATCTAACTTACCACCCTGAACTCTCCAACCGTCTGCGCTCGCTCGTACGTTCTCTCACTCCCGTCAAACCTTCCTCAGCTAACCCACCCAGGCACAAAGTGGCGACTTCCCGCACCTACTCGTCTACGGGCCATCGGGCGCAGGCAAGAAAACGCGCATCGTCGCCACGCTCAAAGAGCTGTACGGGCCAGGCGTGGAGAAAATCAAGATCGACTCGCGCGTCTTCCAGACAACCTCGAACCGCAAGCTGGAGTTCAACATCGTATCCTCGGTCTACCACCTCGAGATCACGCCCTCGGACGTGGGCAACTACGACCGGGTCGTGGTGCAGGATCTGCTAAAGGAAGTGGCCCAGACGCAGCAGGTCGATACGTCGGCGCGGCAGAAGTTCAAGGTGGTGGTCATCAACGAGGCGGACCACCTGACACGCGATGCACAGGCGGCGCTGCGGCGGACGATGGAGAAGTACAGCCCGAACCTGCGGCTCATACTCCTAGCAAACAGCACGGCGAACATCATTGCGCCGATCAGGAGCAGGACGCTGCTGGTGAGGGTCGCGGCGCCGACCGAGGGCGAGATCTGCGCGGTGCTGGAGAGTAGTGCGCGGAGGGAGGCCTGGGCAGTGAACAAGGGCCTGAACAAGAGGATTGCCAGGGAGAGCGGGAGGAATCTGAGGAGGGCGCTTTTGATGCTTGAGGCGGTGCATGCGCAGAAGTGAGATATCCCTTTCCTTCGCCTCTCTGCTTTCCTTGACCTTTCCTCTCTCCACCATCAAACCCCGCTACTCAGCACCATCCCAAAAAAAAACCGAGATACAAACACATGTGTGAAAATAGCGCTAACAACACTCCTCCCCCTCCAGCGAGAAACCAACAGACACAAGCCCCATCCCGCCACCCGACTGGGAAGCCCTCCTCTCACAGGTCGCGTCGGAAATAATGGCCGAGCACTCCCCCGCGCGCATCCTGCAAGTCCGCGCCAAGCTGTACGACCTGCTCACGCACTGCATCCCCGCCACCACGGTCCTGAAGACGCTCACGTTCAAGCTGGTCCCGCTGGTGGACGACGTGCTGAAGGCGGACGTGGTACGCTGGAGCGCGTTCTACGAGCATCGCATCCGGATGGGCACAAAGGTTATCTTCCATCTCGAGGCGTTCGTGGCGAAGTTTATGCGGATTGTGGAGGAGTGGGCGATGGAGGGGGATTTTTAGGGCGTAGGGTGCTGCTTGGAGTACGAGCGATGGGGCATGGACGGAGTTTTGGGTGGGAATACAAGTGTGACTTGCGAGATATGATTGTGTCGTGGATACATTTTAGCGAGGCAATGTGTTTTGGCGCTTGGCCAGTAAACCACCATGACTACTGTATTTGTGTAGCATCCCTAATGGTTACGACGCTGCTAGTATGGCGTTTGATATGAGAAGCAGGAGGCACGTCCACCCTTAGACGAACTAACTCTCCCCAGATCCACCATGCTCGTCTGTTCCATCTTCGGCCATTCTAGCCCAAACTAAAACAACCCTCACTCAACCTCAACCTCTCCCTTTTCCAACTCCTCCCTCTCCCTCTTCCTCCCCGCCCCACTTTTTGTCAGAATCCTAACAGGCTCACTCTCCAACCCCCACGTAGCCACCCCTTTAGCTCCCGCCGGTATCCCCGCGACCACATCCTCGATTCCTTCCCCCGACTGAGGCGACTGGAACGCGCCGTCCTTCACGCTCCACCCATCTGCTACCATCTTTCTCCACTCATTCGCCAGGGCAAACCTCACCAAGTCGCCCGCGGCATTCGCATCTTCCTTGCTATCATGGCCCTCCATCTTCCCGTCGACCACAACCTGGATCTGCCGATTCAGGTGCGTGGCCATGAGCATCTTCAGGCCGTTGCGGAAGGGCAGCCCGGCCTTGTGCGGGAAGAGGAGCGCCGTGTCGATGATGGTGGGGTGGATGAGGCGGAGCACGTTGAGGTCGTTTTCGAGGCCGTGGCCGATCAGCGGGGTGCTTGGAGCGAGGAAGGAGAGCAGGAGGGCGCGGGCGGAGGCTGGGGAGGGGAGGATACGCAAGGGAGGTTTACCTGCGGACGACGGCGGGGAGGATGGCTCGGGAGCTTCAGGAGACCAAGGGAGAGCGCTGGCCATGTCTTTCGGCCAGACGCCCGAGTAGCGCGAGTTGAGATCGAGGAGAGGTCCAATGGGACGAACGAGCACGTCAAAGATCGGGTCGCCAGAAATCCAGGAGGTCGCAGTGAGGCGGATCAGTTCGAGCCCGTAGACGGTATATCCCATCTCCCCATCGATGCACACCGGATGGTCAGACGCCGCCTCTGGATTCTCGGGCGTCTTCTCAAAGTTCGAGATGGCGGCTAGTCTCTTCACCTCGGAGATCTTGAAGACATGGTTCTCGGACTGAGTGCAGCCGGTTGACTCTCCGACCGATTCGCCACAGCACCGGAAGAGCTTCTCGCGCTTGGCTTTTGGGTCGGCGGCAGATCGTTCGCGCCAGTACGGCTTGCCAAAGTGGTAGGTGCAGGGGCCGCCTGAGGTTAGCGCACCGTCGGACTCACGTCGCTCGGGGAAAACCTGGAAGCGGGATTTGCAGCGGTCACAATTCTCCCAGCCTTGCGCAGCTTCGATACCTGCTTTGGCAGTGGAAATTTCTTGGGCGGTAGGGATTGAGGTTACATAGCCGTGTTGGGCGAGCCCAGAGATGGGAGTGTAGAGTCTGGGGAGGAGTGTAAGTTCTTCCTTGATAGTCAGGCCCGTTTCGATAGGCTTAGGTGGTTCTGCGGGCTTAGAAGCTGGTAGGAGAGCGGCTTGCTTGGATCTTTCCTGCATAACTTCTTTCTTTCTTTCCTCGGCCCACTGGACCACCTTCATTCTTTTGTAGGTCAAGATCTTATTCTTGACGATATTCGAGTATACAGCTGCCGAAGCGGCAGCATCTTCCTCGAGATCAAGAGCTCTCCTAATGACGGCCTGGTCTGAAAGAATGAGCTCTTCCTCATCATCTTTGGCATCTTTGGCTAGCTCTGAGTTCAGACGCGCAAATTCTGTATGAAGAGCTTTGAGAAGCCTGAATCGCATATCGTGACCTGCTGGCGCAGGATACTTCAGTACACGTGGATTGAGACTCTCCTGCTTCAGCGGCGCTTTGATAACGGGGGGCTTGACTGCAGCCTTTGATGCAGAAGGCTTTTGAAGCAGAGACTTGCTCGTTGTCGACTTCACATTCTCGGATTTCCGCTTCAAAGGTGGTGGGGAGATATCCCGAGTGGCTGCACGGCTCGTACTCGATGACCTTTCGACCACCTTGGATCTCAAGACTGGAGTTTGCGACATTTCTTTGTCCGCCTCGGCAACCTGCAACGGTTTGACCGTCTCATCATTAGGCTTCTGTCGTTTACGCGGCCTCTCCTGGTCATTTTCGGCGTTCAACTGGCCTGAATGCGAGCTCATGACGGAATATTCTGCTGCCATTGTCTTTGGTTTGGCTTCAAAATGCTGGAAAATACATCTTGGGAGCATGCATGTTTCTTGGAATGGACAGGCAACTTCCGAGAACAAACCCTTGGGTGTGAACATCTCGCCTGAGTTCGGTTGAGTTTGAGCAAGGAAGGAGTGTATCCAAAGTGAGGTTTCTATCAATTGCCCATGGACACAAAATCTGATATTTTCGAGCTGGAATTACTGGTGAAGAGTTAATCTGTATCTATATTATGTGTGTTGATTGAATTGGTTGAAGACGAGAAGTCTTGGGACTGGGGCGAGAAGAGCGAACGAGTTTGGCGCAGAGTTTTCAGCGGGCATTAAAGCGGTATGCATTTATCTAGTCATGGTCGTATGTTACCAGTAATAGCGAGTTGCAAGGAGACATGTCGATTGAGAGATGGATTCAAACGTCTCCGTTGTTTGGATTGCGAGGACGTTACAAGCTCACCAGCCACACAGCTTAAGCGAGAGAATTTCAGCCTTAGTGGCTGAAGCTTGATAAGGATCCTTGGAATCTGAGCGGTGGGCTCGTGATTACTGCGCCTGTTCCTTCCTTTCTGTAGGAACTTGACGGGCAATTCCAGCCTCGTCTCGTTGATCGGGAAGAAAAGGAATGAAATTCTCTCATTTATATGCTCATCGTCGCCTCTTCTCCTCTTCTCCTCCTCCCCGTCTGCTCCTTAAAATTAAAATATACTTCTCGACTCTTCTCATCTCAGCCATCGCCGCACAATTTTTGTTGCATATCGCGTCCGCAGCTACAGCATCTACTCGTCATTGTGCAGCCCTTTGACTCGGTCGGCACTGTTAAGCCCTAACTAAGCCTTTCTGTAGAGTCGTCCGCGCCGTTCAGCCCACGCTGATCAGCAGTCTATCTCGAGCGTTGTCGAGATAGACGCCGACATCCCTCTTCCTACCGTCGCATTGCTCCCATTCTCGTTCTCCTCGCTGGACCGGGCTTTCCTGTCGGCTGCGACAGTCATGGATTATACCGGTGGAGGCTATGATGCGAAGCATCTCTGTGTGCTGGTTCATGGGTACGTCACGCCCGATTTTTTTATTGCTTCCTTCTGCAGAGCAAACCATCGTTCGCGGCTAAAAAAAAAATGATAGTTTGTGGGGTAACCCAAACCACCTCCAGGTGATGGCCGCATCCCTCCGAGAGAAATATCCCGCGGAAAGCCTTCACATTCTCGTCGCCAAGCGCAACAGCGGAAGCTTCACATACGACGGGATCGAGCGGGGTGGCGAGCGAGTCTGCCTCGAGATTGAAGAGGAGATTGAGAAGTTGGCTCGAGCTGGACAAGAAATCTCAAGGATATCACTGGTTGGGTATTCCCTTGGAGGGCTTGTTGCCCGGTTCACCGTCGGCTTACTTGATAGTAAAGGGTTCTTCGAAAACATCAAGCCAGTAGTATGTTATTCCAGCACAGAGCGAGATCCACATGGGAATCAAGGGCAGTGTCCAGATCCGCCGAGGCCGTCAGAACGCAGGACTGCAGAAGGTATGCTGACTTGGCTAGAACTTTACCACCTTTGCAACTCCTCATCTGGGCGTGCGCACCCCACTGAGAGGTTGGCACAATCATGTTTGGAACGTGCTGGGAGCGAGAACCTTGTCGGCTTCTGGCCGACAACTGTTTACCATAGACAATTTCAGAGACACGGGTATGCCCTTGCTAGAAGTACTCGCCGATCCAGAGTCTATCTTCATCAAAGGATTGGCAAAATTCCAACGTCGAACCCTCTACACGAACATTGTCAACGATCGAAGCGCTGTCTACTACACCACTGGCATTTCCAAGACCGACCCCTTCACGAACATAGAAAACATTAAAGTCAACTACGTAAAAGGTTACGAAGATGTGATTGTCGATCCAGAAGCACCAGTCGCCCCTCTTGATCCCCAGGAAACCGATTCGAGTCTTTACGGTACTCTGATCCGAAGCAGTCAAACCACAGTTGGTCGTTTACCATTCCTCTTGGCTATGATGTTATTTATTCCACTCGGAGTGGTCGCTTTTCTGCTCAACTCGGGCGTGCAATCTTTACGAAGTAATCGTCGAATAAGACTTCATGAACGAGGGCTAGCTGGCATCCAGCCCGGCAATTACCGAGTTCCGCTCCTCATCACAGGAATGCGAGAAGCAGTTGAAGACGTCTACGAGAATCTGAACAGCGCCCAAAGCAACGAATACCTCGTAGCCGGTACTGAAGAAGAAGCAGCCCAAGAGGAGCCAGGTTCGCCAATATTAGAAAGAGATCAGTCTTTTCATGGCCGTTCCAACCCACAGACTCCCCTTAGCAACCAGGAAAAGTCCGGAGAGCTGCAACACGATTCCCCAACTCTTGCCCTTGCACCGTACCAATTCCGTATGATCGCAGCTCTCGATTCCGTCGGCTGGCGCAAATATCCTGTCCATATCCACAAGGGGAAGCACTCGCATGCAGCTATCATCGTGCGAGCACCCGACAAGCCGACTCTTCAAGAAGGTCATGTTGTGTTCAGACACTGGCTTGACGAGGAGTTCATCCTGTGATCTACAGGGGAAATTTGGATAATCGGTCATCTCAATCAGATGGGAAATATTAGTGCTGGGTACAGTATGAAGGGCATTACATGTCACTAACGGTGATCTTTTAGCAGTCATTGTCCTTGTTTTTATTGAGTTCTATCTATGCGTGCTGCAACGGGTATTCTTACGTTGAACACGAGTTTTGCTTTATCTGTTTTTCAGCGTAGCCTAGCGTGTTTATGTAAATTAGCGAATAGAAGCTAGACAGAACCTCGCCTGCGCATACTCCTTTCTCTTTGTGGTATTTCCCACCCGTGTGTAGTTGCTGATTAGATGTATAATGAAAATTGCGCAATGAGAGCTGCAGCCCGTTCATTTACCTGGAGTCCCAGGAATAGACCTCACGACTCGAAACAGGTTAGGTTAGGATGAGTAGGTTGGATTGCTTCCTAGTTTCTACAAACTATAGGTTTTGGTATTAGTGTTGATTGTGTGACTGAATGAAAGTAGTAGGGAACTATTGCATTGGTTAATTACGTTTCGAAAAAGTAGTTCATTGTCGATTATTGTCGGAATAGTGGTGCTGCTGTGCTGAGGTAGCGTATCATTTCAGCTGGCCTCTATTCTGGAATGAATATATAATATAAATATGTATATATATTTGTTAGATTCCATCAAACATAGAGACGTATGTATATAAATGCATATATCCATGTATCTCATCTTCCCGACTCGAGGTCGAACACTTGTCAGAAGCGAAAATATAACAGTGAGAGTCAGGCTGGTGGTAGTTACTAGACTTATGACCAGGTATCTGGAATAGACGCTTCCGATCCCGAATCAAATCTGAAGTCGGAATCAGGCAGTATATCTAACTTCTGGTCTAACTTTTGTGTTTCACTTATGTGTTATGATGGGTGATATGGTTGTGTTGTAACCCGTGTTATTTGCGGTGGTGTTGAAGTGGGCTGATAAGGTAGGGAGGCGTGTATACTCGTGTAAGTCAATGCTCATGAATAAAAGAGGTGGCTAGTATGCGAGCAGCGTGTAATTAGAATGAAGGGCCAATCATGCACAATAGTAGCACTTCTGTACTCGGGCTTGGCTTTCTGCTCTGCGAGCTTAAGGTGGAGTTGGAGGGAAAGGGAAAGATCGACGGGGGAGATCAATACAACACTGCGGTACGACAAGCCATACTGACAAGCACGAGTGTAGAATGAGATCGAGCACGACAGCGAGAGCAAGAGAAGCAAATCATTTTCTCTAATTCAATTCCCAGGCAGCAAGAATATAAATCATACACCTGCTCTGGTATCTGGTGCCGCAAGGACAGGTGCGCATGCAAATGCTGCTTCCGTTTGCGCCAGGCCGAGCAACTGAAGTCATCATGCAAAGAACTGTGAACGCAAAAGATCAAGCTCGAAATTTGGGGTATAACATAAAAAATACAAAAATGGTGAGATGACAGAGAACCCTCAATTTGTAGCCCGAAAAGAGGGTTGAGAACAGGGGGTAGGACGTCCTCTGTTGATCACGTCAGATCATGAGATTGAGAGAGAGAGAGATTGGGGGCTTGATTTTCCACGAAAATTGGAGGGGAAAGGAAGGGAAAGGAAGGGAAGTAGGAAGCAGAGCCGATACGCGGAAGAGCAATCCTACTGTCCACGACCGGCACCACTAGCATTCGCCTGGGCTTCGGGCAGGCTCTTGATATGCTGCTTTCTTTCACGTTTCGCTTGCTTCTTTTGCTTCTCAAGAAAGATATTAGCCATAGTCTTAGCTGGCTTTTTTCCCTTGCCTTTACCGGGCTTCGCAGTGGAAGCTGCGGGATCACTCTCGGTCTGGGCCATCTTAGGTTTCTTGGGTTTCTTAGGTTTCTTGGGACGCGGCTGTTTCACCTGAATGCTTCCTTTTCCAGCATTGCGCGGCTGAACCGGCGGACAAATAAACGTCTGGTCGTCGCTCTCATCAATAGTGATCGGGTCGTTTGCATCACCTGTGCGTGCGCGTGGCGGAACGGAGAAATCCTTACCAGCAGAGAGAGCTCGTACATGGCTTGAAGGGTCAATGTACTTCAGCAAGTTGGCTCGAGACCATGTAACACTGCCTGAGTAGAGCGAGCCACGGTGGAGACCACACTCTGGCCCGAAGTGGTCACCCGAGCCGCAGCTGTAGCAGTTGATGTGGATCTCGCGGACCTTGAGGATCTCCTCGGGCCTGGGGTCGAAGCTACGCCAGACGAGATGACAGCTGATTTCGAGATGGTCCGTTGAGCCGCAGAGGTCGCAAGACATTTCTGATCTTGGCAGGGAGAGCTTCTCTGAGCAAGCTTTTTTATCGTGACCTGGCTGTCGGCATTTAGAACATCGCTTTTTGAGAGGGCAGGTTGACTCAGAGTGGATGCCTCTCGTCCCACATGCTTTGCATTTCATGTCTGGACAAGTAAGACTTACGTGCCCAGTCTTAGAGCATGCTAAGCAACGAGGAATTGCTGGGTCTGAGGACGGGTAGTATCGTTGTTGCAGAAACAGCTCAACTTCAGACAATTCAAGATCGACTAGGTCGGCTCTCTGCCGTGCTGCGTCCATTCCAGACATGGTGACATCTACTTCTTTCCAACTCTTCACAGCGGGTATTGCACTGACTGGTGCATTTGAAGCAGGCGGCTCGGATGTAGCAACGGGTGCAATCGATACTTCTGCTGCTTCTCTGTCTACTGTCGCAGTCTGACCTGGCACATTTGGCGAGGAACTGTTAGCTGGTAGGGAAATTTGTAAGGAATTCAGATAAGTCGACATTTGGCTTCTGGCAATTTGTTTAGCCTGTTCGACGGTAACAGCATCCGGGGATATTGCTGTTGCACGTGCGTCTGCCAGGAAGTTGCCAAAGATTTTGACAGGGCTCATGTGACTATAGAATACGTTCACGTACGTTGCGTAAGCTCCGATGAGGGTTTTTTGTTTTATAGAATCCCAATCATCTGGGAATGTCTTAAGGAATATGGGGGCGAAATCATTGAACATGAAGTCTTGGAGTTTGAATGGCTTGCCATCAATATCAAATGCTTCGGGCAGGGTCCACATCCGAGGGCCCTTACTGTATCGAGCGGGTTGATGCGGCCGGCGAGGATAAAAAGTACGACCTTGTGACATGGCATCTTCAATTTTTTGTTGGTCTTTTGATAGAGGGAATCCATTGGATATCGCTTTTTCAGCCTCTTGAGTAGCTTGCTGAAACTCGTATAGTTTATGCACCTTCCGATGTGTCTTATCCTCGTACATTGCCCGGTTATATTTTAGGCGCTCATCACCGGTGAGATTCTTCACATCCTTTGTTCCAAGCCGCACGAACGGAGCCCGTGTATCTTGATCTAGAAGTCGTGTGTCTGCCCGAGGCTGCACGTCAAAGCCTTTGGAATCATTCCGGTCATTGAAGTCATGGGTCCCGCCTCCATCTGATATAAAGTAATCACTGCCTGTAGAGGCAATGCCTGGCACGATCTGTGTATCCGCTGGACCATGAGAAGGATAATTGGGGCCAAGCAGAGCTGCACCAGCTCTTTCAGCTTTGTTGACCTTCAACCTGTTCTGTGCCCTCCCATCCGCCCTCTCTTCTGCGTGCTCATGAAGAAATGCGCGAAGGTCGGGGTCATACTGTGCACGTTCAACGGAGGTAAAAGTCTCCAGCACCATTGGCTTGACCTTTCTGAAGTGACGAGGGCCCGTAGTCGGTGCAGGGTGACTTTTGACAGGCAACGCCATAGCTGTGCAAGAGCCTCCGTCCTCATCATCAGAGGAGTTTTGAAGGTCAACACGTTCCGCGGGAGCGGTCTCTATCCGGGGAGACTCCCGATGATGAGCGAAAAGCGCTTCCAAGTAGCGTCCTTTTTCCTCGCCATTGAAACTAGATTCTTTTTCCTTGCCCAATTTCTGGAAGGGTTGGAAAGACCGAGGTCCCTGTGAAAGGCTTGCTGAGGTAGTAACTGGCTCTATGACATTACTACTATCCTCGAACCTCACAGTTCTATCTCCTGCGGGATTGGCATGTGAAATATTCGACGCCGGTGATCGAATTTTGCTGCTGAAAGAAGTCCGTAAACTGCTCGAGACCGCGGCATTCCATGTATGCGTGACTGCTGCCGGCCGGGAGATTTGCATCGTGGTCACAGTGGAGGATTGTGGAACAGTGTCTTGATCTCGAGAGGACTGGGTATCAGTACTAACTAGGCTAAAGAGCCCAGAGGACTCTGCATCAGCGGCGTGGCTCTGCCTCCCATCCCAAAGAACCTGATAAGCCGACGCCTTTGCCGCGAGTGGAGGATTTGGTTCTTGGTTGGTACCAAATTCAGATTCCATAGGTGCAGGCACCCTGGAAGATGAACAGATATCAGCCAACACCCCCTCTACTGCGGTGGCAAGGTTTCGGTGGTCCTTGAGACGTTTTTGCAGTATATCCTCATCATTGAGTTCGTAGGCCTCGGTATCTCTTGGTAGATTGCGCTTCCTGCCGATCAATTTTGTTTTCGAGTCCATTGAGTCGTCGTCTCTGGGTGACAATCTCAACCTGCTGGGCTCTAGCAACGTGCTAGTGGGTTCTTGAACATGGTCGCTCGTCGTTAAAGTTTTCCTCTCTCGAGTATCGCGAGTGGCTAAGTCAATGTGGCATTCTTTGGCATCCACCATATTGCGGTCGATACTCGCCTTTGGTACCCATATGCGATCTGTGGAGGTACTGGCCCAACGCAGCCTGTCAGGTTAGCTCGAGAACAATCAAAAAGCTCGCTGGAGACAAAGATTCAAATCAAGCCGCACGGATAGAGATTGTCTAAATGTGTGCTTGCATTAAGCTTCAGTGCGTTGAACTTAATGTGAGACCTGTAAATCTTCGTGGTTGCAGATACTGATATAAATTTGGCATGATGGTGTGGAATAAACCCGCATTAAGGGCGGCGCGACGCTTTCTTTTTTCCGGTCGGGCATTCGTAAACCCTGTCGCGCTAACTAGCACTTCGTGAAGCCAGAACTCCATCAGAAACTCAACATTTTCGAAACTCGCCCCCCGACAACCCGCACGTTCGACCGGCAGATCGCGATCAGTCGCTTCTCTTCCTCTTCATCGTCCTGTAACCCACCGATATTCTTTGCTCAGCTGCAGGTTCAGACCAGAGGTGAGTCGCCCCCTCCTCTTCAGGCCCGAACGAGCATTCTCCCTGGCCACATGGTAACTTTGTCACACGTGCTCCTCGCATATACTGTAATGCCCTGCGGACACCTCGCTCACACTGCTGTTTGTTTCCTAGGACTCAAGGCTACACTACGGGCTATCCTATGGTGCTTACTGCGCAAGAATCACAGATACCTGCCCAGCGTTCCGCTCCGCAGAGCGCCCCGACCTCCACCATTCCTCCTTCAACTACCGCCAAACTGTCGTCCCCAATTCTCCTCCCTCGCACCGTCTCCTACGACGCAACCTCCAAGCCCCCACGCCCAAGCGGCCCATATAGAGCGATGAGCGAGCAAAAGGTCGGCAGGAGGCGGCGGTCGAGCAGTCTTCTGTACCAGGAGCCACCCGAGACGATAGAGCACATGAGCGATCAAGCGGCCCTGCCGAACCTGAATGCCAATTGGGTAAATGCAAAAGGTCAGTTGCCATTCAGGATCGCGGTGTGGAGGTGCCAAGTATTGCGAAGCTATCTTTCTAGGTTCTCGATAGTCCTAACGGGCCAACTTTTACTTCGGCCAGCATTGCTGATACACGGCCTCACAGGTGCTTGGACTATACATCTGGTACTTATTGCCTGTCTTAAGATTCTTTTCGACATAATTCCTGGAGTATCACAAGAGACATCCTGGACGTTGACGAACATATCCTACATGTTCGGCTCATTTCTTATGTTTCACTGGGTGCGGGGAGTTCCTTTCGAATTCAATGCCGGCGCGTACGACAACCTCAACATGTGGGAGCAGATCGACAACGGGGCACAATACACTCCTGCAAAGAAATTCCTTCTCAGTGTCCCGATCGTGCTGTTTCTCTTGAGTACACACTATACCCATTACGACCTGACGTATTTTACCATCAATTTTCTGGCTGTGCTGGGCGTCGTGATACCAAAATTACCATACGTATGTTGCCAGTGTTCTCTAGTGGTCGGACCCTCTCTAATACTATATTTAGAGTCACCGAACAAGGGTAGGGTTATTCTCTGGTGCACCAGAAGACAGGTAGCATGGATTGGATCGTTGCATAGCGTTTGTAAGATATCTTGAGGCTTACCGTTTACTCGAAATGATTACAAGAATGCCCATGCCCTGCGGATGCCAGCGAGAAATCTTGAAGAACGGAAAAGGTTTCGGTCTTGGCTATACTGAGTTGCGCGATATTGAAGATAACCAGACTGGCATGCTCATGGTGGATTCCCAATAGCTTGTCTCTGCCATTTGATGAAAAGCATCCACATAAGGATGTCTAATGGCAAGTGCTCCTTGCTCCTGTCCAGCATAGTTGCATGGAGACCTTTCACTTCGGAGTACCCCTCGCATCTTTCTCACTTCTGCGCATGTTTGTTTACTTATTTTGTTATCAGAATATGATGCATGGATAATCAAAATCTAGTTGGCATTTTGATTAATTTTCGACCCCCATGACTTCGAGCACTAGATATTTCAACCACATGCTACTATACCAGGTCTAGCGCAGTCGTCTGGCCCAGCTGCTCGCCATTGACGTCTCCATCTCCATTGCACATGCGACATTCATTCATGCTAAGTAGCTCACAAGAACGAGCGTAAAATCTCATCCTCACAATCATTTCACTCGTTCCCTTCCAACCTCTATGCTTTCTCAACTAGCTCGGATCTTTTGAGCTCGCCCAAGTCAGTCGCTCATTGAATCTACCAAAATGCAATCCACTTTCACCGTCCTCACCACTGCGAGTCTCGCAGCCTCTGCCTTCTTACAGAGCGCTGCTGTTGCTGAAACTGCCCACGCCAGTGGTCCCACCTTTACGCCCTTGTGCATGACTCTCTTATGACCGCCAGATTCTCAACCCTGAACACTTCTGACAGCTTCTTTCTACTTTCTAGTCACCTGCACTATTACCGTGTAGGAGATATTCTGCCCATCTTCCACCAGGTTGGTTTACCAAAGATATCAAAGCCCACACTGCCACCACGAAGGAATGGGCCACTGCCGAGATTTTCCCGAACTGGTGTACTATCATCTTTATCAGCCTTGTCGCTGCTGGTGTCTTCGCTCAGCTAGGTGCTTCGTCGGCCAAAACCTCAGTATGTAGACGTCGTACCTCTGCTTTTCTCTACGAAGACTAAATCTGGTTTCGTGAAACAAGTATGTATAGGCATAGAGGGAACACTGATCTAGAATAATTATCATTTTTGATTGCATTCCGTCGACAGGCAGGCTCCCACAACCTCTCATTCACAGAGAGAAGATGAAAGCTTACTTCAGATCCGAATTATTGGACTTGTTGTACTTGGCATTGGTATAGCGCTTCAATCCTTATCACCGGACTTTGGCACTTAATTCTGCTGTTCTTTGTTGAGATTCATCATTCTGTACATTTCTTCTGGGTTTGTTCTTTCAAATCTATTAGCTTTAGTCTTGTACCATTTGGTGGTCTGTTTTACTACACTTTCAATCATGCCCATGGGGGGTAGACATCTATCAAAGTATGAGTTGTTCATGGTGTCACATGGAAGCTTCCCCTTTTCGCCCAAGCTGGGAAGATTGTTTTGGGCTATGGATCCCTCCTATCTCTATACTCTTTGAGCCAGCCAGTATATCACAATACTCTTGCAGCAGGGTGGCCCTTACGCTTGCCAGCACTTCTCCGCGCAGTCCTGAACATACGTAGTTGGTACTTGTACCTGCCCTCTTGCTTTTTGTGTCAGGACAAGCAAACCAATAGTTGCCGAATTGCAAGACAATGCAGTCCCGCCCTTCTCTTCATTGATCATCCCTTGTTCCTCCGTCAGTCTTTGTCTCCCTGGAACCTTGAAGTGAAGGCGGAGTGGGGGAACAGCACAATATCTTTGTTCTTTGTTGAACCAACTTGGACAATGCGCTTTCTCCAATACCAAGACTGCGATGCGGTCTGCAGATTGGCCTTGCTAAGATTCAGAACAGTATGCTTTTTGAGAGAGAAGAGGGGACAAGAGAACAGCAGGTAAGAGGGGAAGATGGGGAGATATAAGTACTGTTTCGCTGGGTCGTTACTCTGCCTCCACATATCCCCATACCGAATCCCTTCCTCGTCAACAGGACTCTGAATTGGAATCAGACTCAGACTGAGACCCAGCATCCGAATTACGCCCACACCACGCCAATCTCCAAAGCCGTCTCCAAGCCCCGAACCGAGGCGGAGCACTAACATGTGCTACCTGACAGAAACCTACCATGCCGCGTGCTCTCACTGGGGCACCCGCCGCATCGCCAGCCACTGCGCGCGGGGCGAGCTCTCCAACACCAGCACCGGCTGCTGGGAGAGCAGCGTCGACGGCGTGACGCGCTCCCCGGACCTGTGCGCGGCGTGTCGCTACCGGAGCCGCAATGGCGGTAGGAGAACCCCGCCGCTGTTCGGGCACCAGGTACAGAGCGTCGGGACCGAGGGGGCGCCGCGCTCAAGACCGTTGTCTGGGAAGAGCATCGCCGAGAAGCCCCTCTCGCTCGGTAGGCAGGCAGGGGGCCTGGCTACGCAGAGCGAGCGGGAGCTGGAGCTGCAGGTGGAATGGGGGTTGAAGTGGAAGGCCGGGGGGACGGGGTGAGTCGGCCTTTCTTTGGGTCTCGTTTCTTTCTTCCTCTTCATCATTACCATCAGCATCACCATCATCATCCATTTCTTGTTCTTCTCGTCTATCGGATCCTCTTGTGCTGGTGCTTCTGCTTTTGCTTCGGTCGTTGTTCACGAGTGGGAGGACGGAGAAGCTGACTTGCCCCGGTGCAGCTTCGGCAAGTGGGTTGCGTGGAGGGGGTACAAGTGAGTGAGTTACTGCCGAGACTCATAGAGAGGAGAGCTTTGCTTGAAAGCATGCTGATCAAGCGGTGGCACGAGAGACGGTCTCGGGTTTCTGTGCGCCTCACCGATAGTTTCGAAGCACACAACTCTTTCTCCTCGTCCGCCTTGATGGCTTTTTTAAAAAGCTCCTCTGGAAGACAAGAACAGAATGCCATATACTAAAATTTGGGGGTCACAAGCTACCGAGCTGTCGCCCGCCAAGGGAATACCCGCGGTGGAAGATCTCTTCATCAATAACAAATACATAGAATAGAAACCTAACTCCATTAAATTATCCCCAATCAAAACATCCCCGTTGCGACTCAGATACCGTCGATGAGCGGTGACAAGCCCTGCGCAGTTCCAATCTTCGTCTCGAAGAAGAAGCGCAGCCTCTCCACAACGCCCCGATCACTCATGAACTCAGCAAACTTGGCCGGCGCCGTCGACGCGACGTCCACAATCTTCGGGAAGCCAGCGGGCGGATCGACATCTGAGCGGGTAGACCACGAGCCTCGAGCCTTCTGGTGTTCCGGAGTCAGGAGGAAATTGTGCAGCAGCTTTGCGCCCTCAGGGTGCGGAGCATTCTTCAGGATCGCGCCGGTCTGGGGCCACGAGACGAACTTTCCCTCGGTGGGGTAGGCAGCGTTCAGCACGCCGCCGACTGACGGACGGATTGAGTTGGTGAAAGTCGCAATCCAGGTACTATTCTGGCGAAGGACGGTTGCGGTTGTGGCGGTTCCGCGAACCCAGCGGGGGTTCTGGGCGAGGAGCTTGTCGAACCAGGCGAGACCGTACTGCTCAAGGCTGTTGAACGTCAGCAGTTGCCTGTGCAGGGCGGAGTTGCACCCACATCAGGTGGAACTGGTACAGCACCGCGTCGTCGTCGTTGGGGTAGGTGAGGACCAACTTGTCCTTGAACTCGGGCTTCAAGAACTATGATAAGGATCAATATCTACGGCGTCTGAAGACAGCGTAGATCGCGGGAGAAGTTCCGCACACACTTACATCGGGGTATTCCTTCGGAGGAGTGAGACCCTCAAGGGCCTTGACATTCCAACTCTCTGACCACTGAGCGCTCGTTAGCTTCGGCTTTCTCAGAGGTTTCAAGGTATCAGGGTCTGCCGGGTCCAACTCATAATCCCAGACACGCCTGGAGGAGCGAGGCCTGAAGAAGTGGAAGAAAATAGTCAGAAGTGTTTCTCACAGCGATGATATAAAGGCCTGCGTAGTAAGCGTCCGGATCCTTAAACTCGGCGTAGATTTCTGCTTCGTGTCAGTTGCGCCGTACAACGGGATCACGGTTAAACGGACGGCTGAACCCAGCCGGCTTGTACTGGAGCAAAACACCTTCGTCCTTCCACCTGGGGTAGTCGTTCACCGTCTGTAGGATGATGCTGTCGACGTAGACGCTCTGGTGCGCGATCTGCTGGTCCAGCTTCACGTCGTGGTGCTTGCTCAGGTCGACGGTGACGTTCAGGGCCATACCGGGGAAGCGGGCCTCGAAAGCGGTCTTGAGCATGTTCTGCTGGCCTGGCTCATCTCCGCCGTGCCAGAGGGTAACCAGGCCTCCCTCTGCCAAAGCCGCTTGATGGAGCTCGTCTAAAGTTCGAGTCTCCTCTGTCACATTGGTGAGAGCCGAGGCAACAAAGCCAGGACTGGCAGCGAGGGTGACGATTACGAGGAAAAACACGTTGAAGATATTGCCTCGCATATGTGGGAGATCCTTGGTAATGGAGGCCGAGACGGGTCACTTCACTCTCAATATAGCTTTGAAGTCCTCTAAACTACGGGCAAACTGTCGCACCAAGTGCGCCCTTTGTCAGGGCTCCTCGGCGACGATCTGAAAACGAGAACTTGGAAAAACAATCGCCCGGAAGTATCATGGTAAGGCCCGAAGTCCACATGAGAATAAATGCTTGTACTTGGTACATAGTAAATTCTTTCGTGCTGGGCCCGGTTGACTTTGTCTCCGGCTCCACTTTGTCCCAATCATGACTCGGGCAGTACTTCTATTTTTTTACTTCGTATGAAGAGTAAAAGATCTACTACTAAAGTATTCTCGGTCTGTCCGCGGGCCCATATATATATACTAACTGCTTGGCAATGTTGCTTTTGCGGATTCCCTCTAGTATGTTTTACGTCCTCCGTGTGCCCTTGGTGGGTTGATGAGAATGTGCGTATCGAACTTGATTGCGGCTTAATTGCAATAGCGAAGCGATTTGATGTTGAATTCAACTAGCAACAAAGTACAGGGTTTCGCATCTCACTCGGCGGTCTCGAGTTGTTGATTTTTCGCTTAGGGTTTTAGGGACAAGTTGTTTCGGTGCGATGATAATTTCCTAGAATTACATTAGGAAAAGCAGCGTATTCATTCGTATTCTTCATTCATTGGTAGTACCACCCTAGTATAAATAACCCTTGTAGTACAGAGCCTGCCAGCACCACGCCCGGATGGCAAGCCTGGACTTAATTCATCCTCTACCCAGGTATGGAACGTTTATTTGGAGGACGGGCGGGGGTCGGGGAAGATCGTATAATTTGTACTTCGTATTATAGATTACAAACAAACCTTTTCTGTTTAAGCGCGGAATCACATAGAATGGGTACTTGGCAATACAGCAGGCTACTCTCATTATAAGCGTCATTAATTCTATTCCAACTCTACCCCTTGTAGAATAAAGTATTCTTGAGCTACGCATACATATAAGACGGCATGTTAGTTCCTCGCCCACTTCGGAGTTCTAAAAAAGCTTACTTGAAAGAGTGTTCAGGATGTCGCTCGAGCGGGTCGGCAAGTTGAAAGATCTGACTTTCACACGGGCTTTATTCGGCCTGCGACGACGGTACTTCATTTAAGAGACAGTAGAAAATGTCAGCATACAAGAACCATTGAGAGTAACTGACTACTTAGTAGCTACTTGAAATTATCTTTCTGCGAACAAGGACCCCTGTGCTGGCTATCACTTTACCAGCGTTTGAGGACGTGTCCATTTGTAATCGAGAAGCATCTAGAGAGCGCTGTCTTGCAAGCTCGCCGGAGCCTCTGTCCTATCTACGCCAACCACTTATAAAAAAAATACTTGTATATGTTTATGAGAATCCCGGCTTTTTGTTAGAGAATAAAAATGAAGTGCGCGTCGAGTAAGAGGTTTCCACTCTCCCTGATATCTTCGGGAGAGCCCCTCCAGAAGCAGCTAGCATATATCGATGAAAAGATCCAAGAGCATATGCCCCACTCGGCGAAAAACACCCTGCAACTCATCCCACCCTTGAGAAGATGAGCGCGAGTTTCATAGATACTACCTCTGCACCTAGGTATAAATCAAACTGTCGGCTTTAGACTAACCCGCGACAGGCGTGTTGACTAGGGGAACTATAAAGGGACGTGTAGCATCCATACAAGAACCCTCTCTTCCTAGCTGTAATAGAGACAAGAAGATATCCTAATTGACCTAGATATCATCATGAGCTAAGGCCAAAATCAAGGCAGAAAATCATGCTACAGTTCAATACTGTCATACATAGTCGTGAAATAAGCTAGCTTGGCGGTGTATACTTTAGCCTATGATATCAGGGGGATACTCATGTTTTGGATACCACTGTGTCAATACAGGAGAAAATATGGTTTCTCTTGACTAATGAGCGGAGGGCATCCACTCTGGGGTAATCATTATCATATCTCATCCTTGTATACAATAGGATTTCACTCACAACCTAATGGTGCATCTCAAGCGAAAGCTTCTGCCAGCTTCACGATTGAGCCAGGCAGATTCCGGTCGAGCTTCTCAGGTACGAGTTGGAGGTGGGACACCTCTGCCAGCATGTTTGGTGGAGCAAGCAGGTGAGTCATCGAGATTGTGGGAACCAGCTGCATAGGGTTTGTTTACCGGGAAAAAAAAATAGGAATTGGGTGGACTTGGAAGTATATTCAAGTCTACACTCTTTTGATCCTATGTCAGGCCTAAGCGCGTGTTCAACGCAACATATCACTGTGAGCTGCGCTTGGTCAAGGGACGCTAGTCTGGTGCGTCAACATTGGCTAGAATAAAGTGAATTCTTATAGCTGTCTTAAGGTTCACTAGCACCAACTCATATGGTCTGCGACTTCTATAGCGCAAATATCCTGTGCTCCTCAAACTCGATGGGATAATTGGGCCTGGCAGAAACATTTTAGCGACCTCAATTACGCGAATGCTTGTGCGCCCAAAGCACCTGCTGAGATGCGGAATGTTGCGGGTTTCAGTTGTGTAAATAAGCTGCAAAATACCCGATTCGCGCATTAAAAATATGAATTAGCCGTGTTTGATGGTTAACAGAATTATCGCAACAAAGTACTTGATGTCGTTGAAGTGGTCGTTGAAGTGATCGATGAGTTGACCGTGTTGGTATTCTAGCCGGTTGCGTTGGAACATGCAAATAACTGTTCTATATGATTGAATAGCTCAATCACACAGAATAGCCATAGGGCACAGGCTCAGTCTGAGGAGTGATGCGCGGAGGTTGAGTCTAGAGGTACAAGAGACACTATCCCAGCAGCTGGTACTAAGAGGCTAGCGTAGACTTTTAACTAGAAGAAACTTTTAGCACCCAACTTATGGGACCGGAAACCATTTAAATCATGGTTATGTTCTTGGTGTGAAGGACAGAGCAGCAGCTGGAAGACAGTAAGTGATCCTGTTGTGTAAACCACCCGGGATCCATGCGCCCAGCGCAATTCACCGAGAGAAGAAACAAATTACAGTGATTCTAAAATAGTCTCTTGATACAATCCTAGCAATTCATTTTTTAATTCAATCAGTCATAAATTCCTCCAGGTTTCCAACTGATTTCATCAAAGTAAGACAAAAATTACTTGGCCTCAAATACGAATCTAGAAATTGACTAAGATTAATTATTCGGCATGATGAGCCTCGCGCGTTTAATAGAGCTTGTCTCATTAATATATCGAGACACTGAGCGGCAACATGACCAACGGAGCGCGTCGATACTCATCGACAGTCTTCGTGTCAGCAGATCAGGTTGTTGCTTTAACACCATTAGACTTACGCCGAAGTACATATATATCAGCCACTTAGTTTATTCAACATCAAAAACAGCATTGAAGCAGAGCCCAACGCCAGGCTCATTTTCACACCCAGATCTTGATTTGGCTGTTTGTTTGGACGAGCTCGCTTAGCTTGCGCTAGCGCCGAAAAGGGTCACAGAGATCGAAGTGGACAACTCCAGCCTCGCCTCGCCCAATCAATTGACCTCTCTGCAATAAACCAGCAGGATTTTGTTGATACCCTGACCGACAGCGGGCTCGCTTGGAGCCGCTAGTGCCGCGAGGGAGCCATATTCGACCTCTGTCCGCAATTGAGGCTCTTATTTCATCGACTTTCTTGCTGACACCCTATTTGTACACATCGGCAATCTCAAATCCGCTCATAAGGAAAATCATAAATTGAGTCTCAACTCGCAACACTGTGGGAAGTCCACATTAGAACGGTCAACAACATCCCGACAACCAGCCTGTCCCAAACAGATTAGATAACAACGAATCAACAGATCCACAATACAAGCAAGATGGCATACTCCATGCTTTGCCGTAAAGATGAGATGGTTATGGATATGGATTTCTTTCTAGATACCTCCGCCCACTGGTCCAATCCCAGCTTATCTTCAGAACAGTCGCAAGCCAACACAGTCGACTCCACATCTCCTGCCATGAGCTCTCTGATCGATTGCAACGGCGACAGCGACTGCATTGCTTCCACATTTCTCCCCCAGCAGTCCCATATCAACACGTTCTACAACTACAAACACGCTGGCTGTAACCACAGATACAGCTCCGAAGAAAACGCACATGTCGCCAGCGGATTGCAGCTGTGGGAGTCAGCCAAGAACGTACTCTCCTCCTTGGAACGGAGCACAGTCTACTTGATCAACCCACGCTGGCATAACTACGAAGTTCACATGCGCCAACAGCACATCAACGCCATTGCACGCTCCCAGTGTGCCACTATCGCCTCTTCCACCAAGGCTAACGATGTCAAGGCAGTGCTCAAGCAGTACGCGCTGGGCATTACACGCAACAGGAAAGAGGCTCTCACACTGCCTCTCAGAGAGTGTGAAAATATCTACAGGCCGGCGGAAGAAAGGCTCGTTGATCTTCTCAAGGGCTTTAGGGTCAGCACTATTGTCAAGGAGAGAGGTGAGCTAGCGGAGATGATGGAAATGATGGTTCTAGATTTCGATCAGCTCAGGCAGGATTTTGCGCAGGTCTTCAAGGAGCTAGATGCGCACGAGAAAGGGATTTCATATGACCGAGCGTATCAAGCGCGGAGGGAGCAGGGGGGCGTTCAACGCGGGGTCGGGAGAGGAGTTCACAAGGCTGCTTTTGAGAGCTTGTTGACTACAATACGAACTGAGAGCAGTGTTTGTTATCACCGAGGGGTTTTTGATGGAAGGCAAGACTTGTTGGTGAACCTGTAGGTGCTTGTCCTCGCTTAGCTCGAAAGGGTTGTAAACAGTCTCTGACTTTCACTTCCCACGGAAGGCACTTCACAAGGCTCAACTCATGCCATAATTGTTCATGTTGTTTGATAAAGGCAGTACTATCCATAAGAAGTGACCATGATATATGTGACTTTGTGCATAAAGACTGGCCACAGTAGTTTATCGCAATCCAGGCTGCCGAGCTGCTATTTCCTCTGCTCAGTACTAAAAGGTCATTGTTTCTATGGCACCGCTAGTCAGTTTAGAGGATTACAAACTCCTCGAACGTTTGAGTATAATGTCTCTCTCATACAGGTTGTTGACTAGGCAGTCTGCTACCCTCTGTCACTAGCTAACTTTTAGAAAAAAGACATTCCAAATCATTGATTATGACATATACACTAACAACAGGAATATACCTGCCTTAACAAATTGCTCTGGCATTATATAGTTCTCATACCAAGAGTTGCTATAAGATGAAGAATTCTAGCACATCGAATAAAATATATGTTAGTAGTTTTTACACTACTCAGCGTACCAGACAGGCTTTTTTTTAAAAAATTAAATTTACCACTAATTACAATGCACCATGTATGGGATCAAAGTACTATTGGTTTATAGGGGTTTGCCAAGGTGCTATTCAATCCTCAAACTCATTCTCAACCCGGAGAATCGCTCTTGCGCAACTGATACAATCGAAGATTACAAACAGAAACGTCAGTGATGCGTTGAAGATTTAAAGGCAAAAAGAAGGGTAAAAAAAAGGTCAAAATTATATAGCAGGAATCAATAGGCGCATTCAAATAAAGCCTATTCAGGCGTTCAAGCCACTAGGAACATTCTGCTGATCTATCTTCTGTTCCCATCAGACATTAATGCGATAATTCTTGGCGTCCCAAGCGCCCCAGTGCCTCGACACATATCCATGCATATCATAAGCGGGTTTCGTGATGTCAAGCGCTCAGGTGACAGCAGCGCACTTCAATCAGCTTGATTGTCTCTCCGGCTTTGACCGTTGCGCGCTCAGTGGTGAAATCTGCTCACCAGAGAAGTGGTGTGTATATATATCTCATCTTTTCCAGGCCTAGGGGGTTGAAGATTGAATAGTAAGGTGAGGATAACGAATGCCTATGTTTACATCTCCAAGTACGCGATTCTCGCTTCGCGGGTTGTTAAGCGAACGCCAGACACCAAGTCAAGAAAAGACATCTTATTCCACTCCCTTTCCCCACGCCCCGCATTTGAAAAATCAAGAAAATTCTGATTAAACCTCAAATAACCTCGCCACAACACTCTTCTTCAGTCTGTCCACACTCTCCCTCTCCCTCGCAGCGATGTTCTTCTCATCCTGCGCCCGGATGATCTCTTCCCCCGTCTCAGGATGATCCATCACACTCTCGAGATGAGGGGAGAATCTGTTGAAGATCCAGTAGAAAACACCCGCCGACACAAAGCTGTACAAGTAGCCGATACCGAACAGGTGCTGGCCGCCGATCGACACGCTCGTCTTGCCCATGCCCGCGACGATGATGTTGTCGACGAAGCCCGGAAGGGGAGGGATACTGCCGATGAAAAAAGCGGTCACGGCGCGCCAGTTAGACGCGAATTTAGGAGAGTAGCGGTACATGCCGTGGAAGTTGTACATGTCTGGGACGCTCACGTTGCCGCGGCGGATGATGTAGTAACTAGTGTACAGATTAGCATGGACAAGGTCGTGCGAAAGAGAAATGATTGGGTCACGAACTCGGTCATAAGGATGGAAGTCATCGGGCCTAGGAAGATCGTGTATCCACCCAAGAAAGCCAGGAACTTTGCGGCCGAAGCCAAAATCTTCCACGGTACGAACGCCCAGCTGCCGATGACAGCCGCGAGGAGCTGACCGCGGCGAATGTTGATGTACTTCGGGCAGAAGGACATCAGGTCATTGGCGGCCGAGATGGAGTTGGCCGAGATGTTGATGCCGAGCGTGACGATTATCAAGCCAATGGCGCCAAATGCTGCGGCGGCCCGGCCACCGTGAGACCCGGATTCCATCCATAGGTCGATGATGTCGATGGGGTTCCAGAATATTTTCTCCTTTTCGGGCCACGCGGATTGCGACGCTGCTGCGGTGAAGATGCCGAGGAGGCCGACGATCGCTGGGTCGGGTCAGTGATGGGGATTGTTTGGAAGGCGGAGGACGCACTAAAGATTACGGGGATAACGATTGCTTGTACATTTTGAGCGCTGACTTTATTGGAGTAACGAGCGAAATCTGCAATATTCAAACCCAGTGTGGCGCTGACTATGTTAGCATGTCATTCTTGTGGTACAATCGCGACTCAGCGCCAGGAGAGCCCCTCTGAAACTTGGTGAGGTTTGGCGAAGCTTATACGTACTAGTTACCCAAAACTCCGTTCATGTCTGCAACGGAATTAATCAGATCAAGTCTTGCTGGCTGCAGGACATGATGACTTACTCGAAAAGAAAGCCCAGACAAGTGTTGATCCGTGGACAAGTGTTCCCTGCGTAATGACTGTACTGTGACTAAGCGTCCCACCAGCCTTGTGCAAAGTCGACCCGAAAACAGCCAAGAAAATGATGGGTGCTATTACCGACTTGAAGGCGAAGAAGTACTGGACCTTGGTGTATGGGATACAGAGGAAGGGCAGCTGGAGCAGGAAGTACAGCAAGAAGCCCACCATTCCACCTGTGGTAATCCCCTGACTCCCCGAGATGTGGTTGGGTATATTCTTGAAAGATGGCCAGATTGCTGTAAGCAGCACGACCATGCACTGGCCGCCGGTGGTGGTTTGGACGCTGGTAATGGTTTAGCATTCTGGAAGGTAACTTATTTGAGAGGATCGACCAACCCAAGCCATACGATAGCGAGCACGCAACGAGACAGAACCACGAATTGGGCAAAGTAGTATCCGAAGGGCATGCGCGCAAGGACAGGGAATGGCGTGTGAAGCTGTATCTTCCGGTCAGTCTCGCTTAGCGTGTTGAGACGATAGAAGGAAGCCTACGATCGCACCCATTCTGCCGTTGACCGTAATCACAAGACCCATGATGAAGTTGCCGAGAACGCAGGCTCCAATCGCCATTCTCCAGCTAAGACCGACGGCAATCATCGACGAAGCTGCGGGTGTCAGTTCTCGACCAAACTCGGGCGGGCATCACGTGTCCTCGTACCGACCTCCCAGTTGCTGACAGCCCAAGCATCGGCCATCCAGTAAGCAACGTAGGCTCCCCAGTTCCATGTTCGCTTGGAAGGGGGGATCGGGTCGAAATCAGAATTGGACGTTGAATTCGAGGCGGCGAAACTGCTTTCCTCTTGACGCACCGCGAGAGTGAACGGCAGCACCCGTCGCCTCCGGGGGGATATCTGACCCACGTCGGCAGGCTCCAGGGTAGATGAGGCTGGGGACGCTGAAGCCTTTTTCTCGTCGTACGAGACTATCTTGTCCCCGTGCAAAGCCATTGGGACTGCGGGTGCGAGGATGCGTATGAGCCTGCAATGCGTAGAGGCGACAAGCTGGTGTAGAGGCAAGATTATATTGGAAAGATGGAGCTGGAGCCAGTTTATAATACTACATACTACTTGGTAGTATGATATGAGATGAGACGATACCATATGATTGGTAGCTTAGCTAGACATGATATGATATCTTTGACGTGGGTCATCGTCGGGAGGCTGAAAGATAAGAAAACCACGCGGCAGGCCGTACGTACCGCAATTCGTCGAGAGACTGGCCCCCGTGCGAAGCACAAGATGAGTACTTACTTACTTACTGTCGTAGTCCAGAGACTCGCCGATCAGAGGACGCCGTACTGTATTGTACTGTGCTGTACGAGAATGTACGGGTCTACAACTACCATCTACCTAGGTAGGGACCCAGCTACTGTAAATGTTGTAGTCCTTATCCATGGCCCTAGTCTAGCTAGGTAGCAGGTTCCGTGAGTCGAAGTATCAACAGTCAAAGCTCTCCGATTTCCTAGGCCACAATGGGCCGCGATCAACGTGGTGATGCACCCAGGAGATCTCTGGCATACTGCGCCGAGATGTAGATATCAGCGTCGAGGTGCGTGATGGCAGGAGCCAAAAGGCATACTCTCTCGGTATAGGTCGTTAAGCAATGCCTTTGAACGCCCCTATCTTATCACCAGCACAGGGTTGTACTGTACTGTACTGTAGTGGACCGAGCTGTGGCGGTTCGCTAGTTTCCATTCGTTTCGCTTTCGGAGATCCTAACCAAAAAAACCATGGCTGAGTGATTCGCTATCTCTGAGGGATCCAGTATCAAGTTTGGCTGCAGCGAGCTACTTCGGGACCTTGTGAATACGGCGGGCGGAGATCTAATCATAACCTATTGTATAGAAAGATCTTAGGTTCCCTCATGTGGTGAAAGAAGCATATTCTATCCTAGGGGAGCTCCTAGGGAGCCTCTATATATTGCTCTCCTAGTATGGTTTTAGAGTTTAATTATATGCATAATGTTAGGTAAGGAGAATATGACTTAACCTAATTATATTCTATATAATATACCCCTTAGCTAAGTTATAGTAGTAATAAGAATCAGCTAAAAGGTATATAATTAGACTATATAAAACAAAGAGTAGAGAATATAGTATAATGATAAGAGAGTTTTTCAATGGATTTAGAATAGCTTTAAGGAAATCAAATAAAGAATTAGGTTAATTTAAAGAAAGGTTAAGGTCTATTATACCTCTTAGCTTTATTTTCTCCTCTATTTACCTCTACCTACCTCTTTTGTTATATTCTAGCTTAATATGAATACTGCTTCCTACTGCTAGCCTATTTAAGGCTCTATTTGTTGACTTACTTATAAAGGTTATATTTATAGCAATATCTTAGGAAGAGGGGATAATATTTGCTATAATAGCAACTTTAGAGTTTATTGCTTTTATTATGCTATTAGGAGCTATAAGTGCTCCTAAGGCATAGAACTTATATAAGCAGCTTAGAATATATATTTGGATGCTTACTAGCTTCTTAATGCCTTAGTATATACTTTACTATTATTCTCTTCTTATTATTGTCAAAATAACCTCCTCTTAGACTATTGTTATTTGAAAATAGAAGCTTAAAGATATATTAAAGAGAGAGAAGGAAGCTCTTAATATAGTTCTAATAACTATAGAAGAGAGGAAAGCAAAGATTATATTATTACTTAGTTAAGCAGTAGAATTAGTAGTTTGCGCTAAGTAGAAAGGCTTCTTCTTTGTGTAGTAGTAATAGAAGCTATTATAGCTAAGGTGTAATTTTAGTTCTTAGAGTTAATAGTCCTTTATATAGTTAATATAAGAAATTAGGTTTTTAGAGAATAAGTCATTTGATAAAGGCTCTTATATCTTAGAGATTTAAAAGCTTTATAAAACCTTTAAACTTCTATCTTAAGAGGTTTTTAGTAAGATTATCTATATATATCTTATTAGTAGGAAGATAAGTTATCTTAAAACTCTTATTCTTATATTCTTATCTTAACTATATATTATATATATTAATATAGCAAAGCCTAATTATAATTTGCTAAAGGTCTTTAGTGATTAATTATATAGTCTATTGATTATTACAAAAGATAGTCTATTTGGTTCTTATTTTGAGTATTAGCTCCTTAAAGAAGTGCTTTAGAGCTATTATCTCTTTAGCTATAAAGGCTACTCCTAAGAGCTTAGCTTCTATTATAGAGGTTATAATAGTAGATTATTATAAAGCCTTCCAAATAATTGCACCTCTAAATAAGAAGATTATATAACCTTATAAGGAGCATCTTATCTTAAAGTTATCTATAAAGGATATATTAGAAGAGATTATTAGCTTATTACTTTTACTATATTTATTAAAGGTTATACTTAGAAACCTTATGCTCTAAAGATATCTAAGCATCTAATTAATAGCATTAAGATATTATTAGCTAAGGTTTATATAAAATTAAGATAGCTAAGAGGCAGTATATACTATATCTAATTAGAGTATAATAGCTATATATAATATTAACTTAACCTTTTCTTAGTATTCCTTAACTATATTTATAAAAAAGGTCTTATAATTCTTTTATAATTTATATTAAGAGAGAAGTATTATTAATATTTATGTTTAAGGTAGATTAAATTTATTAATAAGCTTTTTAATATATATGTTATAAAGCAAAGTGATCTTACTATTCTCTTTATCTCTTATAACTCTTACCTCTAAAAACTACTTAATATCCCTTATAATAGTTAGCTTATAGGCCTTATTTAAGCTATTTATAATTCTCTAAGCTTTTATAGAGTTTAAAGTATAATAGATTATCTATATATTATTAATATAAAAGGTGAGAAATACTAATTTTAACTTATTAGTATATATGCAAAGCTCTTCTCCTATTAGCTTTAGCTTTAGAATGCATAGAGTATTAGTAAAATCTCTATACTATAGAGTAGGTGAATCATAAAGGCTATATAAAGCATATTAAAGCTCTATAAACTTATTCTTTTGCTTCTAATTATTAGGTAGGTAGTAGGTAATTAAAGTGCTTTATAAGTCTCTTTTTGCATTAATAAATATATTTATAATATTATATTATTTAAGCTTTATATTAAATTTAGCTGTAATTGCTATAAGAACTTAAAAAGAATATAAAGCAAAAGTAGCTATATAAGTAGAAAATATTAATACTTTATCTTATAAGTCTCTTTATATAATTATTTTTAATCTAAATTATATTATTTCTCTTAATAAGTTTAGCTTATAAGTAAAGACTTATTTCAAAGGTATAAGAGATAAGGTTGCCTTTAATATATTAATTACTTTCTAATAGTCTTTTGCTTTTAGGTTTCTAATCTCTTAATATGCTTCTTCCTTAAATTACTCTTTATAAGGATGATTTTAGAGTTTCTTCCAACTTATAAAAGCTTTTAGAAGCTTATCTTAAACTAAAGTGAAAAGGTTAAAGTTTCCTCTTTTTACTCTTATTTAAGTAATAATAGTAATAATACTATAAACTACTTTAAACTTATTATTATTAGTAGCTATAAGTTTTTAACTTATTTAAAATATTATAATAAAGTTATCTACTTTTTGCTTTTAGCTTATTATAGATTCTTTAAATGCTAGCAGAAGGTCCTTAGCTATTAAGGCATAGACTATATTTCTACTTCCTTTTTTCTTCTTTTGCCTTCTAAGAGTTTACTCCTTTTGAAGAGCTACTTCTTATACTTTAAAAGTCAACTTTCTCTTTCTAATAAGTTGATTCTATATAAGGCTAATTAGTGGAGTTAAAGTAGAAGCTTTAGACTTATTATATTCTACTCTATCTATTATTAGAGAAAGCTCCTTTTCTTATGTTTTTATAGCTTATAATATAAAGTTAATATATATTAGATTCTCTTAAGGTTCTCTCTTATATTTAGGTATCTTTTAAAGTAACTTATTATCCTTATTAACCTTTTTCTTTAGAGTTAATTTAGTTTTAACAAAAGTTTATACTCTTTTATTCCTTATTGCTTAAGGTAAAGTTTCTAGTTTAAGACCCTTTTGCTATATTTAGTCTACTAGCTGCTTAATTTATATAATAGAAGGAAGTATATTATTATATACTTCTTTAATAGAATAAGCTTTTAAGCTATAAAAGAAATTGCTCTTAAGTAGATCTGCCTATCTTATAATCTTAAGGTCTTTCTTTTGACTTTCTTCTTAAGAGACTAAAATTATACTCTATCTATTAGTAGCATTTACCCTTAAGGTTTAAACTAAGAATATAAACTCTTTATCTTTATCTAAAACTATTAGTTTACCTCTAATAATAGTATTAGTATTTAGCTTATTTAAGCTCTCTTTTTTATTAATATTCTTAATATCTAGCTTAGTATCTTAAGTCTTAATATCTAATAAATCTTCCTTCTTAATATAATAGATAATCTCTTTTAGCTTTAAGAGTAGATGGCTAGCCTACTTCTTAGCTTTAGAAGTAAAGAATTAAGATTTATTAAAGTTAATATTTCTAAAGATTATAATTCTCTAAAGCTAAGGCACTTAAATTCTATATATATTAGTAGTATAATAACTAACTAAGTATCTAATATGCCCTTTTAGTTTAGTCTTAAAAGCTCTCTTATTATAGAGAGCCTTTTTATCTTTAACTAATAGATATATATAAGAACTATATGCTTTTATATCCTCTTATTCTAGTCTTAGGTTAATAGTTAACTTTATAATAATCTTAGGATTATACTACTAAAATTATTATCTAAACTAACTATAAAGTATTTTATTTAGGCTCTTCCACCTTCTCCTTTATAAAAGCAATATATTATATAAGTATACTATAGCTAATACTGCCTTTAGCTAAAGATAACTTAATAGATTCATAGATAAGAGTATTATAAGTGCCTTTTTGATAATCTCTACTTTAGCTCTCTCTACTCCTCTATTTGGCTTATATATATATATAAGTATTATCTTTATCTTTATTCCTTTTTCCTTATACTATTTTTTATATTTAGAAACTTCCTAAGGTAGGAAAATAAAAGTATTATTATTACTCTAAAGTATATAAATAGAAAGACTATATTAGCATTTAACTTATGCTTCAAATTTCTATATAATGCTAAGTATTAAGATTAGAGTCTTTTAGATAAAAGTATACCTAAAGATTTTCCTACTATATTTATCTTTTATCAAAAGAAGCTAATTATTAAATATAAACTTTAAGGTCTTATAGTCAAATAGATTCTAAGAGTACTTATAAAAGGGTCTAAGAGATTTATTATCTAATTCTCTAGTTGATATAACCTATTTAGCTTTAGATTAAGCATAAGCTTTATAACTAATTTAAAGTACTCCTTTAATCTTTACTTCTTTTATGCTAAAGATAAGTTTCTCTAAAGCTTTAGCTCCTAAATAGTTAGAATAAAGATGCTATATATATGCTTTATCTTCTCTTAGGTATATATAAGCACTATTCTAAAAACTATAATTAGCTTAATATTATATTATTAGGAAGAGCAAAGCTATAAGTTATATATAATTAGGATAGATAAGAGCTTTATAAAGGTTAAGTAGCTTATATTTAAAGACTATTATATTTAATTTATACTTTAGCTTTTTTAAAACTATATTATTATCTATTATCCTTTTTTATAAAGTTATATCTAATCCTATATACTAAACGCTAGCTCTCTTTAATAAAGGCTTAGAAATTATATTAATATTAAAACCATCTATAAAAGCTATATTCTAAAGCTTTAGATTAGAACTATCTATAAAGACTCCTCTAAAGAGATAAGTATCTTATCTTCTTACTAGTAGACTAAAGCTCTTAGCTTTTATATAATTAGTTAGATGTAATTTAACTAAAGAACTAAGAACTAAAAGCTCCTTTTGGTTAACTAGATAAATAGTAGCATAATTATTAAAAAGGATTATATTTAAAAGTAGATAAGAAGCTTTATTTAGCATAGAATATATACTAAGTAAGAAGTTATTAAATACCTTTAGATCTAAGAAAGCAGCAATTACTTTGCTAAAAGAAGAAGATATATATAAAGCTCCTTTATCTTTAGCTTTTCCTTTAATAATATAATCAATAGGTAGAGTCTTAACCTTACTCAACTTATAGCAAAGGTCTTTATACTTCTTTCTAGCATAATACTCCCTAATTTGTTTAATCTTATTAAAGGTAGAAAAGTGTTTAATACTATCTCTTATTCTATTAAAGGTGAACCTAAGCTTCTTATAGTCTTCTAAGTTCCAATAATGCTTACTGCTTATTATAGCATTACAAAGGCACTTAGTATACTTTGCAGATCCCTTATATCTACTCCTATTGTCAATTGACTTAAAGCTTAAGCTTAGAGCACTTCCTATTAAAGCATATACTCTTATAGATTGCTTCACTAAGGGGTTAGCCAAAAAGTGCTCTATAAGGCTCTTAAATTAGTTGATATAATAGATTATATTATAAGAGTAAAGTATACTTATCTTATTATCTTAGAGAATCTCTACTTAGTGTTATTGCAACTAGTTTAGAGCCTAGTGTTATATTACTATAAGGAACTTAGTTATAGCTAAGGTCCCTTTTATCTTAGGAATCTAATAGATTCTTATATCTTAATATATTTCCTAGAAACTATTAAGCTATACTTTTAGATTAGTCTTACTATAGGAAGTCTTAGCAAGCTTATTAATATAATTATCCCTTAGAGTTTCTTTTATACTTACATCTAAGGAAGTAAGCTCCTTATATAAGTATTTAATAATCCATTAGATAGTATCTTTGTCTTTATCTTAATAGTTTTGCTAAGTAGAAAGTAGAAGAAGAAGGGCAATTATATTAATAATCCACTTATAGAGTTAACTATAATAATGCTTTATAGTCTTCTAATTATTAAGCTCTTATTAGTATAGCTTTTAGCTAATGCTTTAGTTTATATATATATCCTTTAATTCAAATAGCTTTAGCTTCTTAGGTTTATCTTAAGTAGGCAGTTGAAAAGTATTTAGGTCTCTTTGTATTTGTAACGCTGGCCTTACGCTCAGACTTATGGTGTAACGCTGGCCTTACGCTTAGACTCTTGGCCTTATGCCTAGACTTCTAGACCTAGGATTATGCTTAACTTCTTAGAGGAAAAAGAGAGTCATTAAGATCCAAAAGAAGTATGTCTTACGAAACAATTAAGGACTAGAACTAGCCTAGCCTTGATATTCGCATATATATAAACCTAAGAAGACTCTCCCTAAGAAAGCTCTTCAACTTCTTTGTTTCCTTTGTAGTAGACCTATAAATACACTCTTATCCTATACTTACTCCTATACTTATTTATGCTTTTAGGCGTACTAACTCTAAGTGTCTTTATGTTGTTATATTAAATAAAGAAGTTCTCCTCTGCTAGAGACAGCCTATATAATATCCCACCCTTTGAGCATAGCAGCTAGATCATTTCGAAAGCGTTTCAGAGCTATACTTATCTAAAGATAGGATCCTAAAGATCTCCTATATGAACTAGGAATTTAAGTGTGATTCTTAACTAGTATAAACTAAGGAATGTCTTCGCTGATAGGATTCCTTAATTACTTCCTTCGCAAAGGTACTATAGATAGAAATAAGGATTAGCATCATATTATCAGAAATCCCTTTCTATACTTCTGACACTATACCAGCATACCCCTGCTATTGCTCCAAAGAACACTCAAAATGAGCAAAACCCCCTTTTTTCCTCAACTTATGCAATTGCTTCCCTTAGGCGCATTCGAAGACTTAGTTGCTAATTCCCCTACTCCTAGCCCTTCAAATAAAGGAAAAGGCAAGGAACACCAAGCACAGTCAAAGGATACTTAAGATTTCAGCAACCCAAATATGCTCCAAAGCACCTTCTAAGCTATAGAGTAGACTCAAAAATCTTAATATGAAAATAGTCAAACTACTATTAATTAGTTGCAAGATGAGATTCGGAATCTAACGCAATTAATAGCTGCCAATTTAAAGCCTGAACTACTAAGCGCTAAGACAAATAGGATAGTACCAACTGTCGAAAGAGCATCGACTCAGCCAATTAGTGACTATAATATAAGTGTCCATACTAATTCAAATACAAAAAAGATCAAAATCCAATTAATGGAAAAGATCTTCCCTTTAGACAATAGAATTAACCCTTCTTTCAAGCAATAGAAAGCTTCTATAACTAATTAGCTTAAAGTCAACTCTAAGCTTTATCCAACTAAGCAAGCTTACTAAGCCTTAATTTAGGGATCTACTATTAGCTTAGCTTAAAGCTATTTAGAGCTATAATATTTATCAGCTACCAACCTATTTCAGAGCAGTACTAAGATGATTGATCTCTTAGCTTCTTATTTTCTTATAAGCTAAGAAACTAATACTTTTAGATCCGCCTTTCATTTATTGCAAATAGGCAAACCAAGATATACTAATAAGACTTTCCCTTAGTTCTAAGCCCATTTCCAATCAGCTGCTTTGCAAAGCGAAGTCACTCAAAGCAAATAGTTCTTTTATATATGAAATAAGATTACTCTACAACTCTAAGGCGCCTCCACATTAATTAAGTTCATATAGAAGGAAAGTTTTTCTCTAATAGTATAGCAACTTAATGCCTTAGACACTAAGCAATAAAGAAATCAAATTCTCAATCTGTCGTAAAATACTTCTAAAGTTTCACCTATCCCTTCCTAGAATACTACTACTACTACTTCCAAACTATCATCAACTTCCGCCTACTACTCTACTAGCGCTAAGACTTCTAAGCAAGCACCTCTCTCACATATCAGCTCCCAACCTCCTAAGCCATCTATTCCCTTCTATTGCAATCCTACCCTAAAGTCAAATAATAAACCCAAATAGCTTATATGTTAGGGTTATGGAAAGATAGGTTATTACAAAGATGATTGCATATTAGAAGGAAAAGTAAATGTTTTTAATGACTTAGAAGAAGAATCAGATTCATTAGAGAATATGGAAGATATAAAGGAACTGGAAAACAAAGAGGCTTAGGAAAAGACTTCTACCTAAGCCTAAGAAAGTGCAATTTGTCAAAATTCGATCTTAACTCTCTTATAGAAGAGAAGCAATTCCTTACCTTTTATACTATTAGTCTCAATAGACTTAAAGTATCTATATAAGCTTTAGCAGACACTAAAGCACTTGGCTACTTGTTTCTTAACTGTTTCCTATCTATATGCTTATCTAAAGCTATAAGTTTAAAAATTCTCCCCCTTCCTTCTCCTATTCCTATTCGCAGATTCCAGAATTTAATATGCGCTTAAGCTATATACTATATGCATTTCCACCTTACTATTAATAGCAGATATATCTATAATTGCCCTTAGGTCATTTTGGATCTAAGGAATTATAATGCTATTATTAGAGTTAAATAGATAAGATACTTCCAACTCCAACTAGATGCTTATGCAAATCGATTTTTATAGCTATCTGCTTATCCCCTAACTCCTTAATTTCATAAGGAGATCTTAATTCAACTTGGACTAAAGGTCCCCCAACTCTAGTTAGATCATTAAGCTGATATGCTTTAATATGAGAATGCAATGCATTGCAATAAGCTTAGAAGGAAAGATAGTTCTCTCTCTTGCATTAATCTTATTAAGCTGCAACTAAGAGAAATTCCTATTCATCTTACTTAGCCTATTTCTAATATAACTCTAAAACTATCCTAACTCTTATTTGAATATAAAGCACCTTTAGTTCCTAAATTAATTAAGCTATTAATACTAATATGTGAGATTAGCGCAAACGCTTTTTATTATAATATAAAGCATAAGGAAACTAAGTTCTTCTAGACTAGCATCTATAAAGTCAATTGAATATTAGAAGATTAATATGAATCAGAAGCTTCTAATATTAAAAAGCTAATTAACAAACAACTCCTAAAATAATACTAATCACTCAAATACACCTTCTCAAAGAAAGATGCTGACACCTTGCTACCTTACTAATACTATAATTATAAAATATAGCTAGAAGGTCCTTTGCCTAATGCTTATTTGCTGCTATACCAATAGTCCACTAAGGAACTTAAGGTTATAAAAGAATATTTGCTTAAAAACTTAGACAAAGGATTTATTAAGGCTAGCATAAGCCCTTTTGCTTCCTTAGTCTTATTTGTTAAGAAATCTAATAAAGGCCTTTATTTCTACATCAACTACTAAAAGCTTAATGCTTTTACTCATAAAGACACTTACCCTATTCCTTAAATCAATAAACTATTAGGCTAGGTTTCTAAGGCTAAAATCTTCACAAAGCTAGATATTTAAGCAGCATTTAATCAAATCCATATAGACCCTATATCTAAAGAATATACTACTTTTAGAATAAGATATAGCTTATATAAATGCAAAGTTTTGCTATTTGAATTATATAATAGCTCTAGAATATACTAAAGGTATATGAATAACATTCTTTTGGATTATCTAAATGATTTTTGCATAGCCTACTTAGATAATATCCTTATCTATTTAGAAAACATTAAGCAATACTAAGAATATGTCGAAAAGGTGCTAAAACACCTTCTAGAAGCTAGACTTTAAGCTAATATTAAGAAATATGAATTCCACATCACTTAGACTTACTATTTCAGTTATATTCTAACTACAAATAGAGTTGAACTAAATCTAAAGAAAGTTGAACTACTTAGGAATTGGAAATATCCTAAGATAATTACTAATATAAAGTCCTTCTTAGGATTTTGCGGATTCTACCAATAATTCATTTGAAACTTTAGCCTTATTGCTAAGCCTCTATTAATACTCACCCAACTAATAGTCCCTTAGAACTAGACTAAGGAATGCTGCCTATCCTTTGAGGAATTAAAGAAGCAGCTGCTTATAATGCAAAGGATCTACCACTTCAACCCTAAGCAGCTATTAAAACTAGAAACAGATTCCTCTAATAGAGTTATTGCTAGAATATTCTCATAATAGCATTCAGATCAGCAGTAGTACCCTATTGGCTTCCACTTGCATATACTCTTTAGTTATAAACCAAATTAGAAGATCTATGACAAAGAGCTTTTCGCAATCATAGAATTATATCATAAGTAGAGACTTAAGCTTATATCTCTCAAAGAGCAAATTAATATTTACTTAGATTATTATTCTCTTAAGTACTTTATGACAATAAAGGTTCTTATAGCTAAATAATGCTAATAAATAGAGTTCCTATCTGATTTCAACTTCTATATTATATATACTCTAAGCAAGGAAAACCAAAAGGCTAATATCCTTAGTCGATAAGAATAAGACATCCTACTATATAAGTAAGCAAAAGTCGATAGCTAATCTTAAGTGCTCTTACCTTTAGCACATCTAGACCCTTATATTAACACCAAACTTTCTGAAAAGTTTCTTTCTTCTTCTACTAAGGAAAATATGTTAGCCCTACTTGCCACCCCTAACAATAAGTTCCTACTACTAGCCTAAGACTCTTTTGAGCTTATTGAGAAACTCTATTAAGACAACTATAATTCTTTTGATAACCTAAAAGCAGAGCTATTAGATAATTATACCTTAGATGATAGGTTGCTATATTACAAAGGTTGCCTCTATATGCAATGCAATACTCTATTATGCACTTATCTTATTTAAGAAACTTATGATTAAGTTTCTACTGCTTATCCTAGTGGTCTTAAGATATACTAGCTGCTTTCGCCAAAG
Source organism: Diplocarpon rosae (assembly GCA_032760415.1). Classification (NCBI taxonomy): domain Eukaryota; kingdom Fungi; phylum Ascomycota; class Leotiomycetes; order Helotiales; family Drepanopezizaceae; genus Diplocarpon; species Diplocarpon rosae. The sequence continues at coordinate 2,674,344 of JAUBYV010000004.1, forward strand.
TATTACTAGGTAGGAATAAGAGCTGATTGCAAATGTTATGTCAGCAATTGCAGACCCTATTAATACTTATATTCTAAGACTACGAAACAGCAAGGGTTATTATAGCTATTACCTATTCCGCAGTACCCTATGCAGCACTTATATATAGACTTTAAAGACTTCCTACCAGATAAGTATAGTTTTAATTGAATTCTTATCTTTATTGACCAACTTAGTAAAGCATTAGTTACTATATCTTATCAAAAAGACATTAATGCAAAGGGAACTATATAGCTGTTTATCTAATAGATCTATTGATTTGGTTATACCCCTAAAACTATAGTATCCAACTAAGGCCCTTAATTTGTCTCTTCATTTTGGAAAGAGTTCTACTATATTATTAGTATCAAAATCAAACTCTCTACTGCTTACTATAAGGAAACTAATAGCCAAATAGAGATTATAAATAAGTATATTAATTTAAGACTAAAGCCTTTTGTCAACTATTATCAAAATAATTAGAGTAAGTTGATTCCTATCATAGACTAAGCCTAAGCTACTCTTCCTTATACTTCTATTAATATAGCCTTATATCAGCTAAATTATAGCTAAGAACCTTATGTTAGCTAGGATTAGAAATCACTAAAGCCTTTGTCTCCTTAGGAAAAATTGAATTATATAGAAGCTAGGTTAATCACCTAATGTATATATGCTACTTAGGAAGTAGCAAAGGCGAATATAAAGCAAGCTTAAGACTGCATATCTAATTTAGTTAATTAACACTAAAGGCTAATCAACTAGCAACCAAATAATATAGTCTACTTATCAATAAGAAACCTTAAGAATTATCACCTTAGCAAGAAACTTTCCAACTAATAAGATAGACTATTTAAAGTTCTTAAAAAAGTGGGCAATTCTTATTGGATTAAGCTCCCCCTTAGATCAACCATATATAATATCTTTGCCCTAGAACTTCTCTTCAAAGATCCCTAAGATCCTCTCCCTAGTTAGAAATAGCCCTAGCCTACTAGAGAAATTATTGTAAGATAAGAAGAGTTCAAAGTGTCTAAGATCCTAAGTGTACACCTTCTTAGAAACAGACTTAAGTACTAAGTTAAATAGTTAGGACATAACCCCAACCCCATATAATACCTAGCTTCAAATTTCATAGGTTCCCTATATAAACTTAGAGATTTCCATTAAGAATATCCTATAAAACCAAGACCCCTATGTAACTTATAAGCATAGCTTAAAGCTTAGGAAGAGGGAATCAACAACTATAATCACTTAGAAGATAATATACTATTGCAAAAGAGTAGAACTGCTTATAGCAAAAAGGCATAACCACCCTAAGTATATTTTTACATAATGCTGCCACTTACTTATTATTGCCTCTATCATTTTCCCCATCTGAGGCCTATAGACCACTAATATAAGCGCCTCCTGCAGGAGCCCTCCCACCCACAACAACCCTAGCCACCATAGGCCCTATAACACCATATTCTGCTGCTACTACCGATTGCTCCACCACTCCTGCAATAGTCTCAAGAAGACCAACCATCTAAGCGCTAGTTGTCTCCAACACCATAAGGCGGCCGTTTATATTAAGAACTCACAAAGCAAGCCCATCTCTCCCTTATATGCATTAAATTAAAACAGTTATAAAGATAGAATAGACTTACCAACATAAGAGTAAGATTCTCTACATATTGCAAAGCCACCAACTCTGCTAAGTCCTAAGTCTCTGCCATCGCCGCAAATGCAATATTACCCTTCTTTAGAGCCTCTATATTAGCAACTAAAAGCATATTAGTCAGGATTCGAACCTATCTAACAGCCTCCTCTTCTGCCAACCTCCAGTTCCCATCCGCAACTGCTTCATCTTCTTCTTCTTCTTCTTGCTGCCAGGCAGCATCCCCCTTCCACTCTTCCAGAGCATCACTAAAAGCAAGAAACTCATTCCAAACAAATTTCGGAAGCTTCTTACTATTAGCAAAGTATAAAGTAGTTATAAACCATTAATTATATCAGAATACAGTCGGCCTTTTGCATATTGCACCATATGCACTTCTTACTCTAGGTGGAGGCAAAGACATAGCAATAACTTAGGTCCAACAACAACCAGCAGGCGCAGCAGCAGCAGCAGACTCAATAGGCCTTACGCATAGCTCTAATAGGCAATAGAATTAGCACTAAAATTCGTTAGCCCTAAACGCAGCTCATATTAAGGTTTAACTTACTTATAATAATAGTAGTTAATAATAGTAGTACTAATATCAGACTATTGATCATTAGTTATAAATAGAAAACACTAAATTAGCACTATAGTACTTGCATAGTTGAGGGTTGTTATAAAGGAATAAGGTTTAGAAGATAAGGAAAAAGAAAAGCTTATATAGGCGCAATACTATGCTAACTCTAGATTAGGCTCATCCTTATAATAAAAGTCCTATGCTGATAATAATAGACTATGCTAAACATATAAAGAATATGTTTAACAGAATACTACTATTACTATAGCAACCAGTCATAGGATCAACAATCAAGCTTAAGGGTAAGCTCTTTCAAAGGAGGGGGATAATATAACGCTAGCCTTACGCTTAGACTTATAGTGTAACGCTAGCCTTACGCTTAGACTCTTAGCCTTATGCCTAGACTTCTAGACTTAGGATCATGCTTAACTTCTTAGAGGAAAAAGAGAGTCATTGAGATCCAAAAGAAGTATATCTTATGAAACAATTAAGGACTAGAACTAACCCAGCCTTAATATTCGCATATATATAAACCTAAGAAGACTCTCCCTAAGAGAGCTCTTCAACTTCTTTGTTTCCTTTGTAGTAGACCTATGAATACACTCTTGTCCCATACTTGCTCCTATACTTGTTTATGCTTTTAGGCGTACCAACTCTGAGTGTCTTCGCGTTGTTACAGTATTAAGCTATATTCCCAACTAAAAAGCTTCTCTTAGTATTCCTTTTCTATTTGTTTATCTTATTTCTTTAAAAACTTATTTATTCCAAGTGCTATAAGCTTATATATAAGAACATTTAGAGCTTTATTTATATATATTAGCATATTAGGATTATTTAGAGCATTATTTGTAAATCAAATATCTATTATAAGATATTCAAAGTATATTAGAAGGCTAACAACTTTAGCTTAGAATTAGAGTTTAAAGTACTATTGCTGCTATAATCTATAGTTAGTAAGTATAGCTCTAGTAAAGCTAAGGAAAGACTAAGTGTAGTTAATCTTAGTAAAAGAAGATATCTTATGAATAATTTAAAGAGTATTAGTTGCATTATATATAAAGAAGAGATATAGGTAAAAGATAAATATAATTATAAGTAAAAGGTAATAGCTTCTTATAAGGTTTCTAGATATTCTACAAGTTGATTAATTAATTAAATTAGCTTATAAGAAGCTAATAGTGCTAATAACTATTATATAAAAAGATCTTAGGTTCCCTTATATAGTAAAAGAAGCATATTTTATCCTAAGGGAGCTCCTAAGGAGCCTTTATATATTACTCTCCTAATATGGTTTTAGAGTTTAATTATATGCATAACATTAGGTGAGGAGAATATGACCTGACCTAACCATATTCCGTACGATATAACCTAAGGTAGATAGATATATGTAATAAAGCCAAGCCAGCACGGTGCCCTACGGCCAATATGCAGAAGCTTTGGGCTATCAACATACAGTTGGAGACGATGGGATCGATATTAAGGGTACCTATGACAGACTCCGCAATAATCTATGCAGGTTGGCCGGCTTGAGAGTCTGGGTCAGCTTGTGAAGATTTGGGGGGAACTGGGATGCAGATCATTGGGCTGTGGGTGCCGGTCGAGGAATTCGGAGAAAATCGTGGAGAGGGTAGAAAGAAAAACCGGTGATGGCGATTGGGGATGCAATATTTCTTGATGGGTGTTGATGAACATAAGAAAGTCGGAAAGTATCTGTGGAAGTCATTTGATTTATGATCACGTGCCAAGGCTTAACAAATTAGCTTGGCGCGTTCAAGCAATAGCCTCATAGTCCAACTCATCCCTCCCTTGTAGTGGCCGGCAAACGAGGCGAGTTCCATAATCACATCGAAAGGTACTCACTGAGGGTCTGCGCCATGATTGATAACTACATTATGTCTTGTGGCCAAAGAGCTCAGGCGATAGCAGGTGGGTAGGAAGGAAGTAGGTAGTAGATAGTCACATAGGTAATTTGATTGGTGTATATCTTCATTCTCTCCCACCCGGCTTCTCGTGCAAGAGACAAGACTTGTTCAATGCAGAGCAGCGAGATGAACCAGGAGGGCTAGATGTGCATGGTAGTAGAGACGAAGGGCGTTTATCCCGAGTTTCTTTTCGCTGCTGAGGATTATACGATTCAAGCTGACAGCATCCTGTTGCACGGTGCTCTATAGTCAGTGTAATAAATAGCAGCAGATTTCCGAGATATCACCTTGTCTAAATACGTATAAATAGGCCCACAAGGCTGAAGCGGAGAGATATGTGCTCGCAGGCCAAGCAAGCACCACATGAAAATATTTGGATTTCACCTTGCAAATGCACTTCAGACCACTGTTCATTATTTGGTGTTTGGTTGGCCTGCGACAAGGTATACCAAGTAATGTTTGCAGCCTATGATTATCTATTGTCAAGACCCGAGAGTCATCCTAGCTGTTAACCCATCTATGGAGTATCCGGGCGGAAAGATGGGTATATAGCTACCACTGGACGTGCTTTTTGAACTAGCAGTCTACAGCCTGGTCAAACGTGTAATTGGTCTTCTCTGGGGCCTACGCAGGGCAAATAAGATGTGGAATCCTGCTGACGAGAATTACAGAGACATAAAAACTATCAAAGTACTCGTTCAACCACCGCATGTAGTACACAAACCATTCACATTCACTCACTCTGCCCTTTGCGTTTTGGGATCGGACCTCGACTTCTTGCGCTTACGCTGCAAAACAAAACGAAACAGAACAAAACATATCACGTGATTTAAAAGATCTTGACTCGCTCAGCCAATTGTATTACCGAGCATCGGAACATGCCCAGATGATTTGCCCAGCGTTCTCCTACATCTAGACCTCCTTGACTGTCAGCCTCGCAGATAACAGTCACAAGCCCTTGTTCAATCTCCAATCGGCGCGACACGCGCTTTGAGGGGTTCCCGGCGGGAAGATCAGCTAAATGCCCGATAGATGTCCATGACTATAGCTGCCCCGCACATCTCATAACTGGCATTCCATAAATCCTTCATCATAGCCTCTTCAATCCCAGCTACTCTTCCCTCCTCTACCGCCAGCAGCCGCCCTCCCGAAGAGGCGCAAAAATATTCGACAACCAGGCTGCCAGGAGGAGGGATTGCGCCGCTACAGCAACACGACGAGCACGGAGATTTGGAGGAGTACGAACTTACCGATTATACGGCCATACAGGGGGCAAAGGAGAAGCAGGCACAGCACTCGAAGAAGCAGACCAAGAAGCAGGAGAAGCTCCGGCGGTTGGACGAGGCAGACGAGATGAAGTTCTCTCACAGCATTCAGTTCAATGCCGTACCCGACTGGAGCAGTCACTATATTGCGTATAGTAATCTGAAGAAACTGTGTGTCTCTGTCCCTTTCTCGCCTCTTCCCAACCTCATTGGTGCGCAAGATTCGCTCTAACGTAGTCTAGAATTTACCAGCTCGAAAAGTCCATTCATCGACCCGCCGCCGATGATGCTGAACGATCGCCCCTCATACAACCGACAGATGACCCTGACCAGATTTTCCAGCGAGCATTAGATGTCGAGCTTGAGAAGATCTCGTCGTTCTACCAGCTGAAAGAGCTTGAGGTGTACGGCGAGGTGGCCGAATTCATGAGGGACGAGGAGTCATATGAGTCAGAAAACTTTGATCAGGAGGAAGGACAGGATGGAATGAGACCTGGCATCAGTGCCCGGCCCAGCGAAAGACCTCGGCGGGGTAGTGTGTACCGTAGTGTTGGTACCAAGCCCAGGAGGCCCAGCACAGTAAGCCGGTCTATCGACGAAGGTGTGGAAGATAGCGACGACGACGAGGAGGAGGACGATGAGAATACTGCTCTGCGGAAGGCAAGGCCGCAAGGAGCTCGCAGCAGGAGTACAGTCTATGATGGAAATATCGGACGATCTGGGACTGAGGATCTACGGACTTCGACAGAATTCAGCAAGTCCGTACGTCGGAACAGCCAAAATTACGATGACTATGCCCATGATGCCTATTCGACAGTTCTTTCCTCCGGAATAACGCTGAAGAAGCGGGCGATTAGTTTATACGTTCAGTTATGCGAACTAAAATCGTTCTTGCAGCTCAATAAGACGGGTTTCACGAAGGTGCTCAAGAAATATGATAAGATCTGTGATCGGAACCTGAAGACCAAATACATCGAAAAATACGTTACACCTGCCTACTGTTTCCGTTCAGATACTATGAAACATATCGAGGAAAATATTCAGAGGATCGAGCAGGCGTATGCCGGAATAGTGACTGGAGGCGATGTGGTAATGGCCAAGAAGGAGCTGAGGTTGCACCTGCGGGAACACGTGGTCTGGGAGAGAAACACAGTATGGCGAGAAATGATTGGCATTGAAAGAAAGGCTCAAGCTGCCAACATGGGACTTAGGAGGACTTTACTTGGAGCTGACAACCACCCTGGGAATGCTCGGTTGCAAGGCGACGACTATGATGTTCCGGAAATGAAGGAATTGGATACGCCAGTTGGGAGGTTCAGATTCCCGACTTGGCTCTTCAGCTCTACCATGTTCACCCTTATTGTCATTGTGGCTATCTTCTTCGTCCTGCTATTCGTTCCGATCATGAAGAAGGTGGAGCAGCAGAATTGTCTTGCCATGCTGATGTTCGTCAGTTTGTTATGGGCGACAGAGGTAGCTAACTATAAGCACGATACTTAATACCGATCGTTGCTAATCAATCATAGGTCATTCCTCTGTTCGTCACTTCTCTGATGATTCCATTTCTCTGCGTCATCCTAAGAGTCGTTCGCTCAGATGACAAGCCTCGTCATCGCTTAGACGCGAATGCTGCCACCAAGTACATCTTTGCTGCGATGTGGACTCCAGTGATTATGCTTTTGCTCGGCGGCTTTACTGTTGCCGCCGCGCTATCAAAGTATGATATTGCGAAGCGCATCGCCACTTTCGTTCTCAGTAAAGCTGGCACCCGACCTCGTACGGTCTTGGTGACGAACATGTTCGTCGCGGCATTCGCGAGTATGTGGATTAGCAACGTCGCAGCACCTGTGCTGTGCTTCTCGATCATCCAGCCTATGCTACGAAATCTTCCTGCTGACTCACAGATGTCGAAGGCCCTCATTCTTGGCATCGCTCTGGCTTCCAATGTCGGCGGCATGCTTTCCCCAATCGCATCGCCCCAGAATATTGTCGCACTACAAATCATGGACCCCCAGCCTTCTTGGGGTGTCTGGTTCTTCGTTGCCCTCCCGGTTGGCATTATTTCGGTTCTACTAATCTGGGTCATTTTGCTCTTGACTTTTCAACCTGGGCGAGGAACCACCATTGTTCCTATTCGTCCGGTGAAGGATAAGTTTACAGGTGTGCAATGGTTCATCTCGCTAGTGACACTCGGTACCATCATCCTCTGGTGCGTGAGCCATCAATTAGAATGGCTATTTGGGGACATGGGTGTCGTCGCCATCATTCCCCTCGTTCTCTTCTTCGGCACCGGCATTCTCACCAAGGAAGATTTCAACAATTTCCTCTGGACGATCATCATCCTCGCTGCCGGCGGCCTCTCTCTCGGGAAAGCCGTCAACTCGTCCGGTCTCTTGCACACCATCGCCGGCGCCATCACTGAAGAAGTCGAAGGCCTCTCCCTCTACTCCATCCTCGTCGTATTTTCAGTTCTGATCTTGGTCGTCGCGACGTTCATCAGCCACACAGTCGCAGCTCTTATCATTTTGCCTCTCGTCCACAGCGTTGGTATGGGCATGGATGAGCCGCATCCGAATCTGTTGGTCATGGGTGGTGCGTTGATGTGTAGCGCTGCTATGGGATTGCCGACGTCCGGATTCCCAAATATGAGTACGTCGCTATTTTAACCTCCCCTCGTCACCTATTTCTCGCCTGTAATACATGCTGTGCTGTACTAACACGCCACAGCTGCAATCATGATGGAAGATCCTCAAACCGGACAGAGATACCTGCAGGTAAAGCACTTTATCAGCCGCGGTATCCCATCTAGTCTCACCACGCTCCTGGTCGTCATCTCGGTCGGCTACGGCTTGATGTTTCTTTCTGGCTTGTAGACCTGATGCTCCGACTTTGAAAAGAGCATCAAAGACTTCTCTCGAGGAAAAGACACATAGATAAAATTGCAGGCTGGCGTTTTGGGCGTCGTATGCTGCATCCCTTGTATAGTCGCGGATTGTGCAGATAGATTGGAAATCTGGGAAGGGCGTCGGCTTTTGATCTTGGACAGTTCTTCGTATTTCTTGTTTATCGCTGATTGTGAACCACGAATTGCCCATATCCTTGCAGTTGGAGTTATACTGTGCTCGCAGATAGCTCTTCTTTCTTTTTCGATCGGTATTCTCATCGCTTTAAGAGCGGTAGTGGGCTTTTAGCAGAACCCCGCACACCCACACTCCTCTCTCTCTTTCTCTCGGCACTTCCAAGCAAGCGAGAGCTGTTCGATCTTGGAATCAAAGCGGAGTTTCGACGATGCCATGGCATGCACTGATAATGAATAATGAGAGTAAGAGATCATCCGCTACAGCGTATAGGGTATGACTCCTAGGTATCGGTTGCAGAACATCTTCATGCAGTATGTCTCTTCTCGCCTTTGGATCCAGATATGCAGATCCTGCCAGGTCACTTCGAGTCTTGAGGCTTGATCTAACGCGACTCGGCGATGCGTAAAGCTCTATCAATATCTAGTGATATTGCATGACGCTAACGCTTAGCAGTGGGGATGAAGTTTGGCTCTTTCATTTATATCATTGATATCTTTCTTCCTTTTTCTGGTGAAATACTCGATGCAAATTCAACAGACTCTTGCGATATCAACTACCCGAAAATTAAACCTTTGAGTTCGGTTATCGCAGTAGATCTCACGCGCTGTTTCCGTATCTTCTATGCAGAAGCAGATCCATCTGTTCGTGTACGATATGTGATCACTTGTGAAACGCGACGGCGGCTGGGAGTTGGTGAGGGGAGAGAAGGCAAGAAGAGAGAGGGGCTTGACATACATAATATGTACGGTAGCGAGGGAAAGTAAGTCGCAATATTCACGATATGTATGAGATATTGATATGCTGTCATGTTGGGGGTCTGCTGCGAAAAACTACACTACATGTTACGTGTTGTGAAAAGCCATTGGTGCATTCAGCCAGGAAATCTGTCTTACTGTGGCATCTACGACCCTTCGGCTATATGGTAAACAATAGATCTCGTGTGTTCGTCTACTTGGCCCTTCCTCTCAGTTGCCCTTCTCAGTGATATCATATCAAGAGTTTCAGATATCAAAGTCTCGCTGGATGGCTGTTTTCGCTTCCAGCATCCTCCGTCGTCGAAGACTTGGGGACATCGTGTCATTAGTTATTGCCCAAGTTGCATAGTTTCAGCTATTTCATCTTTTAAAGGGGACGATATCAATTCCCAGTGAATGCCTCATTGTTATACTGAAATCTTTCAGTTTATCGAATAGAGCTTTACTTTGTCTTCAACATCGACCTTGAAAGCTCTTTACGGATTGCTGAACTATCCGGAGGTAGAATAAGCTGCTGTCAAGCTAGACCGATGTACGGGAGGACTTATTTATGGGAGGGCTGAGCTCTCGTGCAGGGGTATATGTGAGTTGAGACATGTAACTGCATTTGGGCTTTCCCTGGAGCGTGATGTACGTGTGACAGATACATCGACAGTTGTATGCTTGGAAGCCCTCGGGCTAGAGGGACGCTTTATCTGAGAGTTCTCAAGACGTAGAGGGGTCTTGGAAACAGTCGAGGCCAAAAGTGGACTTTCATTTGGACCCAACACTTTTCTTGGAGGCACATTAACCGAGTTTTGGAACCTCTAGGCTACGAGCAGGACAGTTTTAAAAACGGGCTCTGCCGTTGCGTCTCGTCAGCTTTAGTAACTAGACTGTCACTCGGAGATGCTAGTGGTGCCTCGGTCAGATCGATACCGAGTTTAATTTTCTTGCACTTGGTTCCGGACTGAATCGTTTAGTGTCTCTCACTCACATGCCCAACATGACCGAGGCAGTAAAGAAATGTGGTACGAAAGTATCATGCCCACCAAAGAATGCTGGGAAGAGACTAGCTTCAACTGCTAACCTCGTCTTATCCAGCCGTGACTACACGTACGGCTCCAAGACCAGCAAGATCCTTCCAAGCCATGTGATCTACCGGAGGGGAGACCCTGCCCAACTATGAACGCACGTCTCGCCATTGCACAACTGCTCTCGCCCTGCGAAGATAGTCCAGCCTTTCTCAAGGGTAACACTTGGTTGTTTGCCAGAATCCTAGTTTCACGTCGTCCTGCTGACTCCGACTGAGATGGGGGCTACAATGTATAAGATTGATAACTTATCCTAACCCCACGATACAAGTGTACGGATCTACCTACAAGTTCATACAGCTGGCAGTACAACCTCGCCTCCTGTAGACGACGAGAAGCCGGGGTTTGTAGATATCACTTCAAGTGCCAAAAATCCCGACCGTTCAATACACCGTAAAATCTAAGAGTAGCAACGTAGGAGCAGCGTGAAGCTGAGGCCAGCTTTGAGTGAATGAGCCATGCTACCACTGCCGGCGGAGTTCCAAGGGCCGGCCCGAAGCGGGAGAAGGTAATACGAAGTACGGAACCAAGGTTCGGGCCACAGTGGGGCGGAGCGGGGCGGAGTCTCGGTGGAAAACCTTGAAAGCAATGCAGGCTCTCCTCCCCGCTCACTTGGGCAAGTCAACAACTCCACGTCTATCCCCCTCCATCGCTAGTATCGTGAATGTCACGAGCGCTCACCCACTTACCCAGCAGCTACAAGTGTCCTCGGTCCCAACACAACAAAATGTCTACCCAGAGTCCACCGTCGTCCGAGTCCGCCGCTCTTCTCTGCGCAACCTACAGCTCCCCCTCCAACGCCTCCTTCACCCACACCATGTCTCTCTCCACTCTGCCCCGAACCACGGCGCAGAAGAAAACGTACCTTGCAGCGCTGCGGCAGGCGACGGCGCAGATGCAGGAGGTGGTTAACAAAGAGTTGACGGCGCGGATGGAGGAGGATAATAAGAAGGCTGCGGAGGGAAAGGATAGCGTGGTAAATTGTGGGAAAGGGCAGGTGGATGAAAAGATGGAGGAGGAGAATTACGGGGAGGAGGTCGTTGAGGAGGGTTGAGGGTCTGAGGAGAGCTTTGCATCGGGAAGCTGTCATCGGACTTTGGCGCAGGTGAGCAGCGCGAGCAGATTGTAGGAGGGTTTGCATTCAGCCAGTACACTGTCTGGAACGAGAAATGGTGACAAGGAGCGCTATGCATGGCTCTCACATCGGAACAGGGCTATATATATTACGCCCCCCCCATCGAAGGAACGCTGCGCTATGTATTTGAGCAAACTATGGTATCTTCAATTCACTCCCGACCGACCCCAACTCCCCGCCCTCAAACCCGTCATACCAACGCTACCTCCAGATCCCGGCCGATTCCCTGCCCGGCTCAAACACCCATAATGCACAACCTCGTTATCTGGCAATACTGCAATAACGCTTCGACCCAACCTCTTGTGGCACACGCCGCAGACACGCTCGTCGCTTACAGCCACTCTTCGATTCCGACCGCCTTTACCACCAGGCACACCGTCACCCAGAAGAAGATCTGCCTGTGCAGACACAACTTCACTCTTTCTTAACCCGGAGACGACGCGAGTTTCGTTGACGATGGAATTTGCGGCTCGTATACGGCCGCGGAAGTAGGATTCGAGTTCGGCAACTGGGAGTGTGGTAGGCATGAGATTTAGAGTCGATGAAGCAGGCAGACGAGAGCCGTGTTTGGAAAGAAGGTCGAGGGCTGGGGGCCAGTTCGGCTCGTGGGGAGGAGGAGGAGTCAGGTAGAGAGAGAGAAGGGTGTGGTAGATTGACGGGACATCGTCGTCATCGCGGTCAGAGGAAGAGAGAGAGCCACGACGTGTTTGTAAGGGCGAGGCGGTTGCCGAATCTTGTTGGGTTTTGTGGATGTGGTTACAGTACCTAGACTTGTCAGAATGAGAAATGACAACCGGAAGGGACCATACTCCTCTGCTTTTTCAAAAGTCTGAATCTTAAAAACGTAAATTTCTAATGCCTGTTTATGCTGCCCCATATTACTCAGAACCACAGCCTGTGCCTCATAAAACATGGCATCTATAGCCGTATTAGCAAGAAATACCAATTCTTGAATGCAAAACATACCATCCCGGGGTATCAAACCAAAAGCCTTCGAAAGTGAATACTGTTTACTCGACCTCAAAAAGGAGATCAGCCTTTCCATCAACTCCTTCCAATTCTCCGAGTCCTTGTCTTCCCTAATTTTCAAACCCTGTACATACGCTTCTACGAGCCGATTGTGGAATTCGGGGGTCAGATCATTCAACTCATTGATCACGTGCTCCAGATACTTAACCGCGAGATCCACGTCGATGCCCTGCAGGAAATTGGCAACCTTGTCTCTTGGGAGCGTCTCCGCATTCTCGGTATCTGCGAGGAAGACCTCCATTCCTAGGCTCGGATCAACTCGCAGAGGCCAGTCGGCGTATTCGAGTATTAGATCGATCATTTCGGGTGGCAGATTTTGCAAATACCCTACGGTTCGTTGGGGACCCTTGAGAGTAGCTGGCGCCTCCTCGACTTCCTCTCCCTGCCCAAATCTTTTTAAAAGCTCCAGGGCCGGGCGATGTAGTTTCTTACCATGAAAGAAGTCCACCAAATCATTGAACCGCCCTTTCTCTAATAGCTTCTCATTGACCACATCCGGATCGCAGAAATTTGGCAGGCGGAAGAGTGAGCCAGCCAGTTGGGGCCGCGCAAGCATATATGCTCGGAAAAGAGTCGTGTCGATGAGCTTAGCTGTATCTCGTAGCTTTTGCTCCCGGTCCTTCTCAGCGTCGGATGCTGGGGCTGTCAGTAGCGAATCGAAAGCATACTGAGAAGTACCGTTTTGCCCCATTTGCTCCAGTGGCTTTAGTCTCCCCGTCTCTGCATCTAGAAATGCTTTCATCCTGTTCCGCGCCTGTACGAGGAATCCAGAGAGCGCCAGAACTGCTGTTATCAGATCTTTCCCTTCCAATGGTTCATCCTCAACTGACTTCGGTTGTGTGCTGCCATTCTCACTCGAGTCCCCGCCATCCAATCTCATCGAGGATCGGATGGACGATGTATCCGAGTTTTGCTTAGTCTGTGTTGTCCTAAGAAGTTTATTGACAGCTCCGGGCTTCGGAGATCCTATCAGCTCTGGCTTCGTATCCCCCGCGATAGAGTCCCCATTTGTGGATGCTTCTGCTTCTTCTGTATCCTCCTCCGAGTGTTGAGCTTTCTCGTTCAGAATAGTCAGGTCTCCAGCAATGGCCCTTGGAAACAACTTGATCACACGTTCTGGAGGAGCCTGGACATCCTTTGCCATAAAGATATCGACAGCGTCCTGATAATTTCGCTGGTCGAAGAGAGACTGAGCCTTCTGGATCTTGATCTCGCGTAGTCTTTCGTCTTTGTTCTTCAGTAAAGCATCTTCCAGCATATTTAGAACGCTGATAGCTTCATCGTAACGTTGCTTATCTACTAGTTCATCGATTTGAGAATCGTAATCTGTTAACCCCATTCGCCATATGCATCGCTCGCTAGCTACGTGGAAGCCTTTCCCCGCATGCGCAAGGCTTACAGTGGGGGGAGGAAAGTGTAGATGTTTAGCGTTTGGAAGCGATATAGATTGAAGTAGGGAAAGGGTATCTGGGTTTCGAACTTCCAGTGTTCCTTGCGATGGTGATTGCAAGGCCAATATGTAAGGATACGAGTACCCAATCGCATCCGGCGATTGCGCCCACGGAACCTGTCTCTTTTCTAGCGGCTTACCTTCCGATGTGATGAAGAGGGAGTTGATATCCTTGGCAAGTAACATTTCCCCATCAGCAAGTTTTGTCGCCAGTGGTTTTGGTATGTAACTTCCAAGGCCCATGTATCCCATGCTCGCAGATCCAACGCCACCGAACCTTCCGGCTTGTGCGCCTGCAGCACCCCCAATAGCTCCAGGTCCTACAATATCCTCAATCTCATGGCTCAGCACATCAACTATCACATAGCCAGAATTCATTCCGCAGATGATCTTCGTCGCCGAAGCCCAGGTCAATGTCTTGATAGAATCCGTCAAAGTGATCTCTACTGTATCAAGTCCCAGCTCTGACTCATGCCATGACCAAAGCAGGAGTCTCCTCTTGACAGCTACGGCCAACCTCGATATAATTTCTGGTATCCCAGTCGCAGAATCTTTGACAATATTCGAGGTGACCGCAAAAGTAGAAGCACTTTTTGTTTTCGTCAACTGCTCTTGGAGAGTATAAGATTGTAGGTCATGGATCCAAATAAAGGAGTTTGACAACGATATCAAAACGTTTGCTTCCTTTATGATTGCCAGCTGGTCAATGGCCCGGGTCGAGAACTTCTCCACTTCTCGCAAGAGATCGACCGGCTTAGTGGCAGAAGATGAAGCTGGTCGAGAAGAAGGCCTGTAGTCGGACTTCGCATCTGGCTTGGTCGGACCATTCTGCTTCTCCGCATCATCTTGTATCTCGTTGACTCGGTATATCTTCAAGCTTCCAGTACTGAGACCCACCAAAAGCCGATCGCCTAAGCACCATCAGTGACTGCGGTGCCCAGTGATAAATCCGGCGCGTACCATATGCTAGGATAGACTCAATCTTGAATTTGTCCCGCTGCCTGAGCTCGACAATCGGACGAGCTGTGAAGGCGGACAGCATGGCGGCGGTGTGGCGTCTCCCACAGAATAATGCCAAGCTGGAGCAGATTACTATCGACGTCTCAGAGCCATCAAAACATGGGATCCTGTATGACTTGGGGGCTGGGGGTTCATCCGCGCATGTGGAGGTCGACCTGACCTCCCCGATTACAGTTCCGCTTGGAAGATGACGATGGTCTTGGCATCATAAACACGAGCCTTCGCTTCTGCAACCGCCACTCCTGGGAACGTCAACATACCATCAGTACTATTCATGCCAGCCAGTATTTAATTAGTGAGTAATCAATAGACATTTCGGGTCATTTGTGTTCTCTATAGGGCTGATTTGCGCAATATGCGTAGCAATAAAGAGTCTAGACAGTATGACCTCTACACATTACTCCTTTTCTCATCTTCTCCTCTTTTTGCAATGTCAATTTGGGGGAATCAGGTAGTTTACAATGGTCTGCAAGGGAAGAAATGCTCCTAGTATTCGGTTCCTTTTGTTTTCATAGGAGGAACAGCCGTCAAGAGGTTCTTGACGGCCAAGCACGTGGCACGCCACCTAAACACCGTTCTCTCGATACATGGCAATACTGGCTGCCGATGTTAAATTTGATTCAAAGGAGTTCCTTACCTCCGTCTCCTGAAAAACTCAAATACTGGTGATATGGCAAAGCTAATCATTAGATCGGTAGTGATAAGATCCAGATAGCTAGAGGGGCTTCAGGGAAATACGTTGCTTCAATCACAGGTTTGCCTTCAGGAGCAGCGGGATACGCCCGAGCCATCGCAGCGCGTATGGCTCTGCTTTTAATGGTAGGTGTTACAGATCCCGGCAATACAAAATCAAAATCAAAACCCGAATCTCCACCTGTGCCGACATCCACGTTGATACACTCACCTAGCCTCAGCCCTACCACTTCGCTTCCATTCTCTCGCCAGAACCTGGAGTTGGACTCGGTACCTCGAATATGTCTCCGCATCACTTCGACTCTGTCATGGTATGAACATGAGCCAGACGCCAACGCCGCGTTGCAGGCCGCAACTAGAAATAAGGGGGTGGGGGTTTACCGCTGATTTCCAATACACCTTGACACGAACAACCGGAACAAGCTATACATCAAGACCCTAAGTCATCAGTTACCGAGTAAGACCACGTAGTCAGGAAAGGAGAGCAAAAAATGGCAAATATCAAGGCAACAAAAGGTCAACCGCAAGGGCTGCAGGCTAAAGAAGCGTAGGAAGCAGAGGGAGGCATGACTATCGAAGAGGGTGAGATCACTGCAGCACACCTAAGAGCTACGTAAGAAGGGCTTCATGAGCTGGCGAAAACCTACTCAGATAGAACAAATTAGATGTCTTGTTTCTCTAAAGACGATATCTAAAGGAGTTTTCCTTCGGTTATTCTTGAAATCCATCCTGTTATGTGTATCTGGATTAGAGAGCTTCTTCTCCCCTTTCTCCACAAGTCGGCGATTCAAGCGAAGAACTGCCAAGGCCTTTTATCAGGGGTTGAGGGAAAATCCCGAATGGTCGCAGCCTTGTCCTTCGCCCTCGCCCTGTCGTCTTTGCCTCGACATCGCGCCATTTATGGCTCAGATATCTGTCGCAATACGACAATGCAACAATGTCTCAAGAAACCTCTGCGGCCCTCGGGGGTGAAGCAGGATCAGCCGTCTCGCCCTCGTTCTTTGTCATGTCTACGGCAACACACGACCACCAGCAAGGGGAAGAAGCTACAGCTGCTAGTACGGATCTAGATCTAGATCCAGATCCACCACAAACTTCAGGCCAAGCGCCCATCACAGCCTCACTTTCTCAGCAAGATTCCCATGCTTCTACGGTAGAGTCTGGGAACCCCGTACAAAATGGTACTACCATATCCATGCTTGGGAATGCAGCCTGCTTCTCAACGACCGTCCCAGGTGGAGTGAGTGCGCAGAATCACGACTCAGGTACGACCGTCTCATGACCGTGGTGGCTTTCATGACTGACTTGCATGGTAGCGCCACCCTATACGATCACTGCACAGAGTCCTCGTGACATGCTTCATACTCAGGCTCTCCCCACAAGTACTGCAACGACGAACTCTTACTGCGAGTCTCGATCCACATCTGCGAGCTCGTCCGAGCCTGTGTCTATCAATACAAAACAGGAAATAACAGCGACCGACGGAGCTGCAGATGTAAAGAAAGACTTGAAAGACAAGATGAAGTTTGGCAGTAACATCGCGGGGGCTAGTTCACTACAGCGGAGGCGTAATTATGCCAATACCAGTTCACTTACAGACTACGAGGCAGATCTTACGAACTTGGACCGCGCAAAGCAAAAAGAAGCAGTGAAAAAATATCTGACGGAACGAGTGAAGAACGATTGGAAGTGGGAATGGCCCACACCCGAGCACCCTATCGGGAAAGCTGCTGATTTGCATACCGAGCCACCCGAGCTTGAGTCGACTGCGCAGAACACAGAAGATAACGAGGAGGGTTTGGAAGGAACCTACGAGGGAAACTGGAAAGAGAGGGATGAGTGGTTGAGTAATGGCAGTGATGAGGAAGACGATATGAAAGTTCCCTTACCTAGGGCCACAGCATCAAGTCACGATACACCCACACCTACGAGCAAGAAGAGCAGTTCCACCGCATTCAAATTTGGCAGCCCAGATCAAGCAGGTGCTACTGTCAGGAGCACCGAGAGTGAGCGAAAGCGTCGGCGGAAGAAGCGTTTGGCAGACGAACTGGTCTGGAATGATGGGATGAGATGTTTTGTTGCACGACGCGATAATTGGACTGGGGCTAGGAAAGTCCGGAGATCATTATCCGAATTCTCGCCCGCTAAGACCCCCGTGCGTGCCTCCATATCGAGTGAGGATGGTGGTAGCTCTACAGCCATAGAGCAAGAAGAGGATGATGAGTTCTGGCAAGATGATATGGAAGTGCCTATTGCACCACCGATTCTGCCTCCCGAGAATGCTATGCGAGCTTCTATCCTCCCAGGTGCTTACAACACCATCTACGATAAAGTCGTCGTGCAAGGTTTGTCCCCAAGCTGCCCTATGAACCTCAAGGATGTAACGAGGAGTTGCGTCCAAGGCTGGAAACGAGACGGGGAGTGGCCTCCGAGATCGAGTGTACCAGACACGCACAAAAAGAAGGGTCGGAAAATGAGCGTTGCAAGTCTGCTGGGGTTCAACGACAAGGAGAAAGAAAAAACTTCCCCGGAAATTTTAATCAAGGACGGAGTCAAGGAGCCTGAAACTAAGCGTGGCGGGACTGGAATCAGGAGCAGTTTCTCCAAGATTTTACATATCGGGAAGCGTAGTTAATGTTCCGATGTGGACCTTCCGCCCTTCTACGAACTATCAGGATGAATTCACGTATGAATATCATTGGTTATGAGATAGCTTGGATGATTATACCTTGATATGGGTGGGTGTAAGTCGGATACGACTTATGATTCATGTGAATCGCCGAGCATGGTATTTTATGAATTTCCTTTGATCACGGAAGATATCATTCAGTAATGCAAGCATCGCTTCAAGCTAATGTGGTGTTCGGCCCAGCGGGATGGCCAAGTACGGAGCTTGTGATAGCCCCACGGATGGTCGACGGTTAAGCTGCGCATGATTTCATACTATGTCAGTCATACTTATCGTGCAATCGACTTCTTTGGGTATTCTTCAATTGCTAGTCTATCGTCATTTCTCCCTAGGAAAGCTACCTACTGCACTTACGTGATGGCCGTCTCTTATTTATTCCATTAACCACTCGAAAGATGAAAAGTTTTGCGCATCTCGTCGCTGGAGGTCTGGCACGGCTCGCTCACCAAGATTTCAAGTCGCTGTGCAGTCTCACTCAGCCAAGGAGCCCTCTTGATAAGACTGCGGATTCATTTTAGCGTTACGTTTTAAGCTCTCTCTATTGCCCACGGTGAGGATTTCTGATCTCCTTCTGCGCCGCCTTATCTGCTGTTGTGTAGTGGCGAAGCGTCGAGAAGTAGAAAAATGGAATTGCCCCTATGACATGGTGGAATGATGTCAAATAAACGCCCTCCAATAAGCACCTTGGTCAAGTTTTTTGGAAATTGACCGTTCCTCTTCTGCAGGGATCCAGCTCCTGTCACTCAAACTTCATTGTACCACACCAACAGATAATTCTCTCACTCGCTGTTGATTGCTAGCTTCAGAAGGATTGAAGCTATGTAATTATCACTCTCCCCCCAGTCCCTTGTAGGCCCCTTGTAGGTCCTGTAACGAATTAAGGACCACCGAATCAATACAAGGATGATGAAGACTTTCATTTCAGTCTTCTTCTTTGCACAGCCGGCTCATGGCTCTGGCCCTCGAAGCAGTGCAATTCGCCAATTTTCAGACAGCTTTTTGTGTGAGTGACAGCTTTAGACAAACGACCTTGTCATTACTGGATGAAGATAGTAGGGCTGTAGCGTCATATGCATAATTGAAGCATTGGTAGTCTGCTTCTTTACTCTATTAGAGTGTCAGCTGTAGTATTCTGATGGAGAAATAGAAGAGAAGTTTAAGAGACTGATAAACAACAACTGCAGACAGAAATTTTTGAGTAGGCTTCATTGTTTTGGTATCTCTAGGCCTGATCATATTGTGATTCTCCCATCTCTACCTGTATACTGAAATCCCCAGATAAACTCAAACTCGTAAAACATCATATATCGAGGACACAGCCATATTTCATTTGCCAGACCACCCAACCAACTGTCCTAAAACCGACAGCATCTTGCGTACTCCTAACCTCGAACGCATACTTGGACCAACAGATAATTAAGCGAGGTTTTACTGGGTTACAAATAAAGTCGGGAAGTTCCAAAATTTGAATAATACGTAGGAACGTTATTCCGAATTGAAATTCAGCGAACAACAGAATTTTTACTTGCTATCATGAGTGAGAAGTCCAATAACATTACTGATACTTGAACACGGGCTGGTAACAGTCACAAAACTGAGTTCAAGAATGAGATTCGTGCCGAGGCTGGACTCGAGACTTTTAAGCGCTTCAACCCTGCGACCTGCACTAAAGGTAAGCGATCGACGTCAGCAGTAGGAACAGGAACATTGTACTCGGAGCAACGAGACAGCACGACACAAGACACAACACAACACAATACAGAACAAGACACTCATTTGAAATACCTTCAATTCTACTAAATCGAGATACATGACTTGAGCCTACCCATCGCGAGTTACTCGCTGCACTCTACATCTTTGCGATCGCTGCACAGCTCTCTCTGCGGCCCCTCCTACCAACAGACTGTACTATCTATGCAAAATATGTGAAACACCAGCATCCGTTTTATACATTTCACAGTATTCATACCGCAGGACCGCGACCATGTCGCTTCAGCCCCGAGGAACTCCTATGCAACGAGCTCCTGGGAGTTTTTCACCCATGGTCCAGCCGTCAACTTCACGACCTGCCCTGCGGCGAGTCGAATCAAGCGACGACGATGATAACGACGGCGACGATGCACTGCTTATGACCAGCAAGCCGCGTGCGAGTCCACTGACACAGCATGGGCCGACAGCTCTGCCGTCGCGCCCACTCTACTCCTCCTCGCCCGCCAACTCAAGTACCAGCAGTCTTCAGAATTTCTCGCGGCCTACCCTCAACACGGCTCTAGGCTTCCAAGCTTCAAGGAATGCGTCACCTCGGAGTATTACGCCCAAGTCTGCCGCGAGCGACTTTCACCGTGGGCATGGCAGAAAACACTCTCAGACACAAGGATTATTCGAACCATACCTCCCCACCGCGGCGGCCTCGAATCATAAGGCAAATCTCAACACTGGACTGAGTGCTTCTCAGATCGCTGCGCAAGCAGCAATGCAGCAACAGACACACAATAGGCAAAGGTCGCAGACGGTCCCTACCCAAGTTCATGAAGGGTCGAATGCATTGCAGAACCGTAGACCGTCGAGAGGAGGTCCGAAGAATACACCCATCTTGAGCTTGACCGAGGCTTCAGGACCCCGGGACCAGAGCTTTGGAGGGCAGATTTACCAAAACGGCTTGCTCGGAGGATCCAATGGGAATGCTGCTCAGACTGCTGCGAATCTAGTATTTCCCAAATCTCCCACCACAACTCTTGGATTACCAGCTGCTATGGATCACGAACCCCATCTGGGACATCGCACGCAACAAGACAAACCTCTGAAAAGCGAGAAGTCCAAGGTAAAGCTGTTTTCGAGGCCAGCCAAGATAGGCATCAGCAAGGATAAAGAGGCCAAGGCGGATAAAGAGGCAAAGGCAGGAACCCTGCCCAGCCCAAGTAAGATGGCTTCCACCCTGGCGTCCCTCCAGAGGAAGAATTTCAGTACCAACAATTTGGCAGATCCTGTTTCGAGCGCTGCCAGTATGTATAGCATGGCCAATTCGTCCACTGCGACAATACGAGCGGTCGATTCCCAGCAACCGGAAAAGGATAAGGAGAAGTACAAGCACCATTTCTTATCGAGGGGCAAGCACAAGTTGAGTAGCAAAGACGACCACCATTTGCAGTTGTCTTCGGCCGCCAGCAATTCGAGGCCAGCCGACCCCAGTGCCCCGAGTAGCTTATACAATTTCAATCTTCCAACGAGTCCTGGTCCAACAAGTACCAGTTTCGCGAAAAGTATGAGTGGGTTGGATCTAAGGCATGGTGGTAGGGCCCTCAGAGAAAAGAAGAAAGAAGAAAAGTCAGATGCGCTGAGGGAGAATGAGCTCTCGTACCAGAATAGCAATGACTGGCCAGAACCTTCGAGCTTAGGGTCTGTAGGAGGCGCATCGTATCTTGGATCTACGGCTGGGAGCTATGGATACCCATCCAGTGTGTATGGAGTCGATCCCGACATAGGCAAACACGGATTGGCCAATCTTGGCCCTGACGATGCGTGGCCATATTTAAAAGCCAAGCTTTTGATTATATTTGAAGGAGAAGATTTACGATTGACGGTGGAGGATTTCAATCGGCTCGTAACGTATGACGCTTCTCAACTCCCACAAACTTTCTACTCACGCCTCTAGTGTAAATCTTCAGCGGTGCATACAAAAGCGTGCTCCGAACCTGATTATAGAGGATCTCCGAGATCTCCTCTCAACAGGATTCAGCTCCCTTGACCAAACATTACGGCGTACTCCAGATGAACGACTCATTCCCCGCTTGGTAGAAATGTGGCTATTCACATTCACGTCCGTCCTGCCCTACATGCAAGCAGTCTTCCTCCCGCTCGACCTCGAATTCTCCGGTCAGGGGCCCCTCATGACCGCCTCCCAAGCTCGCGATTTCTGGGGCGCTCTCCCGGGGACGTCCAAAGAATCGCTCCCTGCTCCTCAAGCGCTAGAAGTCCGCAGCATCGTGCTTATCGCCTATCGCGACACCGTCATCTTGCCTCGCGCCGACACTCTCAAAACAATATTTTCTCGTCTATGCTTAGAATCCATCGCCCTTTCCATCCAAACTAGCGATAACTTATCCACATCTCCAGACTCTTTCTCGGGTGGGCGTCCCTCAACCGCCATGTCGCTCGACCCGTCGCACGCCTCGTACGGCTCGCAGACCACGACCTTGCTAGGCGGCGGCGGTTCCTCCGGAAACGGCAGCAGCAGTCGCAGCCGTGCTATCTCTAACGTATCCTACGGCTCCGAACCCTCCGCCTCGGGTCTCGGCATCGCAGGTGCAAGTCTGCCACCTCCGCCTGCAAGGCCGTTCACACCTTCTAGCACGCACCCTCTGCATCCGCTCAACCGCGGACAGAGAGACCAGACGGTGGAGGATAGCAGCAAGCAGCTTACCGAGATGGTGGGCCGCATGTTGCAGTGTATGAGTGTGCTTGCTAGTGTCGGGGCTAGAGGAGACGGGGAAGAGAGCCACCAGTCGAAGATGGAAGAATTAACTCGGGGGCTGAAGTTGAACTGGCTGGGTAGGGGACGGACGGGTCGAAATCGGAGAGGATTGGTTGGGGCGCGGGTACCGCAAATGGGGGACCGGAATGCGATGAGTGTTAGCTGAGTCAAGTGTAGTTGTGTTGGCTACATTTTGATTCTGATCCGGGACACATTCTTCGCGTTAGCGACTCGGGAGCGCGTAACGATGTTGACTCTGTGGGGAAAGCATATATCATGTTGCTGGAGTTTAGACACGAATCACCGGTTCGCTTGGCGCAGGGGGCTTGGACATGGCGTCAAGTCATTACGAGACGGACGTATTTGTACGATATAAACCATGTACTTACACACATCAGACAGAAAAGGAGAAACATGAGACGCATTTATATGGACAGAGGCAGTAAGGTACCACGGTGTGAAATGCCATGAACACCTGCAAATTAGCTTTAGTTTCTGTTTTGTTTGAGAACGACAAACAACCCTCGGATCGCATGTCGAACTCCAATAACAACTGACGGTTGTGTAACTTCGAGCCCTCAGGAATAGCCTACGTACGTGACTCGAACAAGCAAGATAGCGAACTGAGCGAAGAGCCGGGCATGGGGAGTTGACTTTGAAGCCTATCCGCGGTCATTTCCTCACAAGTCCATCACACATATAGCCTGTAAACACACCACGTCGTTTCCTGAACTTTTATTCAAAACTTTCTGCGTCATTCGCCTCTTCCCCTCCTTATTCGTCGGCCTCTGCATGCACTACACCAGACTCCATCATTCTCGCCCCCAAAGCACGGGGGTATACAACCTTGCTGAACAGGCGACAAACCACCTAACATACCTCTCATTCCTGATATACGCCTCGCCGAAAAAAGGACACAATGAACCAACTGGCCCGAAGTGGTTGTATGATACAAGATTACCCAAATGCCTCTTCTCCTCCCCAGCCACCGCCGCCCTTCGCGTTCAGCGCGTGACTAGTAGATGTGATGCAAGAAAAAAAAAGTTCATTGACAATAAGATGTGTGAAGTTGATTCGCAATGTACCGCAGGCGCCGTGTTGTATGTAGAGTGAGTTGGTTGTTTTATGTTGTTTCGATTGTGGGTCATATGTCCAGAGCGAGTTGGGACAATTAGGGTTCGTGGATATTCGACAACAGGGTGAGCTCGACAAAATTTGAAATCGACCCGGCTGTGGCGCGCTGCACGCAAATAGAGCCATGGAGTTCGGATGGGTAGAGTCAGGAGTTACTTCAGGCTGGGTTACCCTTTTGTCTCTTCCCGCCTATCCTTGGACTCGGCTTGACGGCCGTTTTCGTTCCGTTGAGTTGCTGCTGCGCGATCTCTTCTTCCGCCTTTACGGTGCTAGGCCTCCTGCGTTTATTGGTGTTAGGACTAGTATTTGCGCTTGGACCGCTTGAGTTGGTCCCGTGCTGGCTTTGTTGGAGCTGCATACCGGGAGCTTGAGCTGGGCTGGCTCTTGGAGACGGGCCGTCGGGAAGATTCAGGTGAGAAACGCCGGGCGATTGGAAGTTACCCATTCCCGGCGTTCGGGGACCAGAAGGATTTTGTTGCTGACCGTTCGGATTCGCTGCGTTCGTGGCAATGGTAGACACGTATTGTTCGAGTGCATTGGGCGGGGAGAGAGCCGGATGCTGGTGGGAATAGTTGAACAATGGGTTCATCATACCCAATACTTCAGCAAACTTGTCCTGTTAGGCAGTGCTTCCAAAAACAAGGATTCAGGCTTACCTCAAGGTATCGGAACACTGCAGGAGTTATTCCCATACTCGACTTTACCTTGGATTCCGGAATGTCAAATTCAGGAGGGGGTTGGGGCGGCGACTTCATGGTCTTTGCCTTCTTTTTGTTCATTTCCGGAGATTGCTTGCCATCGAGTGGAGAGTTGACCTTATGCCACTCCTTTCCCCATTCGTGCATTGGTCTTGCGGCGTTGAGAACCTGGTTTCTCGGTATATACTCCTCATGGTTGCTCGTGATGAATTCGAGAAGCTCGATTTTCTGTTCCACATCAAAGTGAGCTTTCAGAGTGCCGTTTGCAACCAACTAGCAGGAATTAGCAGTGTGTTCAATAGAGGTAGTTAGCGAATTCACCTGTGATCCATTATCAAACCAGTACACAAAACTTGACTTTGGGCTCTCAACGTAGTGGCCGTTGCCCAAATCTTTCTCAGTACCCCTTTCCATGACCATTTGCATGTTCCTGATCCCACTCTCGAAATGAGTGTGAAAGTATCTCGCCAAAGCAGGAAACGTAATTTCGTACTGTTTGTTTGAAGTCTCATCCACGAGCCAGACAGAGTGTCGCAATACGCCTTTCGTCGAGAAGAAGCGCTCAACAAAGTTGGACCAATATGCCAAGTCTTCGCGTTGCTTGGAGACCTGTATGTCACGACGTTGAGTCTTGTTGAACACATGCAGAGATTGGGAATCCAAGCTTACCCCGAATTGACTTAAATGGTCACTGAACTGCATCAACTTCATCAGGCATTGGCCCTTGTACTTTTCTCCTTGTTGCCTTTGCAGCATGGCTGCATGGACCGCTTGCTGTTGTTGCATTCCGGCTTGTTGTTGCTGCTGAGGGACCTGTTGGGGTTGCTGAGCTTGAGGTTGTGAATTTTGCTGCGGCTGCTGCGGCTGCTGAGACTGTGCCTGGGCCTGAGGTTGGCCCTGGTTTTTGCTGCTGCTGCTGCTGCTGCTGCATCATAGCAGCTTGAGCCTGCGCATTTTGGTGTTGAGGATTCATCTGAGGTTGGCCTGGGTTGTTATTTCCCGCCTGCTGTTGAATCGCCAGCTGCTGGGCCAAAAGGATCTGGTGTTGGTGCTGCTTGAAAAGTTAGCTGGACTGTTCATGGCAAGAATGACGTCCAAGCGGAGCAGTAATCTCTTACATGATGCTGCTGAGCGGCGTGTTGTTGTTGCTGCTGCTGCTGCAGGCTATGCTCTGCCACCTGCTGCTGTTGTTGCTGGAGGTGCTGCGGCAGATTGACGGGTCGAGCCATAGGATTACCTCGCATCGCGTGGTACTGTGCCTGAGTCATCTGATTCATCCCATTCTGCATTCCCATCGGCATCCCACTATACTGTTGAGCCAACATAGCTTGACGCTGAGCTTGTGCTTGCTGTCGCATGGCCTGTTGTTGCATTTGTAATTGAGGATTGCCCGCGACTAGATCAGAGGTGTGGTCAGCTTCGGCCCGTCATATATTCCAGCGCCCTAGAGATCAACATCGGCTGCCGCAAAAGTGGAAACACTTACACAGTTGCTGCTGCATAAATTGTTGTTGCGCATTAGGGTTAAGATGATGCAAGGCATGCTGGCTTGGGCCGGCCGCTCCTGGAGGCATGCCACCCATCATGACTGCTCCTTGGCTGACTTGCGGGCCTGGGCCAGAAGCTCCCATCTGCATCTGCTGCATGCCCGGACCTGGTTGACCTTGCTGGCCTGGATTGTGCTGTACGGCCATCGGATGGCCTTGAGCCATACCTGGATGCTGTTGCTGCATTCCACCGGGGTGTGGTGAGTATGCTTGTGCCAAACTGGTCATCATGTTGTTGTAGGCGGGTGTCCACGACGTGAGAATCGCAGTTTTTCGATCCTACACCGACCATGCGTCGCGACGCTCTGATTCCACCTCCGCCCACTATTAGACCAAGGCTGCCTCTCCGCGCTCTCGAGGCCGCGCCTGCGCTTAAGATCAGCGAGGTCAATCGCGACTTAGGCGAGGGAAGAGAGTCGCCGAAGGCTGGCACACGCGGTTTCGTCGCGATAGGATAGGATACAGGCTAAATCGCGCGGGAAGCAGAGGCTTTCGTTCTCGAGCAGCGAACAGTTTGTTTGCTGGAGGCGGATTCGCAGGGGTCGTACAACTCTGCAGAGGTCTTCGCTGTGGAGGGTCGTGGTCGGTAAGTACCGCAGCAGCAACGTGTAACCGTTGTAGTTGTCTGAACGTCCCCTTCCCAACTGTCTAGTGCCGTGTAGTAGCGCACAGTCTAGCCGACCGGGTTATCGTTTGCCACGCACGCGGCGGATAGTCGACTCAAGACGAGATAGAAGAAAAGTCGTGGTTGTCGATGTCCTGTCCTCTGGGGGGAGGTTTGTACTTGCGAACCCTTGGTCGGGTGCCCGTCAAGATGCTAGAATCGGGCGTTGATGCAACATGAAGGGGGAACAAGGCGCTGAGTTGAACAGAGGAAGATCTGAAATCGAAGTAAAGCAGTGTCGAGCAATTGAGTGTAGAGGAGTTGAGAAAACGGGGGCATCCGCACGTCTGCACAAATGTCCTTGGGCGAGGTAATGTCTGGATAGACTTTTGAGTTTGGGAGCGCTCTGATCGAGACGGGCATAGGCGATGGCCGGGATTCAGAAACACTACGGTGACTGTGCACTGGATCAACACGTGACTATAACGTGCGATATCGAAAATAGGAAAAGAAATGAAAAGTACAATATGGGATAGTAATACCAGTCTATAAATAGATTACAGAGAATCTGGCTACAGAGCGAAGCCTTCTTGCTCCATATGAAGATCTAGCTTTAGGTCACGTTTATGTCAGATGTCACGCTTCACCGAGCGATAAGTCAACAAGTGGAGTAGTGACAGAGAGGAGAGAATTAGTACAGTTCTAGAGCACTGGTGAGACTCAGTTGAAATACCTCTACTGTAATCGGATGAACCAGTTATGTTTCTCTCTAACGACCGTCATCATATCTGCCCACGGATTCATTCCATGAACAAATAGTACCTAACAGTAACAACACTTTCTATTCTGATTTACCTCGAGTACTCTCCCAGCTATAACCCTGAGAGTAGCTTAAGAATAACCTCATGATTCATTTCTTCTGCAACAGGTACCGTGGCAATGCGAACTCAAAATCTATTCGAAGCTTTGATCAAAGTCCCAGGTATTTTAAGGGGTTGCTGATGGAGTTCCGACGACTTCGACGTCTCCGCCCCAGGCCTATTGTTTGCTGTGTTTGCTCGACGCGGGGTGCAGATGCGATTCGACGTGTAGGAGCGGAGCCCTTCCATCCTAATTCCAGCTCCACTAATGGACAACTTTGTCCCACCCATCAACTCTTCGGCCTGCACGCTTCTCACCTCACAAGTCCTCTGTGAATAACTTCAATCTCACCCTCAGCCAGCATGATTTTCCTGCCATACGCGCTCTCCCCACGCATATGGCTCTCCTGCAGGTGCAAGGGTCATTCGCCTGAATTGGCTCACCCACACCGACCACCAATCGTTGCATCATTATACCAACTGCTTACACCAAGTCATCCGACTGCTCACCTGTCCAAATCCCCTTCATAGGATGCGAGAATAGCACCGTCCCATCTACCGCGCGACCTACTCCTGAGATGGCAGTCACCGCCGATCTGCCATTACTCATGATCCTCCTGCTGCTGACCGCTTGTCTGGTGTCGCTCTTCGTTGTCCTCCAGGTCGCAACTACATTTACTACCGCGTATCTCAATGCGCCAAACGAGATCACAACTTTCATCGACGCGGTCGACTTCTCAGTCCAAGAAAATGAGTCGTATGACCGCGACGTCGCAAAGGTGCAGCGGCTGGAGGACAAGCTGCGCATGGGCAAGCTCTTGAGGGAGATACAGAAGTGTGGCAATGACTTGAGGGAGGACCTGAACAGGGTCTTGGCTGATGAGGGAGGGACGAGGCTGCGGTCCAGTATGAGACTGTTGTGGGCGACAAAGAAGCAGAGGTTGGAGGAGCAGGTGAGGAGGCTCGACCTTTTGCGCATGCGCTTTCTAGTGGTGTATATGGGTCTAGTAGTGGCCAAAGAGATCTCGCAGCAGGCAAATATCAGGGCCTCAGAGAAGCAGTTATCACCACGATCAGCACGGCCTGGACACCCTCACGTTTTGATTGAGGGGATCACGAGAGAACCACCGCTTCGACGACTCAATACCCAGGTAATGGGCCACAATGATCAAGTCGGGACGTCTCAGAAGACTGGATGGATGGGAGTTGTAGCAGAATTGCAAAACTCCCCTCTGATGCACAAGCGGCACGCTTCGATCGAGACTCATATGGCGAGTCCGCGATAAGGCTTGCCGGCGATTGACCAACTTCCCGCTGAAGTCGACCAACCTCAAGTTAAGCCATCGCCCGGCCCCTTGCTGTCACAAAACGCCTGTGATCCATACGTCTGGCTGAAGGGAGCCTGCACCCCGGGCACAATGCACGCTCGCCGGATCTCACGCTGTGTCTACAAGGCATTTCTTTGCCATTAGACAGACAGCGTTTCGCCGCCATTATCCCTCACACCACACCCCAGCACCATACCTAGGACCAAGAAATATCCATCCCTTTCGACACCAGAAACTATCCCCATCCCTAAATTCTTAGACACGACTACTACCAGGGAGCCCGAGTTCTCGACGTCCCGCAACGCCCTCAACGTCCATAAAAAAACGCCATTCCTCATCACTACCACTATCTACAAGATCACGTTCACGGTTGCACAATATCTTCAGTTTGATATTGGTGTGGGGAATGACTTCATCGCTACATCGAGATGAGAGATCATTTACAGCTGTATGCGCCTATCTTGGAGATGTGCGTTTGTCACTTGCTTCGAGATACCCCCTGTTGAGATTAGCCTTCCATTTTCAGTTAGCATAGCCTGTACCATGGTGAGATTCAAGCCTGTACTTCCGAGTAATATGCTTGCCGCGAATCGACTTGAAAATGATTTCTTTGAACCTTTCTAACAGTGTTCGCCTTGTCTTTCTTGCCATTGCCGAACGTTCCCACGTTGTCGATCATCACCCTTCCGTGCGGAGACGGATAGCGAGGATTTTCAAGCAAGAAATCACCCCGACAGATTCTCGACCTTGCAGTTACCCGGTGCTCCACCACCGTTCCGCGAAACGCGCATAATTCTCCTCCCTCCCCCCCCCTCTCCCAACGGCCATATTCTCCCACGATGTCTTGCACGGCCTCAACGCCCTCGGATCCAGGCGGAGCGAACGATGCCTTGTCAGCCACGCCCCCAGTCTCTGCGCTCTCCTCCCCCTCCTCCCCCTCCTCGCTCGTGGACGAAACCACAGAAACGGTCGTACGTTCGTGATGCTCCGCGCTGTATGCCGAGCTAGCGTAGGTCCCGGCTATGAGGGCTGCAGACGTAGCATCGCACGTCTCGTGCGCGCGCACTCTCTCTTGATGGGCGCCGAAGAAACAGATGCGGGATTGGTTGGGTGGTAAGCTAGATGTCCGTACCGCTCGGCAGCGTCTGCTCTGGTCGGCTGGATCGTGATGCGTGGACGGGGGAAGTGCATGGGGACCAAAAGGCATGCTCTTCATCCCTACCTACTCCTCCACCCTTCACCACCACCACCACCACCACCACCATGTCTCCTTCCTTCCCTCTCCAGCAATGCGACGACACAGACCTCTCCTTCTCCTACTCGTTCGCACCATGCGGCCCCCGACCTCGTCTGCGAAGTAGATCCCCGACGTAAGAGTCCGCAGGGGGCGCATCTGGGCGTCGGAGGAGCTTGCTTTCCGGATGGACAATTGAAAAAAAAAAAAAAAACAAGATGACCGACGTACTCACCGGTCAGCTGTCATCTGGAGCCTGGACATGTCTGTGCTGTGGCAGGATGGAAACATCTGCCAGCGGTGGCGCTGCATGCAGCCTGGGCAGTATCTTCGCAGGAGGCCTTTCTTTCCCGCACGCATGGACAGAGGAGGGGGGGGGGGGTTCCGAGGGCGCGCTGCGCTTCGCACGCCAGAGGTTCGAGGGGTTGTGGCGTGGGAAGAGAAAAAGAGGGCGGTTTGTTTGTTTGTTTGTTGTTGCCTGTGTTAGTTCAGGATGACAAAATTGATACAAAAGTAGATACCAAAGAAAGATGTGGGATGATACAGTGTGTACCTTTTTTTTTATCGACAGATGATGAGAATGATGATGGAGATACAAATGTAAATTTTTGGTTGCTGATGAGTGTGTCTGATGCAGCATATTCTTGCGAAAAGACGGTCGACGAGGTGTGCATTGTGAACCCGCTGTGATGAGCTCCCTTACTAGAGGAACTTCACACGTGCGGCACTGACATGCGGTTATGCTGTTTGACATTGTGAACGACCAGGCTTCAAAACTTTCGAGAAGTATATGCTCTGTGATATCATGGTCTAGGGGTCAGTGTTGCACTGACTGTGACAGTCGCAGTTGCAAGCTGAATTTCTGCAATCCGACAGTCTGCAATGTCAAAACAGCCGGACTTGCATGCACCGTTGAATCCGCTTACCAATGCTATGCTAGTGTCGCCATAGACCACACATTCTGCAAAGTGTGCCCAGTGCTGAGGAGCAGGTGTTGAGCAACGAAGAGCAATGGTGGAAAACTGCCGACAAGATTGCTGGAAAGTTTGGCCGAGTGGACTCCTCTGGTGGCTTTGGTGTGGTTAGCATGTCGGAAGTGAGGGCTAAGACTCAGGCTGGTGTCAAAGTCAATGCTGATCTCCGGTTCTTCTTGAAGCTGAACACGAAGAACAAGGCAGACAAGGTTCCAGGACTTACTTACCGCATTGGTGTGGAAGTGGTGCGATTATACATCAAAGCTCTCAAGGTGGACGTTCAAATGCCAACAATTCTTGCCAAGGCTCCAGCTGGAAGCAGGCTGAGCTGATCAAGGCTGGAACCGATGTACACCTTGCTTTGTCTAGAGCCGAGCAGTTCATCAACACCCCTGGTGCAGTGAGTGATCCGTCCAACATGGCAGAGATCATGGGTGCAGCATCCACTGCCGTACAGAAATTGACTGAGGCCATGTCCTCCAGTCTAATCACGCTGCTGATGGCTAACTTGACGGAGGAGACACAGATGAAAGGAAGAGAGATAAAACTTCGCGACGATTCGCAGCCGAACGACTTCATGTTGGCATTTCATAAATACACTGTTCCGCTTCCTCTCCTCTCCTCTTCTCTCCGCTCTTCTCAAGGGCCCTCTGACAAGGGCCAGATAGAAGATAAAACAGCAGAGGTCAAGAAGATGACGCGCGATGGTATCGGTTCTGGTATCTTTTACAATAAACAAAATTACCAGCTCAGGGTCTTCTGTTCCAGGCAAAGCAACAGGGAAAAAAAAAAAAAAAAAAAAAAAAAGTCCCCGCCGCCTCGTAACCGCAATGTCTAATTAAAAGAGAACCCTCTAGATAGCTGCCTATATATTGACTGCAAGGTAGGGTAGAAGAGATGGTATATGAACAACCTAGAACCTCGGCCTAATTTACGACGTGCCGGTAGGGAGGTAGCATGGATAAATAGTAAAGATCATCAATTACATCGGCCAAGAGGAAGAGAAGAGTCAATGCGCCTTCTTCCGCCCAAAGATGCGCAGAAAGGCACTTGTCTCGTCCTTCTGCAGCGCCGGCGCAGACGCCTGGGGCTGCGTCTGCCCACTCGAAGGCGGCTCACTGCTCAGCAGAAAACTAGCGAGGTCGCTGGTCTGCGACCGCGCAGTGTAGGCCGCCTCGCGGGGTTGGTAGCTCTTCTGCGCCACTCTGCTGTTCGTGCGGCCGGCCAAGTCGGGCTGTGCCGCGTAGTTGGGGTTGCGCGGTTTCTGGTACGGCGTGATGCTGTACTTCGCGGCGATGGGGGTATGCGAGGCGGCGGTGCGGGTTTTGGGGGGCTCGGTGCTTCTCGAGTGTGCCGGTGGCGTCGGCGGCCCCGAGGGCCCAGACGCAGAGCCGTTGCGGCCGAAGCGTGCCATGAGGCTCGTGGAGCTCGGCTTTTTCTTGATCTTGCTCGAGCCCGGCTCCGACGCGGATCCGGAGACGGGCGCCGGAGGTGGGGGGACGTTCCGCAAGAAATCCGCCAGACTCTCCTCCTTGATCGGTTGCGGTCTCGCAGGGGGGGAGTCCTCGTCCTCCTCGCCAGAATAGTCAACGGCGTACGGGTCGCGGATCCGGCGCGTTTTGCGTTTCGGCATCACGTCTTGCTCCTCACAGGTGTTCTGGCTCTTGGGTGTCGGTGGCTTCCGAGAACTGCCGAGGAGGGCACTCTGAGAGTTGACGGAGCCGGTGAGGGAGGTTCCTTTGCTCGTGCGCAGATCCGGGCCGTCGGCAAACGCGGCTTGACTGAAGTGCAGGTCGGATAAACTTGCATCGATGGCTCTGCCCCCGATCGCACCAGCCATCTGGTCCGAGTCCATCGTACTGCGGAAAGGCGCCACAGTACGAGGGATGCGATGATCCTGTCGTTCCAACTGCGGCCCCGACCTCACAAAGTCGATCAGGTCGCTCACGCTGTCGTCGCGAGGGACGACGGCATCCCGCGCCTGGAGCCTGGATCGTCCCGCCGAGGAAGCTGCACGCTTGGGCCCCGACGCCGCGGGTCCGCCGGCGCGTGGGGAGCTCGAGACGCTGAGGTTTCGCGGAGCACCGTTCGCGCTGCGGTTCATGGCTGGGGGTCTCGTGGGGGCCGTCTCGTAAGAGTTCGCAGGGCCTGACGAGAGAAGTTAGCAGGGGCGTCTGACGTGAGGTGAGACGATCTCAAGGAGTTTCGACTCCACCTCGCGGGCACAGGCCGTCGGGTGAGCTTTACCTGTGCTCCGGATGAACTCGGCAAAGTCGCTAATCGAATCGCGATCCACTCGCGCATCTCGAGCCCGGGGTGCTTTCGGTCGCAGTCTCGATCCGGCGTTGCCGAATTGGGGTCGCGAGAGAGGCTCGAACAGCCCGACGGACTTGGAAGACTGCGGGCTAGATTTCAAGCCGGTAACCTTCGTGAAGGAGCCTAGCGAGGATGAGTTCGAATGGTGGATGGGGGTCCTCTCCCCATGATTCGCACGCGGG
Source organism: Diplocarpon rosae (assembly GCA_032760415.1). Lineage (NCBI taxonomy): Eukaryota > Fungi > Ascomycota > Leotiomycetes > Helotiales > Drepanopezizaceae > Diplocarpon > Diplocarpon rosae. The sequence goes on from JAUBYV010000004.1 coordinate 2,708,034, forward strand.
GTGTTATATCGTGGAGAGTCCGGGGAGGCCTAAGAAAAGAAAAAGAAAAAAAAAAGGTTAACACGACGAGCCAAGAATTCGACACGAGTACGTACCTCGATGTCTTGCATGTTTTGTGACGTCAGGGTATACTGGATGGTCTGATCACTGCGCATGAGATCTTCAAAGCTTTGTCCCTTCGGGTCCACGGACCTTGCCACACTCTCGTTGGATGTCCGAACGGCCCTCACCTTCTGTGAGCTTGACGATGACCAAGAGCCCGATGTGTGCAGGGCTCGTTGGCCCTTGGTGGTGCTCTCTGCGGCGCCTGTGCGAGGGGAAAAGGGTCGCAGACCTGGCGATTCTCGAGATGGTGCCTGCGGATCCACGGGAGCCGCGAGGCGATAGTACGGGGTCGTGGACGTGGAGAGGGAGGGAGAATGTTGCGACGGAGCTTGATCCCCGGCACCGCCGGCGCCGGCACTCTGAACTCGAGGGCTACCCCTCTCCAGAGTATCTCGAGCCCCTTCCACCAAGTCTCGGAGCGGCGTGAGGGGCGGGGCTCTGGTGTTCGCGGCCGGGTGCGAGCCGTCCGTCGGCGCCGGGCACCGTGGGGGGTCCGGTTCCTCGATCAGAGGCGCGCCGGCGACGCCTCGGGCCGCTCGAGAGACGGGCGCAGGGGCGAGGCCGAAGAATGTGGGCGCCTCGTCATAGAACGATGATGGGGTTTGCACGGCGGGAACGGGGTCCTGATCCACGGGATCCTGATCCACGGTGTCGTCTGCGCGACTCGGTGTGGCTGGGTCGAGATCCGCCCGCTGTTTCTCGTCGACCTCCGAGATCGAATCGCCGCTACTGTTCCGGGCACGTCTCCGGCTCGAGGCGGACGAACCCTGCCGGGGGATGGGACTGGCCGTCGGAGCTCGTGAGACTGGGCTCCCCAGCCGAGGGGCGACCTCGGCCCAGACGGGAGAGGAGACGCTGCCAGACCGCGACACCAGGATCGGCCGGGCGACGCCGTGATCCGCCCCATCCGTCGCGCCGTTGCGTGACCTGGTCAGTTCGATGACCCGGAGCGAATGATTGCTGGGCGATCGATCGCTCGACCGCCGGGACACCGTCCCTCTACCATCGTCTGCCGACACCCCGCCAAAGATAGGGACCCGAGACGAGGTCATGATCTGTGGCTCCTCCAGAAAATCCTCCCCCTCGTGGTCATCCCCTTCGGCGGAAGAGGTCCGCGGTGCCTGGCCCTCGGCCGCAGCAAGACTGCCAGCACTGGCCGGGGCCCCCCTGGCCGCGACCCCGGTGGTCACACCCGCCCGCCCGCCTGCGGTGGTCGCAGGCGCAGGTCCTGCTGCGGTGATACCGGGCGCCGCCGCCGCCGAGACCTCCGCCGTCTCCCCGGGCGCCGCCGTGGGGTGCGTCGCGAGATCGGCTCCGGCCACCCATTCGGCGCGCGGCGGCTGCTGGCGCTTGGCGGATGGGCGCGGGAGCGGGAGAGCCGACGGGAAGGAATGCGCGCGGTCCCTGCCGCCCGACGCGGCGGGTGCAGGGCGCTCTCGTCTGGCCGGAGGCGCCGCCGGACGACGGTGCCCGGCCGGCAGGAGATGCATCATGCTCTGGGGACGCCGTGGGAGCTGGGTCGCCTCGTCCTCGCTCGCCGACGATTCTCCATCGTCACTCTGGCGAGCCAGTCCCGGGATCTCAATCTCCCGGATATCGTGGTCGTTGAGGGGAAGCGGGATCCGCGCGGCCGACTCGTGGGCTGCCCAGGTCGCCGCGGCAGCTGGTTCCCGGGAGGACTCGTCGCTCCCTCCTGCGGGCGCTCTGCTACCCGCGCGGCGGGCGTGCCGGGTGGGCTCTCGACCGCACGACCGAGGCGCCATGGCGGCCGACGTGGGCGAGGACCGTACCCGCTTCTTCCATCCCCGCCATAACCGGCCCAGCGTTCTGTCCAGCGCGACTCTCTCCATGTCGGTGTCTTCCACCACGACGCGCTCGGCCATCTCTGCGGGCGGGTGGGATCCGTCCTCCGCCGCGTGCGCCCGCTTGGTGCTCAGTCGGTGAGATGCGGCCTGCCCGGCCACTGCGAGAACCCGCTCTCCCATGTGTTCCAGGATCGACGTGAGAAAGATGGCGACGGCCGGCGAGACCACGCCCGGGCTGTAGAGATCTCGATGGGACGAGCCGGGGGAGTCATTCATAAGTTCGCGCTCCATGTAGAAGTCCTCGTCCTCCTCCTCCATGTCCCCGAGAGACGAGTAGACCATGCACCGGAGCCGGGTCCGCCTCCAGACGAGGTCCACATCCCAGCTGCCGTCGGGCTCGAGCTCGGTGGGGATCGCCCGCCGCGTCTCCTCCTCCTCCTCCTCCTCCTCCTGCTGTGCACCGCCGCCGCCGCCGCCGCCCAAGTATTCGTGTAACTCCTGGTCCGCTCCGGCGATGGCTTCTTGCGCGAGTTTCGGCTTCAGGACTTCGACGACCGCGGGTCGGAGGGCTGCGAGGGCGGTCGATCGAGAGGCGGAGAGGACGTTGAACAGCACATAGTCCAGAAACTGATTGATCCGGCTCAGGGCCGGCGGTGCGATCCATCCCGTCTGGGCGGCCGGCTCGCGGGCGGGTTGATCGCCGCAGGTCCTGGCCCAGCTCTCGAGGCCAGTGGTGACGATCTGTGAGGCCGACGCTGCGGCAATGAAGGCAGGGTCGGGGGAGACGATGATTGGGGGTGACAGGAGCCCGCCCGAACCACCGAGAGACGGTCGGTCACTTGAGACACTTCGAGACCTTCTTGGCCGCGGGGCAAGGTCGGTATTGATCTTCAGATCGGCAGGAGACATGATCTCGAGTGGACCAGTCACGCAGACCGATCGTCGTCCTACTATCCCTCAGTCTTCGGTTCGAGCCCAGTTAAAAAGTCTTGACCATTGGTTCTATTTGTGCTGGTCTGGAAGGAGGGGGTTTTTTTTTTTTTTTTTTTTTTTTTTGGTTGGCAATGGGGTAGGTAATGTGTCGAGAGGGAAGGGGGGGGGGGGGCCGGGGGCACCGGAATTATATACAGATCGCGGGCCTAGAACAACCAGCCATGAATTAGCTTTCTCATGTATGACGATATTCGAGAGACGAACAACAACAATCGCAGCAGGAGGAGCAGCAGGAGCAGCAGGAGGAGCAGGAGCAGGAGCAGGAGCTCTGGACAAATCGTCCCGGCTGTTTCTGCACGCCGGATGATGGAGCAGATGGTCGAGTAGGGGACTCGGCGCGTTTCTGGGGCGGTGTTGCACACTGGATGCAGTGCTCTCGTCAGATGCGGGCTGACCTGGATTGTGAGAGCGCGTGGAGAACTCGTGGTGTCGAGCAGTGCCAACGCAAGAGAGGAGTGTCGATTCGTAGGGAGAGAGAGTGAGAGAGCGAGAGAGAGAGAGAGAGAGAGACAGAGAGAGAGAGAGAGAGAGAGGGAGCGAGAGGGCACAATCGCATCCAAGGCTTCCGGTCGTGCTGCTCCCCTTTCCCTTCGTACGGATTTGCTTTTGGAGGCGGATGGAGAGAGGTGAAACGTACAAACAAAACCACAGGCCCACTCCCATGCGTCCAGATCCCCGCGTCTGTCCCTGCAGAGATAGCGAGAGGGCTCGGCAATGAATGTATACAGCTGATATCCAAATACGCGCGCTGGACGGGGGTAAGTGGGGGGGGGAGGGGGGGGAGGAGGGGGACGAGGTTCTGGTCTGGAGAATGCGAGACCAGCCAGAAATGCAATGAGCGTGTGGGCGGGTGGAGTTGGATGTGGAGGGATGTCGGTTTGTGTTTTTTTTGGATGTTTTTGGAGGGGGTTTCTTTTCTTTCGAGGGAGAGGCTGATTGCTGAAGATGGATGAAAGTTTGCTGCAAACAGAGACGGTGGTGGGATCACGTAAATGAAGCGAAGAGCGAGCGGCCAGGCTCCGGGCTCCGGGCTCCAGACTCCAGGGGGGGGGAGAGTGTGCTGCAAGCCACCTTTCCCGTTGCTGTAGAGTCAGTGCTGCAGAGTCAGTGCTGTAGAGTCGAGTCGCTTCTCCGGGCAGAGTTGTGTGTGTTCAGGCGGGAAATGATCGAGGGCGACATCCGCGGGCGCATTTTATGTGGGACGGGAGAGGCTTGAGCGTCGAGGGAGGGAGGGAGGTATAGCTGTTCCGGCCCGGGGCAGGTCTTGAAGTCTTGGGCCGATGGAACGAGGGAGAGGGAGAGGGAGAGGGAGGGGGAGAGGGAGAGAGGCAGCAGAAGAGGGAGAGAGGAAGCGGAAGTAGGAGATCAATGTCAAGTCGACGTGGAAATGGAAGATGAAGATGAAGATGAATCAATCTGGTTCCGCCGACACCATGGCCTCCTCCCACCCCAGTGCCCCGCATCGATGGAGATGTCTCTAAAAAAAAACCTGGAGTGGGAGGATCACGAGATGTCCAAGGGGTGCGGATCTTTGGATTTTTTGATTTTTTGATTATTGTTTTATTTATTCTCCTCCCCCCCCCCCAACTCGGTGACGTTATTCGGACTCTGCAGAGCCTCTGCAGAGGATTCGGCCAAGATCGGGTGGGAGGAGATACGAAGTCCATGTCCTGTCCCCCGTGACGAAGCAAAGTACCAGTCACATAAGGCTGTCGCCCGGTGGCCCAACCAACTCCTGACCAGAATCCCTCGTCGCAGCTCGGACGGACATTTAAGCTTTAAAGAGCCGTAGTCAGGGCAAATCATCTATTAAGCAGCTTCGGTATAGTCCCCTCTCCCTCCGACTGGCTATTCTCTCCTCTCCCCCCAGGGCAAGGTGGAGTGCGGCGTATCAGGAGGATTTGGGCCGGCGTCTGGCTTGTCTGCGAGAGCACCACCCCCCGGGATGAGTAAATTCGCCGGTCGAGAAGAGACGTAGATCCCCTTGCACCGCTCGAATACGTCGCCGGCCGGGTGAATGCAAGAGAGAGAGAGAGAGAGAGTGTGTGTGTGTGTGTGTGTACATGCTACGGTACATGTACCAGCAGCAGCAGCCGAGCAGCGCGAGAAGCAACACCACGAGTCGTGAGCATCTCCCCGAAAAAAGAGGTGGGAGCGCGCGCCGAGATGGATATTCCCATCGACGAGATTCTTCTTCCTGTACAGTACTGTAGTACCGTGCTGTACACGTACAGGACGGCACGCCTCGGGAAAGGGGGGCCCATGACTACATTACCACACTTCCTTACTGTACATCCTCACAAGCCCCGAGGTCCTGTACTGTAGGATCAAAGGATTGGCGCTACTTCACGGCCAAAAAACTGGGCCGAAGATAGATCGATCGTATCCGGGCTGGGCTGGGCTGGGCTGGGTTGGGTTGGGTCGGCTTCGTCAAACCAAGGCCCTTTCGCCCTTTCGGTTGTCCCAGACTATAGACAGAGCTGCTTGGTCTTGTTTTCAGCCTTGTGAATATCTCTCTCGTCGCAGGGAGTAAAAATGCACTTTGAATTCAGGTCCCAGACTTTCGGGCTGGTTTCCCGCCCGAGGCTTCCCATGCACTACTCACTTCTCGCTAGAAAGGAGGAGACTCCATCCAGCCTTGTTGACTTTGCTAGGGTTCAGGGGTCACAACTATCCATGCCAGAGACGAGCAGAAGACGGAGAGTAGAAGACTGTGGGGGGGGGGGGGGGGGAGGGCTCGGGGTATCAATAAATGCACTTTCTGGTTTCGAGTGCGACCGACCGCCTGACGACCTTGACGTAGTCGGCGGAGTACAGTTAGTAGTTCTTCGTAGAGGAGAGTTCGTTCGGCTTCTGACCGACGACCCCTTACCCGTCCAGACGCAACCGCCTGTGCCGAGCTATCTCCTCTCCGAGACGGGACCGATGTTCTAGCCAGTATGCTGTCCTGTCACCCGGAGGTCCAATTATGATCCGGGGGGGAGGGCAGATGGTGGGATACTGCTCTTCCTCCAGATCGTCGTGAACAGGTCGGAGGAAGAGATGAAGTGGAGTCCTGTCCTGTGCCGTTCTGTACGTTCTGTACGGTCCGACCACCGAGAGATCCTGGGCGCCGAGCACATGGCGGGCGGATACTACGGGACGTCGCGGCGCCACGGGTAGTATATGTATGGCCTTCGGAGCATTCCGCTGGCTGAAGAAGGGCGGAAGGGGGGAAACTCCCAAAGGCTGATCATCTCCATCCCTGAGGGCACCATCCGGATGCTCTCCCACGCATCCACGTATCCACGTTTCCCCTCGTCGCCACGTCTCCACGCCAATATGCCAACATGTCAAGACTGCGATACCACTCACTTCTACGACGACGTAATTTGTACACTCTGTACTCTTCCGTAGGTGGGAAACGTCAGACGTCCACAACCCGACGAGGAGGAGAGTCCGGATGTCCTTCCCCGTCTCCACAGCAACAGACAACACGTCAACAACGTCAACAACGTCAACACGTCAACACGTCAACAACGCGCGACAGGGAGAAAATCGGATGCTGATCTTCCTCCATCTCCACCCCCCCCCCCCCCCCCCCCCGAATACTGCAATTCATCCCAGAACAAGACAAACAAACTTGGTCGGGACCTGGCCTCCACGACCACCGCCAGTCTTTGCGTGACGATATCTTTGGGAAAGGTGTGTACTTGATTTTTTTCGTTTTTTTATTTCTCTTCACAACCCCTTTCCTCACTCACCTCAGGAGGCTTCCACGCTCCCGGGACGCACATACCTAGGGTTCATCTCAACTCATCTCATCTCATCTCTTGTACAGTAGGGATGGTGGCTGATGTCGGTCTCGGTCCCGGTCTCAGTGCGCCAGCGACATCACGACGCGGGACGGGCGAGAGCGCAAATCTATCGCGTTCTAGCCCTATCTCATTGATTCATTCGACTGTAGATCTAGATCTAGATCCTAATCCCAATTCCAGTTCCAGTTCCAGTTCCAATCCCAATCTCTATCCCAATATCCCAATATCCCAATCCAATCTTCAATCCCAGTGCCCACCTCCAAGCCAATCCCACCATACCACATCCGTAGGGTGACTCACCAGCTCAAATGAACCCCCATGGATCAAACCAGCTCCCCTCTCCCCCCCTCCCCCCCCCTCTCATCCCCGTGAATTTGTTTGTGTGTGGGAGTGTATTTGTTTCTTTGTCTCTTTGCGTGTTTGTTGGTTCGGTCGCTTCCCCGCCTACCCGGAGCAGAGCTGAGCACACACGCCCTCGGAGCGCTGCTCTCCATCAAAGCCCATCCGTGATCCAGATGCCCATCATCGGCGAACCCATCAGCTTGCACACAGGCCCGACCACGGTCCCTCGCACGAGTAACACAACCTAGGTGCCGCTCCACCTCAGCCAGCTCAGCCCACGTGATGCCGAATCGTTCCCCTGGGGAGTTAGTTAGGCCCGTCAGCTCGGCACTCGCCAACCGGTGGCGGATGATCGACACAACCCGCCACGGTACAATCCAGTATGATTACCAGACGAGAAAAAAGATCAGACGAACAACCGACATGTACTGTACTGTAAACTGTACGATCACGCCAACCCTCCAACGGCGAGGCCCCAACCTCTCCGTTGGCCCGCCTCCTCCCCCCACCCTCTCCGTCTTGCACCGAGAAGCGCGAGATTCGAGCTTCCCTTCCCCGAGAAGTGGGTAGGTAAGTTCCAACACGGCCCCCCTTCCCCTGCATCACATGCTGCATGACATGCCGCAGACCACGCTGCATAACATCCTGCAGACTGCAGACCCGAGCGAATCCTCGGAGTGACGCTGACTGTAGAGAACAAGAGGGTCCCTCTCCCCGAGACTCGTACGGACGCCGAGATCCCCCGCAGAGATCTCCGGCTCAGCACGGGGATCCGCGCCGGATATCTTGGCCCTGGTTGTCCTCCCGGGTGCGGGGAGATGCGACAATGTAGAATCGGGATGCGTCTGTCGCGAAACAAGCTTCTGATGATGGATGAGGCTCTCTGGAACTCCGCTCGACTCTTGAGATTCTTGAATCCGAGCGTGCTTTTCGTGGTTTGTGTCGGAAACTGTATCGCTGGGAACAACTACACGGAATTGGAGCGTCTTTCCTAGATAGAGAATACATGACAGAATTACTATCATGTGGACGGGGTCAGTACGAGAGCGAGAGAGAGAGAGAGAGAGAGAGAGAGAGAGAGAGAGAGAGAGAGAGAGAGAGAGAGAGAGAGAGAGAGAGAGAGAGAGAGAGAGAGAGAGAGAGAGAGAGAGAGAGAGAGAGAGAGAGAGAGGAGGAGAAGAAGAGGAGAAGAAGAAGGAGAAGAAGAAGAAAAATACATGTGTTTCCACATAACAGTAGCTTTACAAGGTCAAATTGTTGTCCTGTAATATTGAAGGAGGTCGAATCTCAACACTGGTGTTTGGAGGTCTACAACATATTCACCTCCTACTCTTCGCTATGCCACCCTTTTGCCGCAGTACCGACACCACGCCCCTCCCACCGACTTCCTGAGCAGGGCTTCGTTCTAGTTTTCCATACTACCTCTTATGCCCGTATGAAGCTTCTTCTTCTTCTTCTACATCTCCCCTCTCATCCTTCTTTACTTCTTCCTAGGTTGTGAAGCTCGCGGTATCATCCAAGGACTATTTATGTCCATGTTCGAAGACTACACAGGTCCCTAACTATCTCCAAATCAGGCATATCAGCCGGCTATGAAAAGACTACTATCTCTGAATGATATGCAATCCATCTCGCGGAGTGCTTCCACCTCTACTGCACGTAATCCCGCCCCGCACATCTTTCAAAAGTGTTTGCGAGACCATCGTAGACGATAGACCGGCGACTGGGCGCACACAGAGACTGAAACCTAGCCCGCGAACTCCGGGATCAAATTGTTCCGCGAATCTTCCCATCGTGATGTAACCCACTCGTCAAACTCACATCGCAAAAATCATGATCGCGTGCGGCAACATCTCTGTGCCATGTGAGTTGCGTCTCTACCTCGCCGACAAGCGCAGACAGGCGGAGTGCACATGCCAGTGCTCTTGATTAGGTCGAGCTGCTCCGATACATCTTCGAGCGCTACTGCCAGCTTCAAGCTTCCGGCTCTCGTTCTTCATGGCCCTCATCGAGTAAGTACTATTTCTCTCGAGCCAGGGACTCTTCACGGAGATGCCATCGATGACCGGAGCCACGGGCACGCTTTGCTGCCAGGCTTTCCCTGGCTGTCCCTGATTTTCTCTGCCGTGCAGTAAGGAAGATGGAGAAGAGACCGTGTTCAAATATAGCCGAGGAGTAAAGTTATTCTGAAGACCAGTAGCATTTAGCTCTGTCTTATGGTGCTGGAAGAAAAGCATGAAGAGAGTCAAAGAAGTGCTGCTAGTTGTGCGGACGAGAGTGGACTGAGAGGATCAGCGCCCAAGAAAGATGATAGTGTGCACAGCTTCTGTGTACAAAGTAGTAGTGGCTTGCTCTAAGCCATGCAGCCTGCGATAATGAGGGGAACTCCAACATAATTCTGGATACTTCAGCGCCTACTTGACCGGCAATGAACTCCCACGGGGGGTAACAAGTATCCCCCATTTTACGAATGTACCAGAGCTTTGACTTGACCCAATGGTGATTTGAGTCTCAAGGCCCCTAGTAATCAGCAGAATTTCACCCAAGCTACCATATTGTTTTCCGATCGCTAGCACGAGGGTAATTGTGGAGGAGAGATGGGACTGTACTTGTAGCCTCCTACTTCTGCGCTTTTATTGAAAGAATAGTATCTGGGGTTTCGGACGGGCGGAAGTACAGTTTACGCCCTGCAGCATAAAACCACTACTATGACTTTCCGAGAGAGGCTCAAGAGATTTAGAGTGAAATGATATAAGATGGCGAGAAATGAAGAACGAAGTCAGTACGCAGAGGTGGCGTTTTGATAAAAGGCTATGCTGCTATACTTAGAGTCCACATATGTCATTCTGTCTTCGATATATTGCAAGTAATGAAGTTTATCAATATGAAGAGAAGTGTAGAAAGTTCTGCCACTGTCTCTGACGAGAGTATCGCAAGAAGATTTGTGATGTGTTATGACACTGGGAGAGGAAAGGCGCGGGAGAAGCGCAGGGGAAACATCCATAGAACCCACTAGCCTACGAGCATAGCCATAGACGTCTGTTAGCCCATTGATAATTAGATTAGTATCTCTTAAGATGTGATGTAGTGTTGGTAAGAAGTATTCCGTAGGTTGTTAGGTTTTGAGTACCTTCTCATGCGCACCACACTCGGGTGTGGGAAGAGGTCGTCGAGACAAAAGTCCTCGTGATTACATAAGTGGTCGCTTATCGCCGCCTCGACGAGCTATGCTCTAGCTCCTAGAAAGCAAAGCAAGTAACCTCCCACCACTCCGACGAGCGCCCCCAGAATCCACGACCCACCGACCCCCGGGAAGCTTCTGCAGAGCTTCAGCTACTACTATCGCGTTCGTTCTCCAGACGGACCGCAGCCATGGGAGACCCAAGGGAATCGTCGTCGTACAGCATCACGCCAAGGATCCGTTACAACACCATTGGAGGTGTCAACGGTCCTCTTGTTATTCTCGAGAACGTGAGCGACATTTATCAGTGCTAGGGAGCTGGGTGTGGATGCTAATCCTCGCAAAGGTCAAATTCCCACGGTACAATGAGATTGTGACGTTGACCCTGCCTGACGGCACACAAAGATCTGGGCAAGTTCTGGAAGCTCGAGGTGAGCGAACCCCTCAATCGCAACGGTTGAATGCAAATTGAGTGTACACCAACGCTAATCTCAAACAGGTGACAGAGCTGTGGTCCAGGTATACCCTCCGACATTCGCATGGCAGATACAAGAGACTTACTGGCGACTAGGTATTTGAAGGCACATCGGGCATTGATGTGAAGCGGGTACGGGTTCTAGAAGCGCGAGACAGTATACATACTGACTACGATTAGTCCAAAGTCGAGTTTACGGGATCGAGTTTGAAGCTTGGTGTCTCTGAGGATATGCTGGGCCGTATTTTCGATGGATCTGGAAGACCAATCGACAAGGGGCCAAAGGTTCTCGCAGAGGACTACTTGGACATCAACGGAAGTCCTATCAACCCATATTCTAGAGTGAGCAGGCCTCTAGACCCCGCGGAGAGCTGGTGTTAAGAGTTGCAGGTTTACCCCGAAGAAATGATTTCCACTGGTATCTCCGCGATCGATACCATGAACTCCATTGCCCGTGGACAAAAGATTCCCATTTTCTCTGCATCCGGTCTCCCTCACAACGAAATTGCCGCTCAGATTTGTCGTCAAGCTGGTTTGGTCCAGAAGCAGGGTGTCACAAATAAGGGAACTCACGATGGACACGAGGACAACTTCTCGATCGTTTTTGCAGCTATGGGTGTGAACTTGGAAACTGCTCGTTTCTTTACCAGAGACTTCGAAGAGAACGGCAGTTTGGAGCGTGTCACCTTGTTCTTGAACCTGGCCAACGATCCGACGTGGGTAGCGGGTATTCTTTGACTTGTAGTCTGCTAACGCGCCTAGGATCGAACGTATCATTACCCCCCGTCTCGCCCTTACCACTGCTGAATACTATGCTTACCAACTCGAGAAGCATGTCCTGGTCATTCTTACCGATTTGACAGCGTACTGTGACGCTCTTCGTGAGGTCTCAGCCGCTCGGGAAGAAGTGCCCGGTCGACGTGGATACCCCGGTTACATGTACACGGATTTGTCGACCATCTACGAGCGTGCTGGTCGTGTTGAGGGACGCAATGGATCCATTACCCAAATTCCTATATTGACTATGCCCAACGAGGATATCACCCACCCAATTCCTGATTTGACTGGTTATATTACGGAGGGACAAATCTTCATCGACCGTCAATTGTCCAACCGTGGTGTCTACCCGCCCATCAATGTCCTTCCATCGCTCTCCCGTCTCATGAAGTCTGCTATTGGGGAGGGTCTCACCCGAAAGGATCACGGTGATGTGTCCAACCAGTTGTACGCGAAGTACGCCATTGGTCGTGATGCTGCTTCGATGAAGGCGGTCGTAGGTGAGGAAGCTCTGTCATCCGAAGACAAGCTCTCTCTGGAGTTCTTGGAGAAATTTGAGCGCACTTTTATCTCACAATCCGCCTATGAATCAAGAACCATCTACGAGTCTCTGGACCAAGCCTGGAGTCTGTTGAGGATTTATCCCAAGGAGTTACTGAACCGTATCCCAGGGAAGGTCTTGGCGGAGTTCTACCAGCGATCAGCGGCGGACCGCAAAGGCAAGGGTAAGGGAAGCAAGGATACCAAGGACAATAGCGAAGATGCGAAGGCAAATGGAAACGGCCAAGAAGAGAACCTTATCGATGCTTAGGCGCTACCTGAGGAGCTGTTTTTTTTGGTCAGTCTAGGAAGGGTGGCAGTTGAGACTGAAATCGGTGATAAGCCGATGCTTGCTTTCAGAAGAGCCTGTGTGTAAGTATTCAGAGTTTTCTCAAGGCTAGAATGTATGACTTGAAGTCCCCCGCCCTTATCTCGTCGGCTGCTTCTTGAGTCGACCAATTTCTCAGGAAGTGCGATCTTCCATCTCACAGGCCCGGCTCTCTTTGTAGAGCAGATACCGTACCTGTATTCTCATCTCAGCTCACTTATCATATTGATTTTGCGTGCAAATTTCCAAGCGATAACTGGGCCACCATTGATGCGTCCCTGTCGGCAGCGCCTTGCTCGCATCTAGGTTCGGCCCTATCCCATGACTCAATCCCGTCTCAAATATCTAGCCAAGTCCAACCCAGCACACGGGAAACACCAACACCCCGACCACGTGTGCGCTGACGGGGACAGATAATCTGCAAAGAGACCAGCAATGTATGGAAACATAAGCATCTGGACCTCCATGTACACGGTACACAAGGCCTCCCGCTTACGTAAGCCTCGAGCATGAGCTCAAGCTTTGCTGTATCCACCTTGCTCGTGGTGGACAAAGAGGACATCGCTTCAGAAAGCAGGATGCTACATCGTTGGAAGAACACTGCATACATGCACTCAAGGGGGATTGGAGAGGCATATTATCAAGCTTCTCAGGGGGGCGCGGGGGTTCTGCTCATATGACAGGATGCCGTGTTACGAGATCTGTTTTTTGTATTGCGCTGCAGCTGGTGTGTGAGCTGGACCAGGCGAGGCTTTGCGGGATAAAGATGAGGAGATATCTCGAGTTTCCGATCGTATGAAAACCCTGAAAGTAGAGCTGAACTGGGCAATCTTCCAATACATTCGGTTGGAAAGCATTCCATTTTCTCCTCGGAGATGTTTAGTGTTCACCTGTGCTCTACTTGTCGGCTTTGGAAAATCAAAACTGAACGTGTGCCTGTATCTGCCCCTGAACCCGTTGGCTTCCCGGAGCATGTTTTCCGATCGGTTCTCTAGCAATCCTCTTTCGCCTCAGTGTGAAACACTAAATATACTTTTATGTATATACTAGAAAGATGGCTTTCGTTGCCCATCACACCAAGCTCCCCAGGCTGTTGTTGTAAGAGCCTTGTCTGTCGCTTGCTTCTCCTATCTACGATGTCGGCTTTGCTTCGGTCATTTCCGTGGTGCTGGTGATACGAGGAAACATGTCAACACCAGGACAGCTTGCACGGCGAGATACTGTCGGCATGGTACATTCTCGTACCTCTACTGCCCATATCAGACCCCATGATCTAGATGCCCTTCCCCCTCAACGGGCAACCAGACGCGTTCACACCCTACCGAGTCTCGCCACGAGGATGGGAGAGGCTATCACGCTCTTTGTTACTCGATCCGTTGGAGGTGTGATACCTTGCTCGTCTTTCTTCCGAATCGTCGCCGGTCTGGACGTATCTTCTACCCCCCTGGATAGCCGCGGCTATGGGTGATGTAAGCCCCATGGGGAGTCGGCAACAGGTGTTCTTACATTCTATGTTACCTTGGTTTTTGTACCTCCGAAGCGCTTTGTAGACTTTGGAGATGTTCCCCGAGGCGTAGGATGTAATTATTCCTGTGAGATGGGGCGCATCTCTGGTTGTTGAAATACGTTCTTCCTTCATATGCAGAATGATATCTTTTTTTACGCTTTCCTGTCTACGTTCACGTGCATACTTATACTTATATTGATGTTTATAGTTATATCTGCCTTCGTTTTATAGCCACGTCTACCTGGATTTTCATATACGTATTTACACATCCGTCCACATCTGTATATATCCACTTTGATTTTCACCTCCAGGTATTTTTACAGATATCTATATATATATCCATATATATCCACTTACCTCCAACCCCGCATCACCGTATGCATGCCGATGATCATGCGCGCCAGTGGTACGACGACAAAGGGAGGGTAAGCCCGTAGGCCTTCCCCGCGAAATAAACAAATAAATTCGAAAAACTAACATGTAATATACTCCGTAGTATGTGGGGACACCAACCCCGCACTCCGGGGGGGGGGGGGGGGGGGCGGATTAGACGCGCCAATCATGGCCACCAATTGCTAAAGGTCAAGTCCCGTGATTCTGCCGAGCTTCCCCTGTTGCTTTTCCTCATGGCATGGATTGAGATTGATATTTCTTCTCCTCTACGTATCATATCAACTGGGGGACTGTGTCGCAGCTTTCTTCAGACCATGAAATCTCGGAACTGATCAGCTGCCTCCCATGCTTGTCCAAATCAGAAAGTGCATATGACAGCTAGAGCTGTGGTGCCTGGATGCTCCCGTGGTCCTTGGTCCTTGGTCCTGGAGAGATAATATATAAAGAGGTCGAGCTACCCCTCCTCGCTCGTACCTGAGGGCCTGCGACTCACGAGCGACAGCTCCGTGACGTTGGTAGGAGGCCAGATACGTGATCGCATCCCATCTTCACCATACTTACTGCATGTAGGTATATGAACATCAAGATGCGCCGTCCTTCATTCCTCGCCGTCTTCTGCCTCTGGGCCTCCACCGCCGTCGCCGATCCCGACGCCGACGGTAAGTATACCATCCAAGGTCCCGGCATCCGCGCAACCTTTATCCCTTACGGCGCCTCCATCTCCAACCTCTTCATCAACTCCTCCGCTGGCGTGGAGCTCGACATCGTCGCCGGCTGGGACAACGCCTCCTACTACAGTATCGATGGCCAACACCCTCACTTCGGGGGCGTGCCCGGCCGGTACGCAAACCGCATCAAGAACTCCTCGTTTACCATCGACGGCGAGGTCTTCCACGTCCTGCCCAACGAGAACAAGACCCCGGAGCATCCCGACGGCCTGGACACGCTGCACGGGGGTCCCGACGGCTGGGACTGGAGGAATTGGACCCTGGTCGCGCACACGGGGGACAGCATTACCTTCAGCCTCACCGATGCGGATGGTGACCAGGGCTTCCCCGGGGAGGTGGTGAGTTATGTAACGTACACGTTAGGGAACCTCACGTGGGATTTCAAGATGATAGCGTTGAGTACGACGAAGAAGACGCCTATTATGTTGAGTAGTCATGTGCGTGTGTGAACTTCCTCTCCCTTCTTGTTGCCGATGGGACTCCTGGAGCTGTTTGGCGGGCTTCATAGGCTAACGGGAAATCGGGCTTGTAGACGTACTGGAATCTTGATGGCTGGAAAAACAATGAGACAGCGTCTGCTCTGAATCATACTCTGTACGTACCAGCCCCGCTTCTCGCCCTAGTGTCGACTCTCGAGGAATTCACGGCCACGCCAATCTAAAATTCACATTTCCATCTCTGACCTACACTCCCACTCCCAACCGTCCCCCGTCCATACACAAGCTAACCCCGCCAGCCACCTTCCCTATGGCGGCCAACGCATAGCCACCGACCCGATTCTCATCCCCACGGGCGACATCCTCTCCAACGCCCAATACAGCCTCAACGACTTCTGGTCGGCGCCCAAACAAATCGGTGCCAACTTCTCCAACCCCGCCCTCCTGGGCAACTGCGGCGCCAACTGCACCGGTTACGACACCTGCTTCCTGACCTCCCGGCCCTCATCGCCCCTCTCCTACAGCTGGACTGAGACGCCTGTCGCCACGCTCGCCTCGGCGTGGAGCGGTATCCGGCTAGACGTGTATACGGACCAGGACGCGCTGCAGGTGTACAGCTGCGGGGCGCAGAACGGCAGCGTGGCGCTCAAGAAGACGCAGGGCCTATTTGGGGACGCGGCCAGGCAGAGGGTCATTGAGAAGAACGGGTGCGTGGTGCTGGAGGTGCAGGATTGGATCGACGGCGTGAATCATCCCGAGTGGGGGAGAGAGGGCAAGCAGATTTTTGGCCCGGGGGATGGGGCGTACGAGTTGAGGGCTAGGTATCGGTTTGGGAGCGTTTGAGCGAGAGGAGATTTTTTTTTGGTTTCTTGGCTTCACTTGTCATTTATGGATGTCAAGATAGGGGGGGGGCGGAACCTTGGAAGAAGATAATGGCAAGTCTAACTCTGATCCCAGACTTCCCCAGAAACGTCAAAGCATCAACTCGCATACACAAAACTACCACACATTGGAGAACCAACTTACTCTCTTGATTCTGACCCTTTATCTGAATGCTTTTTAAAATATTCAATCTCGCTAACCCTTTCCTTTGGCTCACCGTGACTGTGACCATCCGCTCGGCAGAATATCGATAAAAGGACGTTGGAAATGGACAGGAAGCGCAGCCGTGTCTGAGGTCTGATGGAATCCCATTACTGAAAGTCATGTCCATATATGACACGCTTCAGTCCTCGGATATTCTCTTCGGAGCTGCGATTACGGGTCCGCAGAGATGCATGAGGGAATGAAGCTGCGCTAGGACTTCGCGGCTCCTCCCTACAGACATGATGCTCTAGTGTCTTGACGTTGCTCTCACGCAAGATGATCGTCTAATCGCGACGTCCATGTTCGTGCCGAGTTTAGATCTTGGGATTGCTACATCAACTACAAACCGAGCTTGGTCCCTGGGAATTTGGAAGTTGGCTTTCCCCTTAACTCGAGCGAGGTTACGAAAGGGGGGCGTGTACATTTCGCTTCATCATGGCGCTAGTGTGGAGTAAGCGGCCCCATGAAATCATGCAACTCTTTCCCTCTCCTGGAGACAAACAACCTATGAACCAAGTTGGCTCAAAACAACAACTCATCTCTACTTGGGCGAGTTGCAACGTTTTTACCACAGCACATGTCTAGACGTCGGCACTTCCTCGGCACAGGCAAAGGGACCTAATACTTCAAGGCTGCTCAAATATCTTCGATTTTGGTCCCCACGGCATCCACCACCTTCACGATGGGACCCTCGATCTTTTTCACCTTCCTGCCCTCCCACCACATCATGATACCTGCCATCAAGCTCACTCCACACCCGAGTCCGATGAGCGTCCCCGTCGACCAACTCGGGCGATCAAACCGGTTGTACGCCCACATCATAGCAGCAAGAACCGCCTGGAACAGCGTATTCCAGATCATCATCCATACCACGAAGCTCAATTTCCACATACTCGTGGGGGGCGCTACCTGGCCGGTAAAAGTCACGCGTCTCTCGTTCTCGGACTCGCCTTCGTGGTACCACTCCGGTACACGAAACCAGCTCGCGTTCTGTTCGCTCAGTCTCTTCATCGCGTGCCGGTCTTTCACCCATTGTACTTTGATAAGCCAGTACAAGTCTCTGAACCTCCATGGTGCGAGTCCAAAGCCTGTGACACAGAACAAAGCGTTCAGGATTTGGGAATCGATCTCGATCCATTTTTTCCGCGGAGAAGAGTCGTCGTCTTTGCTGGGGTGATTCATGGCTGGAGCGGCACCGAGGAGCAGGAAGAAGAGCATTGCTCCCCAGGCCACTATATTGAGCCCGTATATCGTCATCAGGAAGCCCGTAGGGGTCGATACAAACTTCCATGCTGCTGTCAGCCCGTGCAGAATTGTGAGTCGCCAATTGTGCTGATGTTCTGCCGGTACTTGCGCTTGTTCTGCGAGAGTTCTCCTCCTTTGCGGCGGACCTGATCTCGTCCCATCATCTTTTACCTTTGTACTTGCGTCCTCTGCTGTTGCGCTCTTGGTACTTTGGAAAAGCTGTGTTTTGGTCCTGGCAGGTGCCAGTACGGCAGCACCCGAATTATCTCTAACCACTGTTCGAGAACTGTGTCCATGATGATTGAATTCGATGTTCTCTCCTCCCGCTAATGGCGAGCGCAGTTCGGTTAAACTGGGGGCGTATGCGAGCGCAGTTGCTGTTGCCGCCCACATCCCTGTTTGGGGCTTGAAGTTGAGGAGTGCATCCGCTGTCGAGACAGAGGCGCCACGCAACCTGCCCGAGAAAGTTGTTTCAGTGGCATTGTTTTCTGCCATTCTGAATCTCGCAGTAGCAGAGAATTGTCGACTTGGCAGTAGTAAGCTTCGATTTTAGACCCGTCAACGCTTAATTGAGCTGAACATCGAGACAGAAAAGTTGACAGGCGCAGAGCAACCCTCATCTTTGGGAGGGAAGGAGGGCGATACTAGCAACTTGCGAGGTTAAAAGATGACGAAGACGAAAAAAGCAAACGCTCTAACTGCGGTGTCTTCGTTTTGCTTGTGCGAGAGATTTCTAGGGTGTTCAGACTATGGCTCCAAGAATTTTGCGGCAGGTATTGATAGTGATACTGGTACGTAAGCTTGGAGATCATCCTGGTTTTTACTTATTTAAAGTATACTGGATCAACATTGGTGCAAAATCCACTGAAGAGTAAGAATTATTACGTATAAAAGCATGCGAAAAAAGCTAATTGTTTTAAACTATATATATCTATCTATTTATCTATCTATTTTCTAAAAAGGGGTAAGCTATTTTCAATCCTTTATTTCGAGCACGGTGGGCCGACGCAAGGGCATGTATCCAGGAATAGGAAGAAATCTGACCACTTCAAAAAGAAAGTGAAGCACAACAAACTTTTTGAAAGCGACATTGAATGCTATAGACCTTGAGAAAAATAAGAGCAGATTATTTGGGATGGTTTTTTCTTCTTCTCGAATACAGTAATCGAGTGTACGAACCTATGCACCAGATCCTTTTTATTATTATATAGCTGACTGTAAGCATTTGTATTTAAAAAAGCTGTCTTTGAAGAAGTACATCTGATTGTAGAGTATGTTTTGAATATATATATATATATATACATATACATATATATCTTGGTCCACCGTAATTCAAGCATCAAAAATCGGGAATAGATCACGCCCCGGACAGTTCTCCAGCCGTTCCGCGGTTCGCATTCCTACTTTGACATGATATCTCGAATAACATCCGCCGAGCGAGTAATTCCGATGAGTAGGTTCTTTCGATCAACCGATCCTGGAAGAAGGAAAACTCGGAGTAGACGCGCAGAGGCCGACGTACTCCTTTTTTGTTCGAGTGCGGTAGATCTCCAACTCCCTCTGAAGGATACGAGTTACGAAAGCGAGATAAAGCGGGCGAAGTCTTCGGGATATCAAAACATGGCAAAGGTTGTTATATGTTGCGAAGTGGATATCGTGAGGTTGGTACCTAGTACTATGCATAACACTGCTTGGTTCTGAGGAATTCATGTGATACAGAAAATCCTAGGTCCCCTCGTGTGGTGAAAGAAGCATGTTAATTCTTCGGGAGCTCTCCGGGGGAGCCTCTATATATCGCTCTCCCAGTGTGGTTTAGAGTTTAATTACATGCAAGATGTCAGGTGATAACAATGTGACCTGACCAAATCCCTAATCCGTACGACAATTCACAAGTGCGATGGTTCATTGCGATGGCCTATCAAAGGGGGGTGGGATGGGGAAGGCGAGGTATACCGCTTACTTTGGCAGACTATCTTGATGATTTTATGATAACTTCTTGCATTTCATTATATCCTTGAAGTATTGGGAAAACGTTATTGGAGATATTGCATTGATCTATAGACGCTCTCCCTTTTGCTTTGCGAGTGGAGGGCAAATCTATCGATCCCCAAAGGCTATTAATCTTTACCTCTAGCCCAGACGAGATCTACAAATAGACCGTCTACTCTGTATGTAGTATCCTACTCTATACTTGAAGGATTGCAAAGTACTCCGATGGGCGTGAAGTTCAAGTGCCCTTACCCGTCTATCCATACTTGGCGGTCTGTGCTGAGCTATTCTTATCCTCATTTACTGATGGAGTTGCGATAGTCCTAGTTGCGAAATCCCCCTCTGCTTGACTTAGCGGGCGTCGTGTTGACAGTATCGACTCGGCTGAACTGCAGAGGCCTTGTCTCCGCTCTACTGAAGATGCTGTGCTCATACTTTGCTCTATAGCCCGAGTCTTGATCAGTCAGAGGTATTCCGAGACTTCCGCTTGACGTGGCGAGCTAGAAGATACGCCTGTGGACTTGTGCCAGGAGAACACGTGTACTAGAGACCAGTAGTTCTGTTTTCCACCCGCGGCGTTGGGTTTGTAGGCAATGGAAGCAGTATTCGTACGTACAAACTGCCGGTTTTTTTTCCCTTCGGAAATTCTTGATTGAGACTAAGGCAGAGAGTTCTACTGAAGAGAGGGGATCCCAACTACTTACAACAAGAGCAGGCGCACGCAAGTCGAACTCTTGAGACCTGCGAGAACTATTAAAAGTACGCAGTTTTATAATTGTTACTCTTCACTTCGAGTGTAGTAAAGTACGCGCTAGACAGTTACATAGCTAGTCGGCAATTGGCATTTCTATATTACAATTCTGTCTGACTGTATAGCTGATATCAAACTATGACTTGTATGCTTTTTTCCCATGCACTATGCTTGAGATATTACAAACCAGGGAGTGCGTAGAAGAGCTCCAGAGTAAGGGAGCTTCAGGCTTCAGTCTAATAGCCTGTTCAGGTGCTCTGACAACAGTTCTAGTTATGTACAGGGACAGTTGCCAAGCGAGAAGACGTCCCAGATTTTTCGTCTGTCTTATTTCTTCTTAATGGCTGAAACGGTGTGACCACTTGGATGCTTCAAACCGATGGCAAGACTTTTGTGGCGCAAAGTCCTTGTCGGGTTAAATTTGACGTGATTTGATATAGCGTAAATCCTGTACGCTAGCGCCAGGATCCAAACCCACTGCTTTTCCCCTTTCGAGATTCCTGTTACATCCAACTAATCTTGTGTGAGGAGCACCTCTCGGTGATCAATGTATGTGTTGCGCATCTGAGACTGGATTTTGGCTTAGGATGCCTTGGTCTCTCATCCAATACTTTCCTCATCCTCTTGCCTCGCTTGAGAGGAACGAGGCAGACCCTGGGCTTCAGCATTACCGCCGCTCTTCAACACAAGCTCAAACAGCGGTGAAATTGATGGCGGAGAGGAGAGCCACCAAAAATGGGACAGAGACGAGACGAGACAAATCTGCTGGTTTGGTGGGCTCCTGAACTGCGAACCGAGACTTTCTTTCTTTTTCTGGGCCAAAACACAGTCAAGTTACGAGTGGAATAGGGGGTTTTGCCTATCGATTGCAGCAATACTTTAACGCGAGTAGGGTGGACCAAGCCCAAACGTGGTCGAAAGACAATATCGTATCCATCTATCCTACCCTACTGACCCGGCCTCCCATACCCATACCCATGCCCAGTCCTGCCTGACTACGCTCCCGTGTCACCGTCCCGACGAAAGTTGGCATCGCCGCGGATGTCCTTGTTCTTCGACGGATCATAGCCCTCCTCGCCCCTCCGCCGATCAGGCATCCTGAACTTCTCGTCAAACTTCTGGCCGTAGGTGTAAGCGGGGCCCGACCCGTCGCTCTCGTCATCCGAGCTCCCCGTGCCCTTCATCTTTCGGTGGACACGTGTGTCCTGCACCGCTTTCGAATTCTTCGATGCCTCTGCAGTCTCCCGTGCCCGTCGGCCAACGCCAGCTGCCGTGGAAGCGCCCGCACCCGGGGCCGAAATCCTACCTCGGCTGGTGCTACGGCCACGGGGGGGTGCGGCGGCGTTGTTGTTGTTGTTGTTGTTGTTTCTTGCAGCTCGTTCGGCTGCTGCTTCGCGCCTTGACTTGTCTCTGGCCTGCTGGATATTGTCCCGAGCCTCCACCGCTCTTCTCGCCATACGCTTGGCCGGCGTGTCGGCGGAAGAGACGGACGTGGAACTGCTGCTGCTGGAGGATCTGGAGGCTGCTCTCCGGCCATCGGTGTCACCTTTCCTGGCTACCTGCCTACCAAACATGGTTGATAATAGGACCAGGAAGCCCGGCCTTTTGTTGTGCTTGTTGAGGTTTGATTATAGGCGGTGAAGCTCGGGTATGTGATGACGATCGGTGAATCTCAAATTTGGCTCTGGCCGTGGAGTTTTGTGTTGCGAAGATGGAGCTGATTGTTTGATAGGGAAGGATAATAGAGGGCTCTACGGGGAGAAGGGGAAGTATATATATATATATATGTATATATGTGAATGTAGATGTGTATCCTTTCCATCTCGAGAGCTCAGTGCTGGTTGTGAATATAGTGAGAGAACTGCGAATCACCTTTATCGTGATGCACCGCCGCTCGGTTTGTGAACCATGACTGGGGCATATGTATGTATCAGTTGGGCCCAACATTCAGAGCTAATAAATGCCAGCTTACAATGACATATGATTACTTTGATCAAGGAAGCGGTATTGAGGTCATTTCCTAAATCCCTTTCGCGAAGCCAGTCATTACACATTGAAGACTACAGCACTCGAGTAAACTGACGTGCCACATAATCTGGTGATTCTCCTCTGTAAAGACTCACTGGTCCTTTCTGCTCTTGAAAATAAATACAAGTGTTTGAATATACGCCATGTGAGGGTATCCCGAAAGTCCACCAGGGAATTTCAATGTGAGATTCTGATGGCACGTATAGGGGATAACGTGTTATATTTCAACAGAAATATGTCAGGATCCTCATGAGCATTGTCAGCAGAAATCATAACTGAGAATTAATATAGATTACTAGCACCTAATATCAGAAATATATGAACAAAAAGAGATATTGCTTCACCAACTGTTTTTGTGTTGTTTTGACCTCGCTTAGCAAAGTCCCCTCCAGACTTAACAACTCTCCGTCAAGTGAAACCCAATGGTCTTTAATGCAGTAGAACTGGGCCTATTAATTCAATGGCTAGGCTAGGAGATATGAATATCTGTCTCTCTCTCTCTCTTTATTTCTGAAGTGAGAAAAAAGTTACAGTTAAGTTGGAATATGTAAAATCTTTGAGCCGCAGCTGCTGGTGGCCAAAAATTCCATGCTTAAGTCCTCATCATTCCTACGTGTGCATACGAGACTCTTACCACAAATCATGAGTCTTAGCATTAATTAGGTCTCTCAACGCACATAGTTGGTGAGAATTCAATTGTGACTTTTTGTCCACGGAGAACTTGTAGCATTAAGCATTTTATACAAACCTGCATGCACTCACATAGTTCAGCGTTACCCAATCTTTCCCTTCCCACACCGATTCCCGAGAGTAGCCCATCATATTCTCCCAAAATCTCTCATATCAGCCACAAATGCCGTATGTATTCAGTAGTCTTTCCATTCTTGTCCTAAGGTCTTCGCCATCAGCACACCTGAGGCTCCTCGATCGGCGTAGGGTTTTTTTTTTCTGCGAACGATGATCAAATCGAGGTTATAATCATCCATGGTAGCGTCTATCTCTCCCATTCGAAACACGTGTATCATATGCAATGCAGTGCTATTCTGCATGCTACATGGTACAACTTCGCTGCCGATATATACATCCATATACACGTCAATTAAACTACTGCACTTCTCCTCAAGTCTAGCTACACCACCGCCATCCGAAGATAAGAATCTCCAGCAAAAGCTCTTACCAAACACCCGCTCGCAAAGAGATCCGCTCCAAGCCTCCGGCTCGCTTACTTATTTACTTCTCTCATTTCTCCGCAGTACCCGCCAATACCCTGCGGCTCCTCACCCTCCTCTCAAACCCGCCCTCAAAACGAAAAGAGAACCAATATCATAACATGTTAGTAGATTCTACTGCATGAATTTTCCTCCTTCGGAATTGCGCATAGCTTGCTGCTACAACGCAACTTCCTCGGTGCCATCCCCCCACCTCGCCTACTTCAAACCGCAGGCCGCGATGTGCCATCACAGGACCGGCTTTTTCATGTTTCATGTATTTTCTCTGTTTTGAGCACGGTGGTGGATGCGTATACCACATGCCAGCAAGTTCTGTGCGCCGGTGCGCTGCGCGTAGAACTCGTCCAAGCCCCGGAGAACGCGGCCCACATACAGTACCCGATCCCTGAATGTAAGTCTTGATGCTGGGGAATGCGAGATCTTGTGGCAAACTAAGAATTCTATGCAATGGCGCACCTATCAAACCATGCTTCGTGTGTTTGCGCTTATTAACAAAGCGTGAAAGTCGCAAGCTGCGAGCTGTTCAAAGATCTCGAATAATAGCTTTCTCGAGGAATTTCCGCGCTTGCGATATTACTTACTTTCTCGCGATCGCTGATGCGCGCGCTGGGGCTATGTCTTCTTTCGCAGATTCTGAATTTGGTATCTGTGATGAAGATAATGTTCTACTTTTCCATCTTAAGTCTAAGTAGCTTACTATCTACGTGATATTGTGGGGGGAAAGGATAAGATAGTGTTGTAGAAGGCTTGAGTTTTAAATGTTGGATTTCTAGCCTCGGTCTAGTACTGCTTATGTCATTCAATTTGACTAATCAGAGCAGGATACCTACTAATGCCGCATCAAACCTTCGACCCTCAGCTATCAGATTCAATTCACACATCCACAGTCGCGCCTCTCGCAGTGTATCTCGTTGCTTCTTACGGCCTCATGCTATACTCGCGGCTGGCAGTCTGATCAAGACGCTGCCCACCTCGCTTTGTCAACACATCACGCAAATCTGCGTATAAGCGTTGGCAACACGACACGACACAACCTCACACCAAATTAAGGCGCAAACGTATTATGTCCGGACGCCCTGAGCGGCCCAGTAAAAAGCTTAGGACGCTGAGTACAGACTCGGAGGGTACAGAAGAGGCCTACGACTGGGTTGGCCTGAGGGGATCATCAGGAAAAGCGTCATCACAGAAGAAGAGCGAGTGAGTGGTACTTGTTTTCACTGTCGGTGTCGTGCGGTGTCGTGTCGTGTCTTGGATCTGATTCCCGCGCGCTGTCAAGTCTCGGGAAAAGTGTTTCGTATATCGTCGGGTTGGTGAAGTTGCTTTTGACGCGGCCGAGGCATTTCCTTTGCAAGAGACAGTCACGTGCGGTTGAGTCGATCCGCGCAGCATCAGCGCGCAATCCAAATTCAAAGAAATCTGTCGAAAATTCCGGAGCGATCAAGGGATCTTACACACTTCGTTGTACTTCGTTGGCTATATTCGGGAGAAGACAAGTGCCTACTCAAGACAAGCGCCTTCAAGCGCCTGACCAATGCCGCCCGCATCGCATCGCTTTGCTTTCTTCTTCTCCATGCAAGTGACCCGAGATCGAGCTGGCAAAATAAGGGTATATCACCAGCTGTGACAGAGTCTCGTCGCATCTTATTCTGATGAGAACTGATTTGATTCGATCTCACTTTAATTCGTTAAACTCCATTTCACTTCCCTTCTCTTCACTGTCCCATTTGTTCTTTCCCTCGATTCATCCGAGTGGTTTACACCTGCACGCTGTCTCGCCATCAACTCCACATTCCCGTCATCTTCTCTAGATCGTCTTCAACTCTGTAGCAACACCATCACTATCATATCATTCCGAGGACCCCATGACGTCGCGTCGCAGCCAACGTGCCGCAGCCGTTAAGGCTCAAGAAGCAATCCACCAAGCTGACCTTCCGTCTTCCAGAACCAAGCGTCCCCGTCGCAGTGCCGGTACGGCTTCAGAAAATACTCCCTCGACCGCCAGCGTCTCACGTGGTGCGGCTGGCACCATGGCCCCAGTGATGCGTCTGTCTGTCAAGACGTCGTCAAGCAAGTTGCGTGAGGCGACGCGATCCAGCTCCTCGGGAAACGGCGGCACGTCCCGGGATCCGTTTGTTGGGGGCGAGATTATTGAGGGAAAGAGAGCGAGGCATGTCAAGAAGAGTTATGTGCTGGAGAGTGACAGCGAGGACGAGGAAGACGAGGAGATGGAAGATGCGGCCGATGAGGATGCTGAGGTGGATGAGGACGAAGACGAGGATATGGACGCTGAAGATGATGGCATGGGAGACGAAGATGCGACTGGTGATCTTGACATGGAGGATGCTCCACCTCCACCACCCGTCGTCAAAGTCTCAAAGGCGAGTGGAAAGGCAAAGCAGGTCATTGTCGTCAAGCCGCCACCAGCGAAAGCTAAGGAGATCCCGGTGGAACAAAAGGAGATGGAGGGTGCTAGCGACGACGAGGAATTGAGCGAGTTGGATAGCGAGCTTGAAGATGCGATCGAAGAGGAAGAAGGCATGCAGACAGGCAACGAAGAAGATGCCGAAGGTGACGAAGTGGAGATCGAGGTAGAAGAAGGTGACGAAAACGATAGTTTGAACAGCGATGGCGAGACACCAGCGAACGGAAGCCGCGCCTCGACTCCGGATCTGAACAAACTGACCAAGAGACAACGAGCACGATTCGAGGATAGCGATGGCGGTCATTTGCTCGCCTTGCCTGATGGTACATCCCCTTGAGAGTTTCTGTTGCGTCCCCTCCTCCAATCGTCAACATTACGAATTCGCCACGCTAACACCACTCTTAGAAGTCCAAGTCAAAAAACACCTGACAGCCGAGGAGCACGCCATGCGCCGTGCCGAGATGGCACGTCGCCGCAAGAATCTCTCGGAGAAGCGCAACGAAGAAGAGAAGATGGAAACCATCAACAAGCTGCTCAAGAAGCAGGCGCCCAAGACCAACGCCCGCCGCAGCATCATGAATGCCGTCGATTCTGGGACGGGCAATGCCGATGTTGAGGGCTTGCAACCCAACCCAGGGTTTGTGAGGTGGGTGAGTAATAAGGATGGAAATCGCATCGGGGTGCCGAAGGAGTGGCTCGATGCGCCGGTCGGTGAGGTCTTCAGGGGAGGTGGGAAAGGTTTGGGGGGAAAGCTGATCACGGAGATTTCCTAAGGTGCTGCAGCGGAGAAAGGGGGTTTCGTCTGCGGCCAGAAAGGTCACGTTGGCTTGCGGTACGACCCGCTAAGTGCTTAACTTCTTACCGGAGAGCACAGCTATCATGTCAGACTCTCATTTCCGTTTTCTCTGTCTTCCCCCGGTGTGGGTTATAACAAGCAGGTCTTCGATTGGGTTTTTAGAGTCTACGACGAATGTGTTGCAGGCTCAGCTTTTAGCTTTAAATGCTGTACTTGCTTTGAAATTTGAAGTCGCACGTCCAATCTGGAAGAATTTGAAATCCCCTTCGCCATATCCTCGCAATTCTTGTTGGCCATCATATGTCGCAGCGTTTCAAGGAAAGTTGCACTTGGTGTGATGAGAGCCAGGATTCATGTTGCAGGAGCAGTGCGTCGCGAGTTCGGGGCGATTTCTTCTGGATGTAATTCGTTACCGTGTTGCAAAAGGAGTAGTCTGTATTACGCGCGGCTCTCCTGACACTATGTATTAATAGTGATATATTGAAACTTATCACTTGGAAAGACAGTCCTGTGTCATGAATTTGATCTTTCTCACAGATCTCTATATCCTGGGCAGAGTGCCGACGTTCGTTGCGCTCGAAGATCATAGCAGGTATTATACAGACTCTTGTTGCTATCTGCATATTCAGGAACCCCTCAGATGTTGTACTCCGTCGACTGGAGTTTGCCGCGGCTGGAGACAGGGAGATTGAGTATGTATCATAATCGCCTTTCTGATTGTTTCTTTATAGTAACTAGTCATGATATAGCTGTAACGCGCTTGGGTATCTCACAGTCGCGAAAGCTTGTCTCTAGTAAACTCTACCTGTAAAACCCAGTACATTGAGGCCGGTTGTCTACACCACAACGTCTCACTTGTTTACAAGCCAGTCATCTCGTTTTGGGAGACTACCACCGAATAAATGACTTTACCCTGCGTTCTAACAATTGGTCCAGGGCGGAAGAGGAAGAGCTGGTCTGGCTTTAGATTAGGGACTAGTTGACGCGGTTTTTGTTCATGAACCATGGAGACAACGAGAATACTTGAGACAAATTTCGTCTCCTCAAGGGTTTGCGAGACGTCAACTTATACCGCGAGACTTGGAACTTTGATGAACGCAAAAAATACATACTACTCTTGATGATTCGAACACAGGCTTGTAAATGTACAGCTAGCAAAGTCTCATTCTGCGTGAAGTTTGTTAGGACATTATTGGCCATTTTCTTGGAGCATTGCTTACTGCTTGATTGACATCAGCTTAGGATACCATTCTACATCTTTGGCAAACATTCAAGGCTTTGGCAAAATATCAAACACAAAGTATAAAGATCAAGATCATAAAGATTGACTTGATGTTTTAGTGCCGAATTAAGCAATGATTACCACGCCGACCTCGGCGTCGCCTCCCAAGCTGTGAACAGTCACATGTATAGCCGAGCCTAGCCCCTACCTTAGATAAATAAGGCTTAACAACCCTCCCCCTCCTCCCTACTGCTCTTCGCGAACAAAAACAAGACCAGATACAAATAACCAGAATCGAAGTCCGTGACATGGTCGATCCAGATCCCGAAAAGGGGCCTTGTCTGTCATCACCAAATGGCATCGTTGAGCGCTCAACTCCAGCATCTGCGCCCGTGATCCCGTACAGCATCTTCACCGGACCGCAAAAATTTCTCATCATCACTCTCGTCTCCGTAGCAGCAACTTTTTCAGGCTTCGCAGGAAACATCTACTTCCCAGCCATCCCGTCACTTTCCGCCGCGCTGGATGTAACACCAGAACTGATTAATCTCACCGTGACGTCGTATATGGTCATGCAAGGTCTATCACCATCGATCTGGGGTGCTGTCTCTGATGTATATGGACGGCGTATCACTTATATCTTCACGTTCCTCGTGTTCATCTCCGCTTGTATCGGGCTCGCTGAAACGCGGCACTATTACCAGCTGGTGATATTACGCTGTTTGCAAAGTGCTGGAAGCGCCAGCACGATTGCAATTGGTGCTGGTGTGGTTGGGGATGTTACGACGAGGGAAGAGAGGGGTGGATATATGGGCATCTACCGTAAGATATTAGGGAACACCTTTCACCGTCTCGGAGTTTGGTTATGAGCCGTGGTGTGCAACTCCACCAAAAATCTTGGAAGAGACAATTGCTGACCACTTTTTCGTCCAGAAGCTGGCCTCCTTGCACCGCTGGCTATAGCACCGGTTCTCGGCGGATTACTTGCCCAAACTCTAGGATGGAGGGCTATCTTCTGGTTCTTGACTATTTACGGGGGCGTTTTTCTTACTATTCTCATTGTAGTGTTGCCAGAAACACTGAGGGCAATGGTAGGCAATGGGTCAAAGCCTGCGAAAGGACTGTCGAATTCACTCTTTGCACACATTCTGCGCCGGCGACATCCACCATCGACTGAAGCAGAGGAGCTCAAAAAGCGCACGACGAAAACTTCGGCAGATAAGAAGATGCTCCCCGTGGACTTCTTGGGGCCTCTTAAAATTATCTTTAGCATCGAAGTCACGTTCGGCATTATCTTCCTTTCGATCTACTATACTGTTTGGCAGATGACTATCACTGTGATGTCAACGCTATTCAAACGCACATACGGACTCTCCGAGCTACATATCGGATTGACCTTTATTGGAAATGGTGTGGGTTGTATCGTTGGCACCCTGACCACCGGAAAACTCTTGGATATCGACTATGCACGCTTCAAGAAATCGTTTACAGGCGACGTGGAAGATTTCCCATTGGAGAGAGCGAGATTGAGGACACTGTATCTGTGGAGTGGGCTACAGATTTCGTCGGTGTTAGTTTTTGGCTGGACGCTGGATAAGAGTGTGCACATCGCTGTGCCGATCATCTGTACACTGATCCTGGGATGGGCTGCGACGTCTATCATCAGTGTGATGTCGACTTTTATGGTAGATGTATACCCGGGAAAAAGCGCTAGTGCTACTGCGGCGGTGAACTTGTTCAGGTGTTTGATGGGTGCGGGCGGCACGGCGGCAGTACTGCCGATCGTGAATGCGATCGGAGTGGGGTGGACTTTCACCTTCCTGGCGGGAATACTGCTTCTAGGGTTGGGGCTTGTGGTTGTGCAGATCGCGAGAGGTCTAGAGTGGAGGAAAAGAAGAGCGGGTATGGAGAGGTGACAGGAGGTGGTGGATCACTGTTGAGTTTGTGACTGAGATATAATATACTAATATCTGAAAGTAATATTCTGATAACAATCTCACAACCAAGCGAATATCAATAAGGCTCGGGTGAAGTCAGGGCCAATCAAATCTCCACCGGTCTAGCTCAGAAGATCCGGAGACCCCTCGTCTGACGATCATCAGCCCAGACACTTTGTCTCAGCCCTGCTCATACCACATACACTCAAAAGATCTAAGGCTGCTCCACTGCCCTGAGTTAGTTAGTATATCAATCACTCAATCCCTAAGGTTATGACTCCATCTCAAGCGCACCCAGAGCGTAGATGAAAAAAAAAAAAAAAAACAAAAAAAAAATTTCCGAGACGACGCCATGCACAGCAAGCAGCCAAGATTTTCGTGGTTGAAGATATGCCCCAGTCAGTAGGCGTCTTCTGGCATGGAGATACTGAAGCGGCTCGCTTAAGAGAAAGGGGGGGGGCGTTGCGAGGACGGTCACGTGCTCGGTTCGGTGGTGAGGTGGGATCTCCTTGCTCTGGGGAGGATCACGGCTGGACCTGAACGAGGAAGGGCAGTTCGGGATTTCTTGACTGACAAGAACTGCTGATCGATGCACGTCTAGCGGCTGATCGAGGCTCGCAGTTTCGACTTGGGAGCAGTTGCATCCGGTTCGCTGTTCCATAATTTGTCACAGCCCTCTGATACTGATCCGCGTTATTCGACAGATGCTACGTATGCCCACTCGCATCCCATCTCTGGATCCGGAATAGTGGGGCTGTTTCGTACAAAGCGTAGTAGGAAGCTGATATTGACGATGAAGATATTTTGCGAGTCCCGCCCCTACACCTAAAATTCCATTTTCGAACTGTGTAGATATGATGAGCGAAGTGCATTTTCTCCAAGGCTTTGCATTCACTGGCAAACTTATAGTCCCATAAATCAGCAGCTCCAAAGACCAGATAAGGAGGTGATTGAATAAGTTCAAATATTGCAGATATTTGACAGCGAACTTTTGTGTATCTCCAACGCCAGACTCCTCAAATATAAATCACGGCTCTCTCCTCGTCGTCCCAGTCCTGATTTCAGTTCGGACAATCCACTTCTCCCTTGACTTGCTTTCCTGCGGGCTCTTCTCCAGGAGAGGTCGCAATTCTCATAGCCTCACCCAAGATGGCAAACCCCTCGTGGATCTCCGCCTCGGTGATTGTCAAACTGGGCACGAAGCGGAGAGTATTGGTTCCGGCCGTGATAATCAGCAAGCCCCTCTCACGCGCAGCCGTGACGATCGGACTCGGGTCCTGGGACAGTTGCAGTCCCAAGTGCAGGCCTCTCCCTCGAACCTCTCTGACCAGCTCGGGATATTTTCCCTGCAGCTCATGAAAATATCTCTGGAAGATCTCGCCCTTGGCTCCTACCTCAGCCAGTAATCTCGGATCTGAGAGTCGGCTCACTACGTAGTGTGCTAAGCGAGCGCCTAGAGGGTTTCCGCCGAACGTAGTTCCGTGGTCACCAGTGACGATCTTCTCGCTCACAGTCTTATTTACGATCGTAGCTCCGATTGGGAATCCGTTGCCCAGTGCCTTGGCTGTAGTGATGATATCGGGGTGAGCAGGTAGGGGCAGAGAGGCATGAGCCCAGAATTTTCCTGTGCGGCCGAGTCCGCACTGGATCTCGTCGTGAATCAGCACGGCCCCGACTCCTTTACATCTGGCGGCGAGCGCGATCAGAAATTCCTCAGATCCAACAATGACTCCTCCCTCGCCCTGGATTGGCTCTACAATGACGCCGCAGGTCTTCTCTGTCACCAGTTCATCGATAGCAGAAACATCGTTGTATATTCCATATTTGAACCCCGGCAACACTGGCGAAAAGGGCGTTTGGTATTTAGGATTTGGGGTGGCAGACAAGGCTCCCATTGTCCGTCCATGGAAAGCTCCGTGGAACGAAACAACCTCGTGCTTTGTTCCTGAAGGATCCAAGACTTTCCCGGACTTGCGGGCGAATTTAATAGCTGCCTCGTTGGCCTCTGTGCCAGAGTTGCAGATGAAGACGGATTGGGCGTCGTGCATAGAACCCGATTCGAGGGTCTTCTGGACTAGCAATTCGGAGAGGGCGCCGGTCCAGGGATTGTGGTATAGGTTCGAGGTGTGAATGAGGGTTCTGGCCTTGTTTACTTGTTAGTTCATGCAACTGGTATTTGGCAAGGCATCTATACTTGGTGGGCAATAATGTTGCTGATCTCCGGATCACAATGCCCGAGTGCATTGACAGCAATTCCAGCGGTAAAATCAAGGTACTTCCGATTCTCAATATCCCATAGATAGCATCCCTCTCCCTTGACGAACATTGGTGGTGGTCGGACGTAGGTTTTCACCATGTATGGAGCTTGCTCGTCGACCAAAGCGGCGGTGGAGGAATCTGCGGCCGGATCTGGGTTGGAGAGGCTGGCTTCTCGCTGCAGATTCATTCAGTAGCATGTTCCATCTGTTTGAAATGGACCCCCTACGTATATTTCATTTCTGGTTGCCTCTGGGAGATTCGTAGCTGCGGCCGCTGCTTGTGATGCATTCCTCTTCAGGAGGCCGTTGACAGACGGAGGTGCATTGCTGGCTTTCAGAGTGGCCGCCACTCGCTTTGCTGATATTCGAAGGGCCATGAGAAGGGGGGATGTATATTCAATCTGGATACCTTAGCTTAGAGAAAGTAAGGCAGGTTGTTGATCTGAAGAATGAGCCATAATATGCGTCACTTGGGACGATTGTCCCAATCTTAGCGTTATCGGAGCCGCGTCTAATTTTTCTTCTTTTCGGTCGACAGGGATGAAATCTTGGAATGGCACCAGCTGCGCTAAATCAATTTACTAAAACGATCGCAGTTCTTGTGCGTCATAATCGGTCAGCTAAGGATATTCGACAGCTGGGCACACACCTGCTTATTTATCACCGAATAACACGAGATGTCGAAATCTTACAATATCGTGACATCGAGGCATGGCTACTTGCTCACCCCGATAACGGTATAGCTCCCTTATTTGAATTGCCCCGCTAAAACCTCAAAACTCTCATCTTCGGTTCGGTACAAGTCTGTTTCCATGTCATGATAGTCAATCGGCATTGAATATACTTGGCCCTTTTTCAATCCTGTTCACTCGCATATGATGGCTCGGGCGAGATGTCCCAACTTGCTCTCGCTACAATTGGAATACTACTAATCTGAGATCCGCGAGTGTCTTGACAACAGATACCTGATGATCTCTAGCAATAGATGGAACAATACTTGCATCCAACTTCTCTGTCAGAATAGCAAATCTGGAGTGCGGTGGAAAGTAGTTGATTACGTCAGCTAGCCTTATTTATCTCTAGGCATCTCCTTACTTCATATACCCATGGGAAGAGAAAATACACAGCTTCAGATACGAACACTTGACCTCGGCGCCGACGAATCCAGTGAGTACAGCTATTCCGCGGGGCAAAGTGGCTACACTGTGGATCCAGAAGCTTTGTAAGTCGGGTCCGCTTGCACTTGGCCCAGTTTAGTAACATGCTGAACAGTCTCTGCCCGCAAGATATACTTCGTAAGATCTTGGGAACATAAAAACCTCGATACTTTGCTGAGTCAGGCGGAATGGAAAGGATCAACTCATAAATATATATAACATGATGACTAAGCGCCATGAAACTACCAGCAGTACCAAGACTGACACTCACTTCTTCAACACCACCTCAGCTATCCCTCTCCATCTTCATGATATACACATCATAACAGCCTCATCCAGCCTTTGTTCAAGATGAGGAGGTTCCTGAAGAGTATGCGGAATAAAGCAGAGGAATATGCCGCACAGCAAGATCTCGGACATAGCCGCAGAGCTCTCACCAACACCCATTCCGCCGCGGACCTCACAGCCAATTGCTACTCTTACTTTCACTCCTTCAAACACAACCAATTCGAAGCGAAAACGAAGTCGGAGAGTACACTAGGCGCCAACGACCACTTTGGTACGTGACTGCTCAGCCATATCTAAATCTCAATAACTCAAACATTATTTGCGCCCATCGAAGTTAGAATCTTCAGAACACCAAATGTGTTTTTGGCCTTCCAGTCTGAAGAGAGAGAGAAAAACCAGGCCAAACTAGGGCTAATCTTCTTGAAGGATATGTTGTGTGGCCTGTTATAATTATGGTCCACGCGATGTCAGAGACTCTCCCTACCAGGATAACCGCTGAAGCCATATCCTGTCTTCAAGCGTATTGGAATCCACAGAGACAAGGCTTCTGCGCATGGAAAATGTTTCCGGGTAACGAGGACATCTATTACGACGACAATGCCCACGCAGCTCAAGCCTTGATCAGTGCATACGAAGCTTCCCATGACCGGGCATATCTGCAGCAAGCTAAGTCGATCTTGACGCACTTGATCATTCCTTCTGCCCAAAAAGACGGCGGGGTCCCTTGGCACACGAATAACCAAAATTGTCGCAATGCTTGTTCGACAGGTCCAGCCGCTGTTGCAGCGTTGAGACTCTCCGCGATAGAGCGCGACGACAGGCTTGTTGCGTTTGCTGGCCGGGCTTTAAAGTGGCTCATCTCGACACTGAGAGATCCGCAGGATGGGTTGATTTGGGACAGCCTTATCTTCGAGGCCAATGGAACGCCAAACACCAACAAGATGAAATGGACCTACAACACGGGCTTTGCTATTCATGGATTCGCGTTACTCTTCGAGAGTACGAATCATCCTGAGGATTTGAAAACTGCTGTCAGTCTTGCCGAAGCTGCACTAAACCCCGAGAATTCCATGTTCGATCACACCATTCCAAACCCCACAGAGAGAATGTACTCAGACAGCTCGTTCTTTCTACATCACTTGGTCGATGGCTATCGCGCCCTTTCGAAACATGCCTTGGCGAACCGATTAAATCACGAGATTTGCCGGATTGCTGCGTTTGGACGAGAGTTCATGTTCGACGAGTCTGACGGACTGTACTTTCGAGGCAGCTGTCCCTACTCTATCTCCGAGGAGTCGAGGGTCAAGTTTAATCAGGAATATGGCCTGAACAAGGAGTTAACTGTCAACGGTCAAGAGAGAGACGAGCAAGGAAATCTTTGCAAGACTTTGATCGGTTGCGCGGCTTGGGCCAGAATTCTATACGCTGCTGAAAACGTGTAGACGACTGCTTGTGTTCCAAGCGATTGGAATTTTTGTTGGGCCCCCTGAAAATTTGGAATGATGGCGTTTTTCTAGTCTACGAAATTGCGGATGAGATGTCAGTCTAGCTAGTCTCGTCACAACGCCGCTTCCCGAACAACAATTCCCTCAACATATACATGATAGAATCGCGACTTCCACGATTTCCGCAAAACGCCATTACCAGGAGATCATACCATCCAGAATGTGCCTCCAGCATCCTCCAATTATCGACATCAGCATTGTTGCTTCTGCCCTCCAATATATTTTGCTATTATTCCTTTCGTTAGAACTTACAAACATCCTTGCTAAATTCTGTACAACTTCAGCGGCAGTGTCCCCCCCCCCCCCCCCCCCCCCCCGATTTCTCGCTTCCGCAGCATTCGTTAGAAGCATAAGGTTAGTCATGACATTTTCAGTTCTCAAACTTATACTTTGGCCCTCTAGACCACAGAGCTGATAGAATCCCTCAGAATTTAGCGATTACTCGGGAGTACTTATCAGTATCGCCTTTAGCATACGTGTTGAACCCTTCACCAAAAATGGCTGATGACATGACTTTGAACATCTTCGCTTGGTCCAAGCCAGAGCAGCTCTCCCCACAGCAGAAACATCTGGGGCTCCGCGCAGTCAAGATCAGAGACAAGCCCGCCATCATGGAGCTTTGCCGAGCCTGTTTCACACATCCATTTTTACGGAGGACATTGGAAGAGACAGAAGGAGAAGCTCCCAAACCTGAAAGCGACTGCGGAACCCGTGGGCTGCTTTTCGGATCCTCGTACCTCAGAGGCGTGATGGTGCACGACTACACCGATCCTCAAAATCCTATTTTGGTAGGTTTCATGCGATGGAGTCACTTTTCGCCGGGCGAAAGACTAGTAAGCTATGGCGAGGGCCACTCGAGGGATTGCCGACGCGATGAGGAAGACCTCTGTGGCCACTTTCGTCAAGAGCTCACGAAGGTTCAAAGCATGCTTGTGTCATGTTCAAAGGAAGTTATTCGTACCAACATGCGTTAGTTCTCAACTCCGTTCTCTTCTCGTCATTTCCGCGTAGCTGACTTGCGGAGACATTTCTGTACTAGCGGTGGTGCGTATATGTCTCCTTTTTCAGCAGGGGCGTGACTCTGATCCCGTGTCTCACCACATCAAACTGCAGCACTGACTTCGTGTTGCTCACTCACAGCACCCGGATTATCGACATCAGGGAATTGGGTCTTCTCTGATGAAGCGGGCCTTGTGGGTCGCCAATGATAGTGGGTATAACTGCACTGCCGACGGTACTGACGACACGCGATCTTTCTACGAGCAACTGGGCTTCAGAAGAGCGTGGCAGCTTCCTGTCCAGTTTACAGGCAATGGCAGTACTTATCATCACCGAGGCTATTTCATGGAATCGCCTCCTGATTCAACTCGTTGGGAATCAGTTTAGAAATGGCCACTTGTGGTTTTCCTAGGTGGATAGCGGCGCAGATGTAGTACGTAGTAGTAGTCTATCATAACCAGCGTTGCAGCAAGATAATTTTATCACAACAAAAACTTCCTGCAGCTGAGTGAGCTCAAAGCAGGACAGGGTGTCATAAGACGTTTGGCTCGAGGTATTATGAAACGTTCACCTTTCTGCATTCCGTTGATGGCTCTTCCCGAAAACTTCTCAAAGTTGAAGTGAGCTCGGCACTGCCCGTTAAAGACTCGACCCGGTAGCGGATTCCCCTACGATGCACGCTATCCGCATCAAGTTCCTCCCAGTTGCCCCCCCCCCGTCCCCCCCGTTGTCCTCTCACCTCTCATCTTCCCAAGAAACGCCCACACCGGCGAGAGCCGCTACTTTCTTCCCCAGACATCCTCCTCCTTTTTTTGGGGGAGGGGGAACCAAATCCCGCCTCTTGACGCTCCTCTGTCGCATCGCCGGTCAAAGTCGAGTTCAGAGAAGAGCCAACTCTGCAGAGACGAACAAACCACCCAGGGGCGATCTCCCGCAGCGTGCCGTGTGCCGTGTGCGGTGTTTCCCAACCCAACCCATCCCCCCCCCCCCGACTAAGCCAAGACTCGAAACCAGAGGCCCTTGTAGCACGGCTCCGGAGAGAGAGGGGGTGTAATGCATGTACAAGGCGTGGAGGGTCGTAGTGTAAACTGAGATTGTGGGGGGGTGGTATTGGTGTTATCTCTTTATGGATCCCTGGCATTATCTTGTGGGCTGAATGTCTATACATCGCTGTCGGAATAGGAACAGCACTGTCCGGTGCTAGCAGAGAATAGTACAGATATCAGCGTACGCCCCGGAGGGAAGGATGCACAATATCATGATATTAGAAGGAATGGTTTTCTGGTATTGGGAAAACAGCAGATAAGGTACAAACGCCTCCTAATGCCCGCTTTACGGTGTCTGATATCGTCAAAAGTATTTCTTGAAGCAGAGAAATAGATAGCGCAGCAAGTGACTTCTGGAGGAAGAGAAAGGCAAATTGGAATCTGTCCGTCGCTTTTCTGGGGATATATCAGCAAGATAAAAGCAGAGAAACACATATCAAAACTCGGGCTCTCGCGTAGAGGCGCCTACTTGAAGATGAGTGGGTACGTGAGACTACGCATCCAGTGTCGTCCCGTCCATCGAGGGCCCTGCGCTCATCCGAGAACTGACCACTTTCGCTTTGAGCGCGCTCCTGATATCCTTCACCGTGCGGCCCTCCCAGGCCTCGTAGCCGTGGTCGCTCAGCGGCCATAATACCTTGTTCTCGGTC
This sequence comes from Diplocarpon rosae, assembly GCA_032760415.1. Lineage (NCBI taxonomy): Eukaryota > Fungi > Ascomycota > Leotiomycetes > Helotiales > Drepanopezizaceae > Diplocarpon > Diplocarpon rosae. Next base: position 2,746,050 of record JAUBYV010000004.1, read on the forward strand.
TTGCCTCCGGCACCCCGGACCACGTCGCTGAACCGCGGGGCGGGCACGCTGGTCAACGTGTCCAGCTCCGAGGCCAGCTCCATGCAGTAGGCATCCAAGGGCAAATCATTGACGTCGTTACCGAAGGGGTTCTCGAGCTCGTTGCCGATGGCGGCGAGCCCGAGGATGATGTAGGCGGCGGCGATCGTACCAGGAATCGTGATCCATTCGAGCGTGGCGTAGAGCTGGAAGGGGAGCAGGTAGACGTAGAGGAGCACGATCTGCGAGATCAGGATGTTGTAGCCGATAGGCAGGGGAGTGGTGAGGACGCGCTCAGCGGTGGCTTGCGTGTCGGTCAGCCCCGCCATGTCGCCCATCACCTGGCCGATGATGACAGGATTCTTGAACGTGCCGTTCACGCTCGTCTCTTCGATGTACGAAGCGATGTAGGTGAGGATCTCGAGGGGAAGGTTACCCAGCGGCGCACTGGCTCTCTTGACAATCTTGCGAGGGTTGGACTCGGCAAAAGGGATGCCCAGGTAGATGCCGAGCTCCTTCCAGGGCGAGTGTCTCTCCGGGACCGTGTTCTCCTCCTTGTGGGCCGCGAGCGCAAAGGTGTCGAGGTGGGACACGAGGGAGTTGATATCCGGGTAATGGGCATAGGGCTCGAAGCGGAGTTTGTGCTTGAGGGACACCGCAAAGGCGAGGATCATGTTGATGGTGGTGATCTTGGCTAGCAGGTCTTCTTTCTGGAACTCGGGGCGCTCGTCGATGTGGACCCAGATGATGCGAGCCAAGTTGCGGGCGTGTACGGAGAGGGCTGCCCATGCTTTGCGGCCGTCGGAGTATCGTTCGTAGGCGGTGGTGCTGCGGAAAGAGAGCGCGAGACCGACGACGAAACCCAGGACGGTGAGGAGGAGGTTGTTGACCGTTACTGTCCTCGTTAGATGTCTGTCTTGGGCCCCGGGTTCTCAGGACAGGGAGGGGTACATGGGTAGACGAATCGCGAGATGCATGTAATGCACGTCGCCCAGGCTCCGACCATGGCTAGCGGTAAGATCATCCTCGGCGTCACAGAGCCGTGTAATCGCATGAAGTACGGGAGTTTGGAGTGCGAGTCCATGTTTCGCGGACCAATCTATCTCCCATCAGCTGTGCTCTGGCGGGCGTAGTTATGTGCGGGGTGGTGAAGTCATACGAAATAATCTCCCAGATCGACTGACGTTCGCATGTCCAGTCTACTGTGCCTGATGTTGTGCTTCCCGTTGGGTGTCTGAGTGCCGCTGGCATATACATCGCTCATGTCCTTGGTCCATGTCGAATGGCGCGACTTTCCCACGTTCGGTGCTGGATGCTCACAGTTATGCGTAGCTTCTTCGTGGTCAGGAGCTGCGGCAGGGGCAGCGGCGGCGGCGGCGTCCATGGTGAGGCGCTGGAGGCGGAGGAGAAGGAGGAGGAGGAGGAGAGTCGAAGGAAAGAAAGGCGAGTCTCGTTATCAGAAGAGTAAGTCGGTGAACGATCGTGGTGAGGAGACTCCCAACACTATGAGCAGAATCCCAAACTTCGTGACAGAAGATTCCGAATTCCAAGAAAGACTGTTGGGGGGGGGGGAGGGGGAAGGGGGAAAGAAAAAAAAAATAGCCAGTGGTAGGAGAAGTGTAGAGAAGAGTGGGCGCGAAGGGTGTTATACGTTTTAGGACCGTTGACGAAGAGGAGAGAGAAAAGGGTTAGGCGTCAGGGCAGCGGTCTAGTCCCGCCAGGGGGGCAGCTTTCGGGTCTCAAGTGGGTCCATGGATGGGTCTGAGACATTTAGTGTGTGGAAACGTCTGATAATTTGTCCGATAGAGGCTTATTTGCCGAGAGGCTAGTCTACGAGAGGCTAGTGCCTTTTTCCAGGAGCTCCTTTTCTCTTCTTTTCCCTTTCTAAACAGTACGAGGACTGCGGAGTTGGATGATGCTCCACACTTGGCTCGTCGTTGATTGGTCGAGAGAGCCGGGCCTCTTCCGCAACGGGACATACGTGCATGGGGTAAAAAGTTGGCGTCCTTTCCTGGTTTATACATGTTACCTCGTAAGTACTTCGGAGGTATTTGTACTGTCGTACACTTCTTTGCTTCCGTCCTTCGTCCGGTGCCAGCGTCAAGAGCCCAACATGAAGTATTTCACTGGTATCCATGATTAGGGAACGATGAACTGCAGGAATTATTTTATATCGCAGTTACCGTTGTTCTAGAGTATGGGCTATACACGCAGCACATACGCAATGTGCAAAGGACGTAGTACTCTTTTCGAATACTCTCCTCCTACGGAAGTGGAGGAAGGTAGGTATACTCACTCACTGTCCCTTGGGATGGGCAGGATGAACGCGGTGAGCCAAATAGTACCATTTATGTACAGAACTCCTTTGTATATTATACTTTCCTCCGTACTACTTACATGCTTAGTACAACGAAGTACTACTAAGTGCTATACATATACACCTTAGACCCCTGTTATCTGCAGCCCCTCCCTCATCTCCATGCCCGTCATCTCCCTGCCCCGGGAGTGTATTTATTGCCTTGGATCGGCGGCCGGGTCGGCCTCGGAGCTTGTCTTGTATAGATATATACATATACACATATATATATATATATACATATGGCAAGTGAAAATCCCATGACTCGGTGGGGAAGAATGCTCAACACAGCTCAATATCTACGGCAGCATGGCACCACAGCAACATCTCATGGCATGGCGGTCACCCCCTTGGTACCGAGCCGTCCACGCAAAGCACGTACCTCCACATCGAGAGCTGTCAGACGGATGGATCACTTCAACCCACACGAACTATACTGCACGTACAGTACAAGTACAGTACATACAGTACATACAGTACAGTAGTAGTAGTCGTAGAATCTGCCGAGCTTTCAACTCACGGCCCCCGGGGCGCCACCCGCTTGAACGACTGCACTACTCAGGGGCTCGAGTCTGGGCACCCCCCCCCCCTTACCTCACCCTTGCCACTCCGGCTTTCTCTCCCCTTGCAGCACTTTCCTATTTGCCAGGTAGACATCGCCGATACACATCTAGACTCGCCCATGACAATTGGAGCTGTGAAGGATGAGGGGGAAGGATGATCTCTAAGGGGGTTGAAGCAGCTGAGATGTATCATGTCTGCAGCCGAGATGCGAGACGAGACGAGCAGACGGCCAAGCCCAATAGGAGCCGGTGATCCATTGGCAGCTTGTCTGGACTTGATTTGCTTGCACGTTCGGGTTTCTTTCATTCATTCAGTCGGTCAGTCTTTTCGTTTGCGGGTGGAATACTGATACCCAGGGAGTTCGATGGGAGAGGATACAAGGGATAGATGGACCACGACTGATTCTTGGATCTAATTCTTGGGTTGTTCTGTACGGCACAGGCTGGTACGAGTAGAGGTGTGGAAGTTGCGGGGGCTGGGAGGCCCTTGTTCCCACTACACATCGGAATCGATGGCTGGAAAGATGAATAGCTTGGGGAGCTCTGGGTTGACGTTGCGAATCGACAAGGCTGAGGGGAAGGGGTGCGAGCTGGATGGACCAGCGAAACTGATGGGCTTGTCACATGATATCTTTCGCCTGGATGGGTCAAATCCAAACATACCTCAATCCCCTAGTAGCAGGGCATTGGGGGAAATTATAGCATGGTCTACAGTAATATATAGCCTCGTGAAGCAATCTGCGTCTAGGTATCTCTCCTCTGATAGGCCTTGGCTTTCGTATATCACGTGCTCTGACTGAGTCAGCATTCATCGTACAGTACAGCAAGTATATGTACATATGCTACATTCCTTACCTCCTAGGCACATGGACCATACCTGATCATCTCAATACTCTCTATCTTGCTTATGATTTGCAATACCCTATTGCTTGGAGGAAAGAGACGATGCAGCTCTGTCGACTAACAACTCTCTGGTCTCCACCAACCATAAATCCCCAGCTCGGACGTCTTGGGAATTATCGCCTGCCTCTCCTCTTACCTCCCTTCCAGAGTGCAGAACTGGAAATTGCACAGAATCTTCTTCCAACCTGTCGTCGGAATGTCCATATCCAGCTTCAGCAACGCCCTACCATCCGACCTGATCTCATCCTCAAAGAGACTAGCAAATGTGACAGACAAGGGACTTTTCTGGCATACTCACCACAGTATATATAGTATGCTGTGGTCAGAGCTGATTGTCGCTTAGTATGGAGCTATTCACAAATATGGCTAAGCGGCTGTGCCTTGCACAGGCTACCACTGCCCATGCTATTAAGCGATGAGAAAAAATTTTCAGATTTATTTTTCGAATCTTCAGAAATTGATTGCGGCTGCCCACCCTTTTGATCATAATATTTATATATCACAGGACTTGCGATTCAAACACTAGTTAGTTCATCCACGTGAAAACTGTGCTGTTTCACCCAGTCTAAATGTCATCAGTAGGTTTGGGTGAGATATGCAAACGGACCAGAGGCCACAAATATGCTAGGAAAAGCACTATACTTTACACTCGAATCCCAAGTTCAATGATCTTGGAGTCAATATCACTGTTCTTCAAAATTTTATTCTGAAAGGTGAATCTGTTTCAAACCGAAACATCAACAAACCCTTGTCCCTCCATAACGGTCTAGCCGTCTCCGAACTCCTGTCACCACAGCATTCCGCTGATTCACATGGTCTACGTTTTCCCCGAATCTCATCAGCAGCCTTCAAAGTCCTATCTACACAAGATCAGAGAAACTCCTGTCAAGCCATGGCCCCTGAACCAGATATCAACAGCACTTCTGTCTGTGCACGCATCATCTCCGTCGCCAGATTTCCACTCGTCATCCTCCAAGAGCTCTTCTTGGACGATGTGCCTGCTCTCGCCATCCACCTGCTGCGACGCTACTTTAGATCTATCAAGATCGCAGCCATGATCTCTCTTTGGTCTCTCTCAGCCCTCTTCTTCAATCTGTACATCCTCGCGACCCGCACCCTCGGCTGGCTCTTCATCGCCTTTCAAATCGTGGCAGCGGCTGGGCTCGTGTATGTGGCCTCTTGGCTGGCGCAAGTCCTCGTCATGTTGGCGCTGGAGTACCCTGTTGTTTTGATCCCGCTTGCTGTCTTGGGTTACGTGGCACCGCTGATGGAGGAGGGCGCAAATAGCGCGTTTTATTGGGTGTACAAGCAGTATTTGAAGAGATTTAAGGAGGAGTCCAAGGAGGAGTCCAGGGCTGTAAAACTGAGGGAAAAGGGGATGAGGAAGAGGAGACGGGGAAAGAAAGCTGGAAAATATCTTGATGTTGGGGTTCAGACTGAGCTGGCAGTTTCGGTGGGGAGGACGGCGGGAGAAGATGAAGTCACCAGTAGCAGTGGAAAAGACTCAAGAGCCAGATCTCATAGTTTCTGAGCAGGAGAGATATAGCAGTCTTGGGTAGAATGATACCATGACACACTTCACATCTGAACCAGTCCTGTCGCCGCGTAACCAGACGCCAGTAGTTCCCACGCTAGTGTAAGCGGTGCGGACCTCTTGTTTACTTTCACAAAAAGTGAAAAAGATCGACACGAATCATAAGACCGCGACTTACTCCTCCAAAAAAAAAAGCACAAACCCTCACCAAATCCGCTCTGATCAGCACGGCAAGCGTGACCCAAGATCACGCCGATGGTACCTGAAGGCACGCAATCATGGATGCTCACACCGTCGCCATCGACATGCCTGTCCCGGGTAAGGTCGTCAGCCTCTACCGCAAACTCGGCACGTTGATCCTGCCAGTATTCTCCGACATCTTCAACCGTCGGTACATCCACCTCTCAGCCTACCTGATCGCGCTCTCCGTCCTCTCCTTCGCCATCAAGAGATTCATCGAGATGTTCAACTACGCATTCATCAATACGCCGCCGAATCGCTTCGCGCTCGTTATCGTGGTCTTGCTGCTAGTTGCGGCGGCGCGCTTGCACGTGAGGATCGTCGAGGAGGGGGAGATGGAATTGAGAGGCGCTCAGGCTGCGGCTGCGGCTAACGTGAAGAGAGACGAGAGCAGGGCCGATCGGAGGGAGCTTGACGAGGGATATTCTGAGTGGAAGAAGGAGAAACATGCTGAGACAGAGGCGCTGCTGGAGAAGGATATTTGGCAAGTCCCACGGTTGAAGAAGAGAGATCGGGTTGAGGTGGAAGCTCACCCTGCGTAGGCGCGCGGTAAGCAGGGCTCGATCTATCAACTCTGTGGGGGAAGAAATGCTCTCAGAGGTTCACGTTACACTTAGCACTTTCCATATGCAAAACAAGCTACAGGTCAATACTGCGGGCGCTGCGTAAATCATTGTGCACCTCGATCCACCTACATCACTTCCAAAACAGCATCGCTATTAGAAAATCACTGTCCACCTATTCCCGGCGCGTCACGACACCATATACATTACAAATATCAACTATGCCTCCACAGCTTCTCCTTCGACAGCAGACCCCCATCGAAAATGTCCTTATGGTCGTTTGCCTGATATACATTCCTGCCGTCCTCTTCTACTACCTCGGCTGTTCCTCTCCTCATTACCATGCGAAGGATGTCGGCTCGGTCTCCGTCGCTTCAATCTTGTTCTGCTGGCAAACTATGTTGCGAGGGCTGTGATTCATCGAGGCTGGTTCGGGAAGTTGTACGTTGCACTATTACTCTATGAACTAATGGTAACACTTCCGGATCTGAAGAAAAAACTTGCGAATGCGGTGTCAATATTGAGGGGATTTATCGAAGGAGAATGCAGTCTTGAAAATAGTGAGCGACGGATCCCGCGCTGGGACTGTTTGCTAATCGGTACTTTCCATAAACGTGGAACGGTGGATTGACAACTCTGCTTAGCCAGGCATGACATGGGTGGGCGAGGAGGGACCGTTCATCATGGATCCAGGTTAGCGGCTATGATTTGGATGGAAGGTCAAACCGGTTGCGGGCCCGAGAAGAGCAACCACAGCGGGGTGATAACTCATTCTCGCCTTTATTTCTCGCTTGACGGAGCTTCAAATGCAGATACTGAAAACTTAGAATGAAGAGGGTAAGATTTTTTTTAGCCAGGTGACCTCGTGAGGTGAAGACTGTCACAGCCAATCTCGATTAATATTGATTCAAAAGCAATGCGCGCTACGTAGAAACAAAGCCCTATCACTTCAGCGTATTTGATATGCATCACAGAATTACACTGTCACATTGATACCTATTATAGTAGTGGCTAGATATGAACATTGGTGAGATATTGCATTAACTCCAAAATCAAGTTCATGATTTAAATGTAAAACAATACTGAGTCGCAGAACACGACTTTACCGTGAAAATAAGTAAAGTTTGATCACAAGTGAGATTGAGCCTCTCAAGTAAGCTGGATGTACATATATACATGTGAATGACAAGAACATATAGCTTCATAAAGCAACCAGCCAGCAGGAGAATAAAAGGCTGTGTTTTAATTCAAAAGTATCATTCGGTTAACACCAGGGCAATTACTGGACCCGTTGATTGCGTGTCGAGTCTAAAACTTGATGCGAGCTTCGACGAGTAAGAACTATAATTACTCGAAGACGGTATCCTACTGATCTTAATATTCTAGGAAACTAGTGACAATTGAAAGATTACGTGGCCTGATCGTGGGAGTAATTCACGGCGACAGCGCCAAAGACAAGCCCCTACCTTCGAAGCAAGGATAATGTGATGAATATATGGAGAGAGTTCAGCTTTACCTCTGTAAACATACGTGGGAATAAGGCACAAGAGAAACATGAACTAACATTATCCTGGTCTATGGCAAAGAAAGACCAAAACTCAGGCGTTTGTTTGGATCAAACTCCATCTGGCACTATTCCTAATCGAGGTAATTATCCGAAGAGCACTAGCTGGTAAGTACGCTTTCAGACTCCGACCTCAATTCGACTCTCCTTGTCTGCAGACTCCGGACTATTTCTATCCCCTTTTTTTTATTTAGATCCTTGCTAGCATGCGCTGCAGAATAATATGTCAGTGCTCCGGCGATAACATCCCTCGGCACGGCCCCCTTTTCCCCACGGGCGGGGTAGATCTCAGGTGGACTAACCGAGGCCCACCACTCCGCACTGAAGGTAGACGACCAACTAGACCAAGATCAACAGCAGCTCTCGATGTCGCCTGTCAAACATCCAAATGCCCTCTACTTTCAGCATTCAACATACCTTCAAGACAGGAATAGCTCTGAAACACTCTCCCTGACGTCATTGACTGACATATAGGTCCACAGTGCGAAAGTATTCCAGGATCTCGTATACACAGCCATCATGACGACAACAGCGCTGAAAGTCGTTGCTCCTCTTGAAGCAGCACTCCCCGATCCTCCAACTGGCAATTATTTTACCGAAGCGCAATGGATGACCCTGATGGCTCTGATGGACACGGTGATTCCGTCCGTGAAGCGCGAATCAGTAGGCACAAATAAACAACACCTGAACGAAGAGCAGATTCCCGACACCATGTTTAACACCGCCGTTCACCACCTACAACGAAACATGGCCAACGCCCCGACTGAGGTGCAGCTCGATCAGTACCTGGCTGAGAAACCGTCAGACATTCCGGACTTCCATGAGCTGGTAAAAAGAACCTTGATTCAATTCAGTAGAGAAGATACTAGGCGGGGGTTTGCATTCCTGTTGAGCGCATTAAAGTACGATGCTTCCGCTTATTCTTTGCGGGTAAATATTCGCCTGGTTCTGACATACATGACAGCACACGCGCTGGATCCCTCTTGTTCACTTCATCCATCACTCCTTTCCGCGAGCAATCCATCGCAACAAGATCCCAGATCCTGGCTTCCTGGAGAACTTCACGTATTCCCGCTTTACAGGCGGCCTTTAAGCAAGTCACGTTCCTAGCCAAGAACCTCTGGGTCAAGACATCACCTAGTTTCTACCCCCTTTCCGGATTCCCCAAAGTCCCCGATCACTACAAACCAGGCCCGCACTTTGAGTACCAGTTTGAGCAGTTCGGCCGCGGCGGGTACGAAGCTGGTCGGGGTGGGAAGGAGAGTGAGTCAGAGGTTTTCGAGACAGAGATTCTGATTGTGGGATCTGGTTGTGGAGGCGGGGTGTGTGCGAAGAACCTCGCCGAGGCTGGCCATGGAGTCCTGGTAGTGGACAAGTCGTATTACTTCTCCCCCAGCCAACTCCCCATGCCGGAGAAAGATGGTGGTATTCATCTATACGTTGATGGTGGTGTTGTGACTTCCGATGATGCTTCTGTGTGAGTCTCCCTCAGCCTTCAACTACCCGACTGCTGACATGGCCAGGAGCGTAATTGCAGGAAGCAACTGGGGAGGCGGCGGGACTATCAACTGGAGTGCTTCGCTTCAGCCACAATCATTTGTTCGCGACGAGTGGTCGAAAGACCGTGGCCTCCCTCTCTTCACTTCCCAAGAGTTCCAAGAATGCCTTGATCGGGTTTGTGGCAGGATGGGTGTGAGCGATAAGTACATTCGGCACAACCATGGTAACCAGGTCTTGATGGAAGGAGCCCGACGATTAGGCATGACGTATAAAGCCGTCCCTCAAAATACAGGAGGAAATGAACACTTCTGTGGTCACTGTACTTTAGGTTGCGGTGCAGCCGAGAAACAGGGCACGGTTGTTTCGTGGCTTCCCGACGCCCAACGTGCTGGAGCCAAATTCGCCGAGGGCTTTACTGTGGAGCAAGTGATTTTCGAGACAATCAATGGGAAGAAGACGGCTACAGGAGCAAAGGGGACATGGAAGTCTCGGAACAAGAATGGGGGTGTTGATGGACCAGATACTGATCGAAAGTCTGTTTCCGTTGTTGTCAAAGCGAAGCGAGTGATCATCTCCGCGGGGACTCTCTGGTCTCCAGTCATTCTCCAAAATAGTGGCTTGACTGTATGTTTCTTCACCGATATTGTCTCCGTTACTGACACAGCATGCGCAGAACAAACATATCGGCCGCAATCTCTACCTTCACCCTGTTAACATCGTCTCCGCCATCTTTCCCGAAGATGTTCGACCGTGGGAAGGTGGCATTCTTACCTCAGTCGTCAACTCTCTCGAGAATTTGGATACCCACGGCCACGGTGCGAAGCTGGAAGCGACTTGCATGATGCCATCCTGGTGTCTGACCTTCCTCAACTGGAACAACGGTCTAGACTGGAAACTCCAAGCTCTCAAGTATCGCCATATGAACTCCTTCATCTCGATTGTTCGAGATCGTGATACTGGGCAAGTGTACAGAGACCCCGATACTGGTTTCCCAAGAATAGACTACTCCCCAAGTGCCTTTGATCGTGCCCATGCTATGGAAGGTGTCATTGCGCTAGCCAAAATAAACTTTATCATGGGTGCAAGCGAGGTCCATGTTTGTATTGCCGGAACCCCTCCTTTCATCCGAGCAAACATAGGAAAGGACGAAACGTCCGAAGAAACCTCTGCTCGCTTCGACATCTGGCTCGAGGACGTGAAGAAGAGGGGAAACAAGCCGCCGACTGGCATCTTTGGCTCTGCACATCAGATGGGTACCTGCAGAATGAGCAGAAAGGCCGCCATGGGTGTTGTTGACATGCGTGGCAAAGTCTGGGATACAGAGGCCTTGTATGTTTCGGATGCATCTGTCTTCCCTTCAGCATCGGGTGTGAACCCGATGATTACGAACATGGCAATCAGTGACTGGATAAGCAGACAATTGAGTAAGGACAGTGCGAAGGAGGATATGCCAGTTCTGGCTAGGTTGTAAGTCTGTCTGCGGCGCAGGAAGAGACACGTACAGAGGTACTTCTCGAGGGCATCTACACGCCTATATTGTACTTGTAGATAAAACTAACGACAACTTTGGGTAGAAGCAAGAGCTAGTGAAATGACGCGAGGAAGAAAATACTGGCGTAGTTATGGTCTATCATGCATGCCACATTGCCAGCTGTCGTAATCCGCAACATGATCATACACACAGATAGCATTGTCAATTTCGTATTCTTTCGCTGGTAGTTGTTGCAATCTTGCACCCACGACTTTTTGAATCGAGTCCTTGTCCTAGTGTCTCGAGGTTCGGCTTCAATTGCGAACTAACACGTGACGACAGAAATTATGCGGCTCTTCTAGCTTCATAGCTCTTCAGCGGCGCGTCATTCCACCACCTGCCTCACAGTCGCTCACTCGAGCGCCAAATTCTCCCGAATGCATGCGGTAGCATTGCACGCACTCCGGACGGCTCAGAGACCAATAAGGAGACGCGCCTGTCGAACCGTTGCCGGCGCCAGACATCCTCTCCCCCATAGAAACTTCCATCGCTCCCCAGTCGCATATCAGGTATCCGAAGACCCAGAAGCTGGACCGGCCGCGGAGACAGGAAAAAAGGACCGGAATCCAGAGAAACAAGAGCTCGAACCGGACGAGGCAAAACCTGAAGATGGCACGGCTGAGGAGATAAATACATCATCAACAGAGGTGGGCACCCCGGCCTCAAAGACGACGAAAGCAAGGACAGGAGGGCGCTTACGAGGTGTCGTACGTCAGAAGGAACCGGGCGGTCTGCCACCAGTCGTGCTGCCGGAATGGTTTTACAAGAACAATATCAAACATGCTGGCAGGTCAGAGAAACTGGGCGCATCTCTTGCGGTGTTTGGAAGTGGAGCTCCCGCCAGTGGTGACCAGGAGGATGCAGAGAAAGTCAAGGCCGAAGTCGAACGCCAGTCCACCGAGATATCAGCATGCGGCTTAGAAACGACGGCCGCGGCAAAATACTCGGTACAGGTCGATGTGTATCGAGAAATCCTGGCGACATTGAGGGCTGGATTAGCTCTACGGCCGCCAAAGAGTACCACGAACAACACACTACTGAGACCTGTCACGTTTCTGCAGTGCCCCAAAGACGGCGGGAGCTATTTTCTTGATACGATCATCGAAACAATAGCTTCGAAGCTCGATGCGGATCTGATTCGACTAAATGCCCAGGATCTTGCGCAAATCGCCGGGCCATACCTAGACGGCAACCTAGCATGGAGTTACTCGAGCACTAGCTTGTTGGCCTATGATGCACATAGGCAGGCTGGGATAATGGAAGATTACGACGGAGAGCTAGACGAAACCCCAGACAACGTCGATGCGGCTGATGAGGAAGATGAAGCTCCCTTCAAAAGAGTCGTAGATGCTCTGAAACGGGTTGGCGTTCAAGCTGGTGTCGTGGGTCCAGGAGGACATGGTAAAGGCAAAATCGTACAGCAATTTTCACACAGTACAGAACCAGGCTTGCGGCAACGGTCACCCCCGCCTCCCTCGGACACCTGGACCGATATCAAGATGGCGAATATAATCGATGAGCTTATCAGCGCTATTGATACCGGGAGTTCAAACAGCAAAGTCGCCAATGACCCTACAGAGTCCAAACCAAGATCTCTCATCGTGCAGATTCAAGACTACAAAGAGATGTCGCAGATAGGCGAAGGCGACCTTGTCTTGCGGAAGCTCAAAGCTGCCGTGAATAAGAAGTGGCAAGAAGGGAGAGACATCATCATTGTTGGAACTAGTGCGATTGAGGGGGGACCCGTACTCTCGCGTCCTGACATTCAGTTTTTACAGTCTGACATTATAGGTGGAGAGAAGCGCACGATTTTGGTCCCCCCCGACCGCAGAGAGCATCAGGACGTCGCATTCGAGTCCGATGCGAAGGCCCGGATCCGGAACATCAACGTCCGGAATATTGAAGAGATGGTCTTGAAGCTCGTGGAGGGTTCCAGGAACTTGACACCCGAAATTGATATCGAGAGAGATCTTGACAGCGCAACAGTATTCTCGTCAGAATTAGAGGACGCTGTCTGGACTTTCGCTCGAGTTCACCGAACTGCAACTACCATCCTGGGACTCCTGGAAGAGCCCTCGGTTATCATTGATGGGGCTGTGTTTAGCAAAGCCTTGAAGGTTCTTTCTGCTAGCGATCAGGTTAAGTTCGCTTGGGGAGCTGCCGAGCTCAAACAAGAAGATGAAGAAATGGCCCCGTCGCCGCTGATCGAAACCGATCCTGTTGCTGCAGAAAAGAAGAAGGCCAAGGACAGGCTGAAGGAGATCAGAAAAAAGTGTACACCCCATGAAGTAAAACTCCTGAGCGGAGTTGTGCTTTCGTCCGACATCCGAACCACATTTGCAGATGTTCGAGCCCCAAAAGACACTGTCGAAGCTCTCAAGACGCTCACCAGTCTCTCGCTGCTCCGCCCGGAAGCATTCTCATACGGTGTCCTTGCAAGCGACAAAATCCCAGGGGTCCTCCTCTACGGCCCCCCCGGAACAGGCAAGACTCTCCTCGCTAAAGCCGTCGCTAAAGAAAGCGGCGCTACGGTACTCGAAGTCACAGCCGCTGACCTCAACGACATGTTCGTCGGCCAGGGCGAGAAGAACGTGCGAGCTGTTTTCAAACTCGCAAAGAAACTCTCGCCCTGCGTCGTCTTCATTGACGAAGCCGACGCCATTTTCTCCGCGCGCGGCGAAAATAATCGCAATTCACATCGCGAGATGATCAACCAGGTAGGTACATTTCGGCCTAGAAAGTCCATAGACCCGGGAGGCGAGGAGTTGCCTCCTGAGACATTGGGAAACATACATGCTAACTTGTCACAAAAGTTCCTGCGAGAATGGGACGGCATGAACGATTTCTCGGCTTTTATAATGGTAGCCACCAACCGACCCTTTGACCTCGACGAAGCCGTGCTCCGCCGTCTCCCGCGCCGTCTGCTCGTTGACCTCCCCGTCGAGAAGGACCGCGAGGCAATCCTGAAGATTCATCTCAAAGACGAGATCCTCGACGATTCCATATCGCTAACCAAATTAGCCAAAGATACGCCCTTCTACTCCGGCTCAGATCTGAAGAACTTATCCGTAGCAGCAGCGATGGCTTGTATCCGCGAAGAGAATGCCGCCGCTGCGCAGCACAGCGGCGAAGAAGCTTATGTCTATCCGGAGAAGCGCACTTTGACAAAAGCGCATTTCGATAAGGCGCTGGAAGAGATTAGCGCGAGTGTTAGCGAGGACATGAGCACATTGACAGCAATCCGGAAGTTCGATGAGAAATACGGTGATCGCAAGGGGAGGAAGAAGAAGGGTCCTGGACTAGGCTTTGGTGGCACGACTCTCGAACAGAAGGATTCGGAGGCGGCCAGGGTGAGAAAGATAGCCGCGTAGATGATGGCATGCATGGGCGCACGGAGAGTTTTTGTACCTAGCTGGATTGCATAGGACGCGCTATAGTCATGTATATTATTGTCATGATAGATGTGGTACAGAGGTGAACATATGCGCTACCACAGCATGCTCTTTAAGCGTACGTCAGATGGAAATCGATATTCGCCCAATAGCTCTGAGTGGCATTGCAGTTTGCGAAATTTTCAATGTCTCTACTAATTTTCAAAGTTTGGCACCAAGGGGGTTTCGGAGAGGTTGTTTTCGATTCCAGTACGTACGACGCAGAGCGAGGCACGGACAACGTCGAGACACACAGCTTCTATACTCCTTGCCCACTCTCACCTCTCACTCATCCTCACATCTCCTCCCTCCCCTCGGGATGCGCTTCTCTGCTCTCTTCCCTACAGCCCCCATCCTCAGCGCGGCCTCCTCGTGCAGAGCACAGCACGACGCCAAACACGCAAGATAGAAGTACCAGGCAATCGCAAGCAAGGCGGAAACCTCTCCTGTAGCTCCGTTGCGATGATGTGCCTGGCGGGATTCACCCAAGGAAGGGATCAGCCTCGTGGCTACTACCAACCACGACGTCAAAGTCTCCAGCGATAGCAAACTTCTTCGCAAGGAAAGTGTAGTTTCTGTAGACAGCTCGGGTCAGGAGGAAAGAGAAACGCTGTATCAAACAAGATCGATGGCAGTTGGGTGCGATCCCGGGAGAGGACGCCAACCCGGCTGTTGCAAGAACGCTGCTTCTACTTCTTTCAGCGCTGCGTTAGCGGCGAGGGGGTGCAGAGGATGCATGTTGTCACGTCACGTCACGTCAAGACAAGTCAAGACATCGAGCGTGGTTGGTTCGAGAAATCTAAACGTATGGATCTACCTGTTCCTTTCTTGTCGAGTTTGTAGTCCTGCGTTGCGGTTGTCCGTATACGGTAATTGATGTATCTAAAGACTCTCCCCTCTCCCCCCTCCATCGATCCAACCGGGTTTATATGTCGAATGTACTTCCTACTCGCAGACCAGATAGAAAACTTGGTGTATCGAAGTGTGTTGATCTTGAACTAGCTCTAAACTGCACAGCAAGTACTGTAGTATCTGGCTTGCGGATAAAGAATTGAGATGCTATGTATTATTTTCAGCTGAGTTATGAGAAGAAGTATGACTTGAGGAAGTAACTGAAAAAACATGGACTGACTGAGCTATCCTGGCTCCCGGCGATGAGGATAGAAATCTCGAGCCGGATGAGGTGTTTTTGTTCTTGCGTAATACCATTCACGGGCGTGCGTGTAGCGTTCACGTCTATCAGCTGGAGTTACCAGCTTACGTTTCTTTTTGAAAAGATCATATAGAATGACTGACTGCATTTAGACAGAAACAAAATTCGTTCTGAAACGATGCGTGGGACTTGTGATTGGAGGAAGACAAGTGTAAAGGATGGTTGATGAATTGTGCCAACTACTTCTCAAACACGAACAACGGTGTAGACGCGGGCTTCAAGCCAAGGTGGTATTCCAATTTAAGTGTCGTCAAAAGTTTCAGAGAAACTAGATATGATAAGCCTCATGGCCATTTACACATACAAATCCCCTAGAAAGACATTCCTTCTCACCGGCAGACGGATAGCCTCCTTATTTGGGTACGCACACTCATACCTCTCAATATCCACCTCCAGCACCCTCCCCAGTGTCTCTCCCACCTCTTGCACAGCACTACACTCCTGAGCTCTACCTCTCACGACAACCTCAAATCCCTCTTCGTCCTGGAAGGCCCAAGACTCCTTGATATCCTGCGTCAGGTTATCCGTGAAGGCATCGGTGCATTTGCCTTTGTGCACATCAAATTGGCCGTCAGGGTGGTGTACCTTAGGTTCGTTTGTGTGGAAGGTGTGTAGCGCGCTGTAGGTGAAGCTGCTAAGTGGATCGGTGACTTCTTCGAGTGCGTCTCCTTGCGAGTGTCGGATCGCGTATTGGCGCATGGGAAGGGCTATTGCCATCCAGAATTTGAACGTTACGCAGAGGATGCCTCGGTGATTGGGGTGAACGCCGTTGAGCCTGTGATTGAGTTGGCGTGCTAGCACGATAGCGCCATTCATTATCATTTTGAGGATATTGAGGAGGTTCTCGAAGACCCAGGTAGACCTGGAGTCTGTGCTTTCAAGAAGTCGGACAACGCGCTGGGTTATTGCAGGCAGGAACGCCAAACACAAAAGCCAACCTGACGATTTGAAACCCGTTACGATGAGTGCCGGAACCAGTTCGGCAAGCATGAATTTCGTGAATTCCCACCATTTCATTCCTTTCCGAATGCAGCTGGTGTAGCTATCCAGACGATTAGAAACAATAGCGCTTTTCCAGCCGTTGAATAGGTAGTGGAACAGTTGCTGAGAAACTTTGTCAGGTTGCTGTGCCAATTTTAAGCAATATGATATGAGCCCAGCCCCAAACATGGCAGGATCACCGTAGCACGGCCAGAAATGGCTCGAACTCTTGAGGAAGAAGTCAGGTATTTTAACGAATTCTGCATAACTTCTGATGTCGGCGATAATCACTCGGGCGTATTTCAGGTGGTATTCGTGAAGATCTGACCCAGGTTCTAAAGACTCGAGAAATTGTTGAACGGAATCCATGAGGTTACCGAGAATATCGGCGAACATGTTCTGTGCTTTCTTTTGTGACAGGCCAACTTCGAGATCCGATTGGTTGTCCAGCAAAATTGAATTGATTCTGCGAATTGCGGCTAAAGAATATTAGTTCAAATACCGGGTGGATTGGCGTGGGCTATACATGCCTCGCATCATTGAAATATGGTCAAGCCCGGTATCAATCGTTTTGCATAAGTAGTGTCCATTTTTCTGCATCTCAGTGGTAAATGCCTTCTGATGTTCTGAAATTGATTGACAGTTTGCCAATCCCAATAACCATTCTGATGCAATAACGAAGCCATGAATCTAAATCACCAGTCAGCAAGCGTGGATCGGAAAAGCTCGAACGACTTACCCGAAAGTCTGACAGCGTCTTTCCATTCCTGAGCAAGGTTGCAAGAAAGAGCGGCCAGAGGGAGTTTGCAGCTTTGAAAAACTGTCGATTCTCGAATACTGCATGCTGGCCGCGAATAAGGAAGGTTTCGAGGGGCTGTACAACGATCAGTAAGGCTGTGAGCTACAAAGAATGATGCGGCTTTACTATTGCACCCTCCTCAGAGACCAAAGATACTATTCGAGCCCAGCAAGTGACCAGACTCGTCACAAGTGTATTGTCATCACAAATTACGTCAATGTCACTCTCCAGATACTTCCGGACCATAGGACAGAGACTGTCCAAAACACTGTGTCGAAGAGGCTGGGAAGATTAGTTTCGTTTTTAAAGCTTGACGTGAGTAGACTCACTATGACCATTTCAATGCGCTCCCAATTCCAAGTCATACCTAGACTGTCCTGACTATCACCTTCATCGCCGGTATGTGCAGCGTCCTGGGAGGCTAGTGGATGGAACGTCTTAATCTGGTCCATGTATCTGCAAAGTGACACAACATATACGCCAACCAAGCTGTTGGAGAGTGTACCGTTGATATGAATACCTGGGTTCAAAGCTCTGGTCAGAACATCTACAAACTATTAGCGAATTACTGTTGACTTGCAGCGGCCATTCTTACCACAGTTTAGAGCTTCTTTGGCCATACTAGAAGATCTAGCAGATTCTATGGTTCGCCCCATCGCAGTCACAGACGTACACATCGGCATGATCAAACTTCGCCTATTTGCCAGAACCGTATCCGCAATTCGTGCCTCGGACATAACTTGCCCAGTACGGTGCTCCAGCGCCTCTGCTTGTTGTCGGACTTCATTCTCAGCGTCAAGGTATTGTTGGCATAGACCGGAGAAGAATGCGCTTTGCCAAATGGTGAATGGTTTGTAGTATTCGATAGCCGCACTTTTCGATACAATAAAACGTGTCAGATTCTCCCATGCTCGTATGTTGATCAGACAGGCTTCCTTGTGCGAGCGCTCAGCGATAACGAGTTCTTGTATCAGAGACACGGGTGGCCGCTGGGATGCTGGTGAAGCCCAAAAAATTGTGCAAAGAAGATCGTGATGATTTCGTAGAGCTGCAAGATCTCGTTGGTGGATAGCTTCGTCCTTAGGATACTGCCGGTCATGGTTTGGCAGCAGCCGAGCCACCAGATTGCGGATGCTCTTGATGTCTTCAGCTTTTGACAGGTGCTGGATTCCGAGAGCAACGATCTTGAGGAAAATGTGGAAACATGGATCCTCGGTCTCAATGGCAAGACTTGGCTCGTTGTCAAGATGCTCGAGGAAACGTGGGGAAGCGTAGACCTCTTCGTTGCGAAGGTGGGCAAGACCGTGAGAAGCAAAAAAATCGAACAAGGTTCCAACAATACTTGGACACTTCCACCAACCCCATGCAGTCATGAGGTGGTAGCACCGGTGAAAAAGAGCTCTGCAATAGTCATTAAATCCTGGTGACTGCCTCTGATTCGACTTGTAAAGCGCAAAAATTTGCTTCAGTATCTGTTGAGGAAGTGGCCAGTTATCGAACCTGGCCTTCAGTCTCAGCCCAGGAACAATGACGCCAAACTCGTCAAATTCGCAGAGCGGAAGTAAAGTATGCAGTGAGTACCAGATTCTCTCCATAGCTGGGGCGTCAATTACACCCCTCATTGGGATGTCAACCAATCGGACATTGGTAATGTCCCAGAAGGAACCTCTCCGGATCTGCGCGGCATCTAGTACCTTGATGAGGATGACCCACGCATTAGCAGCGTACTGAACGCCTGTGATTCCACCCTCCCTTACAGAAAGGTACTGGAGATCGTCATACAGCTTTCGAATGGCTCCCAAGCCATGAGAGAGCAGCAAATCAACACAATGGCCTGCAATGGACTTCAGCAGGTCTTCAAAATCGAAGCTCGTGGTATTCTGAGCCGACTGAATCCGAGTGGAGTTTAGTAGGCTAAGGACGATCAGACTGCATATAGAAAGTACTTCGACAGCCCGCCTTTCGTGAGGTGGGTGGAGATTCTGTTTCGCATTGAGACGTGTCGAGAAATCTTGCATCACCTCGGCCATTCTGGCCATGAAGTCGTCCCGGTCGAGGAGTCCATCAAACCTGACGTTGTATTGGACGTAATCTAACACAAACATGATGACTTCAATAACATCTGCTGTTGAGGGGCTTGGCGTTTGGGCAGCTAGGAGTTGATCGAGAAGCCAATCAAAACAGACACCGACTTGTGAAGAGACCCTTTCATCCCACGTTCGCCAGGCAAAGCATTTGCCGGAAAACTTCAAGGTAGCTGGCGATTCCGAGAGCGCCCCAAAACTCGAACAGCTGCCATAGATAGCTTCTGAAAGTCGGCGACTTCCGATGAGCGTGCTCTCATGGAAAAATATTCCAGATTGCAAAGGATGAATGTCGAAGTGTAAAGGATATTTGGTACCAAATTTGCCAAGACCAGCGAGCTTACTTTTATCAGCAGCAGCGTAGGATCCATCTACCGGAGTGAAGAAGTCTAAGATCAAGGGATCCGTAGGTTGACGATAATTTGCAGCGCCTGCATCAACTCGCCGGGGTGCTTGCTTCCTGCGTCGAGTGGATAAGCGAGGGGCCTGGACAGCATCTACTTCCTCTACTTCATCTTCTTCTATATTTGCGACGTTGAAATCATTGCCATTCTCTACTGAAGGCCGAATGGTGTCGTCATCGGCAAGAAATCTACTCAGCTGCAGATTCGGCTGCTGAATAGGGCGTGTACGTGTGCTCCTGTAGAGGGTATCGAGTATTCTCTTTCTGCTTTTAAATTCCGAGGTGTAGTGGCAGTCAGAATATGGGAGTGTGGACGACTCAAGTTGTGCGGGTCGGGCAGGATAATGTCTACGACGAGAATTGCTCGATTTATTTGACACGATGCCTTGCCTAGGGCGAGTTGCTTCCGCAGGTCCTGGTCCGTCTTTCGTTACAAAGTCATTGATTGACTGCTGGTGTCTGGCAATTATCAATTTTCTTTTCGATCCAGCAGTGGGCCTATCTAGTTGGTGCGAGCTGTTCTTTCTGGGATATGATGGAACACTGCTTTGCCCATTGCCTGTAACTTCTTGGAGGGCACTTCTTGAGATTCTTGAGAATGTGCTCGGTTGAGGTAAGCGAACCCTCGGAAGGATCATGCCTTGTTTCCAGTTTTGCAAGACCGATTGAGCATCCTGAGTATCCTCACGATTGGCTAGCTTGATGAACTTTCTGGAAGGACTTTGTCGACCTTGTCCCACCTTGGACCGGGCAGTGCGTGCAGCTATTCTGATAAAATGTGGCAGGCTATTGCCACCTCGGTTCGTAATATCTACCACATCCAGAATGCTGAGATTTGGACGACCAGCCATCCTGGAGCGTGATGAGCTGCTTCTCTTTCGGCCCGACGCTCCTGTAAAGGATTGCGCCCGGTGTATGGTCTTGTTGAGAGATACATGACTCTGGGGTTTAATGTCATGATCTGTGAGTCTTGTTTGTCTGTTATAGCTTCCGCTTCCAGTACGAAGGCCTAGGCCTGATCTGCCTTTTCTTTTCTTGTTTGGCTTGGCCGGGCCCGTCAGAGTTCGTTTCTTAGAAGGCAGCATTGCATCAATTCTGTCCTCCTCCTGAGCAAATCCAAACAGTGACTGATCAAAGATGCTTTCCAGTCCATTGTGATCATCTTCCATGATAAACCCAGTGGTATCATCTTCATCATCCCCTTCAGTGTCAGACAAGAATGCTAATCTGGCGTTTGTTGAAGGGGGTGGGCTGTATGAGTTTCGGCGGATCCTAGGTAGGGCAACACCACGTCGGGCAGCGTCTTTGACGGGGGAGGCACTCTCCGTATCCCGATAGTCACGAATGGCTGGTTTTGTCGGGTTTGTTTTGCTTTCGTGGTCTAGTCGCAGATGTGAGGCAGGAAGCACACCTCTGATCTTCCTGCTTATCTTGCGAATTTTTTCCGATTCATCAGACGAAGATGAAGAAGTGTAAGGTAGCTTGCTCAGGCCTTGAGCAAAAGCGTCACTACTGTCTAGGTCTGAGTCACGTGACATTGAAATGGGCTTGACCGCACTTGTAGCTGGAGTTGGAAGATCTTCAGGTTGCATGAATGGGTCGTCTTCATCCAGGGTGATGCTTGGCGTCTGCTCTTTTGAGCTCGAGCTAGCACGAGCGAGGGAACTCAGACCAGTTCGTGAGTGAGCCGTGAAGGGCGAGCTGGTTGCAGGAGGCGAGGCAGGTACATCAAATATACCGATTGCAGAAGCATTCTGATCGGTTGGCTCGACAGTTTGTGTCCGAAGTTTTGATATTTGGGGACGCCTGAATTTAGTAGAATATGTTTTGAGAAGGCGTTTTTTCGGTTCGTGCTTTTTGTATATTTTCCGTGGCGGCCCTTGCAACAATTTGCCAATCGCAGGAAATTCTTCATCTTCATCATCATCTTGTTCATTATGGCCGGCACGACTTGCAGGGCTGAAACCCAAGAGTTCGCCATCCTGGGGAGTTTCTGTTGATCGTACCGGAGACGAGGAAGGCGGATCCCAATCCATGTCCACCCGCTCGCTTTCGCCCCAATCGACATTTCTGTCTTGGGATTCCTGTCCCTGTGGTTCTAGATCTGACGAAGCGTCATCTCGATTCCGAGGACGCGAATCCTCCTGGGAAGATTCTAAACGTGTAGGAGCTACACCTCTCGCTTTCAAGGCCATGCGGTATTTCTCCTGTTCCACAATATAGGGATGAAGCTGTATTGGGTTTCTTCGTCGCAAATGACGCTTTACAGTGATTGTTGGTTCATCCAATGGCTCCAGGGAGTTATGTACCAAGGTAGGGAGGGCATCGTCAGGCCCTTGCGGCTGTGAGCTTGGGGAATGCGACGGCGCCCTTTGAGAGCTCAGTGAAGTATGCGGTCGTGTGGGTTCGCTAGCTGGGGGAGAGGAAATTATATTCGAGGTGGGAGACGTAATCTGGACATAACTTTTGGATATGTCATCCAGTGCTGGTGCCAAAATTTCGGATTGTGAATTTGACGCGTTTCCCCCTGGTAGAATATTTTCTTCCCCAGCCGAATCTGAATTTGCCCACGGATCCGTGGCGGTTGCCGGAGAGGTTAAAGGCGAGGTCAAAGGCGAGGTCAAAGGCGAATATTTCGAATCCATACCGTTCTCGATGTGAGATTCGAGAGCATCCTCAAAAGACTCGTCCAGTTCACCGAGGGGTAACAGAGTGCGTAAAATACAGGCTTCCGGTTCTTTAACTGCAGCTGCCGGCGACACGAATCTAATGTTGTTCTGACCTCCGTCTGCAGCTCCAGCAATATCGTCGGGTCCAGCCAATTCCTCGAGTAGTGGCACATCGTTGATGCCTTCGGAGCCTATTGTGCCTTGGCTATCTAGCCCATCTTCGTCGTCGGAGTCCGGTACCACCCCTTTCTCCTTCCAATTTGCCATGGGTCGCGAATGGCATAATCAAAGCATACCTGGTCGCGTTCAAAGATGCGTGGCCGGTTTACCAACTGTGAATGGTCATATAGACGCGGTAGTGCCCCGCAATAAATACCTGGTATTTACGCGAAAATCACGAAAATTCGCGTCCTCCATTTTCAACCTACCTTCTCTACCTTCACACTATGCCTACTCCACAATATGCTTTAGCTGAGAGAAATCCAAATATTACTCCTAAGAAGGAGTTGAGTCCATATATGAGAGGGAAAATTGTTGGGAAAGCTGAATTAGGCCAAAAACTATCTCAGATTGCAAAAGAGCTTAGAATCCCTTATTCTACTATATAAGATACCCTCAAACTTAATCTATTGCGCAATAAAGGAGCATCATAAGCTCATCCCCGCCAGCTAAACAAATATTCATTATAATTCAAATGTGCTATAGTCAACTTAGTACAAAAGGAGCTAAAATCATCTTATTCTTAGATTCGACAACATTTGCAGTCCGATATTAGCGATAATTCAATACGCCATATTCTCAATAATGCTAGTATCCAACACTAGCGATGCAAAAAACGCCCTTACCTTACTGAAGAAGTAGCCTAAATTAAGTATAATTAGTGTTAAGAACAAAGAGATTAGACCTTAGAAGACTTCTGCAAACATATTTGGAGTAATAAGTGCTCTATAGAATAGGGTAAAGGCGGAATCTAAGAATAGGCTTAGTGTCAACCTAAAGATAAATGGAAGAAAAGCAATATTATAACCTATAAAAAGAGGAAAGATATCTCTATTATAGTCTAGGCTGCTATTTGGTGGAAGGATTAAAGAGTTGGAAAATCAGATCTTTATATTTTAGAGAGAGATTAGGAGGCAAAGAAACATAGCTATACTACTAACTCTTATCTTACTATTCTCAATGATCAACTTCTTAGAATCTAAGAACTAGGTATGATTTTTATGCAAGATAATGCGCTAATTTATACTGCTCAAAGAGTACAAAATTAGTTTATAGATTAGGGGATACTAATACTTCCATAGCTACCTTACTCACCTAATCTAAACCCAATTAAGCACATATAATAGCATCTAAAAAACAAGGTTCTATAATTACACCCTAAGCTTAGTACTTTAGGGAATAGTAAAGAGGCAAAAGGAGCTTTAGAAAAAGCTTTAATTGAAGCTTAGGAGTTAGTAGATAAGGCTATAATTGAATCTTATCTAAAGAGCCTTTGTAGAAGGCAAGATGCAGTTATTGCTGCAAAAGGATAGCATACTAAGTATTAGAAGAATAAATTGCTTTTCATATTAAAAGAATACTATTTATAAATCAGATTCTTATGTCTTATAGTATAATTATTAGTAGTTGTAAACTAATTATAATTTTATATACTTGATTTTTTTCGCTAGTTTAAAAGTACCAGATATTTATGGCGTAGTACTGTATGTAGGTGGGGGTATGCGACGTGACTAAGCAAGTGCTCGATCCTCGGGATTATCATTAAACTGTGGCGACAAACTCTCGATTGCGCAGACAAACGCACAAACATGAGTCATCTTCGAGGGCTATTCCCGATTGTATTTGCTACTGTACTGGGTGTTGGAAATGGTAAGTTTATCCTTATAGTTTGGCATACTCGTGGTCCTCATCAAATCAGGAATATGGGTATTTGGCCCAGCATTTAAAGAACAACAACAAGAAAAAGAGGTACAAGCGAAGTAGGAGTCTTTTTCAGTCATGAATACCTCAATACTGATACTCTTACTAGAAAAGCCCTAGAGACATCGAAACAACCTGAACACGGCCTCCTAGAGTCATCAAAAAGAGCCGAGGCAGCAGCCGGCCAATCTTTGCCCACCGCGGCTGCATCGAAGGCATTGGGAAATCCTAAATCCTAGTGACCAGGCATTATTCTTTTAACAAGGCAGATCAAGAATCTATCGGCAGCGCTATTAGATGTCCAGAGGCCCGAGAGGTGGTCAGGACACACCGGAGAGCACGCCATACCGGATGATTATTGAAAGCCAGGATAAGGCGCAGGTCATGATGAGTTAGAGCCATGTGTGCCGTAAACAATGCCAGGGACTGAGCCTTCGCGCTGGACATTCGAGACAAGAATTCCTTCGGAGACCAGGAAACGAAATCACGGCGAGGTGGTTACCCAAGTTGAGGCTTCTGTAGACTTCTCAAAAGCTCGTCGGTGAAATCTGTTAAAGGAGTCCGCGAGATGAAATATTTTAGATCTGCACATTACGATGGTATTATAAGTAATTACCAACAGATTCGAGCTCCTCACTCTTCCTAATCTTGTGTAAGGATGATCACTTCTGTTGTCTTAATCTTTAACCTAGTATTGTGTTCTCCGAGTCTTGTCCTTTGTGCTCTATTGAAGCTCTTTCTGTATAATAGGTACATGTCTTCCGGCAATTCTCTCTCAGCTTGACGGCATTCCGCTATGTTACCTGTGACAAATCGTCTCATTAACACCACTTCCACTCTTGAAAGTGTTCGAGTATTTCAAGTTCGACTTGGACCATATTTGCTGACATTGCTTACCCATTCTTGTTACTAAGCCTCGACTGGAGAAACTACGAAAATAGACTCTTGTGTTGATATTGGAATGAAAAAGATTGCCTTTTGCCTCCCTCTATGCTCAGCATGGCTCACAGGCAACACATGTTAGTGTAGGGGGTCGCAACGAGATATAATGTCACATACTATGTTGCCGACGACACCCTCAATCAAGAATCGGAGCCCCAGGCGTAGCAGTTACAATCGAGCACGGGCCATCTTGCGACTCAAGAACCTACGTCATAGCTTTTCAACCCATAACTAGGTAGATGCCCGCCGACTGAGGGGTGCGCATCGACTCATAGTAATACAACTCAGAAGCACGAGATGGCACCGCCAGATCAGAAAACGAGTTCTTCTGAAAGACATGAGCAGGACCTCAGTTCGATCTTATCCACCGAGGAAAGAGTCAATTTAACGTTGCTTCTGGCTAATATCACTGAACGCATGCGGAAGCAGATCACGGATACATTCGACGCCTCAGTGACGAGTGATAAAAAATCTCAGAACTCTTTGATATTTGCTGGCAATGATCCTAATGCAGAAGCGAGGCCTGAGGGAGAGACCGAGGAGGAGAAAAAGGCGAGAAAGCTGCGAGAAGACAGAGAGAAAGAGCTCTCCGCCCCGAAGATGTTGGAGCTGAAGGCAGACTCATTGAAGTACTTTGACGCGTGGCGAGATTCCATTATTTCCAGAGTTGGGACCGCTGTCAACAATCCAAGGGAGGTTGTCGAGAACCAGAAAGAAAAGGCCTCTGTTGAAACCACGCCGAAAGAAGGCCCACCGGCAAAGCCCAAAGTCCTTCGTAAGTGCACACCCTGCTGCTTGAAACAATGTTGATATTTTTAGGTCCGAACACAAACACCGAAGAAGCAGACGCTGCATTGGTCGAGCTTTACCCTCCAACCTCTACCTCCCTCTACTCCCTATCAAAGGACAAACGGGTCCTCCTCCTGAACGCCATACTTCTCCTCCTTCTGTCCCTCGAACACTACTCAGCTCCCTCTCGAGTTCTTCTCCTTCATCTCTCTTCCTCTCTCCATCTACCCCTCCACATTCTCACAGAGCAAGAAGTAAAGGTGGCTCAGGGACTTCTCCAAGCAGCAAAGCACATGTCCGGCAGCGAAGAAACGCAGAAGCGCAGCGAAGAGAACAAAGTATCTCGACGCTGGAAAGTCGGTCTTGCAGGTGTAGCCGGCGCGGCTGTCGTTGGAATAACAGGTGGTCTCGCCGCACCCCTCGTCGCAGGAGCACTAAGCACAATATTCGGTGGCCTGGGATTAGGAGCCACGACAGCCGCTGGGCTACTTGGTGCTTTAGCTGAAAGTGGTGTGATCGTTGGGAGCTTGTTCGGGGCCTATGGTGGACGAATGACAGGTAAGATGATGGACGCGTACGCGAAAGAAGTCGAAGACTTTGCTTTCCTGCCCCTGAGAGGAGGTAAATCCCGCGAGCCTAGTGCCGAGGACCGGAGACTACGCGTCACAATTGGCGTCAGTGGGTGGATTACCCAACGCGAGGATATAATCATTCCCTGGCGCGCACTAGGACGAGAAAGCGAGGTCTTCGCTCTACGATGGGAACTTGAAGCCTTGTCACAACTTGGCTCGTCGCTAGAATCAGTGGTGAAGAGCGCGGCTTGGGGAGTAGCGAAAAAAGAAATTATTTCGCGCACCATCTTCGCCAGTCTCATGACGGCGCTCTGGCCCATCGGTCTTTTGAAGATCTCCAAGATTATTGACAACCCCTTCTCAGTCGCTAAAAACCGCGCTGATAAAGCGGGGCTTGTGTTAGCCGACGCACTTATCAACAAAGCACAAGGCGAGAGGCCTGTGACCCTCATCGGATACAGTCTCGGTGCTCGATTGATATACTCCTGCTTGATGAGCCTCGCAGAACGTCGCGCATTCGGGCTCATCGAATCTGCCGTCCTCATCGGCACCCCCGCTCCAAGCGACGCCGCAGTCTGGCGAGCGATGCGAAGCGTGGTCTCCGGACGTCTCGTCAATGCCTACTCCGAGAACGACTACATCCTAGCCTTCCTGTACCGCACCAGTAGCATTCAGTACGGTGTCGCCGGGCTCCAAGAAGCACAAGAAGTGAGAGGTATCGAGAACGTCAATGTCTCCGAGATGGTGAGCGGCCACCTGCGCTATCAGTACTTAGTTGGTAGTATCCTTGAGAAAATTGGATTCGAGGATATTGATACGGAGGAAGTGGCGAGGGAGGAGGAGACCTTGGCTTTGCTGGAAAAAGAAGATAAGAAAGAAGAGGAGAAGAAGGAGAAGGAAGGTATTGACCCTGAGGAGGAAGCAAAGCTCATGCAGGATGAAGTGAAGAGGAAGAGCGAGCAAACGTACATGCAGAGAGCCAAGGAGAAGCTGCGCATGGACAGTGGGAAGTGAGTAACAGGTGTACGGGGCATGAACAGTGATATACTAGACTACGCTTAACGAATAACGAATGGATACCAGGTTTTCGAGCTGATCAAGCCGATTGTATTTAGCCTTGACCAAGTGATGATTGTGGTGTATTGAAAAATTTTGCAGTCGCCATGTCGATATGTCGATATGCCTATCTCGAGATCTCCCCCGAAGCCCGACATCGGCCCAAACGGTAGCCCCAAAGCAAAAAAAAAAAAGCACAACGCCTTAATGTACCATCCCAATCCCTACGAGAAGTCCTCCCCCTTCTCCTCAATCGCGTTCTTAATCCTCAGCAGAATGACAGTCTTCCACTTATCCAGCTTACTCATCTGATCATACTGGAACAGTTTATCGGCGAACGCCTCCTGGTCACCTGCCTCGACCGCCTCGTAGAGATCCACGAGCAGCTGATGCTCGCGCTGTGACGAAAATGTGGGGTCCATATCGCGATACTTCTCTAGGGCGCGGTTGGTGGCTACTTGGTCCCCAGATGCTAGATGGCACAGCCCGGCTTTCAGGAAGTAGTCCTTCACGGACCATTTCATCAGGTTGTTGGAGACGGAGGAGGCGGCGACTTTCTCGTACTGCTCGATTGCTTTGTAGTAGTCGCTTTCCAGGGCGGCGAGGTCGGCGACTTTGAGGTAGAGCTTGTTGGCTAGGCTATTGCATATCATCGTCAGCATCCATCTGCGTGGCTTGTGGGGTGCGGCACGCGGTAATCGATCCAGGCTGCATACGCTTCCGCATTATCATTCTCAAACCAACTAGCCGCCAGCTCGTAGCTCTCGATCGCCTTCTTCTGGTCCCCGATCTCGGTCTCGTACACCTCGGCCAGGTTCTGCTTGTGCGTGGCCGCGCGCCGGAAGTTTCCCTTCATCGTATAATGGTTGATCGCGACATCGAGACACCGCGCGGCGTCCAGCGGATCCGTCTTTCGGTACACTTTAAAGGCTTCTGTGAGGGTGTTCGCCGCGTCGTCGGGCTCTTTTAGATTATTCGTTTGGATCGCGGCTGCTTTTTCGAAGGCCTGCCCGGCCTCTCTGTCTGCGGGAAACTTGCGTTAAAAAGTTGGTTGCGGGTGGAACAGGGGGAACCGTTACTGAGCTTTTGCATGCGATATGCGTTTGCGGCTTGTGTGTACAGATCTGCTGCGTTTTCCCACTTCTCCTGTCGGCCGCCGAATAGACTGAATCCGCCGCCAGCGCCGGATGCTGCTTTGTCTGCCTGTAGGGAACTGGTTAGAGCTCACCGGGGTACTGGATGGAGGGGTAATTCAAGGAGGCGCACCTTCTGCAGCAGAGCTCTGGGATCTTGGGCCATGGTAGAGGTATTTCTGGATATCGGGGATCAAGTGGTAAGGAGAGGCCGAGATGACTGGTCGTGGTTGCTTCAAGCTCGAGAAGGATATGTGTTTGGTCTTGTTCTGACGAAGTCGCCTGTACTGTATACTGTATCATGAAGCGTGATCCGTGGGGTTGGACTTGGCAAGGCTCCGGCTTAACATCAGCACTGCAGGAAGGCTACCATTGAAACACCCGATCTCGCAGCTACTGATTCTGCCAGCTCTGACCGCTTCTTCCAGCAATGTTCGGATTGGGATCAGAAGAATTGGGCATGTCAATTAAATGAATATCTCGACACGGAACCGAGACATACACATCGATTATGTACCTCCTCAAATCCAGTTCAGCCCGCTTCCTGACGCTGTAAGAGAAATCTGAACTCTCCCAAAATGTCCAACTTGATATGCCAGAGCTGCCGAGCTTCTTTTCGGCGAACGCTCCGAAGTCATAGATACGGCATTCCCTCGAGCCGGCCCTACGGATCCGAAAAGTCAGCCGGCGCAGCCAGAGAGCCCCTCGACATCGCCGAGCTCCTGTCGAAACCCACCTGGTCCGTCCGCTCTCTAGC
Source organism: Diplocarpon rosae (assembly GCA_032760415.1). Taxonomy (NCBI): domain Eukaryota; kingdom Fungi; phylum Ascomycota; class Leotiomycetes; order Helotiales; family Drepanopezizaceae; genus Diplocarpon; species Diplocarpon rosae. The sequence goes on from JAUBYV010000004.1 coordinate 2,775,571, forward strand.
CCCTTCAACACCCTCCGCATCCTCGGAAATCACACCTGAGAAACTGCACCATCTCCTCCGGCTCTCCGCCCTACCTCTGCCCAAGAGCCCCGAGGAAGAGGCGTCGATGCTCGCAACCTTGCACTCACAACTGCACTTCGTGCAAGACATCCAGACTGTAGACACTGAAGGTGTCGAGCCTTTGCAGAGTATCAGGGACGAGACAGAGGAGGGGATCAAGGATGCAACGATTGGAATGGAGGAATTGAAGGAGGCGCTGGGGAAGGAGGATTTCACGGGCCGGAATAGGAGGCCCAGGCGGAGGAGGGAAGTGGTCAATGCTGGCAAGGTGGAAAAGTGGGATGTGCTCGGGACGGCAGAGGACAAAGTCGAGACGCCTGGTGGAAGTTTCTTTGTGGTTAGGAGCGGGAAGATTGATGAGAAAAATCCTTAATCGATGAATTAGGTAACCAGAATACTATTTCAGGATGTTCGATCTCAAGGGAGCTGCACGGGACAAACTCAAAGGGTTCTTTAAGAGGGAGACATTCTTACTGGCAGGTGTCGTGCATCTAGTGCGAGAAGATGGTCGTCTCTTGTATCTGCTGAGCTCCTTGAGATGAAGAAAGAAACGAAGAAAGAGTAAGCGGAGACGGGATATTGAAAATGACTGGCACCAAATAAGGAAATGACAAAGACTTGATCCTGCAAATCAGCCATAAGTATCTTCGAGTCTGAATATCCAAGTGATTCCTACGTCAGTCATTTATCATCCCTACTCACATCTCATTCCGATTTTCCATCTCGGCCTGCCCACCATCTCAGTCAGCTTCCCTTGATCCTGCTCGCGTCTTGCAGTCGGGTGAAAGAAGCTGGTGTGAAAAGGGTCGACTTCACGATTCTATAAAACCGAGGTTTTTCGGGTTCGGCTCCCGAGATATGGTCATCCGTTCGAGCCTGCCCTCAAAGATCGATATCAAGGTGATGAGAGATTGACACAGAGCTGATGCTTGGTCCGTTTGCTGTGTCTACTCTATAACGTCCTTTTTAGCTAAGCGAGATTTCTGGCTTGGCTTGTTGTTCCGGCTTGAGCACAAGCACAAGAGAGAGAGACAGAGAGAGAGAGAGAGAGAGAGAGAGAAGAGATATCTGGAGAAATTACAATCTGCATGAGCGGCATGCTGAGACATCTTCTTATCGTTACATTCTTTGAGCTCTTACAAATGCTCCAAGATATTCGCATCCACTGAAAGTATGTATAATTGATGCAGGTTCATTAGGCTAACAAGATTGCCCTCCTTTACCGGTTGTTGCAGCCCTGGTGATCGCCGCTATGATGTGGGCACGCTTCACACTCGTTAATACCTCGTCAGCCTGCGGTGAAACTATATTTTCCCCGGACACGAGGGTAAAAAGCAAGCTCTTCTCCAGCAGAAAAGCGTGCTGTGCGCGACTCTGGCGTTCCGCAAGATCAGGTACGCTGTCTGTCTAGAGGAGTTTAAGCAGTTTTGGGTGATCATCCAACAAGGCCTTGTCTCGAGAAGATATTGCCATGCGGCCGGGTGTTCGACAAAGGTCTTCGTCCAGGAGGTAACAACTGGTACGAAATGCTTCCCCCAAAGACGCTAATTCGTACTATGCCGGTGCTGCGTAGAGTATCCTATTTCCCTGTGGCGTAGAAGAGTAGCCATCAGGCCTTGGTAGCCGGTTGGTGTTATGTTCATAGCCATCATTACAGTGCAAAGAACCCCTGCTGCTGCGGGGAGTTATGGTGAAGAGGAACAATAGGTGATTTTTCAGTGAGTTGTGGATTGCAAAAAAAATCAGACTGAAGTGAGAATCTTGCATCAAGTTTGAGCATCACTATTCAAGCATCTATAGCGCAGGAGCTTTGTTAGGCTGACAGCTACACCCCAGTAATAGTTTGTCGAATTCCGTCCTGAGAGGCACCTTTTCGCCCACCAGGCTAGCGAGTCTCTAGGGCCCACCGTCACGTTAGTCCATCTCACTTAAGCCAGCAGTTGCCATTGGTCCACCTCTCGCTTGACTGACAGCTGCTGCTCCACTCCCTTTCCAAGCGCTCTCGATGAGGCCGATGATATGATCGATACCGACATCCTTCTTCACCTGGGCAAAGACCGTGGGTCCACCCTCTCGCATCTTCCTAGCATCTCTGTCCATCACGTCCAAGTCCGCTCCGACAGCCTCCGCCAAATCAGTCTTGTTCACAATCAAGAGATCGCTCTGCGTGATGCCCGGTCCGCCTTTTCGTGGGATCTTGTCCCCTCCGCTGACATCAATGACATAGATAATGTAATCCGCAAGTTCCCGGGAGTAGTTGGCCGCTAGATTATCTCCACCGGACTCGATCAGGAGCAGGTCTGATGTAAATTCTCGGTGGAGATCTTCCAGCGCTGCAAGGTTGGCGGATATGTCTTCTCTGACAGCCGCGTGTGGGCAACCTCCGGTCTCGATGGCGCGGATGCGGGAAGCAGGTAAGGCTTTATTCTTAGTGAGAAACTCGGCGTCTTCGCGGGTAAAGATGTCGTTCGTCACGGCTGCGATTGAGTATTTCTCTCGGAGTGCGAGGCAGAGTGCTAGCATCAGAGCAGTCTTCCCTGAGCCGACGGGTCTAGTATAAGTATCTCGTGAGTATGTTTCTCTGAACATCAAAGGGCCGCGTGGAGCTTCAGCTTGATCTTGACTTTTGTCCGATCGTGGGAGGGTGCTACTCTCAATCGGTATCTCAAGATGAGGCTGTACGCCCGGGCACGAGACAAATTTGTCTCATGGTGTCCTGGTCGCATCACTGGGTGTACACGTGATACTAATTGCCCCACGATATAGCCCGGTCGGGCAAATGAGAGGCTCAATAGACTTATACGAAGAGACTACCCACCCTCCGATCCCAATGGTGAAGGCTCGTTCCGACCAATCCCTCCCCTCTATAATGGGCATCTCTCTTCCCATATAACTTCCGGGTCCATCGAGGATCTCATGAGTATGTCCATGGTCTGGCACGGCATCGTGGGAGTGCGAGTGAGAGTGGTTATTATGGGCCTGAGCGTGGGCGTCGTGGTCGTGGCCCATGATTGCGACAGGCTATGATTAGTGTAGGATCTTCGGCCGCTGTGTCTTCGCAGCGAGATTTGTGTGAGAAATGGTTCAAAGCTTGCCGCTTGTCAGCGTCGTTGGTGGGTGAAGCTGGAATCATCAATGACCTTGGGAAGCTCCAGGAGGAAGAGGCCTAGGCGAGACTTGGAGACTTGGCAGTGACCGGTACAGTACAGTACAGTCCAGTACAGTTCTCCGAAGTATATGAGTAGCGGATACGTCGTATCACATCACCAACTCTGCCGGGCTTCAAAGTCAGGAAATACGTTCCACGAGGTACATGCATACATCCACATAGATATATCAGGTTTTTTGGTCTATCTCTTTATCACCGGGACAAATCAAAAAAAAAAAAAAAAAAAAAAAAAAAAACTCTAGTACTTAGCCATACCTCCTCTCTGAAATAATATTGTTTGTGTGATGATACCTGTCGAGTCCCCATCATGGAACGTCGGACCGATGAGATGAGAACAGAGAACAGAGGAAAGGGTTAACCACAGCAGCCCGTCGGTTAGAAGGAAGGGTGAAGGGGAAGAGGGGGGGGGGGTAACCGGCTGGCTAATCAGCGGGAGAATATGTCCCTTGCGCCGAGAGGAGGGGTACTGTCATGTGATGCGGGTCAGGTGAGAGTGGGAAGAAAATCGAACCCAGGTGTGCGACTCGACTTTTCTCTTTTCTCTTTTCTCTTTCTATTTTTTTTAAAAAAAAACTAATTCCCCATTCTGTTTTCCTTCTTCCCGTAAATCGATGAATATATTCTTTGTCCTTCTCTTCAGCCTCTTCCTCTGTCTCTCGTTCTTTTCATCCATCCAACCCATCCAACCCATCCAACCCATCCAACCCATCCAATCCATCCAATCCATCCTAACCCAATTCAGTTCGATCCCATCCTCCCCTCCCCGCACGCGGCTCTGTGTTCCACTTGCCCCGCTGTGTGGAGCCGAGTGGGGTAGGTCGGTAGAGGCACCATAAAGACTACCCTCGACCCCGCAGTCCAAGTGCAGGGTTACTAGCTCCACCTGGCTGGCTCACTTGAATCTTTCTTCCAAATTGCAACCTCCCCTCCTCAAAGCCATCCCATCTCGAGAACCATCAACGAAAAAAAATAAAGAAACCTCCCACCATCTCTCGTCTCTCCCCCCCCCCCCCCCCCCAGACCTCAAACCTCACACCTCCCCCCTCACACCTCATATCTCACCGCACCACACCCGCATCACCGCAATCATGTCCGAAGGCGACGTCAAGCCCCCAAACCCGGTCGTGGCTGAGGCCCATCAGGTCGATACCTTCCGTGAGTGCCCTGCATGGGAGGAAGCGTGTGGATTCGAATTGATCGGATTTGATTTCATGCTCTCGGCATGGCCCGCGCAACACAATCGAACCTTACCGTACTGACGCCGCCCAGACCCGCCACAGAAGATGTTTCAAAGTAAGCTCCCCAACTCGACTCCCGAGCTCCCCAAATGCCTCGTGAGGTGGGAGGTCAGGAGGGATATTGGATGCTTGGTGGGGATGAGAATGGAGAGATATTAGAGATCTATGATTGAAGATGAGGATGGGGTTGACATTGCTACAGAACACCCGAGTAAACCTCACCTGAGCGGTATGTCGGTCGGTCCCTTGTCTTCTTCGCATGGTCTGGGAAAACTCGCGCGGACACTGACACCTGCCAGGCCTCGAGGAGTACCAGACGCTGTACAAACAGTCCGTCACCGAGCCCGACAAGTTCTGGGGCAAGATGGCCCGGGACCTGCTCACCTGGCAGCGTGACTTCCAGACGGTGCACAGCGGCAGCTTCAGCAACGGCGACAATGCCTGGTTCCTCGAGGGCCAGCTCAACGCCTCTTTCAACTGCGTCGACCGTCACGCCTTCAAGAACCCCGACAAGCCCGCCATCATCTACGAGGCCGACGATGCCGCCGACGGCCGCACACTGACCTACGGCGAGCTGCTGCGCGAGGTCTGTCGGACAGCCTACGTCTTGAAGCAGATGGGCGTCAAGAAGGGCGACACCGTGGCCATCTACCTGCCCATGATCCCCGAGGCCCTCGTTGCCTTCCTGGCCTGCTCCCGCATCGGTGCCGTGCACTCGGTCGTCTTTGCCGGCTTCTCGTCCGACTCCCTGCGCGACCGCGTTAACGACGCCCAGTCCAAGGTCGTTATCACCACCGACGAGGGGAAGCGAGGCGGCAAGTTGATCGGCACCAAGAAGATTGTCGACGACGCCCTCAAGCAGTGCCCCGACGTCACGCACTGCCTCGTATACAAGCGCACCGGCGCCGACGTCCCCTTTACCAAGGGCCGCGACTGGTGGTGGCACGAGGAGGTCGAGAAATGGCCCGCGTACATGGCGCCCGAGCCCATGAACTCGGAGGACCCGCTCTTCCTCCTCTACACCTCTGGCTCGACGGGCAAGCCCAAGGGTGTCATGCACTCGACCGCCGGCTACCTGCTCGGCGCGGCGGCGACAGGCAAGTACGTGTTTGACATCCACGACTCGGACAAGTTCTTCTGCGGCGGCGATGTGGGCTGGATCACCGGGCACACGTACGTCGTCTACGCGCCGCTGCTGCTCGGTGTTGCGACGGTGGTCTTCGAAGGCACGCCGGCCTATCCCGACTTTTCGCGATACTGGGACGTGATCGAGAAGCACGAGGTCACGCAGTTCTACGTCGCGCCCACGGCGCTGAGACTCCTCAAGCGAGCAGGTGACCAGCACGTCAAGGCGCAGATGAAGCACTTGCGGGTCTTGGGCTCGGTCGGCGAGCCCATCGCTGCCGAGGTCTGGAAGTGGTATTTTGAGATCGTGGGCAAGGAGGAAGCCCACGTGGTAGATGTAAGCCCGCCTCCCCAGATAACCAGAGAAATCACGTGAGCTCGACTCATGCGACATACCCCAGACGTACTGGCAAACCGAAACTGGCTCGAACGTGATCACGCCCCTCGCCGGCGTCACACCTACCAAGCCCGGCAGCGCCTCCCTCCCCTTCTTCGGCATCGAGCCCGCAATCATCGACCCCGTGTCGGGTGAGGAGATCCACGGCAACGACGTCGAGGGCGTGCTGGCGTTCAAGCAGCCGTGGCCCAGCATGGCACGCACGGTCTGGGGCGCACATAAGCGGTACATGGATACGTATCTGAATGTTTACAAGGGGTATTACGTATGTCTCGCTTCCCGGAGCTCATCCGCAACCACCCCAGGCATGTCTTCCGCCTCGCAAACTCCACTCTGACAGCACCCAGTTCACAGGTGACGGCGCCGGTCGCGACCACGAAGGCTACTACTGGATCCGCGGGCGCGTGGACGATGTCGTCAACGTCTCGGGGCACCGGCTCTCCACGGCCGAGATCGAGGCCGCCCTCATCGAGCACCCGGCCGTCGCCGAGGCGGCCGTCGTCGGCATCCACGACGAGCTGACCGGGCAAGCAGTCAACGCCTTTGTCGCCATCAAAGACGGCCACGAGGTGACGGACCAGCTGCGCAAAGACCTGGTGCTGCAGGTTCGGAAGAGTATCGGGCCGTTTGCGGCGCCGAAGCAGATTTTCGTCGTCCCTGACTTGCCCAAGACGAGGAGTGGCAAGATTATGAGAAGGATCCTGAGGAAGATCCTCGCTGGGGAGGAGGATCAGTTGGGTGATACTTCGACTGTAAGTGCTCTTCTGCTCTGTCTCTGTTCTGCTGCAGACACCTGTCCGGTCTCTTTCCTCTCCTCGGCTCTGAGCAGTTCGGGTGAAGCGGGGAAGCATTGCTCACGTAACCGAAACAGCTCTCCGATCCCAGTGTGGTCGATACTATAATCAAGACAGTCCAGGAATCAAAGAAGAGGTAGAGAATGGAAGGTGCGAGACGGATCTGGATCGCTGCTGCGAACTCTGCTACTGGTGCGGGCGCTGGCCGGAGCCGGGAGTAGGAGGGGAGTTCCGAGGCCGTGTCCTTGATTTTGCTTCACATGATATTTTCAGTCGATGTATCTGTATCTTTTAATACGATGTTCTCTTGGTCAACATGAGCAGATATTCTAGTTTCTCTGAAAAATTCTTCTGCTATGGATGTTTTGGTTCTCATATGATGTGTAAGTGATACTGGAAAATTGGAAATTGAAACTGAATAATAATGGTAGCCCTATGGTTGTGAGCTTAGCTTAGCTCTGCCTCTCAGAATGTAGAGGAATATGCATATCGAAATGGACATGTATTACTTGCATGTTGATGTCTTGATGGATCCAACAACGAACCAGAGAAGCGCAGAAGACAGCCGCATACACACAAATCTCTCTCTTTTATCTACTCCCGCCAAACCCTGAGGTTTCTGTTTTCCTGTCTGTAGACATCAATCAATCAATACCTCTGCTTTCCGAACTTGTGATCCAGTCCTTGAGCCTTGCCTAGGATGGGGTGGGATGGGATGGGAGGGGAGGGGACAGTATTTGATATCATATCATCCAACTACACTTCTCTTCTCTCCTGGAATTTGGACTTTGGACTTTGAGTTTGGGACAAGGACCAAGGACTGAGGACCAAGGACTGAGGACTGAAGATTCTGATGTATTCAAGTATTGAAACATCGAAATGTCATTCCTCTTTTTGAATGGTGGGATTTTTTGCTGGGTACTTGTGGGGTAACTTGTGGGGTACCTGGGAGGGGGAAGAAGAGTGAGATGAGATGGGATGGGATGGGATGGATGGCTTGATTTGGGTTGGTATGGGTTGGTATGGGTTAGTATGTATGAATATGTACATGTGTAAATATATAGTGTGTAAGTATATAAATATATAAATATATAAATATATAAATATATAAATATATAAATATATAAATATATAAATATATAAATATATAAATATATAAATATATAAATATATAAATATATAAATATATAAATATATAAATATATAAATATATAAATATATAAATATATAAATATATAAATATATAAATATATAAATATATAAATATATAAATATATAAATATATAAATATATAAATATATAAATATATAAATATATAAATATATAAATATATAAATATATAAACATAAATACATGAGTATAAATAGATTTATCATCTAGCACCTACTCTCACTCAACTACATCTCACATACCCAGATAAACCTGCACTCCTCTAAATTTCCATCCTTTTTTTTTTTGGTAGACTTGGAGGGGTAGAGGGATAATAGGTAGAGGGATAACAGGTAGAGAAACAAAGGGTAGAGAGATAAAGAGAGGAGGAGGGGGTTGTAAAATACAATATAACATAACATAACATAACATAACATAACATAGCACAACATAACATAGCACAACAGTCACTTTCCACCATGTACCATATACCTTGTACATATTCAACCTCTCCTTGTCTCTGTCTTCTTGTTTCATCTCTGTCTCTGTTGCCCTTATGCCTTAAGCCCCAAGCTTTGAGCTCAAGGTCTTTTGAGACATCAGAACCCATCCTGTGCTATTAGAGGGAAAGCAGGGAGACTGGGAGGAGAAAACCTGCATAGGGAAACTGGGTGGCTACCTTATGATGTGATGTAGGGAGAGAAAGCTGTAAGATTTTGAGCTATCTGGTTAATTAGCTATCAAGCCCATTCCTCTTCGCATTCAGCAGCTTGCTCTGGTCTAGTCCAGTTCAACCCAATTCAACCCAAGCCAGATGCTATACAAAGATATAGCTAGCAGGTAGGCTATGAAAGGTGCCTCTGCTGTCAGAATTCTTGACTTTCTGAACCCCCTTCTATTCTCCTCTCTCCCTCCACTTCCATCCTCATGCTTGTTTGTCCCTATACACATATACACACGCCGATCAAATAAAGCCCCAATCCAATTATGCTCGAGAAAAGACCAACGCTATGCCTCTCTATCCAAGAGATGATCCGACCCACGCACAATCCCCGAAACACCTTACCCACGGACAAAATGTAAAAAGGAAATGAAGAGGAAGAAGAAGAAGAAGAAGAAGAAAAGTCCCCCGGCCGCTAGACGGGCTGATCAACGCCCACCTGGATTACAAAGCTATGTAAGAATCCACACCCGTACCTAACCGTACCGCACGCTAGGCTGCCACGCCGGCGGCGAGTCCGTAGGCGGTTTCCACCTCCCATTCTCCCAGGACCCTTCCGTGCCATCATGGCCGCGACTCGTGATCTGGGACGCACCCGCCATATTCCACTGTGGTACACCGACCCATCCCGGGGGCGGAGCCGCTGGCTGAGCGCGCAGCCCTTGTCTGCGTCGGTAGCGCGACACGCAACACGAGAGGGTGGAGAGGAGGATCAGCCCACCAAAAGTTGAGGCGAGAGCTATGACGAGCGTCTTGTTTCGGGATATCCAGCTTGTGATCTCCTTGCCCAGGGTAGAGCCCTTGCACAGCCCGTTGTTGCATTTCCCGCCGCCGCCGCAGGAGGTGCCGTCCAGGAAGTTCTGCTGCATGGAGTAGCAGACGTTGGTCCCGAACTCGGGCGAGGCGCACGAGATCTGGCAGTCGGAGGAGTCGCAGGCATACGTGTCGTTATTCTGGGTATAGGAGCCCATCAGGGTCTTGCATTGAAGGTCACGGGATGTGCATTGACCGGAGGCGCATTCCAGCTTGCTGCCGCAGGACGTTCCTAGATGAATCAGCATTGGTATGTGTGTGAGGGGCTGGTGGGGGGGACTGACCATCGGGAGCAACATTATCGCTGGGACACGTAGATGCGCTACCACTGCATGTCTCCGCAGGGTCGCAAGTCCCGGTGCTCTCTCTGCAGACGGTACCATTGGACGCAAATTGACAGCTGCCAGTGCAGCAGTCCTCGTTACTGGGATCGCAGACCGCACTGCCCTTGAACTTGCAGGTTGCTGGCTCACAGCACGCGTTCGAGGCACACCCACCAGTCCCGCCACAATCGCAGTCTTCTCCAGACTCGACGATCCCGTTGCCACACTGGCTTCCCGAGATCGTCGTGATGTCCTTGTTGGCTGTCAAGCAGCTCGTCTTCACACTGTTCCGCCCGATGGCGTTGCAAATGTTTCCGATAGTACACGGTGAAAATTTCTGAATGTTCGCTCCGGTGCTAGGATTCATGATGTACGCACCGCCAGCATCGCAGACCGAGGAGCTCAAGGGGCAGCATTGCTGAGAAGCCACACTGGTCCCATCATTGCAGGTTTCCGAATCGCAATCATGGACTGCACCAAAGATATGTCCGGTCTCGTGGGCAATGACTTGCCATTCGTTGCTCGTTCTCGCCACGACGTTGGCGCCGCTAACCGTCTCGTTCCCGCTAGAAGACGAAGCGACCTGGGAGGTAGCAACACAAGCCTGTCCCAACCATGCAAGCCCCACTGCCGATCCAGTGCCACATTTGCTGAGCAGCATCCAGTACGCGTTTGTGTCCGCACGCTCTCCTCTCCAGGCCGAGAAGAGATTCAGGCGGTCTTGGATGGTCACCGAGTCGCTGCAGGCAACATTCCATGGCGCCGTCGACGGTGCTGTTCCGGGACACACGGCATCGCTAAGAGTCAGATTCTGAATACCCAGAGTGATATTAAAGCTGTCTTCGTACTGGACGGAAGCCATGTTCATCACGCTGATGATGTTTGCCCGGGCGGAGGATGTCGAGTTGAAATCGGCGGTATATGTGCAGTCGGTAGCCACACCGACCAGAGCAACCTTGCGGGTGTCAGGACACCCGGCAGGGTTTCCAATTGTCGTCACGAGATTGACGCCGGCCGAGTTACCAGCAGTCTGTCCGTCAATTTGTCGACCAGACAACCTCCTCGAAAATTTGGCGCCGAAGCTATCTTCGTCCCTCCGGACCAATCCCGTGTAGACCGGGTGGTCCGACTGCGTATTGAAGCCAAGCATATTCGCAGAACACGAGCCATCCATCTCAAATCCTCTCTTCAGCTCTCCATGAGCGTGGCCATCGAAATCCAGATACGAGTCGGCACTGATGTCCGAGTCCCTCCAGATGACCATATACTCCTTCCCCGTGTCCTCCGGCTTCGGGTCATGGGCATGCCTCGTCTGCATGTAATGCGTCCTCGTCTGGATGTGATGGTGATCGCCATCGACTCTGAAGGCCCCCTCGAACAACGGCTCCGCGCCGTCCTGCTGCACCATGATCCTCGCCCACCCGACATTCGTCCACTCCGCACCCGCAAAGTGCTGCAACCAGGCCTGGCCCTTGAAAACTCTGTACTGCGAGCGATCGATGAGCTCCTCCGTCCGGATCGTCCCGTCTGGCGCCAGGTGCTGTATCGTAGCCCCATTCTGGATCACATCGTGGTTCGGGGCCAGCGTCAGCCTGATCCGTTGTTCGCCGTCGTGCAAGTCGAAGGTCAGGTCGAATTTCGACAGCGCGTGGATGCGTTGCGAGGGCGTATTGAACCTCGCATTCTCCACCTTGGAGAAATAGTTGAGCGGGTTCCGCTGTGTCGAATGCGCTGTGTCCTTGCTGTCAGCGGGAGGAGAGGGGTCTTGCGCCAACGCCTCGACGTACCATGAGATGTAGAGAACAGACACGAGCTGACCAGAGCCGCTGCCACGCTCCGCAGAAGGTACATGATTGTGTAGAGAGTACGGTGAGGAGAGATCGAGGGCGGGGAGGCGCTGCAGATATGCGCGCGCCGAACAAATTCGTTGTCTAGACGATCAGCATCAGCCACACTAAAAGCCGGAGCCTAAAGCCTGCTTGCGGACCCTGATATTAATATGTACTACCGTATGTGAGTGAGGCTGGTGATTACTGGCACGGCCGAGACGCGTTGTTATACAGCCAGCCCGCCAAAAAAGAGCGACTGTCGAGAGATATTTGTTGCGCGCGAGAGATGAAGGAAGGTAGGAAGAGGAGTAGTGTGTCGGCGCGAGAGGATGAGATTGTGATTGAGGGTTCTATTACCGGGCGGTGGCGGCGTCTGGTAAACGAGCAAGCGCTGAGGGACCGCAGCAGCAGCGGCAGTAGAGCGACGAGAGCCTCGACGGTTTCAAAAGTTGACGACGGCAACGGCGTCAATTTTCAAATGCTCGCAGTTGATACAATTGTAGAGTCAGTCTTCTGCAAGATGAGTCCCTGCCCGCACTTCCGCTACTGCGAATTGCAAGTTCCAGGTCAACATGTAGAGGTACTTGTATGTATTTGGCAGAGATCCAGGGTCGTGTGAGATGAACTCCGAATATGATGTCCGACCGCCCGTACCGCTCCACACACACACAGCCCGACGGACACCGTTTGCCCTCTACCGAACAACTGGGGCAGACGGGTTCAATCCGGCGTATAAGGTATCGAAGAAGTCTACCCATACAGCCGGTGGTCAGCTCGTTAGATAACCATGATCACCGTCTTTGCGTCACAGCCCATCCCAGGTACAAAGTCGAACTTACTGATATGCTGGTTTCAAGTGTCTACTACAACGTATGCAGACAAGGGAGAAGAAGCCTTCAAGGCGCTTGGATCAATGCGTCTATATTTAGCCGCCGTGTTTTGCGCCTGGGGTCAGGTAGAAGTACTTATACTGTTAAGGTACAACAAGTACTTTGTTTGTGTCGTACGCTGCTGCATGCAAATTCGAATCCCAATCTTTCTTCACTTTGTCCTTTGGGGGAAGGGGAAAAAAAAAAACGGTGTACAACAGAACTTGCGTCCACCAACGAAAAGCTTATGCATAATCCAGGATTCCCCCCCGCCTCAACATTCCAACGAGCCACTGACTCGTCCTCCGAGCGATCGCTTCGAACTCTCGTAACCCAGTAGTTACATGTTCGTTCGCATGCTCGTCGCCACGCCGCCGAAGAAAGAGTGATTCTGGTGATTCCGCTGAGGATTGCGTGTGCTTGCAGGCTAAGCCACCACCATGGATGATCTTGTCTCGGCGGGCTCTGGATCAGATCGCATGCCGAGCAAATCACATACGACGTGGTAAAGAAGTGAAGAATGTGTACCGTACTGTACAGTACAAGTAGTGCGAAGATATGAAGTAGATAAATCCCCCATCCCTCCGGACAAGGCGGACCCGGTGTCTTGGCTGCGTAGCATAATTTGAAGAAATACTACTGTACGAAGTGCGAGTTCTGTAGCCTGTCACTTGCATGGGGATCGAGTGGAGACGAGGCAACTCCAAAGAGTAGCACGGCGCCGAACACCCGGGTCTCCCCGGAGATTTTGAAAGAATCCAAGGTTAAGCATTGCATGTCTGTCTATTACGAAGTACAGTACGGTAGGGGCACGAAGTATGAAGTTTGTTACTGAGATATAAAAATCAGAGCAAGGGTATCCTCGCGTCTGGTCGATATACTCTCCCTTGTCGTGAGTATAGAATCAAACAATAATTGTAGTAGAATCATCATACCAAGGCATTTTATTTTCACTATGCCAATGCAAAAAAAAAAAACGCCATCCTCCAGTGCAGCAAGAAAGCTCTCTCCTCTCCTCGATTCGTACAACTGAGAGCCCGAAATCAATCGGCTGATGCTGCCTCGAAACCTTCTTTGCACACCTGCCCGTGCAAAGCCTCGAGTTTATGATTTCGTAATGCATTGCTGGGATCCGTAATACGCCCACGCGCCCCCATCGACCCAGCCCCTGACACTGAAGACAGTCACCTCTCTGCGCAAGAATCACTTTCCATCGGATGCCTCCCATTTGTTGAAATGAAAAAGACAGCAGCCTGCGGAGAGTCCCAGACGAGCACTCTACTTCCTCATACCCTGCCCCGAAGCATGTCTCTTCCTCTCCCTCTCCCTCTCGCCCTTCCCCTTACCCATCTGTCCATTTTCCGGGTACGTGTCTTTCTTATCATCCTCGTACCCGCACAGAATTTTGGTAAAGTAGTGCCGGGTGCCGGGAATGCTCTGGTCATTCCCACTGTCAGTCACTCCACTGCTTTGATCTTGTGCAGATGCACAACGAGAGAGAAATCAACACATGGAGGACGGGAGAGAGAGGGGATGGACGGCCAACACACGTACATCGCTGCGAGCTTGAGAATGCATCATCAGCAACTCGGGCGAATCGAGAATCACGGCTGCCATGCGTCGCTTCTGGATATTTTCGTAGGTGTCGTTGCCGTAGCTGCATCTTTTTGCATCAGCCCGTGACTAGTCCTCACCTGCCACTACCCTCTTCCGCCATGATTATCCCATTCCCAGCCATCTCCACCTAATCAACTTGCTCCATCCCACGTGACAATCGCATCCTCCCTGCTCCCCTTTCTCCGCCTCAGATGCGAAAACAAGAGCAAACTCACGCATCAAATCTCCCTCCCCTCCCCCACTCCGCTTCCTCACTACTGCTATCCTCACTCTCAAACGTATCTTTGTTCCTCGCCTGCTTGTCCTGCATACTCGCCGTAAACGTGGACTCCCGAGCCCCTGTCTTACCCGAGGCTTTCTGCAGCGTGCCGGTGCGCGGCCGGGGCGAAGAGATGGACCTCGAAGCCGACGTTGACGTGGCGAATGGGGAGGCTTGCGTGTCGGCCTGGGGCTGGTGGAGCGGGGATGCGGGAGGGGAGGAGGTTGAGCTGGAGGGGGAGGTTGTTGACATCCTTTATCGGATGGACTGATGGATGGTAGTTTTTTGAGAGGGGGGGGGGTTGTCTGAGGAGAGTGGATGATTTTTTTCAAGAGAAATGCTGAGTGTTGTGAGGTGAAGAAGTAGAAGTATATGCAGGAGAGGGGAGAATAAAAATGGAGAGAGTTTGATATCACGTGGGATCCAGCAGCGCTTTCTTGGCAGGTTGTCGCCTCTGCTACCAATCGGGCGCGGAGAGCTGACAAGGATGTCAAGGATATGGTGAGGATAAGGGCCGGAGGCGACGACAGCTGCTAACAACATTTTTTCCATTACATGCAACTATTGCGTGGACCTGAATCCACCCACATTCTGCAGAAATTCATTGAGAGATCTAATTCTTGATGCTGTTAAGAGAGAGATGATGCTGCTGATATTTTCAGACAGACAGGTACTAGCATACGCAATAGGTATCAAGAGCCTCAGTTACTCCTGACTCTACCCGATTACCCCTTTCCCTGCTATTCTATTCCACGTCTTTGCTTGATTTGTTCTGCATAGTTTCCTACCTCTGTTGGAGTTCCTTCTTAAGTCTCTGTTTGTCCTGCATCTTGAACTGCAATATTTGAGAGCGATTTCTCTGGTTATCTTTTTCTTTTTGTCTTCTTAACATGCCTCATCATTGAAAAACTATATAGCACAAGCAAAATACCCTACCTGGAATGAGTTATAAAGAGAAAATCATTATGAAAATACCCCTAAACTTCCGTTTTCTTTGGTTTCTCATATGCAAATACCTTTCGACTATTCAGACAAAGGCCCTATTCCCAGACCTCAGTCGCAATAAGTCTCTGGCGCATTTGCTAAGGAGGTACTGATATCTGGAAATGTATTCTAGTAAGAAGAACTAAACTCGCCCAAGTAGGGATAAGGTGTTGTTTCGGCTGACTTGGCCAATGGGTTGTTTGTCTCTGGGTCTCTAGAGTCAAGTATGTCCTGAAAGAGTATTTGGACAGATAATGCTGCTTTAAGCCCATCACCTGAGGAGACCGCTTCCCTCCTGACAGCAGCTATTTATTCGGTATTGTCGGACGTCTTGCTAGTCGTTAATAGCCTTTTCACATGAATATCTCCTCTCTTATCGACTTGTATCAGCATATCCTTTCTCATGAAATAAATCATTAACATACCTTCCTATCTTCATACACTATAAGCTGCCTTATTCTTCTTCAAAATTATTGTCAAAGACTTCCTCTGATTTTCAATATACATCTGAACAACCCTGGAATAAATGCTAGGAGTCGAAGGCAAAGGGTGTATTGCAGAAAAGTGGGTAATTTCTATTTGTTTCATTCCAAAGAGGAGAGTACATTTTGAGAGTCTCAGTGTGGTTCCTCATAGAGGACAACGTGTACCAGTAATGCGTCTTCGCCTCCCCTTCCTTCTGGTTCCCAATGTTATGCACCCTGCGTCTCTGCGGCTTCTGTATCCATTAATGCTCAGGTCTGGCCATCTTTGAGGCTACAGACTTTGGCATCAAGCATTCAAAGCTGAACACTGGACTCTGAAGAGACATTGACCACAGGGGGAGTTGTGGCGGTAGTATCGAAGCTGGCGATAAATATATCTGGCCTTGTGGTGTTGAAGGCTTTTGACTTGCCCAAGCGAGGAAATTCAGGAAATCTCTCATGCTCGAATGAGAATCGCTACCTATACCGTGTCCCCAGAATCTTGAATAATTGCCTATTGTCTTACACAAAGCAAGCATGGCTGCTAATTGCTGTGGCTATTGTCCAAAAAAACTGTTTGGTAGGGAGTTATGTTCTTAGTTACCTGACTCAAGTATTTTCGTGCTCGCGCTGAGCCTCGCTTTTAATGCACAGATTTCTTTCTCTTTCATCTCTACATACTATGCTAGATTCGCCTCGAGGCCGAAGAATCATTTTAGCACGCGGCCGCTCCCTCTAAGCTCGACAGCCGAAGAAGACAAAACAAACCGAGTCCACCGTTCTGACGTTCTCATGGTCATGACACAACTTTTGCACTTCACCGTGGTCCTGAGACATGACAATACTTCCTACTAGATACATCGCACAACTACGCAGCAAAAGGTGTAAAGCCTCTGGGTGTCCCATTCCTCCCACAGCCTCCCTTTTATACCTTCACATATCTTGATAGACAGATTGAGAACGACAACATGGCCACGCAGGTGCTGTGTAAGAACTCTTCACCCTTCCGCACAAGCAATAGCTAACAACCCTCGCTAGATACGAATCCGAACGCTGGGCAGTCCTCCGTCCCCAGCCACTTCCTCCTCGATCTCGACCAGCAATTTCCCCGTATTCCCGTCACCCCGAGCATGCTCTACACCCACGCCCACATGCGCGGTTTCAACCCGATCATAGACGACCCTTTGCACAGTAGTGTCTACATCCACCCTATCCGCGCGTTCTGCACGGGACGAGTCCAGCTGGCATTGGTCTCGAGGCGTCATTCTATCGCAGAGTAAGATGACATGAATCTCGAACCCACGTGGCAACCACATGGCTCTAGATCTGCACTGCGCTAACAATTCTCTCAGACTGCCGAAGTTTTCGACGCTCTTCTGGGACCCGATCAACTCCGTAGTGCAACCGCAGCAGCCGCAGCAACAGCTCGTCTTAATAGAGAGCCCCGTCGAGAAGACCAGCTACGCGGAACACATCGAGCGCGTGAAACCTGCCATTGGCACGAACCACTACAAAGGCGACATGGGGAACGCGAACTTCGGATATATCAAGATTGGGGATATATGGTGCGACCCTGACAGCGAGCTGGAGCTGTCGAGGGCTGTTCACATCCATGAGTATGCCCCTGTCTGCGAGGACAGAGCGCGTGTGAAGCCACTCCAGCCACCGGTCCCTGATTCTGGACCGCGTATCATGACACCAGAGGAGGAGGACGAGTTTTACCGGGGCTTTGTGGAGGAGGTTACTGATGAGCAGGACGGCGAGGGAGATCCGCGGCAGTACCGGATTAGCCCTGCGGTCTTTGCTCGGTGGGCTGCGGGCGCTGTCAAAGGAGAACGATACGAAGAAGAACCGTGGTGGCCTCCTGTACGTCTTCTCTCGGTTTGTTTGATGTTTAGGATTGCTAACAGCTTGATGATAGTCGAGGTTACCTTCCCCAGATCCATACTATGAGAACCAGATCATTCCCAGGCCCTGCTCGGAGATGCAGTTCGACGTGGAGACTGGTAGCGTCCTATCAGGCATCTACGAGAACGATCCCGAGCCACGAGTCCTCCTAAATGCCCAAGGTGACCGCTTCCCTCATTCGCCAGCCATCTTCTCACTAACTGCCTCCACAGGCGTCAACTTCACCCGTCCCCCGGTTACCTTCTCCTACAGCTACCCTCAAGCCTCTCTGCAACTTGACCGCGCCGCTTTCTCCCTCCCCTACCCGTCGCACATCCCCTCGTCTATCTCGACGCCCTCAGTTTACAACTCGGAAGCGGGCGTCCGCAACCTCGGCTCCAACGCCTCCCTCGCCGGCGAGCAGCATTACGATACAGTCAAACACGCAATCGAGTTGCAGCGGGCGCAAGTCGAAGGTCGCAAAGCGCAGCTATTCGCTACCGCTGACGCCGCGAAGCAGGCGGCCCAGGCACGCATCCTGCTCGCTCAGGAGATCTTCTTCCTCAAGGCCCGCGTCGTGCAGCTACCTCCCGCCCTCCCCTCTTCCCCGCCTTCTTCCTCATCGCCCAAGAAACAAGTCACGAGCCCGGGATCGTTCTCTCTACGCGACGCCGCGAATTCCAGCGCCCGGAGGCCCAAGCGTAAGAAGCAGTACGAGCGCTACATTGCCGAGGAGCTCGAGCGCCAGGCTATCGCGGTCCGCAAGACGGAGCAGTACCAGAAGCGCCTGGATGATGAGCACCAGGAGATCCTGCGCGAGATCGAGAGCCTAAAGATGGTGAAGGACCGCATGCTGGCGCGGCTGGGCGTCGGCACCGTCGACCAGCTCCCGGGCCTGATCCCGAAGAGGGAGCCGAGTGGTAGAGATCTGAGGACTCAATTCGGTCTAAGGAGTACGGAGTAAGGGAATGTGAGGCAGTGAGAAAGCTTGGTGGGAAGTTCGGGGGTGGAAGCATAGGAGGGGTGGCGAAGGATGGAGGTGATCCCTATACATGAGTGATTTGTTTGACGTTCTGCACTGACGAAGTAATTTGAGGGGGCGTGGTTTCTCTTTTGAGACCAGAAGTTTTTTTTTTTTGCCTGCCCATTTCTTTTCCGTGGGCGTTGGGGACTTGGGTCAGCCTGAGGACTTTCGGGGAAATCCTTTTTTCTGCTACTCTTGACCATATGTCTGTCCGGCTGGCTGGAGGTACTCGACGGATGGGCAGCTATATTGTTTGTGCTCAGGCACTCTAGAGCACATTCATGAGTTCCCAGTAGCTCCTTCAGCAGAAGAGGAGAGCACATGGATACGGAGGACAGAAGCAGGTTGAGCCGCGCATGCGCTTTTTGTACATTATCTTCAATATCGAGTCGTCAGAACCCTGTTGCGCCCACGCATTTTTGGTGGCCCTATACAACGCAGCCAGACCCATGCTCGTTTCGTTTAGCCGATGAGAGGAGCAGTGATATATTACACATAGTATCGAATCCATCATCCAACGCCCCGTTCTGTGTCGTTTCATACTCGTACATATACAACATCACCCCTGGATGACGCCCACGGTGCTGGCCTGGTCTTCCACTCCCGTACCCCACCCGCTCACGCATTCTTCACCACGCCCACCTTCGCAGCCCTCAGGATGCGGCCATTCAGCTTGAAGCCCTTCTGCTGCGTCAGGAAGACGGTGTTGTCCTCCTTGCCCTGCACCGGCGTCATGAACGTCGCCTCGTGCTCATTCGGGTTGAACTTCTCGCCCTCCACGCTCGGGTCGAAGCGCTCCAGGCCGTGCTTCTTGAGTGTACTCATCAGGATGCCCTCCGTCATCTTCAGCCCGTCGTGCAGCGCAATCAGGTCCTTGTTGCTCTCCGACGGCGCGGACAGCGTCTCGGGCGGAACCATGGACAGCGCCCGGTCGAGGTTGTCGATGCTCTCGACGAGGTCCTTGGCGAACTTCTGGATCGCAAAGTCCTTTGCGGATTGCATATCCCGCTTGGTGCGTTCTTGCAGGTTGCGGAACTCGGCGACGGAGCGGAGGTATCGGTCCTGTTTTCCCAGTTTCCATCATCAGCATTGCTGGTCCTCGAATCGGGCTGTTTGCCGGGGTAGTGGGGGGAAATATGATGATGGGAAGTTGTGGAAGTGGCGAACCTTTAATTCTATTATCTCCTTGTTCTTAGCCTCCAGCTCTTTTTTTACCGGGTCTTCAGCGATGTGGTCTCCTTCCTTCTTCTCCTCATCCTTTTTCTCCTGGTCTTTCTTTGCCTCTTCGTCCTTCGCCTCGGGCTCCGCGCTATACCATCTCGCCGCTGCTGTTGCTGACCTCGAAGAAAACGCAGGTCTGAATTGAGGACGGACAAGTGCTGTGCGAGGCGTAGACCCGGCCAGGCGCATGGATTGGCGGAAGAGTGTTCTTTTAATCATGACTGTCAGAGGGTGTTGAGAGGAGGAGTACTTTGTGTGTGCAAGGCCGAAGGTTAATGATGGTCTTGAGAATTATTTTTTCTAGTTGGGTTTAGCGTAGCGGGTTGCGGCTACTTCCGGGATAGGAGACAACATCTGCTGGACTGAACTCACACTTTCTTTCTGCTTGTCAAAACTGGATCGTATCAATCTAATCATGTTTGGGCTATATTGTTAGTCGACAAGAGCTATCATGCCATAATAAAGAGTATATGTTTGCTGTCTAAGAAATCATCAGGTGGATAACTGTACTAGTCTTGTCAACTCTTATTGATCTCTCTTATGCTCAACCAAAGACTTAAACCCATATCTTCTTTTGAGCAGATTTTCTAACTTTCCTTTTTAGTAGTGAAGTTTGACTGCAGCTGCTCCAATAACAGGCCTTGAATTTGGCTTTGTAATACTAGAGATATCTTTTGACTGCAGCAGTAACATTCTTAGTATCAGTACAGATTTATAAGTCTGTCTAGGAACATTCAATCCAAGGTTTATGGATTTAGACTCAATGCCTTCTCTTTAATGCTGCATTTAGTTTGCTCTATGTCTTTTTTTTTTCATATTTCTTCCTGTTTTACCTTCATAGCATTGTCACTTCTCACATCCTGCTATAATTCAAAAAAAGTCCAATATAGGGAGCTAGAGTGTCTTTTGAAAGCCTAGAGACGTGATCCTTTTGAGCTTTGGCTGGGGTATATTCTGTTTTGCTGTTAAAGCAGTGGTAGCATTGCGTACAATATGTGCCGAAATGTTGGAATAAGCAAGCAGATCTAATTCCAATTGTAATTTCTAGGCTCAGGGTACTACACTGCTTATACGACATCCTCCTTCTAGTGATGACATACAAAATTTGCAAGAATATGCGTTCAATATTCCTTTGATAATTACTAGGAAACCTCTATTTTCCCATTATCTCTTAACAGCTTTGACTTTAACAGTTTGCTTAAAAATAGCCAAGTTCTTTTCTATATAGTTACAAAAGCGTACATTAAGTCAAAAGCGAACTCCTAGCTTCTGGTTTGCTGGCTTGCTTTGCGTTTTTCTGTTAGATAATCTCTGCTCATCACTATGAGCCTCGCTTCGAACTCCCGCCTTCACTTGGAATCTATGAAAAGCCATGCCCTGCCTTTGACATGCAGTGCTTCAATTAGAGTTGCCCGAAGATATATAATCAATATATTATCATTGTTCGTAATAAGAAAGGTGGTGAATATTAGCCAAGTGCCACACAGGTGATCTGGGGGAAGGGGGGTGAGGGGGGAGGAGGGAATACACTCTGTCAACAAACTTCCTGACCTTCATCACAATCCCAATACATCCCATCACATCATAACACATTACAACACAACACAAGGCAGATGTGCTCTTCCAACGCGCAAATACTTTCAACCACAGAATACGCTTCTTAGTCTCCAAAAATTCAGAAAGTCAACAGCCATGGCTCCTCACCAAGAAAGTAAGCTTTCCTTCCTTGTCACCTCGATCTTCACTTTTCGGTCGAGGCTTTCCTTTACTTCTCATACGCATCTCAACAGAAGGAGTAGAACTAAGATTCCACTCAATAGATACCCGTCCCAAAATCCCGGCAGCCTATACCACTCTCCTCGATCCTCTAGCCCTAGAGAAGGTTGTCCCCCGTTCCCGAATGACCAAGAAGCAACCCAACCCTGATCACCACCGCACCGAAGCCGAAAAGGAACATCCCCCTCCCCTTTCTCTCCTCTCTGTTACCTCTCAGCTAACACCTCCCCTAGTTTCCTATGCACCTCTCAGCCCTGAACCCCAACCCCCCCAAAGCCAAGTCCCTCACCTCAGCCGAGATCCAGAGCGCGCTCCTCAGCAATCACGAGATCGCGACGCTGCACCACCAGCTCAGCTCCTCCGCAGCGCCGCTCTCCCTGCCCGAAGCCCGCCAGCGCCGCGCGAGCATCAAGGACGAGCGCAAGCGCAGCATCGACTTCATCCGCCGCCGCACCATCTCGCGCGCCGAGCAGCTCGGCCGCCCGATCTTGGAGGCCATCGGGCACCCGAACTTGGAGAGCTTCAAGGAGGAGAGGACGCCCGAGCCAGAACCGCATCCTGCTCCGGGTATGGAGGAGGAAAAGGTGATGACCGCGAAGACGAAAGAAACGGAGGAGGCCTGGGAGATGATTTAGGATCGTGCGGTACCGTAGGAGACATGGTTTGCTTCGCTCTGCTTGGAATTCGCGCTCGCGCTCGTAAATGTTTACGTGCTAGGATTCTATAGCGTGGCGTTGGGGACTCTGATGCTCACTTTGGCGCGACGGTATGTATGAAGATTCATGCGCTGCCGGCTTTGACGAGGCGATAGAGTTGCTTTCGTAGGAATCAACGCTAAAAGTCATTCGTGTCGGTGCCTCTGGACCTTGCGATCTCACGAATATGCTATCCTTGAAAAAAAAAACTTTCTCTCCAGAGTAGCTATGTATGAGAGGAACTGGTCAGATGTATGTACAATTTGTGATAAGGGAGGCTCTGTCAAGTGCATGTGTAGTTTTCAATATGACCTGCAAAGTCATCTTCCTCATTATGATTTCGATCCGTACGAGCCAAACGGGCAAGACAGGCCAGAGCTGCTTGAAGCATACTCTTGGGAAGTGATTCATATTTCATGAGCTGAGCGGATACATAATATATTTCCATATCTGTCCTCAAAAGGGCGGCATCATACGAGGGGACGCAAGATATCTTCTCCGCCATTCAGGGCATCAACCGGACAATCAAACATACTGATGCACATCGCTCAGAGTTTTTATAGGATCGAGAGCGAGGTCTAATACATCGAGTGCCAAGTATCAGTAAAACAAACAAAACTAGGACGGAAACGTCATGCCGCAAGCTCGCTCGTATTCCCACATCAATCACAAGTCAAGTACACATCGTCGTTGCTCCATGGACTTTTCGAATTTTCTATGCTAGAAAGGGTGGGGACTCATCATCAACCTATGATACATGCCCTATTCCGTCTGTCCATCGTAATATATCAAGAGGGTGTTTATACATGCCAACCGGTGCGCCTCATTCAAAAAAGATCCAAGGGTATCATCGCTGGAACCTTAATTCAACAACGCCTTGTAAGCAAAGCACTGTCGCATCACTCTGCTTAAGCAAAGACACGAGGAGTCTCGGTGACGCGCCGACTCCAGTAACTCAGAAGCAAGGACTGATCGTCCATAAGATCCAACGCCTGACGCACCGACTGAATCGATCTCTTCACATTGAGGGCAGTCGGCGACGGGGCGAGGGGACCGAACTCCTTGGTGAACTGGTCGACGAACTCGGCCATAACGACGTGTTGTGGCTGGGTGGCATTACAGGTCGCAAAGAAAGTTACGTCAAGGAGATGGAAGCGGAGAAATCGGAAGAGAAATCTCTTGAGCTCCAAGTGGTCGGCAAGGAGTAGCACGTTAATAGAACGGGTGACTGCCATCTTCACTCCATTATCGACGGGGAATTTCATGGTCTGTGGGGGTCAGTGTTAGAAGATATTGTGAGAGAGGAGAGGAGAACTCACACAGATAATGTTTGCGCGAGTGTGGTATTGACTATTGATTAAGGGGCTTGACTGGAAGATGTGATAGTCCCCAGATCGTGTTTGATTATGAGCCGGAAGAACGGCTTCCCAGGAGATGCTAGGATTCTTTTTGACGTGAGCCGCGTAAACATCCGGGATCCTACCATACTTAGCAAACATCGAGAACATCCTTTGGCGAAACTTTTCTCCAGATTCAGGCCAAGACATCAGTGATCTGATCGGGAAACCTTCCCACATAAACTCAGGACCGAGTGCCTCGGTGTTGCTATTCGTAGTCCATGCAGGAGCGTTCTTGCAGGCTGGTGCATGATCGTAGGCATCCGCCAGAAGACAAGCAGCCGAACAGTACTGACGAGCAACCGAACCATGGTGGGGAGCGATGCCACAAAGAGGACAGAGGTAGCAAGGCTGCGCAACTGTGGGGAAGTGACTTCGTTTGCAGAACTGGCATGAGAAGGTCGGATCGCGGTCTGGGAATCGGTCGCTGGTCGATTGAACAGGGATTGGAGGAAGGGCAGCGCCACCTTGATATCTAGTGTCACCGCCAGAGCCACACACCGTGCCATAGTCTGCTTGATATCCGGCATTGACAGGAGTCATACCAAAGTGAGGACCCTGGTTATGCTGATAGTACTGGGCAGACTGGTAGGCTAATTTCGGGCGAACATGCGAGAAAGTCGATCTTGCTTGAGCGTTGGGATGATATGGTGCTTGTTGACCTCTGGAATAACGTGTGTCCGATTGTTCAACGTAGCCCTCAATTGGTTGTATTGGGTAGACAGGAGTGGCTGGATGGCTATCCATGGCATTTCCCGAGTCGACTTGCTGTGTATCGGCTCGATCAATAGGGCTCTGTCCAAAGTAGGCCTGATGACTGGAGTTCTGAGCGCTAGATCCAGACCCAGACACAGAGCGCTTGTGGCGCGGAGTAGGACTAGACTGTTCAGAGATCTCTGCATCTTTTCGATAAAACATGACACTTCGCCCTTGCTCGTTGACACGAAGTTCGCCATCGTAGGTCTGCTCGGACTTAAATATGCTTGGTCTAAAAGTTGGACTAGCCGTGCGATCAAGACGATTGTTATCACGCGATTTTCGGTGTTCTTCATCAGAAGCAAAGGGATCATCATCGATTGGAGGAGGCTCGGACGTGGAGGATAAACGCTTTTCGCTATTCAGGTCACCCATGACAGATCTGGTACCCCGGGATCGCCATTTGGTCGGAGATTCTAGATCAGCCCAGCCCAGGTTGTCAAAGTCCTTCAACTCCTTGATAGTCCGGGGACCAAGAGAAGTTTCTCCCATAATTACCCCACTTGCCTCGGTGCAGGCACCAGCAGAGCGACCCAGCGGTGAGGGGCCAGAAACAAAGGCAGATAGTCGCTTGCGAGCGGGTGATCGTGTCGCGTGGGAATCTCGCGCATCTGAATGCGTATGACTAGGGACAGGATTTGAAGTGATGAGGCTTCGTGGCTGGGTCTCCGGTCTCTTCGATGGCACAACCGTAACATCAGAGTCATGGCTAGAGCTTGAATCGCTAGCCGTAGATTCATCTTCGCCTCTGCGTTCATTGTTGAGATCACTCTGTGGCGCATGGCTCGGGGATTCCGGGAGAGCAGGTACCGTCTTCTCTACCGAAGCAGCTGTCTTGGAAACAAGACGCACAGCAGTAGCCTCTGGCTCGGCGCCTAAGCTATTGGATCGAGCCTTACTTGAGCTGGAGGCAGGCATAGCAGGGAACTCTTCCGGGTCGTTCAATCTGACTGGCCGAAATTTCGCGACAGAGGTAGCCTCATTGACTCTAACGGAGGCAAATTGAGAAGCATCCTTAGGAGGAGTTGACTTGGGCTTCGATGCAACCTGGCCTTTTCGGCGGTCTGAGGTTCGTGGCATAGCTGCAACGCGGGTTTGAGATGAAGATGAACTGCCCTGCGTAAATGCCTTGGTAGAGGGGTTACTTTTCTCAGCCTTTTGGGCAGCTTTGTACGAGACAGTCGTCCATGGCTCGGCAGATGCACTGGATCCGATAGCATCGAAAGATGACGCAGCTTCAACCAGCGTAAGATCTGCTGTAGTAGAGTTCAAAGGCATCTCCACTGAGTGGGTTGGGAGCGGGCGGGGAGGTATTGTGGTATGACTGGTGATTTGCATAGACTTGACAGAAGTAATTTCTTCTGTCGGAGATCGGACAGACCCATTATCGGATTTGACAGCAACGACCTTAATCGGAGAATTGGCAGCTAGGGTGTCACAGCTGACAGTAGTAATCTCTTCTGTTGCAATATGTGCAACAGTCTGGGTAGTCTGCCCACCGACCAGCTTCTGATCTGGAATCTGTTCTACCGAGGTAATATTGGCAGTTCCTGCAGGGCCCACTCTGGAAGATAAAGCCATGGCGCTCTCGGCAAGCTTTTTCGCCTTCTTCTTCTCCTTGCTTTTCTTGTTCTTCTTTGCTTTTTTACCGACAGCAAGAAGTGGTGGCAAGAGTTCGCAACTAGCTTCGCCCATGCCCGTAAGTAGGAGCTCTGAGGATGAAGAGCCCAGGACTTTAGAGGTGGTGTCCTTGAGTAAGCTGTTGGTTCCAGAGGCTTCACCAATCTCTCCGTCGCTTTCTGTAGCGTCCGGATCGTCAACAATAGCTGCGGCCTTGGCCTTCTTGTGAGAGGACATCTGTACTGCCACCGAGACAAGGTAGTCTTGTAGATTATCGCCCTGATACTTCTCATACCATTTGCTGCGTCGTTCGTCTTGACGATCCATGATATCTGCAGCTGACTGGGGATTCTTGACTACCGGAATAACTCGCTCCTTTTCGTCCAAAAAAGTGACAATATTCTCGTAGATCACATGTCTCTCCAGGGCTAGTTGTGGAAATAGTGGCAGGGCTCCATCCTCCACCCAGTCCTCGAGATAATTCGAAGTCATGACATCGCGAAGGAATCCTATCAAGGATTTATCTTCCAAGGGGTCGCTGTTTAGAACGGATGCCCAATCCCCAGTGCCATATCTCTTGATAAAGTTGTGATGGCTGGCCACAGAAGGTGATGGGAGTTCAGAGAGATCGTCAGGGATCTCTTCGCCGGCGAAGAAGGCAGTAGCCAGAGCATCGAATTGAGCGGCTCCTGACTTGTGGGAGGGGGTGAGTTGGTCTACCACTGTTAGCCTTTGCCCTAGCTAGAGGCCACTCAGAATTACTAACGTTGCAGCTCGACCACTACTAGAGTCTTTATATACTCTATTTCGGACGCAAACTTTCTGAAATCATCGGCGTCTCCGCTGATCAAGTACGGGCATAGCTCTACGTTTTGTAGACCAAGACGCTCTGCTCGTGCGAAAATTCCGGTATGAAAACCCTTCTCACTGTTAGCAAATGCGCGAATTGATGACGCGTATTGATGACGCGTATTTGCAAACATACAACTTCATAGCAGCCCATCGCCACGTCTTCAGGCGTACTCCTAGTCATCTTCTGCATGTACTGGCTACCCCAAGCAGAGAAAAAATTCTCGTCAACCAAGAGCGATATCGCCGGATCGATGTTTTGATGGAGGAATTTGAGGTTGAGAGAGTCGGTTGGCGGCGGCCAGTTATTCAGATCGAAATTTTTTATCTGATAACCGAGACGTTTGGCTTCGTCTAGGACAGATTAGCGACAAGCGCCGCAAAGATCGGGCCGAGATGGGTGGGGAGATTCCAATGTGCTGGAAAGACGCCAAGAGATATACATACTTATCAAAAACTGTTGAATAAGAGGGTCCTGAGCACCGTGTGAGTTGGGCCTAGGTCGCGTGTCAGTAATTTCTAATGCAGTTGAAAGGTGAAGAGAAGAGAATGCGGATTTATGGCAGACTCACGTCAGATATAAGCGGCGATTTAGATCATCGACCACCTGGGAAGCTCCGTAGTAGTAATTCCCGGAGAGTACTGCAACATCGTCCTCGACAGAAGTACAGCGGATATCGTGAGGGGGCAAGCCCGAAGAGGAATTGTAGGTAGGCAGGATAAACCCACCCGGCAGAGACATGCCCTCGTAGAGAGGGGGGAAGGGGGAAAAAGAGAAGAAAGGAGGCGGGAGCTCGTCGTCCTCAGATGTAGCCAACAGCGACTGCAACCGCGATGGACTTCTTGCGATAGCCTGCGAAGAAATAAGTGCTTGTAGTTGTAGAAAATTTGGTGGGAGGTGCTGGTTGTGAAAGAAATCTTGAGACTCGATCTGGATCTCAATTTCGATCTTGATATTGAGAGGCATAGACGATTGATGCAGCCTAAGGCATCTTGTGCCACAACCCTTGAACGACGGAACTAGTATACATACCATGATGATATCGAAACATAACGTCGCCATCTGTTGTGATTGAAGTCGAAGGTTGACGTAAAAGCGTCGCAAGTTGTTGGTTTTCGAAGTTGAAGAGTTCAAGCTTGCTTTAGGAGCTTCCGAATTTATTTACTTGTGTCGAATTAAGCGAGGTGCGACTAATCTCTTTCGGGCTGGCGCCTACTAGTGAATTATTTCTCGCTTCCTCTTGTCTACGCCTGCGGCCTGTAGGTAGTGAAAACAACTTCACAGATATTTCTTTCATAAGGCTTCAATAGTCTAGACCATAAGAGTGTATCTAGAGATAATGTATATCATAAGCAGAAGCAAAACATAGACACAAAATTTTTGTTTCATGCAAACAAATTGTGACTTTGACTCTGCCTTAAAGACCTAGACATATATGTAAATATAAGGTTTTTTTCTTTGAAAAGATATTGCAGTAATGATTGAGTCAGATCCAAAAACATGAGTTGCAGGAAAGTTTTGTCATTATTGATTTACATAGTTTGCAAGCAGAAGGCTTAGGTAGTAGCAACAATCAATAATACCAAAACATTCAAGTATATTTATTTAAGCCATCATTGTTTAGGCAAGTAATCTAGTATATATATATATATATATATATAATTATGTATTGTCTGGAAATTTTCCATACCCATATATATGCTGATTTATCTTTGGAAAAGGGGAGAGCAGGTCTGGAGTCTAAAGGGTTTCTTGTCTCCAGGGTCTCAGCATTCCTGATGCCATCTTAGAGAAGGGCTGATCAATGGCTTTACCCTTGGTTGAAGAAGTTTAAAAACCAGTCAATTTAGATCAAAGAAAGTCTGCAGGGAAGCCTGCCAGATTGAAAAAAAAAAGACCATAAGGAAGACTTATTATATAAATGCTTTGCTGGACGGCGTAGGACTGACTGCAAGCGGGAGAGCAAGAACAAATGCAAATAGTTCAGAGTTAACCAGTTCTCACCCTAGTGATAGAGTAGCAAACGAGGAAAGTAAAGTAAATGAGATGATATAGTGATGTAGTAACAAGCAAGAGAATTGTGAAGGATGAGCTGACTGGTGGGCCCACAGGCTGTTTTCCGGATAATCAATTATTCTGTAGGGTACCCAGGATCTAAAGCTGAGAAGTGACCCAGGGGATAGCAAGCTGCAGCCTAAATCCAGCAAGATGCTGGAAAAACACGCTTTTGCTGCCTTCAAAAGATACTTGAAGTGTATTGTTTGCTGATATTGTTCCACTTTACAAGAGTGGATTGCCTCTAGGATAAATGGCTGCTCCCAGAAATAATTAATTTTCATCTCATGGAAAGTTAGTCATCTTCGTGAGCCAAAGTATGTAAGTGTCAAAGAGCAGAGAGGTAATAATTTTCAACATTGGACGTTGAGATTGACTGTGCTGCCTCGCTTGCGCTAGCCTGACGGAATTTGTTTAGCGCCGAATAAGTCTGTCGCAAGGAGGGACGCTTGGCACAAACTCATCTCAGCCTCCAATCTTTGGCCGCGGAAACTCAACACCTGGCGCTCCTATCACCTTTGCCTCTTTTTGACATTAATCAAATCTCGCATACACTGGATCTGCCACCAAAGCAGATACACTTTCTTCTAGTGTATTCCGAATTGCCTAGATAACAGATCTGTGCATCATGGGTGACCCCCAAGCCAACATCGCCCAGATTCTCGCTGCTCTTGGTGTGTAGCAATAACCCTTTGATCTCTAGAATTACAACTAATTCCTTCCAGCAGCACAGACACAGGCTAACTCGACTCCTGCTCCAGTCCAACAGCCAATATACCAGCCAGCGCCTCAACCACAACCTCCCCAGCAACCGCAGTATGCACCACCAGGAGGATATTCGTTGCCCCAGCCCTCCAGCTCTGGCAGTGTGGATCTCAGCAATATTAAGCCAGTCAACTCTGGCACAGTCAGTCTTTCGGATGCGATTGCAAAGGCCAAGGCTATAGCTGCACAGAAGGGTGTTTCGTATGATCGCGCTCCCTCGTATGGCGCGCCACCTCACCAAGCCAGCAGCAGGCCCTTCCAACCTACAAGATCCCGATCGCGCTCCCCGCCTGCTCGTCGTGATGCCTTTCGCGACAACTTCAACCCATATCGAGATGAGAGACGAGGTGAAAGAGCGCCCGTTGGTCGTGATTACCGCGAACGCTCCTTCTCTCCAGGTGGTCAGAGAGGCAGAGGTCCTGCAGGCGCTTTCTCACCTTCTCAAGCCGCTGCTGGGTACCCTCGCAACCGTTCGCCCCCCCGGGCCTCTGAAGACAACACGGTCGAGTCCCTAAACATCGAGTCGAACCTGGTTGGCTTGATTATCGGTAGACAAGGAGAGAACCTGAGACGAGTCGAAGCTGAGACCGGATGCCGAGTACAATTTATCACTGGCCAGGACGATTCTGGCCCCTACCGAGAGTGTAAGATCACTGGACTAGGAGCGAATCGTGCGAAGGCTAAGGCCGAGATCAACCGCATTATCGATGATAGTGGAATGGCTGTGAATGCGCGTGCCGCCGCAGAGAGAGCTCAAGACGCCCCACTTGTTCGCGGCTCATCGCATCAACCCGCTTTAAGAGATGGTGAAGATAGCATGCAAATTATGGTACCTGATCGGACAGTCGGTCTCATCATTGGTCGAGGCGGTGAAACAATCAGAGATCTACAAGAACGAAGTGGCTGCCATGTTAATATAGTTGGCGAGCAGAAGAGCGTCAACGGTCTTCGTCCAGTGAACCTGATCGGCTCCCGGGAAGCAGCTGCTCATGCCAAGGACCTAATTATGGAAATCGTTGAGAGTGATAGCAAGACAGGTAACAAAGAGCCAGGCCCACCGGCCAGAGCTGCAGGACGAGACGCTGGCTTTGGTGTCGGAGGTTATGGTGGAGCTCCAGGAGGTGGTTCTGGTGGAGACTCGAATAACGACTCAATCTTCGTACCTTCAGAAGCTGTTGGCATGATAATCGGTAAAGGTGGAGAAACCATCAAGGATATCCAGAGCTCTACCGGGTGCAAGATCAACGTATCACCGAAGCAACCAGGAGAGACCGATCGCGAAATCGGACTGGTAGGGTCTCGAGATGCGATTGCCGCTGCAAAGAGAGCCATTGAAGATAAAGTTGAGGCTGTTGTAAGCTCTCCTGGTAGTTAAA
This sequence comes from Diplocarpon rosae, assembly GCA_032760415.1. Classification (NCBI taxonomy): domain Eukaryota; kingdom Fungi; phylum Ascomycota; class Leotiomycetes; order Helotiales; family Drepanopezizaceae; genus Diplocarpon; species Diplocarpon rosae. The sequence continues at coordinate 2,806,804 of JAUBYV010000004.1, forward strand.
AATCACTTGGAGAATGAACAGCTAATTTTATGAAGGCAGCAAAGAGTGGCCGTGGAGGCGGCGGAGGACGCTCGAATGATTATGGGGGTGATCGATACCTGCAACAGCAATCTTACTCTCAGCATCAAGTTCAATCTTCTCAACATGGATCACAGGCCGCTCCCGTTCCTGGCGGAGAAGACCCCTACGCCGCATGTAAGTTACCAACTTTGACTTACACGATCGGTTACTAATACCGTTACAGACGGCGGATACCAGAATTATGTTGCTTTATGGTATCAAGCACTTGCGCAACAACAAGGAGGCCAGCAAGCTCCAGGGGACTCCTCGAAGCCACCTGGAACTTCGTAACTGACGTGTCATTCCATGATACAGCCGTCGGACTCGCGACACACACATTGACTACATGACGTGCATGCCATCGCAAATATTCTTGCCTGAGAGTGCACTGATCATGATGATGCTACTTGGATCCATCTAACATGCCCGCATACACTTGATATTGAGTGCCTGACATCCAGTCTTGATTCCATTCTTCAGGTTACTTGCATTCATCTCGACATGGCGCATTGTATTCAGGCTGCACTGACCTGTTGCCCATGCCTCTGGGCTTGGCACCTCTCTTGAGAGCTCGTCCACATGTGTTCTACCTTGACCTTGCTTGACATGCTCTCCATATCGTGGGCTTCTATGACTTGCAGTTTTTGGCCGCTCGGCTGACCCGGACCGTACTTTTTACCAGGATGGATACGTGCTATGCCTCGCCTGAGTTGACACATATCTCTGCAGAAAAGTTTTGATGTTTCCGACTTCCTTTATGACCTACCGATACGTTGAGAACTCGCTGAACCCACACCGAGCTATGCATGCTATTGAACCTTTGATGCAGTATTTTTGCCTATGTCTCCTGAATTCGCACTCACCGATAGGGGCTGACTGCCGTACGTGAAAGGGAGTTGGATGATTTCGGACGGAAAAGTGTGTACGATAGACAGATAGCTGAAGTAACGAATGAAATTCCTCTTTCTCCCATGAAAAGCCAACCAAGACCAGACAACCGCTCGGAATGTTATTCTGAAGTCTGAAAACCATTGCACAATATAATAGTAACCGCAAAGGAGCCGTAGAACTCTTCAGAGCCTTGGCGCCAAGGTCCAGTCTCACTCGCGGATTCACGTGATACACAGGCCGGATCATCGAAGTTTCTTCTAAGGAACTGCCCCCGCGTTGAGACGACCACCTTCGTGTTATCAGCCTTGAGATCTTGACGTGTTTATCAATCGCATTACACCTGATAATTGTCGCTACACCTTCGAAGCGATAATTCTTATCATATCGCCGAGAGGAACACTCCATCCACGATGGTTCAGATCAGCGAGGTTAAAGGCACCGGCCGTGACAGTCGTACAGCGGCACATACGCATATCAAGGGTCTCGGCCTTCGACCTGATGGCCTTGCGGAACGACAAGCAAATGGTTTTGTAGGCCAAGTTGCGGCGCGTGAGGTAGGAGATGCACGCTCTTCCCAGAGAAACAAAGCATCGCTAACTTGTGACCCCAGGCCTGCGGAGTCGTAGTCGACCTCATCCGGGCGCAAAAGATGGCGGGCAGGGCAATCTTACTCGCTGGAGGACCTGGGACGGGGAAGACAGCTCTCGCGCTCGCTATCAGCCAGGAGCTCGGCACCAAGGTCCCCTTCTGTCCCATAACTGGCAGCGAAATATACTCGTCGGAGGTCAAGAAGACCGAGGCGCTGATGGAGAACTTTAGGAGAGCAATTGGTCTGAAAGTCCGGGAAACAAAGGAGGTCTACGAGGGCGAAGTTACGGAGCTGACGCCGGAGGAAGCTGAAAATCCCCTGGGCAGTTACGGCAAGACCATCAGCACATTATTGATTGGTTTGAAGAGCGCCAAAGGCCAGAAGAAGCTACGATTGGACCCGAGTATCTACGAGGCCATACAAAAGGAGAGAGTGACAGTCGGAGATGTCATCTACATCGAGGCAAACACAGGAGCGTGCAAGCGTGTTGGAAGATCCGATGCCTATGCGACGGAATTCGATTTGGAGGCCGAGGAATACGTACCGATACCCAAAGGTGAAGTGCACAAGAAGAAGGAGATTGTCCAGGATGTTACGCTGCACGACCTAGACATTGCCAACGCCCGACCTCAAGGAGGACAAGATATCATGAGTATGATGGGACAACTGATGAAGCCGAAGATGACCGAGATCACGCAGAAGCTCCGGGATGAGATCAACAAGGTCGTCAACAAGTACATTGACCAGGGCGTCGCAGAGCTCGTGCCCGGAGTCCTGTTCATTGATGAGGTGTGTACCAGCACGAAGTGTCGGTGAGCTTCCCACTAACGGAAGCCTAGTGTCACATGCTCGATATCGAGTGCTTTACATACCTCAACAAGGCTCTGGAGTCGAGCATCTCACCGATTGTAATCCTAGCCTCCAACAGAGGTATGTGCACGATCCGTGGTACTGAAGACCTCGTCTCCGCACACGGCATCCCACCGGATCTCCTGGCCCGTCTCCTGATCATTCCTACCAATGCATACCAGCCTGATGAGATCAAGAGAATCGTGCGGATCAGAGTGACGGTAGAGGGCCTTTCAATCACCGAAGCTGCGCTGGACAAGATTGCAGAAGACGGAGCGCGGGTCAGCCTGCGATATGCGCTGCAGCTCCTCACGCCTTCCAGCATTCTTGCGCGGGTCAGCGGGCGCAATCAGATTGATGTTCAGGACGTGGCAGAGTGCGAGGACCTGTTTATTGACGCTCGGCGCAGTGCAGCGATCGTGAACAGCGAGACAGGGTCGGGGTTCATCTCGTAGACGAACGAGCGAACGAACGACTGCGCGGGAAGCGGCATTTTGTATGGCGGAGAGTCATAGTTCTCGGATCTGGCGCGGTTCATGGCGTTGAGGAATGTCTCGGAGCGTTTGTTTGGCCAGCTTCAGCTTGGTAAGGCAGGGTAGCCGAAAGCAGCATTTCAAGCGAGTTCCCCTGATTAGGGTACCAAGATGTACGATTATAAAAAAGCTGGTGTCGATGAATCAATGGTAATGGTCCCTCTCGAATTGATTGATTTGTTTGCATTCCCCGCGGTCTGCACCCATTTCTTGATATGGGCAGGTATCTATCTATATGGTTGGTAGTGCTGGTGTCGCGGCTTACAAGGAGGCCCTGTTCCTGCGAACGGACTGCGTCGACAAAGAAAAGTCGCCTGCGAATCTGTGTCTCCAGACGGCTCTCCCGAGACAACAAAGACACCGCGCCCACAATAATGGCATATTGGGCTCCTGAGAGTTGGCTGCTAGACGGGGCAAGATCATTGTTTTCCAGTCCATCAATGCAACAACTCCTGCATATCGCATACAAAGAATCTCCCCCACAAGAAGGCCATTCATCTATCTATCCATCCATCCATTCATTCATCTTCTCCTCACGTCTTGCTCCTCTATTTTCCCCTCTGCCTCGATCAGATGCTACATCTCGACGAATTCTCGCAACAACGAGAGCGTCCGGTACGATAGACCGCGGAGATCATGATGTCTGTTTCCACTGAAGTGCGCCATTCGCATCCGCATTCGCATTCCCATCCTCATTCCGACGTGGACACGCCGCGCTCGCCAGTGAGCATCTCGACGGACTCCAGCCGCCGTGGCTCTTTGAAGAGGCAAGTTTTTGCAGAGAGGGAGAGGCAGCCCGAGCCAGCGAGCCCGACGCCAATTTCGCCGCCAGCCCGTTTGACACGAAAGAGAGCGGCTTCGCTGTATATTGACGGTACCCTTGAGCAAGAGCCTCAAATAGGTGGTGGTCAGGTCCTCGACAGTGGCAGTACCAGTGTCAGTGCCAGTGCCACTACCAACGGGCCTCTCTCTGCCAGCACGAATCTGGCAAGAGAGCAAGTGTGTCTTTGTCAACCCGACCCCAAGATTCCCAGACCTCGAAACGGTGCGTGACCAGACCATCCTTTGAAGTTGCGTTGCATTGCTATGCGGTAACAAGACGTTGAGCGAGCTTGCACCATCCTCCGTTTGTTCTTTTTCTTTATCACGGCCTCCAAAGAGTCTTTGACCCCGACTCGGGAACTGACTTCTTTGTAGCTTTCATCCTTTACCGGCAACATTATCAAGCCCAGGTTGTGGCCCAGCATCCTGGACTTGCCAACCCCGAGATATCCAAGATCATCGGCGAGCAGTGGCGAGAACAAGCCCCAGAAGTCAAGAGCGATTGGAAACGTCTAGCGGAAGTATGAACCGCTTTAAAGCTACGCAGAGGAGCAATGCTAATTAACACTTGTAAAACAGGAAGAGAAGCAACGCCATCAGAGGCAGTATCCTGGCTATCGTTACCAACCCCGACGAGCAGGCAAAGTAAACGGCATCCGCCCGATCTCCTCCTCCTCGACCGACGAGCCAATACGCTGTCCAAAGTGTAGCGGCCGCTATATATCAACTCCAAGTACGCCATCGACACCCTTCATGCCAGCCTTTGGGGCTGCTGTACGAAACGAACGCGCTCTCCCCCCGTTCACCACATCACACATCGCTGAGCTGGAGCGACCCCGATACCCGACTCATATTCAGAGCACCAGGATGGACACTCCACGCCTCCTATCCGACCACCCACCATCTCTCCGCCGAGCTCAATACCCGCCACCTCCGAAACTCCAAACGCACCACGGACTTGACGAAGACCTGGACATGTTGAGCCCATCTCCAGGCCTGAAGCGTCGGAGGTTCAACGAGGAGAACCAGCGTGGCCATTCCGCGAATTCTCCCATGTCCTACTCTGCCCCTCTTCCATTCACCCGTGCGGGTGCATCGCCCATCTCTGCCGGTTACATCAGACAACAACTTCCGGGCCCGGGCTCGTTGGTTCGACATGGGTCTCTGAGCCAGCACGGATCCATGGGGCCTCCTCAGCAGTCACCCATCAATCACCAACCGCGCCACCAGTACCCCACTCGATCAAACAACTTTGACGAATCCCTCCGTCTGCCTCCTCTTCAGACCCAGACGACTTCGTCCACGCTGACCACGACCCAGAAGGCGGAATCAAGAATAGAAGCCCGGGAGGTTCAAGCGAAGAGTGTCGAGGCGATGGTCATGACAATCCCCTACGTCGCCAAGATCAAAGTCCTCACCAAGATCTCCCCCCCACTCGCGCCCCCAGGCCCTGGCAGTCCTGCCCAAGAGATTCGCGGCGCCGTCATCGCCGTCGAGGGACCCGACCCAGCCCTTCTCGCAGAGATCGGCTCATTCGTCACCGACTACCTCAGCAAAGATCCAACCTTCGCCCTCACGTCTTGGGCCACCACCCCTGCACCTACCCAGGCCACCAGCTCCATCGCCGACAAAGAGACGCTCGAAGGTATCCGCGCAACGCCCGGGGCCGAGTTGAACCCCTTTTTGGAATACCTCTCCATCATCTCCTCCTGGCACACCAAATCCCTCGAGATGACCCGGTACATCACTACCGCCCCTCCCTCCCCACCCCATGATGCCTCCTCAGCCTCGGCCTCGAGCCTCGTCTCTCAACCCAAGATCCTGCCCGTGGCCCTCGTCCCCGACGGCTTCTCGCTCAGCTCGTCCGATGCCGCGGCGCTGCGCATCCCCATCAACGACTCGTACGCGCCCGTCGACCACTGGCAGTGGATGGCCACGCTCTGGCGCGGCATCGTCGGCCCTGACCTCACCATATACGCGACGCGCGCCAGCCGCGACGAGCTCGCCCGGTTCGGCGGCGTCGAGGTCCGCGCCGACTGCCCGTGCATCGTCGTCCGAGTGCCCGAGAGCCCGGCCAAGCTGGACGAGAAGACGGCGCGCCGCCTGGGCTTCGAGGTTGTGGAGTTTGTGAGGAACGTCGAGGCGGGGTTTGGGAGGGGTTGAGAGGGCATGGTTTTCTTGTGTTGATCTTTTGGAAATCGGAGGGAGAAGGAGAAGGGTGGGGTAGGGGGTGAGGAGGGGATAACCTCTTGTACCGTACTTGATATCGGGGGCAATAGATTCGGTAGACCTATTGCTGTTCCAACAAATCACATCTGGGACGGGCTCATATCTCTGAGACCGCCGTCTGAGACCAAATCGCCGTAGCTTTAGTGACTGGTTTACGTGTCCGCGGCTCTAGCCCACCCAAACCTAACCGCCCGCCCGCACAACCTGATATCCGTGTACACGTGAAAATCAGCGTCGTTCTGGTCCATTACCCGAGTCGCAGCATCGCGTCTAGACGTTGAGCAGGAGGCTTTTTATCTGTGATCTCGTCGTTCGGGGCGGTGTTTATGTCAGCCTTGGGACTCTGATCCGGGGAACCTGCTATCGATAGCAGGCGTTGTGTTTTATTCCTGATCTACTGGATAGATAATTTTTGAAGGGCTTGGCGACACAGATCATATCCCTGAGGAGGTATAGCAAACAGTATATATTCTCTTTCTTTTACGTCTGGCACTTTATTTCATAGTAGATTTCCAATCTTAGGTTCGGGAAGAAAGCGCGTGTGACGATGCTTTTGCAGAAGATCAGTTCTCTGTGAATGCAGCTGGAATGCGCGAGAAGAGATTCTTCTACTGGATGTATGCAATACGCGTTTTTTTCTTTCTGGAGCAGTGATGTCTATACATCTCCCAGCTCACACTCTGCAGCTTGCTTTAGTTCATTTATACTTCCCAGTCGAGGTTATCGTCTCTTGTTAAATGTTACAGACTGGAATTTACCTGCCTCTTGGACTTGCAGAGTTTTAGCAAACAACAGCCCGAATACTTCTATTTGATGGGATTATAGTCACGTAAGGATTTAAACCCGATTCAAGTGAAGCGAAGAGTTCTAGCTTGAGATTTACAACTGCAGAGCCACTTGATCGGAAGACCAAGCACCATTCCAACATCCAGCTGCTCCAGCAGCGCCAATCTCAAAAACACCCGCCTACACCCGTGCTGTGGTATGAGACAACAGAGCCGGGATCCATCCATAGATTTCCTAACATTCGTCCAGTTCAATAACTTCGATCTTCTCGCTCCCTCAAGAGTCGTCTGGAACCTTTACAGGTGCAAGAGTGCCAGAGGTGGATATCGGATCCGCCACAATCTCGACGCCTGCCAGACCAGTGCAAGCGGAATCATTCATTCCCTGGCAAATTTAGCATTTTGCCTCGGTATCAGGATCGTCCATAACAACAGTACGTACCGAGCAACAAGCGACGTACTGCCCAAGGCACGCACTGAGTAGATTACCTGCCAAGAGAGATCCGGTCAGTCGGAAAATGCGTCGTTCAAGAGTGACTGGACATTGAAGATTTACAGAGAGTTAGAGCTTGGTTTTGGCTCAAGATCCCGATTAAGCCGGAATCACAACAGCTTTGAAGCCGCGTCACGATGTTTGGGCACGCGACTTTTCCTGCTGCCGGGCTTGCGGCGAGTGCGAAACCCAGGAGGACGATATCGACCGGTCTCATTGCGCAGTAAAGTGTTCAGAGAAGGGGAAAAGAAAATATTTGGGGTCATGGAATAATCGGATATATGTACCGAATGAGCGGTTACAGTGCGCATATGGCGTCTCTGAGTACAAATTTGCACTGTCAGGTTGTACGAGAAGCAATGTCTGGACCTCGAGTGTGACATGCCTTGCTGATACTCGATGCGCCCGTTCTTAGAATTCTGTTGCCTCGCGAAAGACTATTCTGATGAATGATCAAGGTTCAGAATTAAATTTGGAATGTTGTTTTATTTCAGAGGAGGTGACGCCACTCTCAAGATACCTATCGACATGTATTTACATTGGCAGTACATGACTGAGGAGACTCCCAGCTAAATTCAGTCGCCATCTTTCTTTATTGGCTGATAGCTGATGTTTGACAAGACCTCGCTCATTAGCTCTACATACATTCCAGAGGCTGAAAAAGATCATATGATAGCGATATCTAAGTGTCAGCTTCTAAGCCACTGCTACTTGATAAACCATGGAGAACTGAAGTTCACGAAGTATGGTGATATCAAGCTGGAGCATTACTATCGCATGAATCTAGCTTGAACTTCGGATATCACGTTCCTGATAAAAGATATTTGATTGTTTACTTGACGTATGGTTCAGGTCAAATTAATCGCATTCAGTTATGGCCATTTTGTTTTTCTGATGTCACGCCCAGAGTTCGAGCACTTCCAAACAGTCCCTCCCCAATCCTCCTCAATAAATCTCATAAACTACACATCTATGGATTAATAACGTTACAAAAGCTGACTAGGCTGTTCCCGACCGCATTACGCTAGATACCCTCGAGTCGCTGTCCTTACGTAGCCACCTTACTCAGCAGAGTCCATCTCTGAATGCCACATGTAATACTCTTCGCAATTCAGCTCTAAACAGTGTCGTATTTTGCAGTGGCATATTTGTAGTCGCGCTAACAGACTAGAACATGAATTTGATGAGATCGAAATCTGAAGTCAGTTAGTTTCTTGATTCGAATATCTCGCCTATCCATTGAAAGACAAAGATCTCCAAACTACATCTGGAACACTGTGACTCGCCCAAAGTCGAAAACTCGTTCCAAGAGAGAAACCATTTCATTCTTCATAGAAAAGTATCGCAAATAGGAGCGAACGGAACGAAAATTCGATCAGTATCAAAGCCGCGAAGTCCGATGTTTCTCGAAGAAACGGGAAGAGATTTAGTCTCGGCGAGAAAGCAAAGGATGCTTGGAAATTTATCCCTCTAAGGAAAAGAAGACTTTGTCAAAGACTTGAATTAAAGGAGAGATGCGGCTGCGGCGTATTGTAAATGTGTTCTGGGGGGGGGGGGGGAGGAAAGCGATAAGCGAGATCCTGAGCTTCTCTTGTGTTTAGGCAGACGCCTTTCCACTAACATCTTCCCCCAAAACCTTCTACCAAAATCTCCCACGTATATCTACCGACTGGAATCCACCGGCTATTTCTGTAGAAACAACATAAAAAGACCAACTATGTTCGAAATCATCCTGACTGATACCCAGCAAGTTTTCGATCGTTCCTTACTTACTATTCACACCAACCCAATCCATCGACGAGAATGTCTACACCTCGCCCCGACTCATGGACAGTCGAGCCTCTGGCAGGTCACAAGAAGAAAGAGAAGATATACACCATACGCACCAAGCGCGCCTTCGTCTTGTTCCCTAAGCTTCCGTTCGAGATCCGTGAGCTTGTCTTTGAGTTCGCCAAGCTGGGTCCCCAGATTGTTACGATCGCCAGCGTTCTTTTTGAGGCAGACCAAGCGTCGAAAAGGGAGCTCATTGCCCAGGCGTTCTACAACGTGCCACCGCTGCTACACGTCAATGCTCAGTCGCGAAAACAGGCCAAAAAAGATTATGAGCTCGCTTTCTCCAGGAACCTCGCAGGAAATCCTATCTACTTCAACTTCAAGACCGATGCTCTGCTATTCGACGGTGAGGATGCACTGAAAGGATTTCTGGGTATTGAAAAAGATGCATCGTTCCAGGTTAGGGACATCTCAAGACGGGCAAGAGGAAAGCTTTTGGTCCTTGCCCTACACGAGTTCGATCGTGACTCCGAGTCTCTAGATTGGCTGAAATCATGTGGAGGACCGAAGCATCTTGTTTTCGTTCGTCGCTCAGGCTGTATCAACAATACAGACTCCAAAAACATCATCCGGGTAGAAAAGCTATGCCAAGCCGTAAAGTACGCAAACTCGACTGGTAGCAAAAGAGCCCTGGTGCCCGTTCCGATTGCTGAGGGGTTGACCTACAGCGGTTTGCAAAGAAAGCTCGTAAGCTGGCCACAAGTCCAACATGTAATCTGCTTATTTGCTAAAAATAATAGGATAATTTTTTCTGCCCTTCATCTCCATTTCTTCCTAAGATTTCGCTCCTACCGAAACCCAAGATCAAAAGAGTTGTCGTCCGAAAGCCCAAACTTCCCAAGGGAACCATCCAGCCTTCTCGCAGATCGTCAAGAATTCGTCGGCAAATGTCAAGAGTGATTGGTGAGAAAAATAATTAGTCTTGCAGACTTATAAATTGGAACTCATGTTACAGGGGAAACCGACTGCAGGAGATGGGCTGGTAAAAGTATGCTAATCCAGAAACATCCTGGCCACTGAGGCGACTACATTTTCACAAAAATCATTATAGAGTCTGTCGTATCTAGAATGAACTTGATTTTCTTATTCTAACGACCAAAATGTCTCTAGGAAGAAGCTCGTTATTTAGTCGAACGTGAACTGAAGCCATCATATCGCTGCATACTACTGTAGGCAGAAGTCGTCCTTTCCAAATGTAAGTACAGTACATTGAATGATATTATTGAGCACCGCAAGGTATCTTACGACTTTAAATTCCGATTTAACTAAAGCCTGAAATATATGTCAAAGGTTCAAAAGTCAGGTAGTCGGAGGGTTCAAAATGGCATTGGCCCCTGTCAAGCAATAGAAGTCAACAAATAACCTCGCTTAGTTTAACGCTAAGTGGCCCCACCTCCTAGCTCAAAACTCCTTTGGCCTTGCCAGTCTCCAAATTCTACTCAGCTTCCCAAGAACCATTCTTGAGAACTTAAGAAGCTGTTACCCAGCGCCGATCTCGTTTCGCCCTTCGGCAGGGCTTTCATCTTGTTGCCATTCAATTCTCCGGTTCCAGGAGAAAGGATCACGTCTTGGAAGTCTCGGAAAGATCGCGCTGAATAAAGTCAACGAAAACATTACCAAAGCCGAGATCATGAGGAGAAGATCAAGAAAAACTGTCAAGGCCAAGAAGAAGCCTGAAGACAGAGTGTTCACGCTCTACCCCAAGCTGCCATGTACGTATAAACCAGTTTTGGGCATTCGATCTACATCGCAGGGAAGATTCACGGTTTATGAATGTTACACTTGCTAAATATCCCAGTGGAGCTGAGAATGATGGTCTTAGAGACTGCTGTGTCGGAACTAGCCCCTAGGATAGTCAGCGTATTTGACGCCACGCCCAAGAAACAAGCCGTTACCAGCAACAGCCCTTGCAAACCAGTAGCCTCTTACGCAATCCCCGCTCTCCTGCACACATACTCAGAGTCCCGAGCCATTGTAAAGAAGACTTATGATGCAGTCTTCTCCGAGAACTTGAGAGGATCTCCTGTCTACTTCAACTTCTCTCAGGATATTCTACTCTTCGACGATTACAAAGCGATGATGTGGTTCTTCAGCTTTATCAGTCATTCGGGGTCTACGAAGAGGCGCATCCTCTGTGGTCCTGTAGTCGAGAAAAAAATTCCTGTAGTGGGCATCTTGGATGTGAAATGGGAGCACTTGCAAATTTCAGGCTTTTTAGCCAAGAACTTGTTCGCTCACTCAAAGGAAATCATTCTTCTTCGGCAAGATAGAGTCCTCAATTCCATTGAGATAACCTACCGCGACTGGTGCGTTCGTTCTAATCTGGCTATCCTGCCTGTTGATCCCAAGCCTAAATCGGGGCTGCCAATCATTGGAAGTAGCACGGTGAATCAAATGCGTGCAAAGTTCGTACGTATCACACCATTAAAAAATAGAGTAGCAGCAGTTATGAAGCTCTTGCTGACGAAAACTAGAAAATCCCAGAGCCAAAGCCAAGAAATACTGGGCGAAAGCTCGGATTCTGGTGAGCGATAAGAAGTCGTAGATGTCTCAGTATGAAGGAGCTGTGCAGGATTCTGGGGGAAAATGGACACATCTAGTTCTGCCGAAAGGGGGCTGGTGACTTCTGTACCAGGGTCGAGTCGTCTCTGATCTGTTGTGTCCAGGGGGGCTCTGGGCTAGCGATCTCTGTTCTTGCTCTGGAGATGTTACACGTAGGCGATTATCCTTCTATTCTCGTGTTTCCGAGTAGGAGAGTCTGTCTAGAATGAAAAATGTTCTTGATTCCGAGCATTCAACCAAGAAATACGAGTGCGCCGAGAACCTTTGAATCTTCAACAAGGATAAAAAGCGGTTCTAAAGTCAGCCCAACGATTGAAGGACAAAGTATTTCGTAACCAGGTTAATTTGTATCCGGATCAGTACATGTGGTTCACAGGAAAATGCCACTTGCTTTTAAATCCTCAAATAACGATCCGGAGGAATATGGCTACATCAGGCTTCTAACTCTCTTGGTAGAGATATGAGCAGGCTTGAGTTACCTCACGAGATTGTGAGGCTCAAAAAGAATCTCGAAATCGGTAATCATCACGTGACTAAGTAAACAAAACATTGTCCTCGACCAAATTTTTTTTGGACGATTCACCTTGCGGAGCACAATAGTAATGTCAGCTCCCAATATCCGAGTTTGAACCAGAAAAGCATTTGTTTGATTGCTACCGAAGCTCCACACCTTTATTGACACCTCAACACTCATGGTTGCGGATTCGAAAACAATAGTTTCTGCTTTGCTTATAGCTGGCCCCGCAATCATGGATTCACAAAGCTACAATTCGAAGCACAGAATAGATGGGGTATGTTTACCTTCGAGTAGCAATCCTCAAGCAAATCTTAACAGTCTGCAGGCCAGTACTACCTATTCTCAGCCCGATCAATCCCACTCCAGTCTGTGTGCAGGTACAGCAGCGCCGGGCGCTTCAAATTCAGCTCAGAAGGTTCCCAGAAAGCCTCCTAGTATGAGAGCAAGAGAAGGCCAGTGTAAGAGAGTTCAAGATCAGGATCCTTCGGATGATCCTACTTCCAATATTGAACCTCACGATGGAAAAGCGCCTGATACTGGCGGACCAACCATGAAGGGCGCGTCCGGCAAGAATAGTAGCGGATCAATACAAAAAGCGACAGAGCCTGGCAGAAGAGACGTTAGGGATGAGAATATAGATGGAGATCAGGAAGGTGATGGCGACGACGACGGAAACGACGAGCCTGGAGACCGCGAAGTCGAAGACGAGTTCGCGATTCCTCCCACCCAATTCAAGAAGTTCCGCAAGCTACCCCTCGAGATTCGACGTATGGTCTGGAATCTCGCCCTTCCCAAGCCCCAGGTCATCAAGATCACCGCCAACGGCTACCTCCGTCACTTGACTCGCGGTGGCATCACCACTCAGACGTGGATCAACCGGCCGCGAGCCAACTACAGAGTCCCCTACATGCTCAGCGTCTGCAAGGAGTCCCGCAGCGAGGTGCTGGTATTCCACCGTCCCTGCTTCAAGGGCAACTTCGGTGGCATCCCCATCTACTTCAACGCCAAGCAGGACCTGCTGTACTTTCAAAGCACCGATGCTCTCATCAACTTCTACGGCGGCTCGCTCCCCAACTACGTGAAGGAGGATCTTACCCTTGGTTATCGTCTCAACATGCGGGACATGCATACCGTCGTCGAGCAGATCGCGATCGGTCGCGTCCGCAACATGGAGGGGATGATCGGCGGTGTCTTGAACCAGATGAGAGCTCTCAAGAGTGTGGCCATCGAGGACCTCAACATGCGCCCGGATGGCGAAAACGTGATCTTGGATTTCACCCAAGGTATCGCTGACCTGGCTCTGGGGTGGAAGAGTTATACTGTTCGGCGCCAGCCGCAGCAGGGAGTCGACTTCAAGTTTACCGATCGCCCGGGCTTTGAGAAATTGATCAACCAGTGGACCGTAAGTACTCTAGCATTCTGTACTTCCAACAAGGGACTAACACCTGTTCAGGGACGCATCTTCGCCGAGGAGTTGACGACGGAGGCTGGAGCTGTGAAATTAGGGGGCAGTGGCAGCTCGATCAATGGCTCTGGTGCTGCTACAAACCCGAATACCGTTACTCTTGCTGGCGTGCAAGCATCTCTCCAATCCGCTGCTCAACAATCAGTTCTTCAATTCCCCATCCCGATCAACCCAGTCAGCCGACATATGAACTCACGCAATCGAGTGCCGCTCAGCTCCCGAAACAACGACCCATGAGCGAACAGTCTCTTCTCGCTCATCGAAACGTTCTCGAGAAGGAGATACAAGGTCGACGTGAAGTTTCTTTCTTTCTGTTTAATGGTGATCTTATGAAGAGGCAGAGATACCTGGAGACTCGCTCAGCCTTTGGCCGTATGCCTGGGCGCGAACCTCCGTAGAGCATAGATGAGAGTGGTAAGGGGAAGTTCAGGGTCATTCAAACAAGGAAATGACAGCATAATCACCAGGAATTTCAGTAGCATTAAGAACAGCCACGTGAAAAAAAAAAAAAAAAAAAAAAAGATGCAATATTTCCCTCGAAGTTCAATCAATCGTCGTACCAGCTGTGTACCCTCCGCATCGTGAGAATCCCCAGGGAGCAAGATTTCCACCACGGTGTCTTGCGCTTCAGGGTTGGAGTTAGCGAAGCCGAGATACATCATCCATCGTCTTCGCGCAGGAAATTTGATCGTGTATGTCCACTCCGCACCAACTCACGATCCCACAGCCAGCTGTTGCCCATATCGATCAGCGTTCCATAGTAGGGATTACATGTATGGGGACTTGAGTGATCTGTAACGCCCTCTCAGCATACGCATCAAGCGCCAGCGTTTCTGCGTTCCATAGCAATACCTCAACGCCCTCCCCAAGCCACGCCCGTGAGTAAACACAAGCCCCGTCTCTCGAGCCCTCACCCGTGCCCAGAATACACCCTCCTCAGCCCAACGACGGTGCTTCTCTGCTCCAGCCAGCCTCGCTTTTCGCAGTGTTTCCGCTGATGGTCCGAGTCAGTCGCTCATGGGCTCAGAGGTATATTCCCCAAATCTACATCTAGCGCCTACGCTGGCGTCTGACTCTTAAAATTTTTCTCTTGGTTAGCGACCTGGACTCCGTGGGGATCTCTCGCGAGGATTTAATGATCCCCCGACGACGAGGAGGCAAAGGTTCTCGGCACCCTCTAGCTTTGAAGTGTCATCGAATTTATAGGATCCATTCTATAATTTGTACCTCGTAACGGCTCTTATATGGGTGTGTTTGCTCCAAGTCTTTGTTGTTTGGTGTATGTGACTACCACATCCCTGAACGAGCTTCACATCTACACTAGACCAAATCTTTGGAGGAAACCGAGCGGTGATCCCCAAATTTGAGATCTTAATTTTAGTGGCTGTTCGAAAGAAGTTCAAGAGAAATATGAGAAGATCAGTATTGTTTTAGGCTAGCAAGTGGCTCAATCATAAGTGACGTGGATAGACAAATGGAGTATAGCAATTAACGCAACTCTTTCATGATATAAAAGCCTCAGCCAGCACGCCGCAAAAGAAATCTTTTGATTCTGCGATTAAAAAAATATATATATGAAAGGCTACTCAGCTAGCTACTGTCTGACTAAAGCATATCCAGTCCGGTTTCACTTTCTTTGTGTAAATCTGGTGGTTTATTATAAAGGAATATAGCGATGCTCCATCTCCGCCACAAGCAAGCAAAAATCAGAGCCCATTATCCATTGCTGATGAGAAATTGAAGTGAAGATAGAGTGCGCCCTTCTTGGCAATCTCTGCCTCTGTTCCAAAGAAGTGATGCTGTTACACAGCTTTGTTATCATCCTTTAGGAACTTCATTCTCTCCTTTGCACCATCACTTCATTGCAGCTGTAGATGCATGTTTTGATCGAGTCATGTAGCCTGCTGCGCTAGGAGTTTGAATTAAAATCTTTGGGTGGTTTATCACAGGGTATTTCTAGGTTTGTTAGTTCTTTCAACAAAGAGGTGAGCCAGGAGAGGGAAGGCGAACCGTCTGCTCAATCAGGTTGTTGATCTCTTCTTGTGTCACAGCAGCCACTCTTGGCTCTACCGCCATCTTCCTTGTGTCGTCTTTGAAACTAATTTCTAGCAGACCCTGGTAAAACTGCCGGAAAGATAGCCAAGAACAGAGCTCCTCTTGTCGAAATGACACTACTTCAAGTGATTGGAAGAGTCTAAGGACATCCGCGAGCGTGCTGAAGTCAACGAAACCATCCATGATAATATGGCGTAGATTGCTAAGGACCTCTGAGTTCTTCTTGTAAAGTCTCAGACCATGTTCACTGGTAGAGATCCCAGATCCCAGACTCCGGTATGCCAAGAATCTTTCAAATGTGCTTGCACCTTGGAAGACAAGCACATCATATTCCCAGTTGAAGTAAATAAAGCTTCGTAGAAGCTGGTTACTGAAGCAAATTTTGTAATGTACCAGGGCCAGAGCACGAGACTCGTAGCATACTTGCAAGAGTGCTGGGATCTGAGCATCTGCACAAAGTCCACTCTTTGGAGTATTGGCAGACCGTGGGGTGATCTGCACATGCCTAGGTACTGCTAACGCCAGCTTCCATATCAATCGACGAAGCTCTGAGGGGAGTTTTGGGAAGAGAGTGAAGGTTTCGATGTTGGCAGGCGCAGAGGAAAGGTCCTGGGAAATATTGCTCATAAGTTTGTCCATTGTGCTTGCGGATCCTGAGAATCTTGAGAGGTAATTGGCGGGCTAAGTAATATCAAATGAAGTATCAATTTGACTAGAAGAGTGTGTGAGAAACCAGCTCCAGCTTGATTGTGCTGGTTAGGGCTTGGAGTAAGAGATTTTGCTGGCGTAGCAGATGTTGCAGGTATATTAGCAGGTACCTGGACCTGTTTTGTGATTAAAGAAGTTCAGGGCTGTGTTATGAGTCTCGAAAAAAGTGCTTCCATAAATCTAGAGAGATTGAGTGCAAGACGTGGGGCTCACAAGTGTTTGTAAATCAGACTCTTAAAGTGATTGCAGCTTTACATAAGCATCAAAGCCGCTAATCTTTTTCGGATGGAAGTATCGCAACTTTGCGCCTTCTTGTATTGGAAAATACATTTTGATCAAGCTAGCATCAGCTGTAAATAGGATGGCGTGTGCTCGAAGTAAAATAACATGATTGAAGATTTACGAAGCATTCATCCATAGGAAACACTGACAAGATATTCTATATACTTAGGGAGCAGTCTATAGTAGTATTATGACGCCAAATGAAACTTTTACAACTTGTCAGCAGATTTGGGTGGGTAGCAGTGTTGGTAACATTACGAACTACATTGGCCTTCCGTCCAGAAGCAGGAGAAACAAGATAAAATATTAGGGCTTCATATAAAGACAGGAGAATCGACAAATGTTCTCAAATATAACAAGCTGCTGCTGTGAAAAACTCCAGATCCCTACCTATCACTTT
The DNA here is from genome assembly GCA_032760415.1 of Diplocarpon rosae. NCBI lineage: Eukaryota > Fungi > Ascomycota > Leotiomycetes > Helotiales > Drepanopezizaceae > Diplocarpon > Diplocarpon rosae. The sequence continues at coordinate 2,823,877 of JAUBYV010000004.1, forward strand.
CTTCAAGTTTTCTCTCGAAGATTATGAAGAGCGCATAGTCTACGTTGTCTATATGGCAATGCAAAGCTTCTTCCAGGTCTGGATCTGCAAAGATAACAATCTATGCAAGCAAAAGTACATCATCAGAAAATGTATTCCTTGCGGCCGTGATCCCGAAACATTTGAAGGACTTGGGGCACTAGGTAAGCGAAAACTTAGTTTGAGGAGTAAATAAATACGCAGTGTCCTTTCTGATTCTACCTCCAGAGATGTAGGGAATTTACAGAGGCATTATCAGGACCCGTATCACAGCAAATTGAACGCAGATGTTGCGCATGAGAAATGCTATATGTGCACCATGTAGAGTCCGAATAATCCACACTAAATGTTGCCAGCCATAGGAATCGACATTAGCCCAGTTGCAAACGCTGCTTCTCTTGCAATGTGAATGGATAATATCAGTTTCCAATTCAATCTACTTACATTGGCAGAGTCATTTTACAAACCGAATATCAAGGCTGGATATAACACATGGCCAGGGCTGTCAAAGCACCTCACTTGAGCAGATTACCACGTCAGATACTCACCTTGATTGTAGCCCAAGTCATGCTAACTCCAAGTCTCTTTTCACCTTCTTGCTATTTCTTCAACATCTGCCAGAGGTTGGGCTTCTGGCTGCTGCTGCCTAGTGCCTGCGCTGACTGTCTCTGGCTCGTGAATCTCTTCTTGTCAACACAAATGCTTCTATTCCCTGTCGAATTAGGCGGACTCCATCATCAATCTCCATTTAATCAGAATGCGTTAAGATGACCATTATGATGACTTTGGACATTACAGACAGTACAAGCTACACGGCTGTTTGTTCTCATCACGCAGCCTGGAGGTGAAAACGTGCATTGTAGCTCTCTCAGACCCTGCTGACAATTTCCAAGAAACTTTATCGTCGAATAGTCCTCTGGCAGTACCAGCTACAGAGATGCAAAGACCTAACTTCTTTGATCCTCCCTGGATTGATTTCTTTACAAAACCTTGTCCCTACTTCATTAAGCAGCTCACTACTTTCCCCCAGTTCTCTCGTCTGTATGTCACTGGGGCATCTTCCCTGAGCTTGTTTCTTGTTGCTGATCTTATATTCACAGACCTCGAGAGCTCCAGTTGATGATATGGGCCACAGTAGTGCCCGAACGTCGAGTAATTCAACTCATAGGCCCCGATTCTGCACAAACGTCTTTACCACCAGGTACTCCACCTGCATCCTTCCGTCTGTGCATCCGCTTTTCTATTCCGCCAATTCTCAGTACCTGCTTTGATGCTCGAGCTGCTGGTTTGAAGATATACGAGAAAGCCTTTGTCTCATACCTTCAACGACCCGTGTACTTCGACTTTGACCGCGACTACCTGGAGCTAGATGTTCGCACAATCGAATACTTCGCGGGAATGTCAGAAGATCACGATACTCCTCTCTTGGAACCTCTGAAGGTCAAGAACCTGGCACTCATGAACGACAGACCTCTTCGGGCCCAGCACTTAGTCTTTTACTGTAAACTCTTTTCGAGACTGGAGCGACTGGCGATCAGCGAGCCCGGCCCGAGCACGTTTCCCTCTCCTCGTCTAGCATTGTACGTTCAAAACTCAGTTCCCACGGTCCCACATACTTTCCTGCCAGGTCAAAACTCCTTTCGTCATAACTGGGATAAGCTCCGCGCTCCAATCATGCAAAGAGTATCCTATGTTCGCCCCGCGCTCGCACAATGGGAGCCACCACTTTTGATAATCGGCACAGATGCCCAGTGGGAGCAGCACAGCAAGAATGCGGCGGATATAGCACCAGCGTGGGGAGGTGTAGATCCCAACTCGATGGAGTGGGAGTCGACGGTTGTTATTCCTAGCTTGGAATACATTCCCCGTCTAGGGACTGTCAGTCCCCGAGACGGCGTGGTATCCATCGGCAAAAATCCTTTGAGGACCGGGGCTGGGTTTGCAGACTCGGATGGGCGAGAGCATCATGATATTAAGTCACTCCTGTTTCATCGAAATCCTGTTCCTACTGATGATACACTCGAGTACTTTGACGATGAACTCTGATTTACTCGCTGGTCTGAGCTTCGTATCTGCTACTACGATAGGATGGAGGGAAACATGTTCAGGGTCATGCTGTGGGCATGAAGTGCTTCAGCTCGGCCCTTATTTCGGTTTACAATCTGACAAGTTCTCATCGCATCGTGCCCTGGAGTTTTCTCTACACGTGCAAGCGAAAAAAGCAATCGGGGCGCAAACTCCTTGTTTTAATAATATAAACAGAGCTATTGAAGGCCTTCAATCTCGGACTCGTCTCTTCTATTTCTGCTGTAGTAGCTGTGCAATTAAAAGCTCCTTTTATTTTTTATATTTTTCTTATAATTCGAGCTGTCCTGATCGGGAAGCCCTTTCCTTCACTCACAGCCCGCTATATCTGAGCAGGCGCCACCACGAACACATACTCTCTATGGTTGAGGCAGAAGTTCTCGGATTATCGATATCCAAAGTCGCTTTCGCCCCCGCTGCCAGCTCCATATCAAGGTCCAACAGTATTACTGCATTACTTACACATCCCATATATTTACTTGCGACGACCCCGCGGTAGTCATGGAAGCACCCGAGTCCACATGTTTCCCGCGGCTCCCAATCGAACTGCAACTCCAAATCTGGGAGTGCGTCGTGATTGAACCATCAATCATCACCGTTCATTCATCCCGAGATCTCCTCGGAGATGAAGAACCCCAGCGTCCCTACAAAGCCGATTTCACCTGTCGCTACCGCATCCCAGCCATCTTTCACGCATGTCAGAACTCTCGCCAGATAGCTCTGAAGTCGCACCCTCTCTTGTTTGGCGGTAATAGTATCTCCGGGGCAGTGTTCGGTAGCCCAATGCCATTCAACACCGACAAAGACGTCCTCCTCTTTCATGCACGCGCCGCAGTGGCCCCGTTCGTTCTTAGCGCCTTCAGGAAAGGCTTTGAGTCCATCTGCCACCTCGCCATTCGTATCGCCTCCGATGATACAACTACAAGCCTGATCGATGACCTCTTAGCCGCGTTTAGAAATGGATCGAATATCAGGCATATATACCTGATTCGAGAGGAACCGGCGGGTATCAATGCGGAGCAGGAAGACCAACTCCAGGAGCTCAGCAATGAATGCTTGGAGCGGAACTTGCTCCCGGGCTATATGATTAGGCTTTTCATCATGAAGGACAATGGGAGGATCACAGCGATGGAGAGCTTGGATTTGATTCATACGAGGAACTTCTCTGTTGTTTCCAGGGAAGAATTCGAGAAGAAGTGGAGACGAGTTGTCCGGAATGGGAGCGTGAAATTCTTGCAGACGCCTGACAACAAGTCGCTGTTATGAACAAGGGTCCAAAGGCCGGGAATCGCAGAGGCAAGGGGCGGATTACGGTCATTTGATACCTGTACACATTACATCTTACAGTGGCAGGCACCGATCGAGGCAATGACCAACTGAAATAGATCTGAGGTCAAAAATGGGTTAGCAGAGAAGAATCCCCTCACACAGTACTGGATGCTGAACTGAGTGCCGCATCATGTCACATGGATACAGATGCGGGAGCGAATTAACAGAGATATATCTTGATACCAGAAGGTTTCCAAAAATTATTGGGGATATCTGGGACTAGTTACGCGAGAGATGTATATGAACACAGGTACAGCCATCGCAGATTTGCGCCAACAAAGAAATGGTTACTTATCGACATCGTAGCATGCTTGACATGTCTCTGTATCAGGACTGTTTATGTGTCAGCAGCCTTCTCGCCAGCCTATTCATATCATCTAGTCTAGAAGCTGGATGCCTCGACTCTAAAAGCACAGAGTCGATCGGGTCCAGGACTCGGGCACTGGAAAGCCTCTTTTTGTCCTTGAGAAATTGTGGAGATCCAGTAGTGTCGCTTAGCAGATCAATTGGATTGTTTGTTTTCGGTCGACGTCTTGCTGGAAATCTTTGCAGCTCACTTCCAGTCTTCCGGACCGCCAGAACCGCGCGGATGGGATCGTTGGATGCGCGAAGCTTCAGGTGATGTTGAGGAGTGGGGGTCTACAAAGGTATCTGGTATCTGACCGAGAGGCTTTTGGTCAGTGCTAGGACTCGAGGGAGTGCTGAGAAGGAAGGGAGGCATGGCAAGTAGTCCGGTCCTCATATATCTCTACTCTTGTATAATCAGTGCTAGTTGAGATGGCCATTTCGCCTTCTTTGGATCCATCATGCTCGAAGAAATATCGATATGGGTTTTTTGTAAAAAGGTAATATGCTTCAGCGTTCTTTCTCGTCTTTTTATTGGCACCAGTAGTGCAGGTAATTAATTGAAGCTCACGTGAGGTCGAGGTTTTCGCTTATTTCGGCATCTGACCAACGACATGCTGCCTTTCCTCTCTTCACTTCTGCTTCAACATCTTAGATTTGTATCGACTAGAAAATAACCTTCAGCAGAGCATAAGATTAGTAGTGATTTTAAGCGCATATAATAATGATACTTCCTCGCAGGTCAAACAAACATCACGCAAGGGATGTTCAAATGTGGTTTCAAGTGCATCTCCAAGGTTGAAAGTACTTTCCTATAATCTTTGCTTGACCTGTAACAAAGAACAAATTACTTTAACAATTCGAATTGAGAATGATCAAACGTGTTAGGCTGTTTTGCCTCTTCAACACCTTCTCCAAGTTGCCTATATGTCCACACCACGTCCAGACGAGCAGCCGTCCAACATATTCTACTAGTCCAAATATCAGCCCTTAATCAACAACGCCCCTGCTCCTCTAATCCAAATTTATATCTGCTATACCTGATGGTAAGTAAATACGAAGCCTGCCACTACTGTGTAATAGTCATGAATTCTCAAAGAGGGAAACAGAGTCTTTCATATGCGCCTAATCCACGATTCTGCCCTGCCATAGGGAAAGCACAACTCTCCTGTAGTAACCAGGCGGTCATCTGTGCCCGTGGGAGAAGATCGCAATATGAAGAAACATCGACAATAGAAAGACCCGTTTTTTCATCAAATTGCTGTGAGCATGGACCAATATCACCTTGCGCAGAATAAGAGCTATATATCACGCTGAGCCTTTTCAGTGTCGATTAACAGGGTCCAGCAGGGACCACTCCAAGCCTGCACCATATCCTTGAGGGGAATTCATACTACTTATGTTCTTCATGTCTCTGCAGAGAGTCGGTTTTTTCGACACCTGTTGTTGCATTCTTTATTGGTGCTTTCGAGGACTTACCTCGTCGAACCAAGCTACTCTGCCAGAAATAAGTGACCGAGGCAGCTCTGTTCATTTTACAGGCCTATTCAACACAGAGCTCATCACAATGGCTGAGCCCGCAACAAATGACTTGTCCAATGCCGTTTCCACATCATGCTGGTGGTTAAATGCGAAGTCCGCTGTCATGACAGCAAGGTGATTATTCGTGATGAGTCTTGATCAAAATTGGAATATTGGGAAAAGGCGCATGTCCTGAGCACTTTTTGGTCATAGGTTGGAGCCCATTTCACTCCGTGCGAGCGGATTTTCGTTTCTCATCTTCTTTTCACCGATGCCGTGACGGTAATATAAGTGAGTGAGTAGGAAACAGTGTAAGGGCATGCTCCTGCAGGTCGCTAAGCTGACTTCAATTTGATCAAGAGTGCAGCTATACGCTTGCTGAAGTCGAAAATACGTCGCGAGTATGGGCAGCCTCTCGGTTTTGTACTTCCACTCCGCTCAGTACCCGACAAGTTACATCGATCAGCTTTACCCCATGGCCGACCTGGTCATCTTTCTAGGAGTCGATACGACCTTGTCAGTCGAAACTGCTTTTCGAACTTGGCTGCTGATTTCACTTTTATCGATTCTCACTCCTTTGTTTGTCCGCTTTTCGACTCTTTTTACTCGGGCAGGATTTGTGGTCAAGAGTCCCTACCAAGAATCCTCATGAGCCGAGCACATACATGTATCCAAGTGTCAATTGACGTTATGGGCCACACACAGGCCGTATCTATCATCTGCCACAAGTCTCCTCGCTTTCTGTTGATCTCGATGTCTGTACGTATAAGGGACAATTCAAAAGTGTGCCTCCCCGTTGACAAGATGTTTACCATTGATAAAAAGCACGCTAGCTTCGTCCCGATTCCGCCTAGCTCTAGCTCTCTTTCCGTGCCATAAAAGTCGCAACTCTACCTCCGCACCACATCTGGAGGAAAGTTCTCGGATGCAATCTCGCGGTGTTTCTCCAATCCGTCAAATCTGTCTGTTGGGGCGAGAATCCACAATGCACAGCAAGGAGAACTGCCAAACGCTTCGCACGCTCCACAAGAGTACTTCGTTTGCGCCCAAAGGATTCCTTCGGTTCGTTCCCTTTCTCACTCAATATAGCTCATACATGGCTCACTGTTTCAAGTCCAGGATGCCGAGAAAATGGTACCTGTAGCCAGGCAGTTATGCCCTCAAGTCCGTCGCCTGAAGTAACTGACGATAGCCTGCCGCTGTCAAGCACATTCCACCCATTCCCAAGACTTGCACCCGAGCTCCAGACCCTCGTATGGAGAGAATGCGTCGCCAACATGCCTCGGGTGATCCAGGTCGTCGAGCGGACCTGGAAGGGTAAGCAAGAGTACGTTACTCCCCCCCCATCTTGTAAAAATGCTACTTGACCAGGAACATTTACATTCTCGGGACTTTGCGATGTACACACCCCAGTGCTGATGCTGAAGCAGATACTTTGGAGTCACAAATATCCCTCCCATACTCCACACCTGCTTCCTCTCCCGGTCCCTAGCTCTGGAATTCTCCACACGCATCGTGCCGTATGGCTCCGTCATCAACCTCTCCTGGGACTCGGAAAAACACGATCTGAAGGACGAGATGCTCGATATGGCCGGAGTCTCCCTCTGTCCCGTCGGCGGCGCCTGTCCCAGCTCGCACAAACTCACCACCGAGGCCTGGAACGAGCGCCACCGCCACATCGAGCACAAGAGGATGATCGAGGACTACAACGTCCGCGACATGGCACTGCAACTCAGCGGCGACTTCCCCGACCGCGTCGTCACGTTCCACAATATGCCACGACGCGGAAAAGCTAGCTCTGCGATTTACATCCTCTCAGAGACGTTCTACCACGCGAGTAACCTCAAACATCTTGCCCGCAACCGGAATGCCGGTGAGCAGCAGCAGTACGAGGAGAAGCGGTTCGGATTTTGGAGGGAGTACTGGGAGTTTTACGAGCCGCAGATTCGATCGGAGATCTTGGAGAGAGACGCGTTTAGGGCCGGGTTAGGCGTTTGGGAGGAGATACATAGGACGTGTCTTCACCACGTGCCGGGAATCAAGGTCCGCGAGAGCTACCTGGGTAAGGTCAGTCGGAGGATCAAGAGGGCAGTTCTGCATCAGATGCCTCGGCCCAAGCTCGAGGTATGAGTGAGACATGGGCACTGTTGAACCATGTATGGGGGCTTCCCGGTTGTGCGGAACATACCACTTTGTGGAGCTGACCATGTGGCAGTATAGAACTTGTCGATGATGAGAGAAGAGGCAGCATATCTGGGACTCTTGTTTGTATTGTAGCGCAACCTGTCAATCGACGTAAAATTTGCAAAAACGAGAGACGTGATATTCCGCTTCATTACCCAGTATGAAGGCGACGTATCTAATATATTCGAATGAATTGATCATGGAACTACCCCTTACATCCCATCCTGTACGGAGTAAGATTGGGGCTATATCCACATATCATTTCCAGCAATCCAGATGATACTACATCAGCGACGCTCTCCAGCCCATAGGATTCCAACCCAGAGCATCGGCCTACCGAAACACCAGGCCTCTACGATGCTCGACTCCATCCACAACGTTAGCGATAATCTGCTAGACGTTACCATGGATTTTGAAGCGCGAGTAGAGCCACCAGCACCTGCTGAGGACCACACCAGCACTTCACGGAAGCACCGGCAAGTTTTCTAGACCTCGACTTCCATGCCGAAAGTGCTCGACAAGTATATCCTCTCTCCACCTTGTCACCGAGAGCCAATCAAGGTGATGCGTTTGCAGCACCCACAGCAACCGCAGAACCCACCAGAGCTTGCACCTGGCAGTCTCATGCAGAGCAGAGCGTGAGGGAGAGGATACTGCACAAGCAGTCTGCGCCTGGGAGTCTTCTCGATCATGGGATGGGAAGACCGGCGCTGCTATTTCGTTGGTCGTGGAGGAATATTCGGGGAGTGGAATGTGTGGGCATGACTGCTCCTTGATCCGCGAGCTTATCATGAAAGCCTCTAACTATGGTATTTTGTTCGGTTCGGGCGTAGACTTGAGCTGTGTGTTTTATTCCGGATATGCAGCACTGGGGCGTTGTTCAATAGTCTGTGCTATCGCCGACTCATACGGCACTTCGGCAACACCGTGTTTCTCGGCATCCGGCTGGTATCCTCATTTTGACTGGCACAAATGGATGTGTCGGCTCGGGCAACGGAACATATATGGTGGTGGATATCTCGATAGATGAATGGGAAGTCGCTACCCACATGACACAGTCAGCTGTCTCGATCTGAGGAAAGTTGTACTTTCTTACGCAGATATTGTGGCGAGATGGCGATCAAGTAAAATCGGAGCTTTGAGATGCCGCATTGAAATCGATAAGAAATATGCAGATTACAGAGCTGGTGATCTTGAGAGACTAGTTTTCGAGTTCATGGAGGAGATGAGGAAAAACTGCAGATAGACAGCGACTTGGGAGGATGTGGAGGGGAAGTGCCTTCACCACATGGCCGGTGTCTCATATAAGAGCGAGCCCACACTGGCCACTTATAGAGTGGAGGGAGTGCTTGAACGTCATAAGGTCGAGACATATGATGAGCTAGGCGACAACTAGGCCGGGAGATACCGAAGACACATCCTAGCCTGTTGGCCAGGCCCAAGACCTTGGTCATATTCGAAAACCTGTCCAATGCTGTCTTCAAAAGTAATGCATTGTTCTTCAGCAAATCGTACACGTCAATTGGTAGGCTCATGCTGAAGACCATCCACGACTCAAAAGTCCGTGACTCTCCCATTGTAGCTCCAGTCGCCCCTCTCTCCAGTGCTCCCCCACCTTAGAGGCTCATTTTTCGGGCCTCCCACCTCTCCAGTTTTTGGATTCCTGTCGCCATCGAATTCGGGTTTGGCACCTCTCCTGATATCCGGGTGTAACTCTTCTCCCTTGCCCGTCGAAGCGATCCTTGCATTGACTACTGCGACATCGACATCCTCCTTCTTTGGCTCTGCTGCTGGAGATTGATTTATTTGTGGTGGGACCCGAGGTGTCGATGACGCTTCGGAAGTGGGATTGATCGCGCGCGGTGTACTGAAGGCTCCGGTAGAGGCTTTTTGAAGACGCTCGAATTCTTCCTGTTCCTTTGCAGGCAGACGTGGTGGTGCGGGGCCGGTTACGAAGGCTGTTCGGCGAATGGAATGGGAGAAGAAGCGGCGAGATGGCAAGAGAAATTTTGAGGGAAGTAGTCTCAACATTATGTTTCTTCAACTCTGATATACTGGAAGAATAGTATGGGTGTGTCGGACTGCGCGGGAAAGATGATGTTGACATCAACATTTATGATTACATAATACTAGTAAAGGCGGTGACTGCTTGCAGCCGCGGGGCAAATTGCCCTGCTGTACCCCAGTGTTGATATGAGTCACAAAAATTCTTACTCATGTACATAATTTCTCTGGCCATTGAACTCGCCCACATACATCCAGGCACCCGCGACCATGGAAGGCCTCAAGAGCAGATTCGCCCAGTGCAAAAAGGAGGGAAGAGTGAGTAATATATTTTCGAATACCCCTTCAGACACCGCTACTTTGTGACTGACTGCTTGTATAGTCGGCCTTTGTAACTTATGTTACTGCTGGTTACCCAACTCCTAATGAAACTGTGGATATTATGTTGGGAATGGAGGCAGGCGGCTCAGGTTGTAACTTCAATTAATTATCTTGGGGCCACTGCTAATTTTATTGTAGATGTAATTGAGCTCGGAATCCCCTTCACAGACCCCATCGCAGATGGTGTCACAATCCAAAAGGCCAACACAGTAGGAGAAACTCTCCGAGTCGCAACACGGAATGCTCACAACTGCCATAGCAAGCTCTCAAGAATGGAGTGTCTGTTACATCCGTCCTCCAAATGGTCCGCGATGCACGAAAGAAGGGACTAAAGGTGCCGGTTTTGTTTATGGGATACTACAACCCGATGTTGAGCTATGGCGAGGAGAAGCTCTTAAAGGACTGCAGAGAGGCGGGCGTCAATGGTTTTATCGTCGTTGATCTGCCACCCGAAGAAGCCATATCTTTCCGGGACTATTGTACTAAAGCAGGGTGAGTCATGTCTAAATTCTCAGAAGGAACTCCTACTGATGAATGAATTGTTAGCCTCTCGTACGTCCCTCTTATTGCCCCTTCCACATCTGAATCTCGGATGAAACTTCTTTGCAAGCTCGCCGACTCCTTCATATATGTTGTCTCGCGGATGGGAGTAACTGGTGCCACTGGAACCCTGAACACCGGCCTCCCTGATCTTTTAAAACGGGTCAAGCAATACTCGGGTAATGCTCCAGCAGCTGTTGGCTTTGGTGTCAGCACAAGGGATCATTTTTTGAGTGTTGCCAAGATTGCAGACGGTGTTGTTATCGGCAGTCAGATCATCACCGTGCTGGCCGAGTCAAAATCTGGAGAAGGGGCGAAGAATGTCGAGGAATACTGTGCACAAGTCTGCGGACGGAGAAATGATCCCACTCAAGGTCTCACTCGGGAGGTCGGCATCGTAGAGGCGATTAGTGAGGCACAGCAGCCAAATGGGGAGACCGTACACGTTGATGCTGTAATCAGAGAGCCCACGGGCGCAAATTTGGTCGATCAAATCGAGGCACTGAATACCGACGGTCCGGTTAATCCAGAGGCCATCCCAGCACGATTCGGCGAGTTTGGTGGTCAGTACGTCCCAGAGTCCCTGATGGACTGCTTGTCTGAGCTGGAGGAGGGCTTCAACAAGATCAAGGATGACCCAGCGTTCTGGGAAGAATACAGAACGTACTATCCATGGATGGGACGTCCTGGTCAATTACATTTAGCTGAGAGGTTGACTGAGCATGCTGGTGGTGCTAACATATGGCTGAAGAGAGAGGATCTCAACCACACGGGGAGTCACAAGATCAACAATGCACTGGGGCAGATTCTTCTAGCTAGAAGATTAGGCAAGACTGAGATCATTGCCGAGACCGGGGCAGGTCAACACGGCGTCGCAACTGCAACAGTGTGTGCCAAGTTCGGCATGAAGTGCACCATCTATATGGGAGCCGTGAGTTACTCTGCTATCACTTACCAGTGCGGCACTAATCATCAAACAGGAGGATGTGAGACGTCAAGCACTAAACGTCTTCCGCATCAAGCTTCTCGGTGCGCAGGTCGTCGCCGTCGAAGCCGGATCCCGTACCCTTCGCGACGCTGTGAACGAAGCCATGCGCTCTTGGGTCGTCAAGCTCGACACCACCCACTATATTCTAGGCTCAGCCATCGGCCCTCACCCCTTTCCAACCATCGTACGCACCTTCCAGTCTGTCATTGGCAACGAGACGAAGTTTCAAATGCAGGAGAAGCGTGGCAAGCTCCCGGATGCAGTGGTTGCCTGTGTTGGTGGTGGCTCTAATGCCGTAGGAATGTTCTACCCTTTCTCAAAAGATCCGTCTGTCAAGCTCCTCGGTGTTGAGGCCGGTGGTGATGGACTCGATACCGACCGTCATAGCGCTACACTCTCTGGAGGCACTAAAGGTGTCTTGCACGGTGTCCGTACCTACGTCCTACAAGATAAGAACGGCCAGATCTCAGACACGCACTCTGTGTCCGCTGGTCTCGATTACCCTGGCGTGGGACCTGAGTTAGCCTCGTGGAAAGACAATGAGCGGGCCAAGTTCATCGCCGCTACTGACTCGGAGGCATTCATCGGCTTCAGAATGATCTCTCAGTTAGAAGGCATTATCCCGGCGCTAGAGACTGCGCATGCAATCTATGCTGCTGTTGAGCTCGCAAAGACGATGCAGAAAGGTCAGGATATCGTTATTTGTTTGAGTGGCAGAGGCGACAAGGACGTGCAGAGTGTGGCTGACGAGTTGCCGACGCTGGGTCCTAGGATTGGATGGGATTTGAGATTTTAGTTGCCTGAATACAGGTCACGTGTACATTTCGGGGGCATGGTATAAGTTGGATGGCGATCAAAAGCTCTATCTCCACTAGCGCACAGGAAGTTTTATTTCTTGTTTGGGCTCTGCTTCCTCGCATTTCGCCATCAGCCCAGCGTTGTAAGATGAATATTGTACATTCACATTTTGTTGAGAGCTAGATGACTAGCGATTTAAAACTTCAAGGTCGACAACTTTGTGACAGACGATTGAGTGTTCTCTATCGTGAATGCAAAGCATTCCCTCTTACTCGCCAGTGCCTTGGAACCCCCTTCAGATTTCATGATAGTAATATTCGCGAGTTTTACTGAACATCTACTTTTCCTTTCTGTCTCACTGGGGCAAGAGACAGCTCAATCACAAGCACATCTCTGTCCACGGCCTGACGCAAGGACGTTTGGATCTGAACAAATCTGCATCAGCCATGGATATCCCTGACTGGATTTTGCGTTGTGCACTATTGCCAGGTGATGCGCCAGTGCCGACCCAGACGATGACTCTGCACACATCAAGCACCATCCTCAATTCTCAATCCGCAAGTCATGCAGCCATGCCAAGTAAAAAGCTCGATACCGACGCGCGAGACATTGTTTAATCCAGGGCGAACGACTTGGACTTCGAGTAACTGCCCATGGCTGTTGGACAAGTAATTTTGCGATGGCGGACAGGTTTGTTTCTGCACCCGCGGTGAGGATGTGTCTGTCTGTCGGTAGGCTCTATACTTGCATAAAATATTCGTATCAATCTCCGAAACTTGTTCTCGCCCGGATCTCCAGATAGATTCGGATCCCGCAACCCAAGGTTTCGAAATAACATGTCAAGGGCCGGTCTCAAAAATGGGCAGTTTTCGGTATCTGCGTTGCATAAAAACAACATCATCACAGAATAGATGAGCGCAGTGGGAGAGGGGGGCAGAAAATAGGATCAAATGAAAAGCCATAGGCAGCTAGAAGACAAGCAAATCAAAGTAGCTTTTTTTTCTCTCGATATATTTCATTTAAATTCATCCAAGTGACGTCATTTCATCTTAGAACCTCCCCAGGTAAAAGCCTGGCAAAAATGACTTTACTTCGACTCCAATTCTTGAATGCACCCTTGCCGGCCCCTCCTCCCCTCTCATCCCAAAATAAGCACCACTACAAACTCAAACACCCAGCCCGCTCCAAATTCCCAGCATGTTCGCTTCATAAAGATAATATCTATCTATCGCTAGCAAACGCTCCCGTCCATTTCCTTCCGAGCAATCAGATCGTGGATATTCCATCCCTGAATGCCGCTTCGCTTCTTTCTTTCTTTCCTTCTCTCTCCTCCTGCGTATCTCGTATATTCTCTAAACCAGTATTAAGTGGCAACGCTCTCCACACTGGCCCCTGTCCCGTCCAGCCCAAATGCCAGGATCGCCGCGGCCGTTTTCTCCTTCTCGCTCTTGGAGCGAGCTTCGTCCGTCCCTTCGACCAAAGCCAGCTCAGTGCTGGCTGTGTTTGCGTTTGAAAGCATTCGCTGTACAATCTGCTCCATCTGGTCGTGTTTGCCCGCAGCCTTGGGCTCGGCTTGGACCGTAGGTTCGCGCGGGACAATCCCCGCAGTAGCCACGGGGTCCGGTTCTTTCTTACTCTCAGTTTCCGTGCTCTTTCCATTCTTCGCCGCACAACTAGGATTTTTCCACCAGCTCTTCGTCCCAATTCCAGTGAAGCTTCCGCCTCGCAGATTGCTCTCCGCAAAACGGCGATTGCTAGCCTGGCCTGGCACTTGCAAGAGACTTCTCTCTGCCTCCTCGTCTTGTAATTCCTGATCATTGAGTTGCTCAGCGAAGATTTTATTCCGTGCAGTGCCACTTCGGGCCTCTTGGCCATCGACGCCTTCCACCCACTTCACGCTGACAATCATGTAGCTCAGTCCGTCATGGATACCTTGATAGCCGTCTCGTGCGAAGCCCCACTCTCGACTTTTGATACCGAAGCGGGTAGTGCTTCCGTAGTTCTCGAGAGCGGGTAGTATGAGGACCGTGACGTGGCAGTCGCGGTTCTCGGGTACTGGCATCGGTCCAGTGGCTGGTGGATTTGTGAGAATTTCGTTGACGTCGTGTGGCTTTCGCACTTCGCCTGCGGTGTTGGGTACGTCGATTTCTAGACCGAGCATTGAAATAGGAACTTCGTCTGGCCAGGCACCGCGGAACCAGCCTTGATGTATGCATGCGGCGATCACGTCGGAATCGTCCGTGTATATGTCGGTCCCCCAGACTGCCCTCCGGCGCGTTATCTCCTCTCGACTGATATGATCGAGATAGACGCGAGGAATCTTGATGGTATATGTGCTGTTCTCGTTCCCCTCGAAGTTTGGGATTGCCTCTGGGGTGCTGGCGAAGCCTCTTCCTGACGACATATCTCGCTTCCCCGGTCCCGTCTCGGGCTTCAAGATGGACTTGTAATACCCATGCCCAAGATTTTTTCGAGGGAAGTGCGCGACTGAGTTCAGCACTGCTTGGCTGCGAATGATTGTTTTCGGAATCGGGACGATCGTGTTCTTTGGTGCCACGTGTTGATGGGGCGGTTGTCTCGGCACGTGGTGGTGATGTGTGCTGGATTTGACTCCAAGTTCAGGAGTTGAAGGAGTAGCCTGACCTTGAGGATTTTTGAACGGGGTGAGGCTGGACTGGGATGGCGAGGTGTTTTCCCCCGGATCTTGGCGGTGGTGATGGTGACTAAGCAAAGCTCCGTTAGCTGGGTACTAGATATCTGGGTTTGAAAGACTGACTGGTGGTGATGGTGATGGTGGTGATGGCCAGTCTTGGCACGCTTCCCTCGCCCACTTGGTGTGCGTCTGCCCGTACTACTCTCATCCTCCCCCCTACTATCCTCCTCTTTCATCTTTCTTCTACGGCCGCCCCGTGATGCAGACCCGGCAAGCTTATGAGCCCCGGATTCGATGGGAGAATCCTGTAAACTTTCTAGGTCCTCACGACGCGGCACCCCAGAAGTCGCAAAAGGCATCGCTGGAGGACCGGTAGAGACCGGCGTGGGGGTACCCATTGCGCTGCCAACTCCACTCCCAATACCCGAGAACATCTTACCAAATTCGTTCTTGATACTCGGCTCGCTCCCGGGTCCGTTCAGCTGATGCTGTACACCTTGAACAGCTTGGGGGAGTGGCGATGCACGTCCCCTCATCTTATTCAATTCCTGGACATTTAACAGATTCCTTTGCTGTTGAAGTTGCAATTGCTGAAGATCTACCGGCGGCCGTCGTTGAGGCGACTCGTGAGGCTGATAAGGAGGGTTGGAAGGCGGCCCGCCGTACTGTAGGTGCTGCTGCTGCTGCTGCTGTTGCTGTGCCTGTTGCTGCGCCTGTTGCTGTGCCTGTTGCTGAGCCTGTTGCGCTTGCTGCTGAGCTTGCTGTTGCGCCTGGGCAATGCGAAGTCTCTCTTGAAGTGAGGCATTGACATCGTAGTGCGAGGTGGGCGGAGCATTCTGCTGTGGTGTTGAACTTGGCTGCTGTGCGGGCCCGTATCTAGGCTCTTGTGGTGCATAGGCCGGAGGCCCGGAGTATGGAGGAGCACTAGTCACTGGGTAGTCATATCTAGGCCTATCGGGTGGCCCAGCTGGGTCATATTCCTGTCGTGATGGTGGTTCGTGATTTGGGCGATTCCAGAGATGCTGTTCTCTCGTCGGCTCGGTAGGCCGATTGAATACTGCCTGTTGCGAATTTCTCTGGGTCATCTGATAGTGGACCTCCCTCTGGGTATTCTCATGCTCGGCCCGGACTCGCTGTTCCCTGTCCCGTATTATGGCATTATCGCGGTCCCGCTCTCTTTCTCTCTCTCTCTCCCTCTCTCGTTCCACCCGTTCCCTTTCTCTCTGTATCACCTCCCTGTCCTGCTTCTCCCTTTCAGCATACCCATAAGCACTAGGCTTCTCTTCAAAGCCTGCTCGACCATACTGCGGCTCATTTCTTCCGTAAGCTTCTGGCGGTCGAGCGCCATTGACTGCCCTCGGAAAGGGTCCATCAGACTGTGTAGGCCAAGGATGATCGCCCACTCGCGGCGGTCCATGGTTAAAAGTGCTAGGTTGGCTGCTGGGGCGAGGCGGAGGAGCGTTGGGATTTTGCACACGTGGCGGACCTTGTTCTCTTCTCTCCTCTACCGGGACTCTCTCTGGGGCCCTCTGCCCAAACCCTTGTTGAGGAGTGCCAAATTTCCTCCCTTCAGGGGTTGAATAATGATTCATATTCGGAGGCGAACCAGCTGAATTCGCTCTGTGGTCCCGAGGCTCGTAGGGCCGTTGGTGCTCTGGAGTCTGAGGCCTTCGAAATGGAGCATAGTCGAGCCCAGCTGTACTGACTCGTGGTGAAGCATGTGCAGGACCGTACATGGGATTTGGAGGAGCAGAAGTGGCCACGGGCGAGGTGTAATGCGAAGAGGGAGGTTCGCGCGCTGGTTGTGGCCCTCCAAGCATCGACATGATCGACATGCTACTTCCCCCCGTGCTCGGCGGACGGCTGAGAGGAGGCAGAGATGGCAGCTCGCGGGAGAACATCGACGCAGGCGGGCCTACAGACACAGGTGGAGCTCTCTGCTGCGGCGGTCCATAGCTATGGTGAGGAGCAGCGGCAGCTTGAGCCGGTTGTTGGGGCGAGGAGGGAGGAGGCATGTTTCGATTGGCGGGCGCTGCATGGCCTACGGACGAACCGCTCTGATGTCTCTGGTGTCCCTGTGCTGCCAACGCCGGTCCGTCTTGCCCATATGCTCTCTGCTGATTGTAGTATGGAGGATCGGAAGGTCGTCGTTGGCGCTCTGCGTAGGACGGCGCAGCAGGCGGAGGATGTGAAGATGGAGGGAATGGGGCTTGGTTCGAGGAAGGCGGGAAAGGGGTGCGTCCGTAGGGCGAGGAGGTACTGCGCGAAAAAGGGTGCTGCGGCGGTTGTCTTGGATCCATGGTGTCTTGTGTTCGCGAGTTATACTGCGTGTGGTATGAGGGTGTGTGTTTCGGGAGACAGCTGCGCTGCGGTCGGCCCTCAGCTCAAGACAACAGTATATCTTGATAGCCCTAATCCGCGCTCCAGCTCATAGTGGTGTATGAATATGTATATATATATATATATATATATTCCCTTCTTCTCAAGCCTGCGCTCAGACGAACTGAGAACTAGATAACCGGCAAGGAAGCAAGTCTCGTTTCGCGAAAGCCGCGATGCCCTGTCAATCAGAATCAACCAGCAGCGGGGAGCAAACAAGGTTGTGTATGTAACCAGAGTCGTGGCGTGGCGCGTAGACAAAGCAGCGTGAAGCTGTTCGCGAGATTCGCTGTACCGCTGTACAGGTCCCTAGATAGCGGTGAATAGATGTAAGGATTTGGACGCGGGATGGTCAAGAGGTGAAGAGAAGCTGGTCAGAAGGGTCCAAGTCCAATGCCAATGTACATACACAATGCAGACTAGGATCAATACTCCGGAGAAAAGTTCTGCGCTCCTTTGGCTGCAGCACGTGCCGTACAGCGAGCCCAGGTACGACTGGGATGTGGTTGAGCTTAACAGCCAATCTGCACTAGCTGCTGCGTAGTCAGGGATCGTCAGCCACTCAATATTTAATCAGACTCCACTATAATGTGAAGCTAGATCCGCTTTAGATCTAGTACCCTAGCTAGCGGGAGCAAAGGAACAAGGGCCGTCTGGGGTTGAGAGACACACGTCACTCTGGCTGCAATGAATTCAGTAGGAAAGGCTGAGGGGAGATAAGAGGCGCCAGCGAGATAGCGCCGACGAGCTCGACTTTCGGAATAGCCACGCAATTTGTGCCCTTGGAAATAAAAAATATGGGTGCGGAGGAGGAATAAGACGAAGGAGAAGATGTCTGCTACCGCACAATCTAGCTAATCCCTGCAGTCGAACTTCCCATGCTGGCATGACACAGTACTAAATCAACCTTCTCGCCAGCACATTACTCCCCGGCGCAAGCGTCCAGTCCATGGCGTACGGCACAAACATGTCCAGGTCGCCTTCACCTTCTGGAATGCTTCCTCTGCCCGGCTCTCCTGGATTCTCCTGGAGAGTCTATAAAGCCAGGTTCCGAGCGCTATTTCAGGGCGCCGACACGTCGGTGGTGGTCGCATTCTGGCTCTTTGGTATAAACCCCACCTTCTCGTGAAAATTTGCATACAATGCTGAAGTACTGTCAGGCCTCATCAACAATGTCTCCTACGTTATCATCCTCTCCGCCGCCCTCGACCTTGTCGGTCCCAGTGTGCCGAAAGGGGTCGTACTCCTCGCAGACGTCCTCCCATCCTTCCTCACGAAGCTCATAGCGCCATACTTCATCCACGCCGTCCCTTACTCCCTCCGAATAATAATGATGTGCGGGGTGTCTGCAGCAGGCATGTTTCTCATTGCGCTCACGCCGTCAGTCCTTACGGGGGGGTCTATAGGCGTAAAGCTGTTCGGGGTGGGGATGGCTTCATTTTCCAGCGGAGCCGGGGAATTAAGTCTGTTGGGTTTAACGCACTATTACGGCCCCTTCAGTCTGGCGGCGTGGGGCTCGGGGACAGGAGGCGCGGGTCTTGTCGGAGCTGGCCTCTATGTCTTATTGACAAACACCATGGGGTTGAGCGTGAGGAATAGCTTGTTGGCGTGCGCTTTCCTCCCGTTCATCATGCCACTAGGTACGAAGTATTCTTTTCCCATGGATTATCAACTGGGGGGGTATTCTTTCAACCTCATATAGAAAAGTTCTGATGGATAAATGATTTACGAACTTAGACTAACCTCACCTAGCATTCTTCCTCATCCTCCCACAAGCACCTCTCCGCCGCACCAGCTCAAAAGACTACACTCCCATCCCTCACATATCCATTGATGACGAGGACGCAACGTCCCTCCCCACGGCATCCGCTGCAGATGCTCTCCTTTCTCCCAGCCTACCCACCGTCTCCGAAGCCTACACCACACACTCCCGATCTGATAGCCCGCCTACCAACACGTCCTCCTCCATCACACAAAATCTCTCCCGCACCTCGCGTCTCTTCTTCCCCTACATGCTCCCTCTCCTACTTGTCTACATTGCCGAATACACCATCAACCAAGGCGTATCTCCCACCCTCCTTTTCCCCCTCCCCAGTACGCCCTTCACCTCCTACCGCTCCTTCTACCCACTATACGCCTTCCTCTACCAACTCGGCGTCTTCATCTCTCGTTCCTCCACCCCTTTTTTCCGGCTCCACAACCTTTATCTTCCCTCCCTACTTCAGGTTCTTAACCTCGCTCTGCTGATCCTGCACTCGGTCTATTTCTTTCTGCCGAGCGTGTATATCATCTTCCTGGTCGTGTTCTGGGAGGGGCTCCTAGGAGGTGCTGTGTATGTGAATACCTTTGCTGAGATCATGGATAATGTCCCGATTAGAGAGAGAGAGTTCAGTCTCGGCGCAACTAGTGTTAGTGATAGTGCGGGCATCTGCATAGCGAGTTTGATTGGGATGGTTATTGAGGGGAGGCTGTGTGGTATTAATGTTGAGAGGGGAAGGCCGTGGTGTCGGGATTTGGATCATTGATCTTTTGGTACAGCTGGCAAGGGGATAAGAATATGGCACTCGAGAATGGAGACGGGTATCTAGAGAATATCAAATTCTTCCAATAATAGCATTTGGAAGGAGGTATTGACCTAGTTTGACTTTTTATAATGCGAAAAGCATGCTGTGATTGAAGTATTTTAATCTGGATTCGGATATTGATCTTTCACTTGAGAGCTCAACTACCCTACGGGTTACAACCAAGATTCAAGGACATGAGCATGATTCTTAGTAAATTTGCAGAGCTAAGGGGATAAGGAATTGTCGCTAATTGATGTATGGATTGATAGCAAAGCTCTTTACCACCAGGGCTTGCTTGTTTCTGCTTCAACTTCTGAAGCATTAGTTGTGGACCAAACCCCATTCTTGTTGTTCTGAACAACAGAGAAGGGGAGAAGGGCAATTATCCATATTGATAGTGCAGAGTCAGACGGAGTCTAGCGAGTAGACAGTAGTGCTCTCACCAGTGTGAATGCCGCTGCTTCATTGAAGTCCGAAGTTTAGCCTATTATTGCTACCCCTTTCCAAGAAACAACCTTGGCACCCTGAGGCCAACCGCAAAACTATGCAGACACTCTCAGCCCCAGTCACATGGATCCTCTGTCATGGATGCAAATCTTTTCAGAAGAAAATGTCAATGGAGTACAGCAGACCATCCCAGAACCAAGCGCCCAGAAATCATCCTTCAAAACAGAAGTCCTGCCGCCTGTTAAATGTATTCCACCCCTCCGAAGAAGCTGAAAGCGCCTCCTGATGCTCCAGATCATTCTCGAGTCCCTGTGAAGAGCTCTCTGCCATGTCATCCTGGCCCCTTGTATACTGTACACAGCTCAGCCGCACGGCCAGACTGCTCGACCGAGTCTGGGGGACTCGGGTGCGGGAGGAAATTAAGTCAAGCTGTAGTTCGTCGACTACGAAGCCGTGAGGTAGCCTGAGGATATGAGCTGTTAGCAGCAGGTTTTGGTATAAAAAGCAAGCGGATGAGTTTGTTACGGTTACCTGGGAAGAGCTCATGGTATCGAGTGCTTGTTCGCTGAAGTGGGGTTGTGCTATGTGTTGGGGTCGAGTCGGAAGGAGCTCAAGATTCAAGTCTTTTCCAAGTAGCTGATCAAGTAGTGCTAGTCTAATAAATGCCAACATAGTCTAGAGCTAGCCACATACTATAAGAGATATAGAGTCTCACAGCCTATCAAGTTTCTTGGCTCCAGCTAATTTTACCTGTATTATGCCACAGATTATGTCAGAATATGCTTCTCTTGTTAAATCCTTGAATCTCACCTCCTTTGAATCCAAGGCTCTTGACTATATTTATATATCTAAAGCCAAAAGTATCTAGCTTGAAACACAAAGATAAAATTCAGACTATCTCTGATACATTATGTACTGTCACCTATGTGTAGTTCTGGGGAGTCCTTCCAGGTGCTACGAAAATAACAAGAAAATAAAAGCAGGTCTACTTCTAGAATGAAAAGAAACACTTCAACAGCACTCCCAATTCTTGGACAATTCCAAACAACCTCTTCCTCTGTCACATAGCATAGAGCTGTGATTACTTCAACAACAAAACCAAGCAGAAACCACCTACTACAATCACCCAATATGGTATTTCCCAATTTGCTAACTGAATTTGTTTACTTTCCATTTCCAACCCTGCATTGTGCTATTGAGCAACCAGGCCATTTGCAACTCTATCCTTTGACTTTGACGCAATACAATTGAATAATAAAATGATCTATGCGAATCCGAAAGGTCTCAGTCGCAAGTCGGTGGGGATTCTACAAAATTGACAGCACATAGGATTTTGCTAATCTAAACATCATGCAAGCACTCAATGAGGTCATTTTTGATTACATAACTCTGTTCTGAATATTCCAAGAGCGTTTTGAATAAGCTTCTTAGCCTTGATATAAACTTATAATTCCGTTCTAGTTGGGAGTAGCTCTATTTAGTTTCTCAGCTTCACATGTCTGCATACTCTTGGGGAAGTCCCTAAGTTGCTGTGAGAAATTTTACAAAGAGACAAGTGCACATAGTATATTACACATTCATAAAAATCATTATCAATATTATTATTGCCATCATTTTCTATGGATATCTGTCTTCTAGCAATTTATTTATGCGGGGATAGCCTTTAGATAGTTCAGTCTGAAACTCTTTATCCAACTATTAGTCTGAAGATAATGCAAAGTGTATTCAATGATTGAATTCACTATAAAACTCAAATTTGATAGTTATGTTAAGTACAAAGCTTGCAAAGTTTTTATTACATGAGAACAGTCTTGTTCTATGAGCATGAACTCATAGCTAGTTCCGCATTAAGCTTAGCAATTTTCGGAGGCAACATATGTCAAGAAGACATTGTAGTACACTGCCTGCCTTTACTTTTCATCAACAGGATCAAGACATAGTACTCTTGTCACACACTTATAAGCCTTCGTTTTTGAGATCTCCAGCATAAAAAATGGTTGTAACAGGGGAGTGGTTCCTGAGTTTTTAATTTGAATGAATGCGAGACTCATTATATATTTCCCAGCTCGAGTTTTTCTTTGAGTCTGATATCCCTGTAAAATATTCTCAAAGACTGGACTGGTACAATGATGAGATAAGCATAAGAAGCTTCATCTAACTGAATAGAGAATTCTTCGATAACAGAAAGGCCAATGCTTTATATGAGAAACATTGCCATTAAAGCGTTATCTGGCAACTAATCTCGATAGCAGCACAAATACATACTCTTGCCTCGTTTGACTTCTAAGACACGTCGCTACCGGCAAATAAGCGCAGTCAATAGTAGACACTATATGAATCCTGCACATATCTCAATAACTCTCAACTCCAAAAGTTCAAGCTGCTCCGCCAGTCACTGCACGGCCGCTTTATCCTCATCTGCAACAATTAAGCTGATCCAAACATCCCTTGAAACAAAGTCCTCATACCACACAGTAATGATCAAGCTACCTGCGCTGATCTCGCTTCCATACTTCTCCAAGAGCTGGGTTTCAGTCAAGTTCATCCTCATGAGCGGAATTAGCCTCGCTTCGTCAAATCCTCTCTCCTTTGCGAGGAAGCCATTCAGCAATCGCAAGACTGTCGATCCGGGTAGCCGAACATTGAGGTCTATAATCCACTGCTTGCCGTTCAAATCTTCCACAATGTCGAACCCTACTGCCCCAAAATACCCCTTGTCGCGCAGGAATCTGGCGGTATCCTCCATGCTTCTTGCGAACCGCTGCTCCAATGCCTCTTGATCCGATTAAGTTATCGATGCGCCATCCCAGACATTGTCTCCGGTTATACTCTGCGCAGCACAGCAGATAAAAGCCGGCTTCTTCTTCTGGTCAACGAAAAAGGTGATTGCGTAGCTGATGTTGGCTCCAGGCCTGCAGATGACAAATTCGGAGATTAACAGAGTGGCTGGGCGCAGGTACAAATTGCAGATATTCGTATGGGCAAGGTTGTCTTCAAGTATTGCATGGAGGTTGCTGGCGAGCTTCATTCGATCCTCGAGGGTCTGCACAAGGAATGTACCTTGACCCCCTACTGCCTGTTGCAGTTTAAGTACAAATGGTAACGGACGGTTGATGATGGCACCAAAAGCTTGATTTATTTCTCCACTCATGAATGATCTCCTCATCAAGAAGAGGCTCGGTGCACAATTGCGCTAGAGGCGTTTGTTGGGCCTGCATATGGCGCCGATGAATTTGTTCGTCGGTTCCGAGGTGGATGATATGGCATACAGGCGAATTCAGTGGTGAATTAGCCAAATCACACTTCGATAGAAGTTCGTAGAGCAAGTCGGACTCAATGATGCAAGAAAGAGTTTCCATGCCATCCAGTAGGAGTCAAGCAGCGAATCTTACTACCTGACCGTTCATTGTTTCTTGCAGTGAACGTTCGCATGCGTAGAATCATGTTTGGTCTCTGAGAGCAGATGAGGCTAGAGAATCGTGAGTCCACAAATTCCTGAATATGTCTTGAATGGTCTTTATCTGGCCAGTCCCAGGGCAGATATCATTGTGAAACCACAGGCATATTCCCAGCGCAGAAAGCAAAATTTTGGACTCCCACAACTCTTTGAACTAGTATAGAAGGACATATGGGCTCCTCCCTCTGGTTATTGGAAATAGAATTGATGCTAGAATCATGGTAGACATAACGCTGGCTGGGGCGGCGAAGTCCCTGTGTGTATGATGCAACCAAGGCTATACGCTCATCAGCACCGGCGTTTTCTTCGGCGCAGAAATCTGCCACAGTTCTGTCCAGACTGCTAAGCTTAATATCGAGTCCAGCCATGTTAGAAAGCTGCAAATCGCCTTGAAGCTACCAATCGGTCGAGATGTCCGACTTCGAAACTGGTCTTGATCGCGCTCCGGAGCAAAGGATCATGTGCTTGATGGAGAAATTTGATACTTTTGTCAATTTAATGTATGGTGATCCTCGGGAAATGTGGTATAAGACAGAAATGTGGTGTACAAATAATGTGGAAGAAGGGGATTTTGCTGGTAGAGATGTTGCATAAATACAAACTGGGCATCTTCAGGGCTCAATATTATTATAATGGGCGCAAAGTCCCTTTGAATTTCATGGTAAATTTATTCCTGAAAAGTGAAACTTTCTGTTGCGAACACCAAAACAAGGAAGGTGTTTGAGTTTTGACAGGGTAAATCCCAATTCAATCTAAATACTCTTCAAGCATAGCTTCCTTTAACAAGATGGATCCAACCTCCACAACTCTATTCAAGACATCTGTATGAAGATCTTTCTGTGTCTATGAATAATTTTAGCACTCTTCTGTACTAGGCCAAGGTAGCTTCGCATTTAACGGTAAACCGATTGCGGAACACTTGAAGACTTTAAGACTTCATAACCAAATAAATATCTCGACTATCTCCGCTGAGCAAAATATAATCTTCCAGATTTGTTTGGTTATTCCAATCACTACCAAAATACGATGGAGATTGTAAAGCTCAGCACTTCAAAGTGTCTCGACAAGTAAATTTTGGCATGAAGCCGCTCATCTAGCGGAAGTAAATCTCAGAAGGTCAGTGTCAATTGTAACAGCCGAATGTCCACAGTATGCAGTTTCTATCAGCTGGCTCCAAAATCATTATCCGTTCATTCATTCAAGTGTTTCGTTTAAACGTACTCTGCACAAAGGAAAATATCCGGGCTAGAAAAACACACCAACGTAGTGATGGAGAATACCATTCTATTTAAGAGATATAAATGACCAGTCACGGCCCTCGGCATCTGGAGCGGCGCATGTCTACTTTTGCGGCACGATCTGGGAGATCATTGGACCAGGGTTTTAGAAGGACGAGCACCGACTTTACTTTACAGGGCCTTCGAACGCCAGACATAGGAGCGCAAGCCAAGCATTTGTTCAACTGTATTTATGGGTATCAACCGGTCTAAAACAAGGTGTATTACTGTGCGCGAGTCACCGCCAGTCGAGTCACCTAATCTTGACTGCGATGAAAACATCATCGTCACACAGTTCCCAGGCACAGGTATCTAACGAATGACTTCACCTTCCTTATCGATGCCCTCGAGCCCCTCAAGGATATCACTTCCACCCAAGAGCCCTTCGCCACCTACCGTTGTTTTCTGACCTGCCGTCCATACTTCATGAAACTTAACACTTTCGTCGCTGGACGCCACGACGATGCAACCCTCAGTTGCGGTTCGACTGAGCCCGCGAACCCCTTCTCGGCTTGTTTGAATTTGACTTTCGTTCGGGCCACCCGGATATGGAATGGCGTACAGCGCGCGATGTTCACCCTCCCAGGGGATCGCGGCTACCTGTTTGCACTCCGGCCAAGAGAAGACGGCAATCCGGTATGGGTGTTCGGGTTGAGCGTAGCCAAAGGTCGCCGCTATCTCGCGGCGGGTAGTCGACCATATAAGCGACGTAACTTGAGCTGCAACGCTGATAGTGGCAAGGCATGTCCCGGAGGTTGTGTGGAAAAAGTGTATGCACTTGTCATTGCTTCCGCCTCCAGTAGCTACAAGCCCATCGCGCCACGGGCAGAATGCGATTGCTTTAACGGCAGCGCCGTGGACCCATCGATGCTTCTCGGTACCAGGTTTGATTTCCTTGACCGATCCTCGGCCAGTAAATGTATGGACGCGCCGGACACCATCAGCACCAACGAAGACCTCCTCCAGAGCCTGCGCTTCATCGCGAATCTTATGAAGAACGTCATTTGTCCGAAACAAGCAGCAGAGGTTATCATTCCCACCTGTAGCAAGTAGGTTCCCATCACAAGAGAACGAAAGCCCGCAGATCTGCTGCGAATGGACCGAGATGCGTGCAAGCAGGCTCATGCATCCAGACCAACTGTTTCGAGCTACTTCCCAGTTCTCTGGCCATTCAACAGAGTAGTAGTAAACATTACCAATCTCGTCCCCAACAAGAAGATCTTCTGTCTTGACGCAAATACTGGGCGTAGTTGGACATCGTGAGGGGCGCATGGTGATTTGTGGTCTCCACGTCAAGCAGGCGATTGGTGACGGCTGTTGAACTTCAAATCGAGGAAGCATACTGTCGTACAGAGATACCAGGCTAAGTGATCCATCTGACTTGCCAAAAGCAAGAATACTTTTCGCTCCCTGGGTCGAAGAAAATGCAAGTGATGTGAGCCATGACCCATTCGTCGTCCCTCCATTGAGAAGGTGGACACCTTGCATCTCAGACCAAGCATACAACATGGAACCAAGACCGACAGCAAGGGTATGGCAGGTCTTAGAATATGCTAGGACCGAGCAATAGAAATCATCGCGCAGATTAGGAGCATCTAGAACTGTAGGTTATATCAGTGACGTAATTACATAATGGTTGTGATACTTATTTGAAGGGTGCCATTGGGAGACTCCGAGCTTCCTCAATGACCTGAGGTTCTATTCTGCGTCAGTAAATTCAATATTTCAGTGAATGCAGACTGTGTACTTCGGTCCGATATGCCGCTGACCCATTCTGTGCCCAACCAGGTTGTCTTGAAAGCTTTACCACTCAAGGTTCTTTTTTCGTCGGGCCTAGACTTCAGCGGAGATGTAGAAGGATCCCGAAATTCAAAAACTCTGCCAACGCGGTCCAG
Organism: Diplocarpon rosae; assembly: GCA_032760415.1. Classification (NCBI taxonomy): domain Eukaryota; kingdom Fungi; phylum Ascomycota; class Leotiomycetes; order Helotiales; family Drepanopezizaceae; genus Diplocarpon; species Diplocarpon rosae. The sequence goes on from JAUBYV010000004.1 coordinate 2,850,742, forward strand.
CTCTAATGCTTCTGCCAAGCGACTTTCGTGTCTTTCCTTATCTTCTTGAGCTTTCGGCTTCGCGGTAAAAGATGTAGTATACAGGGGTGCGTTCGTCCCACTTCCGAGCAGACCTCCCCGACCATTCGAAACGCCACTTACCGGGGCAAGTCCACCTACTCTCCATATAGTACCTACGCTGACCTGGCAAGATCAGTACCAGCCAAAGGAAAAATTTTGTCGCTCAGATGGTACTTCAATCGAATAGAATCGTAGATATGTCTGGTCATTCTCGAAGGCAGGTACTTACTTGCCGTTCGCCGTTCGTAGCCACAGGATCCCTTTGAAAAGTAAGTACAGTCGCACTCCCGCTTCCACTCCGGTTGCCGGAGAAGTTACGCCGGGGTTCGTGACGAATTGCATTGGGTATCGGAGAGGTCGCTCTTCTGCGAGGTTTGAACGCATCCGGACTTGCATCCTTGTGGCGTAAAAGCTTCTCATCTGTTGTCAATACCCGAGGGTCTTTACTGGCTCGGAAACTTTCCACCGCGGAATCGAGTGTAGGCCGCTTCGGTAAGAACCTGTCTGGTGCTCTGAGAGAACCGGAAGATGTCGAACTGGTAAAGACTTTCAGCGACGGGCGACGCCGGACATTGAGTGTGCGAGGATTGACTCGAGGCAGGGTCGATGTAGAAAGGACCCGTTTCTCGGTATCAGATGGACCATCGTACTGACTGAGAACAACAGAGCTCTTGTAAAATGGCACAAGGAATAGTTTTCCAGACGCCAACTTTGGAGGCGCATCAACTTTGACGGAAGACGTATTTCGGTAAGGGACGTGGAAATACTCAAGTACTACGGCTGGTCAGATCAGCCAGATGGGATATCAAGATGCTCACCTGCATCGTAGTATGTCTGCTTCACATGACCACGGATAGCTGCTGGACGGAATTGATAGAAATCAGTATCTGCGGGATCAGTCTTGTAAGCCCGTTTCTTGAGATAGTCGCTTCCTCGGGAGGCCATGCTGGAACAATAACGAATGGATCGAGGAAGCTGAAGGTAGACCGCGACGGAAGTGCGGGCTATCGACTCTTTTCTCTCGGAACGAAATGACGGACATCAAAAGAATAGAGTTACAAACGGATATTTTAGAAAGAAAGAAACAAGGAGTCCAAGACCTGATCCTGGGGGTCTCTTGGTTCCTGATATCAATGAATGTCGACCGGGCTTGGGTGCCGGAGAGGACCCAGGCAAAGCTGGAAAAGAATTGATACTTTAATACAATTGAGCGTTACCGTGTTATCGATGCTATTGATACTGGAGTTGTTACTAGATCCTTTGGTGTCCTCAATGGTTGGAGTGAGGCACAAGGAAAAAGGGAATGGAGAGGGGGAAGAAGCAAGGACGTTGCGAATAGTATCCGCTGAGTCATGTCGATATCGCTTATTTGATAATTGACTCGCGGCTTCCAACCTCAAGATGAAGCATGTACATAGGCACCAGCGTCCGATGGTCAGCTTTCATTTGGCGCCACCACGCTCACGGTCCTGAATATGGCAAGCGTATGAAATCTGGGCCCGTTCAAGGAGCACGACTGATCTCGACGACAGCATGGTGTCTCTCGAACGGCGACAACTGCACAACGGACAGATGCTCAACAGTTAGCAGAGAAGACGGAGATTGCCAAATACCAAGAACTGGAGGATCTGATCAGGGTGAAGGTGCGTGATAGAGCTCTTACGAGAGTATCTGCTAATATCGGAGAAGGTTGCAGAGCGCCAGTACACCGTTGAAGTCCTCGAGCTTACGTCGAAGCTTCTCAAGAAGAACCCCGAATACTATACGATATGGAACGTCCGCAGGCGCTTGCTAATCTATGGCTTATTCTACAAACCGTCGGATTCATCATTGCCCTCGATGGTGTCGCCGAGTACTTCTCTGACCGACACTACCAAAGCATCTTCCGAAACCTTATCATCTTCTACTTCCGCACCGTCCGCGGTCTTGACCACGATCCCGCAGAACCCAAGCTTCCAGAATCCTGGGAGGAGTGGTACCACTCTTGACCTGATCAAAGCCGATCTCGAGTTCCTGGTTCCGATCATGATGGAGTATCCGAAATGCTACTGGCTATGGAATTATCGGTTATGGTTGTTGGAGCAGGCCAACATGCGACTGGAGCCGGATGTTGCGAGGGAGTTGTGGAAACGAGAGCTGATACTGGTGAGTAGGATGTTGATCAAAGATAGCCGGAACTTTCATGGGTGGGGCTATCGTAGGAAGGTCGTGTCCGAGCTAGAGAGCGTCCATTTGAACGGAGAGAGTTTGGTGGAGTCCGAATTCGAATATACCACGAAAATGATACATGCACCTAAAGGTCTATCCAACTTTTCGGCCTGGCACAGACGTAGTAAACTGATACCTCGACTTCTGGATGAAAGAAATGCAAACGATACTGTCAGGCGGCAATTTTTGGACGATGGTAAGCGGATATAGCCTTACAGAATTGACGTCTGCTGACCAAACTAGAATTTGATCTCGTCATCTCAGCAATGTATACCGATTCGTATCCCTATGCGCAATCTGCTTGGTTCTATTACCAATTTCTCATGACCACTATCACGGATCATGTGGGGCATGCTACTATCACGCCCAATTTCACGGACGACGATCGTCTCGAGTGTGTCGGGAAACAGCTGGTGATTCTGCGCGATATGCTGGACGGTGCCGAGGATTGCAAATGGATCTATGACGCTCTCATCGAATATTCATTAGCATTCTGCCTAATGGAAGCGCGGGTGCCACGACTTGAAGAGAAGCAGGATTGCATAGCATGGCTGGCAGAGCTTCGCAAGCTGGACCCTTTCAGAAAAGGCAGGTGGGATGATCTGGAGAAGTCATTACGGTACTTATAAATTACTATTGTAATCAGAGCCTCACTCTTTTCATTTTTCGTTCAGGACAAGACTCGACTCGACTGATTCCAGTGTTAAGATCGCCGAGACTACCTATACTGAATCCTTTCTTCCGCGACCGTAAAATCAAAGCTAATTATCAACTCGTCAGACCCCCGTCACTCTCGATTCCCGATTGCCGCGGAGCTTTCGTGAGCTGTGGTCCAAAGTTCTTGACTCCAACCTAATTATTTCCAGGGACCATTCATATCTTAGCGGACGTTAGTATGTCATTATTTACCGCAAAAACGATTCCCAGGCGTGACAGGAGTGTAATTGGCTTCATTCGAAAGTCTGCTAGCTGCACACATCAAGAGTTGATGACAGAACACTGAGTTGCTCAATTTGAACCTCTCCACGCTATTCAACGCGTATCAGTCAACCCTCGAATAGCTTCTGTAATATTGTTACATAGGTAACAAGATTTCGAACGCAAACGAGCTAGCTTTTTCGGGTGCGGCCTCTCTCCAATAGCTACGTGAAGGGCCTTAGGTGTGTTCGAAGACGATAGCGTGGTGGAGTGCACAAGTCGCATGCGCGTAGGTAGGGTGAGGATGGCATTTGAATTAGTTGAACGAGGCCAGATTCGCTAGAATATAATCATGAACCGCTCTTGCGGACGTACAAAATGGCTATGATGCCAATCAACGTAGTGTATTCGATTTCCTCTCGTCTCTTGGATTAGCCGAGTAAATAGTGGATAGCTACTGATTTACTCACCACTGAAAGACGAATATTGGGTGACTACCAGTCTTAACTCTATACCAGACATTTATTGTTTTCAAGTCTAGATCTCTCATGAAAAGTAAATTTGTGATGAGAAAAACCACCCCAGTCATCGCATCATCCCGTTCAAAAAATAATCGGACATAAGCGAATGCGGGGTAGTGGCAACTTTAACCCCGACGACATACTTCAAATACCCTTCCAGGCCTCTTACTCAATCCCTAACCCCCAACGTCCCTCACTATGACGACTGGCGCATTCAGATATATCGATCCATCCTCCTATACATCCAGGACCGGCGAGCACGTCAAACCCTGGGGCAAAGTTGACGGACCCGGGACCTCTTACCGGTTGGTCTCCCGTTCGCGGCCCGTGACTAACATCCGCGGCCGCGAATCTGAATTCTCAACCGATATATCGGGATTCGCAGTCTACAAGTCGCCTTTGTCGCGAACTTTTGACTTCGACAACGACGCTGATGTGCGGGAGGGGTACTATGCGGACATCCAGGCGCTGCTGAAAGAGAAATTGGAGGGGATCAAGAAAGTGGTTATCTTCGACCATACCATACGTAAAAGGGACAAAGATGCGCCTAGACAGCCGGTCCAGCAGGTGCACGTCGATCAGACTGCTGGGGCTGCAGAGGCACGGGTACGCAGGCATTTGCCTGAGAATGAGGTCGAGGAACTACTGAGCAGGAGGTACCAGATTATAAATGTTTGGAGGCCTATCTCACACCCGGCTACAGACTTTCCGCTTGCTGTTATCGATTGGAGGACTACTTCTCCAGAAGATTTCATTGCTGTTGATCTCCTGTACCCCAAACGCACACCCTTATCAGAGACCAGCGGCAACGCATCACACGACGATGATGACCGCGGCAAGGAAGTTGTGCCAGACCCCAGCGCTTGGGAGAGTACGGAAAATTATGAGGTGAGAGGTGAGACCTTCGCTGTAAGGCCGAACGACAGCCATGAATTTTGGTACATGAAGGACATGACGCCAGATGAGGCGATGTTTATCAAGTGCTTCGATTCGATTGGCCAGGGATTACCGAAGGGGAAAGATGGACTTGCCCGGTGTACGCCGCATACGGCGTTTGAAGACCCAGCAACTCCAGAGGATGCAAAGGGAAGGCAGAGTATTGAAGTCAGGTGTTTGATCTTTTACGAGTAGGATAGTTGCGAGGTTATAAGAAACAGGGGATAGTTGGCTACAGGGGAACACATTTTAAGATTGTAAGGGTATGATCAGATGAATTCTGCTGCGAGAATCTAAATCATCGGTAAAGTCCGCAAATCACGTCGAGATTCGTCGATCTCTCAAGAATGTGATGGGAAATCACAGCCTGCCGAGGCTGGCCAAGTCTAACTAATAGAACCAGCCTCCATTGTAAGAAAGTGCGACTAGAAGTATCACTACGCAGGACCTGTGAGTTTTGGTTTGCCGAGTACTGTAACCAAGGGGATTTTCTTGGTCTTTAGTTCCACTGATAGGAGAGGCCCTATTATGATATAGACCTAGAGGCAGCCTAGGAATCTCAGAACTGATCTAGGGATGGAAAATTGAGAGGATGATACCGTCAAGGCAATCTGAGAGTGTCAATAGTCAGGCTGTGCAATAGGAGGCCAGAGACATCGCATAATAATATTGTTTAATTCGAATGTATAATGATTTTTCGACAACGAAAAGAGTATAGTGGTAGAAAAAGCTGGCTGGTTCTCCCGACATGATGAGTTCAAACTAGTAATTACCACCGCAACGCCAGATTCCCGCCAACTTGATTAAAAATGGATATGTTTTTCATATTCGTAAAATAATGCATTTGAAGTTAAGATAGCTTGCGAAGTGGCAGGGGAAAGAAGGTAATAGACGACTGTGTCTACGGCTCGGGGTCTTGCCCATAAGGAGGTAGCTGAATATAGCACAAAGCTATTTCCTCTGAATATTACTAAAATTATTTTACGGTGTGTATAAATCCAATAGCTACACTCTTTTTAGCACCGGTATCATGAACAGGATAGTGAGGCTATGGGGAAATCACAAAAGTGCCGGGGATCTAAATGACCGCCACATTGCTGCTACAAATGATGCAGATAGGTATTGGATCGCAAATTTCCGTCCTGAAGATTTTATACAAAGCCGATCACTACCTACTCTCAATTTAATACTCAGAGGAATTGACAGCAAATATAGCCTCTGGGCGTACAAAAACAGAAGCGCGATACTGTTGGGGAGCATCTAGCAATATCCAGCATAGATCTATCTGGCTAGGCGCTCGATACCCAACCTGGCTTTATCTTCCACCATAGACTTGGAATCCTCAGGCTTCGCTCATGTCTTCTTACATCTGTCCTTCAGGCTGTCAGAATATGGTACCAGCTCGGAAATGTTGAAGAGGAGTTTACCTTGCCTTCTCTGCTAATTCGACTCATCTCCAGAGATGTTATGAAAGTGATCGGTAGCACTCTTCCGTCAGGGGGTTGAGGCTTGACTGCGTGGATTTTCTTTCTTTCGGATGCTTCTTGGCTTTTGCTCTTCAGCCAATGTGCTGTACCCGTGATGGTCTCCAGAGAGCGCAGGCTCCCGATCCAGTTGAAGTCGGTCTCTTTGTCAAGCCTCAGATACTAGTCTTCAACTCAGAGGGCAAGGTTTTACTTGCATCTTCAAATTGGGAGGTGGAACATTCGGTTCTTCAGTTTGGAACCTGGATTCCTTCAACACACCAGTTATACCGACATCTAATCCATTTTAAAAGGCAGTGCCATTATTTCAGCCACAAACTCTTACTTAGCTTTTAACTTCGCTAAATAATGATCAATTCTCGAATAATTCTTAGTAGCTATAGCTTGCCATATATATGGATTTCGGCCCCGTCACACTCTCAACTGGCCGAATTCCCACATATATAGGGAGAGGGATAGAGTATTTGAGCTGCCATGAATTCTGTAAAACTCTTCAATTTTTAACTTTGGTATCGAGAGGTGGTCTTCGCACGTCACACAGATATACCGCCAGCTGTTTTCAAAAGGGGCAGTAGCATATATGATCTCGAAAAACAAGTTTTTAAGCTACAAACAGAGCCAAGTACGCATCTAAAAGTCTTCTAGCCCAGAGATGTATGGGAAGTATTTACCTGAAGCATCGAGACAATACTCTCAAATTAGAATTGGAAGTCATTGCTTGTCTTAATGTCTCTAAATGTAGGGCCATGCTATAAGGTCTGATAATAAGTAGTATCAAGGCCAATGCTGGCTGGACCAAAAATAAGTGCTGATCTCAGGCTACAGCTACTCCAAATTTCCCCACAAGCCATTTCCCGATTGTATTGGCTCTCCAGACGCACACTAGACATACAAGACATATTGTCACAATTATCAAGGCAGCGACCAAAGATCTGTTCGAGCTGAGCTCTGCTATGATCTGCAACAATCCCACAAAGTTTTAATCGCAATACAAAGCTCAATTAGTCAGATGCTTGGAAATGCTAGGTGCCACAAGTTAAGCGAGCCGAGCGAAAGCTTTGTTTATAATAATTTCTACGTCTGTATAATTCTCAGTGCTCTATCCTGGTTTTCTAAAAACCGAATTAAAGGTAAACCTTTAGTTTTCAAATACGAACTGGTGCCCGTCTATCTTGGGATCTCGTATAGTGGTCACGGACGATGCTGTAACTGCGTAGAAGAACTGCAGCCAGTTTGACTAGATCAAGAAAATGAGGATCATCCTGATTCTAGAGGAATGCAAGTTACAGGCGAGAATTTATTTTTATCCTAATGCGACCAATGTCTCAAAAAATTCTCGAACTACTCGAGTAGTTTCCAAATATGCCCAGGAAGTACTGGAGTTGAGTTGAATAGTGCTACTTGTCTTGAGTTGGGTAATGTATAAACAGCCACATAAGTATAATTCGGTGATCCAAGACTTCTAAGTATAAATAGATCCTTTGGTGAACTCTTGGAACTCAAGTAGCTCCTTGTTTTCATTTCTTTTGCTATTTTATGGAATCAGGTTTTCCCCCCATCCTGTGAACAATTATGTACAGATTCTGGGTAAATGTTGCAAAATATATTTTAGGATAAATGTGCGACATGATACAGTTGCCTCATTATGAGAATCTACTACATCAATGATTCAAAAAGTTAGGAATAATGATCTATACCTGTGTATATCCCGTGCAAGTGCAGTCAAGTATAGGTTACAATCAGTTGAGTTGAGTCAGGGACCCCATCAACTCAACCAAATCCAATTGAAACGCCGACTCTGAGCTAAAAGCGAATTTGACTAGTGAATCTACATGACGCCTGATATCATACAACATAAGCCTTCTGTGTTTCGGACTTTCTCTTTTCACTTTCCACCTTCCAAACTTCCCATCTCCTAAACAGAAAATTATATGCCAAATACGCGAACATGAACAGCGTTAGCCTTCAGCCAATTCAGACCCCTCTGACCCATCACTCGATCTTCCGGTCTAAACTCACGATGGGTAGATACGACTACTTGGAAACTCAAGTCTACACCTGCGGCCACGAAATCACGATAACGCGAGAGAGCAACCGTTTCATCGGGTACAAGATAGCACTGCAATACATAATTTGTAAGTATTGCAACGCAGAGCTGAAGAAAAAGCGATCTGAGAAATATGCTGCCGACAAAGTCTTAAGAGATGAAGTTTGGGCTGGCGCTGAAGCTGGAAAAGGCACCCGGGCTGCGGTGGAAGGCGAGTCGAAGATTCGGGCCCGGAGTATAGGAAATGAGGAGGCTACACATGGGATGGCCGAGATAAAAAGGTGGTTTCTTGTCACTGACCGGAAGCTTGACTTTGACGAGTCTGAAAGCACTTGAGATCAAGCCAACAAGCGGAAACAATAGGCATGGATGGCGTGCTTTTCCCCATCAACAAGTTCTACAGTGCAAAAATGTATTTTTTCACAGGAAAACGGCTAGCAATGATAGTACTCAAGGTTCTGGGCACTATTGAGTCGCCCATTTGCTTTCGCACCGGCGTTTTTTTGGTGATGAGACCCTTGGGAGTGGATCCAGGAACAGGGTCTGTCAAGCTTGATAGTGTTCGAGCTTGAGTGTCTATTGATTAGTATGAATTGGTTTCAATTTCTGGGCGGTGAGGTAGAGGAGGGTGGTGGATTCATGTTCGTTGATTCACTTGCTTAGAGATAATCAGTCCTCGTTCTCCCGAAGAATTTTGCAACGAGACCAGCTTCCGCATTTTAGATAGATATCTTCAGCTAGCATACAATAGTCTACTCGGTATTCAAATTACCACGACTCAATTTTTCGCGTAAATATTTGCTTCGAGATAAGCATACCATGGGAATATCTAAAAATTTGCCAGTCTTTGTGTTCGTTATGAAAGCAAAGAGACGCGACGTAAGATCATAAATCAGCTATTCTAGTGCAATATTTTCTCATTCTTGTATGATTTGTTATTGGCGATCGCTTAAGCAGAGACACCCTCAAATTGCGCGACCTTTAACGCATAAACAAACGCTAACTAATGTTACCAGAACAAACTTCTACGTATCAGAGAAATTTGATCATCCATCTAACTAATGCTAATCATCAATGACCCCGAACTTGAAGAGTTGCCACTTTCATCATCAGAATTTGCCTTCCTTGGCAAAAACAATAGCCTTTGAAATTGCACCTGTCAAATCCAGAGGGAGTCCATTGTGCAGCGTCAAGAACGAAGCAAGGTAATAATTAATGGCGTTCTCACTCTCTTGCCGAGAAAAAGGAAATGTAGCAGTAATTTCAAGCTTTTCTGGGATAGGACTGAAGAAAAAATTAATCTCATTTGTGTCTCAGGAATGACTGAAATACAGCCAGGTGGTTGAGGTGGACCACTTCCTATGCAAGAAAAAGGGCCCCAGGGCTCTAGAAGAATAATACTTTTACCACGAAGAATGATTCCTTGATTATTAGGAGCATTCATCTTCTTTTGCAAAAATCGGCGCGTTGTACAAAGTTTCGTCTCGACAGCCGCTAGCACGCATTCAATGATCCAGGTGTGAGAGACTGAAAGACCTGTATGTCGATTTTGGTCGCAAGGTCTATGAAAACTGCGGTGCTAGTTGCTGGAGATACTAGAATTAGGGCATCCATTGGCGAAGTTTAGCTGATTGTAGATTTCTTCTTTGCAGTGAAGGCTTTGGTATCATCTAGAGATGGGTACTATGTCCAGGCCGGAGATTAATTCCATATTGGTGCAAGTGATGCAGAAAGCTAGTTTTTCATTGGAAGTTGTCTTTGAAAATCTCGACATGATTATTTACTTCGCGGCCACCTTCGCTTAGCAGACTTGCTGACAGGGAGATACTAATAGTTAGGTTTCGAACCCTGTATCCAGTGTCAAAGCGAGTGAGCAGAGCAGTGACCTCGAATCTAATATGTGAAATCTTGAGAATGAAGTTTCCTGGATTGCATTTTTGACCCATAAAGCTTGTTATTGGAGCTCGGCTTCCGGATGCTGTAAATTAAAAGGAAGCTTTATATTAGTACCAGTGTAAGCCCTGTAGTAAGTCCCTAACGGGCCGGATCAGGGCTTCTCGCTTCTAAAATCATTAATATCAGCCCTTGTAGTGTTTTGGCCCGTAGTATGGCTTGACCGCGCGAAATGATGAAGTCTCGGGCCGAACGCCCAGAGCAGGTTGTCAGAATTATTATGAAGAGCATACACATATAAGCCAAAACCTGATAAAAACAGAAGTTAGAACTCAAATTGGCATAATTTGACTCAATAAAAGAGCTATTCATGTTTGTGGGGATGAAAAGGGCTGAAGACTATCTACAAACCATGCTCTTTAGAAACAAGAGAGTTCTGTTACTGAAATCTTATCTTAGTGTCATAAACAAGCTCAGCCATCTTTCTTAACGATCATTGAGACATATATCAGTGATTGTTGGTAACTAGGGGTTTAGCAATGGCTGTTACTGTTAGAAGGGGTTCATTGACTTCTTTTCTTCTCCCTACTTGATTCATAAAGCTTTGAATAAGACAGAAGGACATTTTCATAAATACTCTGATGTGGACACAATTCTAGCTGTCAGTAATATGAGCAGTTATATCTTTAGGTTGGGTTCAGCATTACTTCCGAGTAAGCAATCTTACCTTGCAGTTGCTTCCTATTATGGGCCTCAAGACTCTTATGCAAAACAAATACCAAGAATTCTAAGGAAGATCGATTTCGAAGCCATTGTTGTCAGTAAGAATGTCTCTACCCTGGCGGTAACCAAAGACAATCAGGGCTGCAATGACAACAAACATCAGTGGCCCTACACTTTGTGTTTCCTTGATCCTTGAGGTACAGCATTGCTTACATTAGCACAACAGAAACTCATCAGCTTAGTAGATACCAAGACAATTATCAGCTGACTAGTGCAAAAAAAAGCTCTAAAAAACTTTGGTGCTGATCATTATAGGTGTCCTGGTTGCTGACTTGTAATCCATGAGGTCGGTTGTTCATGCCAGTTATAATCACCATGTATGACTTTAAGCTGAAAGATAGGTGATAGAGGCTGCAAAATTTAGCTTCCTTGTCAGAATCTTGCCAGATATGAACATTTACGCTCTGATCTGACAAAGAGAAGTTCTTGGATATTGAAGCAAACAGGTGAGATTTGACACTTGAACTTGAATTTGAATTTGGTTCTCATGTGATCAGTCAGGAAATACGGTGGACTGGATTGGTATCAAATAGTCATTCCTTTTTTGTAGGATTTTTCTTTTCTCTATAAATCAAGAAAGGTTGCACACTGCCTGTCAGCCTAGTTGTTCCTACAATACTATAATTATCCTAATGAAAGAAAATGGTCTTATCTTGAAATAGTTTTCTCAAAGTATTATAAAAAAGCTAATCCATTGCCTTATTAAGACAGTCATGTTTACGTTTCTGCTTTTAGGCGAGGCTCAGAGAGGTCCGTTGATTGACTTGTCTTTTGTACATCCATAAGCTTGTGTACTCTGACACGCTTCACTAAATGACGTAAGATGACTAGTCAAGCTTGAAAAAGGTCCCCGAGTAGGATGTGTGTGATTAGTATTCAAAGGATAAGTACCCGAATCCGTGTCGTGGCCATTGTTCGCGCAGATTTCACCCAAGGATTTCCCTTGCCTCTGCATCCAACGCAGCCATTTACGTACTAATAAATCAGCCCAAAGTAATCGTGGTATCACTATGTATACTACTTTATTCTTCCATAATCTTCTTTGTTAGCTGATTGGACAGTATCTACAATACCTTACTCATTACGCTTATTTCTTGTGTAAAAGGCAACATAATCTGAGTAAGAAACCTTTATAGAGGTTGTACAAAGTAAATTTCAAGGAAAGCAAAGAAATTGATGTGATAATCACTGTGTAATGTATTCATAACGCAGGTACAAGCAATCGGTGAAATGAATAGTTTTGAGGAGACAGAAACAATATATATATATGGTCCTTTGCTCCCCATCTCTACACATAACTTGATCTCCACCAAAATAAGCAATACCATTACCAACAAATTCTCACATAAACAAATATTCAAAAATGCAGTTCTTCACACTTCCAGTCCTTGCACTTCTTGCCATTGGCGCTATTGCTATGCCTAGCGATCTAGAGGCGCGTACGATTGAATCACGCGCTGATTGTAGCAGAATCGTAAGTATATTTTTCCATATACAAATGATGCCTTGTTACTTCTGACTTCTCCCAATCCTTTCAAAAAATCTGCATGCTAAAATGAATGTTGAATAGCTCCCAGCCTGCAATGGAGGGCATGTTGTTGGAAATACAAACTGTCGATGCGAGGGCCAGAAAGAAACATGTGATCTTTGGACATGCCCTGGCGGAAGTCCCAACGTTGTAAGTACTTGTCCAAATGCTTGCACATATCTCTTGTGAAACTCTATCAATCACATAAATATACACAATTGCTGACGAGTTAAATTCGCGCAAAGATGGTATGCGGGCAAGCTGGAACCGGGTGCGTCTGGATCTAAGACCTTCCCAGATGCTGCACAGAGTATCATGACTTGTCATGTTAGAGGGATTTGCTAGTAGGATCATTATTCTGTTTATTTTTGATAAGGAAGGCTTTGAAAGCGCTTTTGCACACGTAGTACATATATACGCTCTTTATAAATCAATAAACAACTATGGCCTGGGCCCAGGCTTGCGCAACAACATACCACATACTTCTCCATATTCCAGCGTTGTGATCTACCAAGGCACAGAATCAGTAAAAGAAATGTCTTGAAATGAAGGAAAGATTAGCTATAAACTTCTAATGCTTAAAGAGCCTCTGGTAAAGTGACAGCTTGTAGATACGGTGGGCTTGAGTAGTTACCAGTTTCAAGTCGTTGGGCTAATTCAAAACATTTGGAGCTATTGGAGTAGCAAGATCAAAATCGCTTGCGAATACAGAGATTATGAACGAAATGACTAAATCATGAATGAAGGTGAGGGGGGCCTCTAAAGAGTCGTAGAAGTGTCGGCATGGTTGGCTCCGAAAGGTAGAAAAGTTTACTTGAAGCATGAAGCATATTTGTTGGACGTACATAAGCAGAATATGGCTGTAGTAGTGCTTACATAAGTTCCGCATAAATATCGGGAAATAAAATATTAAGCAGGCGATGTAAGACCACTTTTCTTGCTGCTGTTGGTGCGGTAGAGCTAGAAATCAAAGACTCGATATGCATGAGCTCTTTCAAGTGTTCAAAAGTTCAGGCGAGTCCTTTTAATTGATTAATGATTAACTTAACTGATGTTTATTATAACTTAAACCACTTTCAATTACTCAAGCGTAAAAGGAGCAGAGAAATGTCGGCTCTGCAGATGCTTGTCTTCAAGCCATTTCCCAGAAACCTCATCATAGAGATATTTTATTTGATCAAAAAGGTCCACAAAATAATGAAGCATTGGATAACTCTAGTCACAGGGTAAGATTTCAAGTTGGGTGGTTCAGTTGTAAATACATATTCTTGAAAGAATACATATGAAACCTCTTTATGTCCAAAGTACATACATGACATTGACAATAAAAAATTTATACTGTCGATGCGCAAGTTTCATTGACCTTGCAAACATCTGCTACAATCTCTGAGGGGAGTTGTGTGCATAATATCAGGGAGTTGTTTTTAGAAGGACTGTAAGATCATATGCTCATGTACCTTTGGGGCACTAGTACTCACTTTGAGAGCAGATCAAAGATTCGATACTAAAAAATCAAAGCACAGAGCTCAAGATCTACTGCCACTACCACCTCAGTCGTAGGTCTCCAGTTCTCTCTGTTGACATCAAGAGGTTGTATCTCGCATCACGGCTGGACTCCGGCCCGGCGAATTGATTTTGCATTCCGGCACTGATTTCCACAGTGATGGATATCATTTGGCTTGGGCTTACAGTAGCGAGCTCTAGGCTATCTTCCACGTCGCCATCAAGAGTGAGTTAGATCAAGATTTCGATATCCTGTAAGATTGCCAAACTTGTGAACCCTACTCAGAATACGGTACATGTCTCTTTAGAATATATCTGCGAGCACTCGATATCTCACTTCATCAGCTTGACCTTGAGAGTCAGGTGATCTCGCTTAGCTCTAGTGCCAGGAATCGCACACGCTAGGCGCATTTGATGAAGATCAAGATTTCAGTAATTCCATCTCGCAACGACAACACCGACAATCGCCACGATGAAGCTTGTATGTTCCTCTCCGCAACCGTAAACCTCGAAGTCTCCGGATTTACTAACATATCTTGCTCCCAGAACATCTCCTACGTACGTTCCCACGATCCGTCTTCATACAAATTCCTAGATTGTCTATTTCCTTGACCACAAACTGAAAATTATGACAGCCTGCCAATGGCAGTCAGAAGCTCATCGAGATCGAAGATGATCGCAAGCTCCGCGTCTTCATGGATAAGAGGTATGGAACACAATTGGCACAACTTACCGAGAGCGCAAGCCTGACTCGGCACACAGAATGGGTCAAGAGGTACCCGGAGACAGCATCGGTGACGAGTTTAAGGGTTACATCTTCAAGATCACCGGCGGAAATGATAAACAAGGTTTCCCCATGAAGCAAGGAATCATGCACCCAACTCGTGTACGCCTTCTGCTGTCCGAGGGCCACTCTTGCTACCGCCCCCGTCGCACCGGTGAGCGAAAGCGCAAGTCGGTGCGTGGCTGCATCGTCGCCATGGACCTCTCAGTTCTCGCACTCTCCATTGTCAAACAAGGCGAGAATGATATTCCTGGAATCACCGACACTGTGCATCCCAAGCGTCTGGGTCCCAAGCGCGCCACGAAGATTCGAAAGTTCTTCGGCCTCACCAAGGAAGATGATGTACGTACTCCGTATATCTATCTTCGCCTGGCCTTCTGCTTCCGCGTACTCTCCAAAATCAGATTCAACATCTGCTTCTAGAGTAGTCAGCCGGACCCGGAAGGTCAGAGAGTGAGAATGTTTCATTATGCTAACGAAGTTCTGCTTAAATTTAGGTTCGCAAGTTTGTTATCCGTCGTGAAGTTCAGCCAAAGGGTGAGGGTAAGAAGCCATACACCAAGGCTCCTAAGATCCAACGTCTGGTTACCCCTCAACGTCTTCAACACAAGCGCCACCGTATCGCACTTAAGCGCCGTAACGCTGAGCGCACCAAGGATGCTGCTGTACGCCCCCCACGCATGCACGACTCAAAGCGATACTAATTTATATTCAGACTGAGTATGCCGCTGTTCTCGCTAAGCGTGTCACCGAAGCCAAGGCCTCCCGCGCAGATCTCCGCAAGCGTAGAGCATCTTCCCTGCACCACAAGTAAACATCGCGTCAATCTTGTACCACAATAACGTAGGCCCAGGGCAATGGACGGGTTTGTTCCCAGCAAAGATGAATGTTTCGCTGATAATCCAAAACGGGGCGCTTTTGCAGGGTTCTGGGTAAAGACCAGACACTCGGTATTGCCAAAGGCATGTAGCTAGGCGTACATCAGCAAAAGTTCATTTGACACGAACCGATTTAGATACTTCAGATGAGCTTAACGTCTGGTTGTAAAGGTGAATGAATGAGTGACTAATTTTCTCCGATGTACCTTTCCATGCTGTCTACTCCTACTAAGGTTGTTATGATCCTCGCATCGAGTATTGTCTGTTTCTTCCGCGGATGAATAAAAGCCTCTTCAGACCTGAACATTCTCCCCCTGTAACTTCCTCTGCCTCTACCGCCATTCCAAACCTGCACTTGCTCGCCAGGAAATACCAGTAGCGTACAGGGATTATGGCATCAAAATAAGGTTCAGGGAAAGTCGAGGGCAGGAAAGAAATGTGCAGAGGATGAAGACCTGTGTCGTCGCTGATGTCGTTTTGAGAGAATGGCGGTTGAGACTGAGGCTGAGGAGGAGGGGAAGGGAAGAAGATGGAGAGGAGAGAGTAGAGGAGAGATGAGGAAGGGTATGGTATGGTATTTTGCTCTGGGGGTTGATATCATGTACATACAGTGTGTCAGAAATAAACAATCGCCTCCCATTTTCCAGCATCATCTATCGGACCGACATCGAACCCTTTCTGTAGTCTTCATTTGAATCCAATCAATCTTCATCAAATGTTATCCTTCGGATAATTATATACAGTCTCCACTCTGCATGTTCTTGGTGATCTCATCCAACACTAATACAACGTACGAGTCAATACACCACCATCAATATCACTGGCTCATCGCGAACACAGAATAAAATTCTTCTATAATAGAGAAGCAGGAACCTGGGACGTGCGCCGTGACTCCACCCCGCGAATGTCGCACAACTCGATCCCTACATCCCTTTCATATCTGTTCCCATTGGCAACTTCTGCTTCCCGAATCCGCAGCAAGAACGACGAGCCCCCAAACTCCAAAGATCACCATGTTAATCGGTAGGCGCGTGCGTAAAAAGAAAGCTCACACTCTCCCCATTATGGGTGCGTCTAATGGCTTCAGCCAGGGTGGGACTGATATCCATAACCCTCAACTTCTCACATCTAGACTCCTTGTCCAGCAGCGGCACCGTGTTCGTGACCACTATTCGGCTCAGCTTGCTCTTATTAACGATCTCGATGGCGTTGCCGGACAGGATACCGTGCGTGACGATGGCGACGACCTCACGCGCCTTGTGCGTCATGAGTGTCTCGGCGGCTTTCGCGAGCGTCCCGCACGTGTCCGCCATGTCATCGACGAGTATACAGGTCTTATCTTCCACATCGCCGACCAAGACCATGCGTGAAACTTCATTGGGGCGGGCGCGCTCTTTGTGGATGAGGGCGAAGCCTAGATCGAGGCGGTCGGCGATGGACGTTGCTCTGGCTGGTATTAGCTTTTGCCCTAATCTCGGCGGCTTTCCAGCTGCCTAGCTCGTGTTTCAAAGCAATAGATCTCATCCTCGCAATGTGCAACAGTAAGGCTCTCAAAATAAATTCTGGATCGCTGGATTGAACAAACCTCTTAGCACCCCCCGCATCAGGACTAACAACAACACAATCCGTCACATCCAGATTTTCTCTGATCCATCTCAACGTACTGGGCTCCGCATACAGATTATCCACCGGCACATTGAAGAAGCCCTGGATCTGGCTCGCGTGCAGATCCATGGTGATGACATGATTGCAGCCTGCAGTTTGCAGCATGTTGGCGATCAGCTTTGCGGAGATGGGAGCACGCGACTTGTCCTTCTTGTCTTGCCGGGCGTAGGGGAAATTTGGGATCACGGCCGTGATACGGCGTGCGGAAGCTGTTTTGCAGGCGTTGATCATGATGAGGAGTTCCATGAGGCCATCGTTTATGTCGCCCGGCGCGGTGGACTGAAGGATGAAGACTGGTCAGTGTTAGCTGTGACTCCCTCTCTGCCTGTCACGCCAGAAAGTCAAGAAGCACCCACCATCCTCATCCCTAACACTCTCACCAATTGTAACGCTCGTCTCCTGATTCGAATAATTCAGACTCATAGTCTTCGCAAGCTCAATGCCTAACCTATGCTAGTATCAGCCTCTGTATGCCCTACCAAATCATATTCCTCTCAACACCCTCCTTCCCAGCCAATTCTCTCTTTCTCTTTCCCCATCTTGCTCTTCATTGCCCTTGGATTTACCTTCCTGCAGGATTTGCCAATATCTAATCGTAGGGCGTGTAGGTGCAACATACCTCTCAGCAACCAACTTCGCCAGCTGCGGATGGCTATTGCCCGTGAGCAACTTGATGCTATTTGTCGCCATCGCGTGTCGTCTCTATCTCCTAATTTTCCATTTTTTAGCCTCTGTTGCCCCTGTTTCTCAATATAAAACTCTTCCCTACCCTAAGATTTTTCTCGTCCTTGTCTCTGTACTGCCCCACCCCCTTCGCGCGCGCTCGCACCTTAGTCCCCAATCGCGCAGCAGCTTACTCTTCTTGTGTTTCTTGCTTCGTGTGATGGTTTTATCGAATTTTTCGTCCCGTGGTGGTTGCGGGTTGGTTGAGCCGTTGAACAGTGACGTGATCAAATTAATACTGGATGGGTTTCCGACCTCGAGCTTAAAAATGTGTTTGAAAGCGGGGCAGGAGAGGTGCGGTCTTGGCCTATGTGGGGAGTCATGTGATCCAACACTTCGTCAGAAAAAAAAAGGAGCTAGCAATCGGGCGAGTTGGATGAACGATTTACACACAACTTGATTACTTAGGTACTGGTCAGCATGTATCTGGTAAGCAAGCTCTCCAGTAAATCATGATGGGGCAAGTGAGGGAAGTTTTCTAATGGAGCATTCCTCGAAGTAACTTTGGCTTGCAACGTGCCAGGTGGGTGGGTATATGGTGCTTGCCAGAGAGATAATATTACCCGTGACTTTTCATATATTCTAATCCAGTTTTTAAAACTTGGTAGCTCGGAAAGCTTTATGAGCCTAGTTCCAAAAGTATTGTTCACTGTACTCTGGCCTCTGGCCTCTATACAAATTTAGTTTCCCAAATTACTCATCAAGTTTTCATAAGGGTTAAAAGTACATCTCATCCTGCCCGGGTACAAACAAAAATATCACAGCTGCATACATTTCACAACTCATGCCGCAAAAATTCTGATCACATCTTTCCATTGCTGCAGCGGCCACTGTTCTCAATCTATTTTACATAAAACACCAACCCACTCTTCTCCGATACCCCAAGTCCCCACCTCTGCCACTCTATCAGGAATAGCATATCCACGAACGACCTGCACTTCGTCGCAAATCTACCGGCCCAGGCGAGAAAAAGCGAATAATCGGGGGAGATTTTGGTGGATTTTGCATGCACCATCCACCACATCCACCCCAAGCTACCGCTCCGGAAAAGATATCATCAAAACCACCATGACCCCCCGAGCTAAAATCACCTATGCGCACTGCAAAAGACGAAGCCCGCCTTATTTCAGGGGCACCTCGCACTCGGGAAAGATCGCGGAAATCCAGGCAAAGATGGGAAAAGGACGCCGTCAAATGCTCATCAAGGCCTGCAATGCATCATGTCGTAAAAGATGAAAGATTTCAATGAACTTGTGTGATGCAATCTCTAGCTGGCTTATGCGAATCCGAAATATTCGCTGCCAGCTGTGATGGCGGTAAGGACTTGCTTCCGAAGCGATTCGTAGTTTTCGTACTCAGGGAGATCAAGTTCTAGGGACTGTCAGCTGGAATTTCAATCGAAGGTAAGGTAAAGAAGCAGAACTTACGGTTAAAGCACGTGTGCGAACTTGGAAGGCGGTCCTTGTTGCCGTAATCACGATGAATATTGAAGCGGCTGAAGCCGTTCATGCCCTCAAGTTCTTTGAAGCCGTTCAGAGGTACCTTGCTAGTTCCAGTGACGAACTGAAGTAGCTTGGCACGCTCCTCTTTATTGTACGAACGAACGGCACGCCAGAACCATTGGATTTGAGGCGAAGAAGCTGTATAGTTGTGGTATTCGGTGTTACTCTTCCAATCATCCATATCAATCTCAGGAAGACCTGAAATTAACAACTCCAATTCTTGCTCGTTGAAGATAGCTACGACTTCAGCGGGAATAATATCGTGGAAGCCTGTTATCTGTTAGCATGGATACCCACCGTAGGATGCGATGAAATTACCCTTTAGAAACTCATCCAATTGCTCCTTCACGGATCCTGTAAGTCTCCACTCGGTCATCAAGCGCACATATTCGTGCTTATTTTCCTCTGTAACGGCAATGTTGCGACCGTTAGGAATGAAGTCGATTGTCTCAGTAACGCCAAATTTGTCTTGCTCGGTAGAAAAGGTCTCAGTGATAATGTCAGTAATGTCATTTTCCAGCATCCAGACTAGTGACTTGTAATAGTCTAGGTCGAGAGACTCCATGTCCTTAACGGAAACGGCCTTGCCAAGAATGCGCTTGTACACAGCTCGGCTAAAATGGCAGTCCAATACACGGCCCTCATAAAGAGCCTTGCCGATGATGCGACCGATGAACTTGAAGAACATAAGATGCTCCTCGTTGATACCACTGGAATGATTTGGGTGGAAGGTCGTTCTGTCGGAAGACACGGGAACGAAGAGGGCATATCCTGGATCGAACATTTGACGTGAAAGTACCTGGAACCATTCACGAGTGACCCCACCTGCATCAACACCCTCCTCGCCGTGGAAGCGAATGCTTAACTTGCCATACTTCATCTGATCGCCCGTTTGAAAGTAGAGAGACTTGAAGGAGTCATGGAATACCTGGTCTCGGCGAACAGAGAGTTGAAGAGGAGCAAATGATGAACGGCTATTAGGAGCCTTGGCATGAATGCTTCGGCTGAAAAAGTTGCGCTTATTATCAAACTCCAGAACCTTGGGATTCTTGACGAGGAGGGAGAAGGTACCAGACATTAGCTTTGGAGTATTTCGGACTAAGTCATTGAGAATCTTGCGATGTTCCTCAGTGAAGGTGTAGAACAAGTTCTCCATCTGGCTTTCGGGAGGCGGACTAGTCAACAGCATCTCCTTGCCCTGTTGAGTTCGGGAAATAGGTGTGTCTTTCAGCGTGGTATTCTTGCAAACAACCATCAATGCTTCGATGAGGGGAAGGAGGATGGTAGCAACATTGAGCATTTGCTCTCGTTGTCTGATTGCACTAAGGCAGGCGCTGAGTCGCTCCCACACTCTACCAAAGGTAGAATTCTCATAGAGAGAAGAAAGCAAATCTTGTTTCTGTATTAACTGCGAAGACTCGCCTTCAGCTTCGGATTCGTTGGGCTTGTCCTTCTTTTCGCGTTTTGGATCGAACAGATGATCAAGAGCTGTCAGCACTCGAAGCAGCTTATTCTGGTCAGAGCCACCGGGAGAGAATTTGGCAAGGGCTACGCCTTGGATTTCAGTACCGGTCGTAGCCTTCTCGATCTGTGGAAGAAGATCCTCAAGATCGACCAGAATGATCTCACCCAGCCTTTGTGCCTTGGAGATAAGCTCTCGTCCAAATACAACCTTGGCATTAGGAATAGTAGACAGGTTCTTAATAGTCGAGAGTGTTTCTCGGAATGTCTTTGAAGAGCATTCACGTGCCACAAATATGTTAATAACCAGCTTCAAGTTTTGCTCCGGGATGATCGGGGGATTGAATACAGCGATCTTCTTCTCTTTTGACGAATCTCTGGCAGCTTCAGGCTTCAAGTCTTGAGCACAAGTAGATACTGATGATTCACCACCTTCTGCAGATGGCTGTCGTGACGTCGTCTCAACAACTGTAGCTATCGTCTCGGTGACAGCAATGTCTTGAAATTCTGTTGACTGTTCACCGTCTCTAGTTCTGGTTTCTGGCAAAGTGGCAGAGGCCGCTGCCTCAGCAGCTGTATCAGCCTCAGATTCGGCCTTCTTCTTAGCCTCCTCTTGCTTACGTTGAAGTCCTTGAAGAGGCGAGGTGATCATGTTCAAGAGAGTGGAGAGAGACTCCATGACAGTCGAGCTCTCCATGATAAGATCACGACCCAACAGGCTCAGCAGTGAATTGAGAGCATACTTGGCGGCCTTGTTATCCTTGCTCTTGCCCTTGCGGCTCAGCTTCAGACTCTCCATCGTAGTATGTTCTGTTAGGAAATAAGCAGGAATGTGAGGATTAACTTGATTGAGAGAGACAAGAGCAGCCAAGCATTGTTGCACAACCATAAGAGGAGATGCCTCAAGGGTAGTCTGTGAAGCTGAACCGACACCTGTCAGCGTCTTCTTCAGCGATTGAGGTTGGGGGGTCTTTGGCTGAGTATCCTTCGGTTGCTTTGCCTTCAGGGAAAGATGAGCAAAGCTTTTCTCAACAGCTGACATATCGGCACTGCCATCCTGAAGGATATGAAGAAGGATGAAAATGACTTCATTTCGGTTTTGTCTGTTCAGGGAGATGTTTTGCAACACAGAGTTCAGTGCAGTACGAAGACTGCCCTGCTGGAAAATGAACATGAGTCGCATGAGCGTAGCAATGCCTGACTTATCGAGCATCTGGACAATTGCGCGACGTTGAGGTCTCTCCGCTGCCTGACGGGGCGCGCCGAAAGGTGCGTCACTTCTTCGAGCGTAACCAACTGGCAGTCGCGGTGGCATGCGGTGGCCAATCTGTTCTCTCATAGCAGCTCGAGCCTGATCCACAATATCGCGAGGAAGTTGGGCCAGGGTCTCATCATCTTGCTCCATGAGAACTTGGTTTCGCAATGCTGGTGGGAGGGTGGCTAAAATGGTCGCAGCATCCATATCACCACCTGCAACTGCAGCTGCTCCGCCATTTGCTTGCGCAGCAGCGCGGTTGCGCTCTTCTCGTTCGCGGCGACGTCTATCTTGTCTCTCTTGCTGCATGATTTCGTCTCTAATGTCATCTGGCAGAGCATCGAGAAATTCTTGGTCAATCTCTGAAGGCTGAGCTCCAGTTGCAGCGGCGGCAGAACGTCTTTCAGCAACGGCCGACATAATAACTTCCTCTCGAATTTCTTCTGGCAACTCCGCAAGAAACTCAGCGTCAATTCCTAGATCCGTGATGTCGAATGAATTACCACGAATCATGGTAGTGACTCTGGGACGGGCAGGCGTCTCTGCAGAGGCCGCAGAAGGCTCTGCTTGCTCAGGAACTTCCGATTCGATACCATCCATACGATCAAGGTCCGGATGTTCGAACATTCCTTCTTGCTCGCTTGAATCCATCTGGCGAGCAACGAGTGCCTCAGCAGCAACTCTTTCGGCCTCCTCTCGCTCTTCGGCTTCTTTCTTCTCCTTCGCAATTCTTTCCTCCTCATCCTTCTTCTCCTTTGCAATTCGCTCTTCCTCAATTTGCTTCTTTGCTTCTTCCTCCGCTTTTCTGGCCTTTTCAGCTGCTTCCGCCTTGGCAGCCTTGTCGATTGCAATGGCAGGAGGAACAAGAAGTGACAATATAGCAGTTCCAAGATCATTGGCTCTCTCAAGTGAGCTTGCGCCAAAGACAATTCTGGACTCCTCCAGCCATCGAGCAGTTGTTGATTGCGGAGTGAAGAACGCAGCACTTCCAGGCTCTACCACTGTGCTGCGGGCCTCAAAGCGCGAGGGGCGCATGCCCATACCGAACATAGCCTGAAGGTCAGGTGGGAATGGCTGGCCAGGTGCAGCCGTGATATGGAATTGAAGGGCATGCCCGTTGCGCGAAAGATGACCTGCTGGCATAGTCGGTAAGGATCTGATCACTTCATCGAGTAGAGCTGCAGCGGCGGGGCTCTCACCGACTGGTCGTCCAACGACGTCCAATAACTCCCCACCTGCAGCACCCATGGTTTGGAACCAGCCATTCATTGTGGGTCTGAAGCTGGATCCATCGCGGCTGGGAAGACCAGCATTGGTTCTTAGGAGTAGAGGATTGACGCCGTCGTCGGCTGTGCGAGCTGCGGGCGCGCCAGGTCTATGCGATCTGTATGATGCCCGGTAATCTGGTACTGTATTTTGATCAGTTCTGTTCCTTCTGCCCAGACCTAAGAAGACCATGATTTCTTCCAAACGGGCCTCAGCGGCTTCCAAGTCTCGAAGCGAACCATCAAGCGACTGGATTAAGGACGTACCACTTAACGGATCGCGAGGACCGCCAGCAAAGCCCAGAGGAAAGGGGGAGAAGCCGCCTCGAGGTCGGCGATGAACAGCCACGGGCGGCTCAACTTCTTCCTGCCAGCCAAAGTGAGCGCCCCCAGGACCGTCAACTAGAGGCGTTAGCAACGGGTGCCGAATTTTTTTTCCCCCAAACCTACTAGAATATGGGTCAAACATCATGTCGTCTTCATCATTCTCTTCTTCCTCATCTCCTGGGCCGTTTTAGCCAACTGAAGCTCCAGCAAGGCAAGGGCTTGACATACCTTCATCGTCCTCTTCGACATACTCTCCGGGGATACGCTCCTCGTCGTCATCGTCATCTTCGTCGTCATCTCGATCGATGCCTTCGGCCTCAATGCGCTCGATCATGTCGGCGGCGTCTACATCTCCAAGGGCACGAACAAGTTGCCCTATTGGGCCACCCATTTCAATGGCATGCATGTGCTCCTCTTCTTGGTCGGCGGCTTGGCCATCGTAGTCAACCTCCTCTCCCTCGTCGTCCTCATCATCGCTCTCCCACTCGGCCATATCTTCATCGGCGGCAATCTGTTGAATATTCCCAGCTTCATCAATGATCTCAACTCGACCATCATCGTCATCCGAATCATGGTCGTCATCATCGTCATTGCCGCTCGAGTCAAGCTCGTCGTCATCTTCATCTTCGTCCTCCTCCATGATGACTTCAACTTCGACGCCGTGATCGCCATCCAGGCCTTCAATAGGACCCATACCTTCGATTTCTTCATCGTCATCGCTAATTCCATCCTCGTCGCCATCTGGGCCACCATCGTCGTAGTCCATTTCATCTTCGTATTCTCCTTCGTACATCTCTTCATCCTCATCGTCTGAATCAGATGAAGAATCATCCTCTCTACCATATTCCAGCATACCCAGGGTTGAGTTGCGGAACAGGTCTGGAGTTTCCTCGCGGTCATCCTCTGGTTCAGACAGAGAAGTTGCCGACTCGATCTCATCTTCCTCGATTTGTCTAGAGGTAGCAGTGATCAGGGAAAGATCGCTAAGATTAATGGCCGTTGTAGTGAGTGTCTTCAGAGGACGCAGAATATACTTAACCGCACGCTTGGCACCAGGGAAGTTGAGGTCGATATCTGCGATCGACGCAGTGAGAGCTGCAACATAGCCCTTCTCGAACATGATGCGTCTAAGTTGCTTTTGGGATGTACTGGCAATCGAGGTATCTGTCAAGCCAACATTCTCTTTTCCAGTCATGATATGGGCCATCAAATCTGCAAGAGAAAGCATTCGGGCATATTTGACATCGAGAGGCTCGACAGATGTACTTGCTTGGGTATATGCCTTTAGAACGTTCTCCAGGACGAAACGACGCACAAAGAGGAGATCGGGCTCATTTTCGCTGTCGTACGGCTCGCGGGTCTTGTCGACTGGTCGCTCTCCAGTCTTACAAAGGAGTGCCGTCAAAACAGAATCGGCCCAGTTTGATGTGACCATTTTCTTTCGCAAATTCGTACTCTCGGCGTGATCTAACGTACCAATAGGGATCAGGTCGAATAGAAGGTAGTTCACAACACTGGACCGGGGTTTAGATGGAGTCATAGATTGAGGAGGAGCACTGCGCTTGAAGTTGATGAACTCAATCTTTGTGCGGTTGTAAGACGATAAAAGTTCCGTGAGACACTGAAGAATAAAACATCTGTATATGTAAATTGGATGATCTTCGGCCTTGAAATCCTGCTTGGATGGTGCCTTGGGAGACTTGACATCTTTAGCTGGCACACTCTCAGCAGTAGACGGAAGATTTGTCATGGAGCTATCGCCATTATTGGCTGCACCAGTGTTTTCCGCGGCCATAGAAACAGGGGCAGGTTCCTTGTCCTCAACGTCTCGGTAGTTGACAAGCTCGCATAACAAGAAGTGAATGACTCCGTCAGGATTTTCTACAACTGGGAACCTCTGATCAACGGCTACGGGCTTAGAAACATCGGACATCTCTGTGTCCACAGCTTCTGTAGAGGTCTTCACGTCTTCGATAGTCAAGTCCTCGGTTGCTTGAACAGTAGGCTGAACACTGTCATCGCTTGACTTGGGAGCAATCTCTAGAGCCGTGTCTTTTAGCACCAGAGTGTTACCACTTCGACCCTCGTGGGCCTGATAATTCCAACGATTGAATTTGACCATTTCGTTTGTGACTTCCACGAACAGCTCCGGGCTTCGCAAAGCTGTATGTGCCAAGCCACGGAGGTAAACCTTCTCATCAATATTTCGTGCTTGCCGATTGGTTTCTAGGTACGATTTGATCTCAGATCGCATAATCTGCTTGATAGTCTCATCATCTTCTATAATGTGGCGCAAGATGATCATCAACGGGCATTGGATCCGAGCCGAGCTGGCACCTGCAAGTTGCTTAGCCATAACGAACAAGCGCTGAATGTTTCTCTTCTCGCCCATGACTTGAGCTGTAGATCGTGTTCGGGTCAAGATTACAAGAACTCGCAGCACAGCCAATGCAATGCCGTCATCCTTGCCGATTCGAGGCAAGATTTCGAGTATCTTGTCCAAAAGTTCGCTGCGCTTGTCTGGAGGGAATGACGGTTCAGCCAGTTCCAATACAGGAGGTTCTGGCGTATCATTTTCGTCCTTGGGCAGAGTCCATTTGGTCTTCTGTGGCCGAGCGTCTTCACTCAATAGCGTCTCGACGATCAGAAGTACCTGCGAAATCCAAGGGGACTTTTCATCTGCTGAATTTTCAGGAGACAACCTGATGAATGCAATCAAACTGTTCAGGTTCTCCTTCAATGATTCAATAGCCGCCGCATAGAACAACTTGTCTCGCAACATCAGTGCAAGAAGATTTGCGTAGGCAGCGACCTTCTCCCCAGTACCTTTCAGGTCATCCTCGCTGGCGAAGGACATCAGAGCAATGACCAATGTCTCGCTGAGGATATTTCGTTGTGCTGGTGGGTCGTCTGACTTATTAACTACCGTAGTGATAAGATCGGCTACCTCGAATGTCAATGTGTTGTGGGCGTTAATGACTTCGAGACATTTGTCAATCAAATCTTCTCGGATGAGAGCTCTCTCGTCATTAAGATCGTCGACAGTAACTCGGTGGACTGAAAGTACTTCTTTTGGACGTGGCTTGGGCAGTGAAGAGGTTGCAGAAGCCACTAGTTCTGAGGCGGATGCTCCAGGGGAGTATTGACTCAGGATATTATCAAAATTGGGAGCATTTTCGGACGCCGTAGCACCTGCCGGGACTGCAGTTTGGTTGAGATTCTGCACAACATCTCCCAAGTTCTCAGTTGCTGTGTGGTCAGCAGGACTAGCGGTACCAGTCGAGGTGCTAGTTTGGGGTCTAGAAGGGACTACTTCGGGAGTTGAAAGTGTAAGGTCTCCATCGGGAATTGGATTTCGTTGCGACGAATCTGATGAAAACATTTTGCAGTACTCCGTGGCGAAGCCGATATTATTGCAGCATCGGTACAGAGCCTCTTGGGCAAGATCCACATCATTTTGCCCATCCGCAGTCAGAAGATTCAATAAATCTGCAGTGATCTTGAAAGTCCTGCGGGGACCTTTCTCCTGGACAACCGGCTTATCAGATCTCCTCTGAACACTTACCTCAAAATCAGCTGTCGAAATGGTTCGGATCACTTCAATAATCTTCTCAGATATCTGACTTGAACACTTTTCGATGAGGTCAGATCCCCAGAGGCTGCGAACATAGGGGAGGACGGCCATGCGAAGCTCGACCAGGAGTTGACCTGGCGAGAAAAGTTGTGTACGTCTATCTCTCTCAGAGCGGCTCTGTAAAGACAACGTTTGAACAGCCTCAACTAGGTTCTTGCCGTTGACAATTTGACCGTACAATTTCAGGATAGCTTTTGCACCCTCAGAAGCGACTGTCAGCTTTACAACCTCTTCAGTAGCATCAGGCAAATTAATCTGGCTGGAGCGAATATCGTTGGTGAAGGTCTTCAAGATACGGTTGAGGGTTTCAATTCCACCATGATCCTTGAAAGCCTGGAGCACGATGGTAATTGTTTGTACTGGTCGTTCGTTATGGTGGGAAGCTGCACAGCTGTTAGTAGCGTTTATGAAGAGGAATAGACACGACTGACTCTCAATCAGCATGTTGCTTAAGGTATCCACAAT
Organism: Diplocarpon rosae; assembly: GCA_032760415.1. Classification (NCBI taxonomy): domain Eukaryota; kingdom Fungi; phylum Ascomycota; class Leotiomycetes; order Helotiales; family Drepanopezizaceae; genus Diplocarpon; species Diplocarpon rosae. The sequence goes on from JAUBYV010000004.1 coordinate 2,878,582, forward strand.
ACCTATCAAGTATGTGTAGTTCTCAACCGAGGACTCGTCTGCGGACGGAGCCAATTGACCCAGGATGGACTCGGCCAAAGCATCTGCGATAGCTAAGTGGCCTTGTTTCTGGAAAGAATCGGGGGTTCGTTTGGTAACCAGGGCCTTCCCTAAGGTTTGAAAGAACGGTCTTATCACTCGAGGGATTTTACCGAGAAGGAATTTTAGAGTCTGGTAGTTCTTGAATGACGGGGTGTTTTGTTCAGCTTTGGATACATCCTTGTTCTTCGCTAGTCTCGAAGTTGGCGTGTATTCCGCCCATGAAAAACTCGATGACTCTTCTGAGTTCAATGTCATCGAAGGGTGTGCTATTCTGGCGGAGCCCTCATTTACGACAGCGGCTGGCTCGCCTTCGCGGTGCGCATCGTGACTTGCATCGCCAAAGCCAGTCTCCTTGACACGTTGGGCATTCTTCCATTGGCCTGGGACAATATTTTGCAAGCGCAAGTCTTCTCTTAAAGAAGCACCAAGCAGAGGCCCAAGGCTCTTAACGAGACTTGTGTAATAGTCAGCGACATTGACTTGGGTGAAGATGTTACTAGTGCTTCGATGGTTGTACGCCAAAGTTTGGAAGCACATGTTGATCGTTGGGAGTAAAGAATTGAGAAAGACGAATGCCTTCGCAAATTTCGTGCCCTTGGCAATAAGTTCAACATTTGCTGATTTCCGTGCTTCCGAGTCGACAAATGGAGCGAAGAACGGAGCGGTCTCTGTGTGCGATACAAATGGCAACAAGTCTTCGGATGCGTTTTGAGCACTCTTGAGCAAAGATGGCATGACAAGATGCGGCTTCGTCTCTGCTAATAGAGCGATGACTTGATGTAATGCGCGACCAACTGTCCCCTCTCCAAAATCATATGAAAGACAATTTGAATGCGTCAGGCTGAGGATATGGGAAAGACCTCCCTTGCTGCAGAACTCGGATCGAGCAGAAGAATTGCTGAACATGGCAGATAAGAACCCGGCGATTGCGGTGATGTATGGAGTCATCGAAGCGGTGGATGTAATGTCTACGGCTGGAGATAGAACAGTGGATTCAACAACCGTATCAGCATCCTGCATTTCCACGTCCTCTCCCGTGTCAACAGCCTTGCCTTTGCCTTGGACTGAGCGATTGACAGTAGGGAGCGGGATCTGCTCGTCAGCAACGACAGGATTCCCCATAGAATCGGTCGTCCACAGTTTGGCACCAATCTTATTGTTTCGTGACTTGGTTTCGCAGAGGTGGTCGACACGAGCAACCATGTTCACAATGGAAGACATGATTGCATCCTTTAAGGGTGGGTGATGGCGAACGAGTTCGTCGAAGCTGCTGCCAAGGCTGCTAGGTAGATCTCTGTTCGACTCCATGCATTTGACGTGCTCAGGGCTCTCAAAAATCTCAAAGAATATCTCCAGGGCATTAGAAGCCTGGAACATCTTCATACCAGCATTATTGAGGCAAATGGCACTGAACGCTTGAGGTACGATGTTGATGGTCTCAGACGTAGGCAAAATTCCACGAGCTAACGACACATCACGGGGAGTCTGGAGCATCTCTCGTGTTACAAGCGGAACTTGGTATCTCTCGCAGTCGCGTCCACTGTCACCGGGAGACACGGAAGGTGAGGTACCATCGCTTGGTATGGACTCGACATTGGCCTCTGCCTCGACTTGATCTTCTCTCGGCGCAGGCTCACCAGTCATAGGCACCGGGATCCTTGGTTCTGCAGGCATAAGGATTTTTCGGTCGGTCACGGCCTCTAGCAGACCACGACTGAGCCCGGCTTCAGCGATGACCGCAAAGCTAGTAGGCTCGTTGTTTATGAAGTCGTTCAGAATGCCGACGGCATTGGTCCAGATCACGGAACCATAAAGACGTGCATTTCCAATAATCTGACGGAGACTACCCAGCAGCGGAGATGAATCGATCAAGTTCCGTAACAGACGATCAAAGTTACCACCATAACCACCAGCACTGGACATCATGTGGTGGATGAATTTGAAGAGCCATTTCAGGGTTTGCTGTCGGAAAAATGGGAAATCGTAATCAACCGAAGCAGGACGAAAGTTGGCAGGCATGCCAGATGAATTGTTATCAGACGCAGAGGAAACAGTATGAACAATCAGATCTGAAACAGCTTCAAGTCCATTGGCAGCTACGAGGCTTGTAAATGCATCACGAGTACTGTACATCAGAGCATCGAGAAATGTTAGAATCGTAGGCTGATAACGCTCAGCGGTGGATGTCCGAAGAGTAATGACTTCCGCCAAAATGGAAATCAGTCCAGCAGTGACCAGATCAGTGGCAGTACGCGGGTTTCCGGTCAAGTTTGACAGTAGCGAGAAGAGTGCAAAGCGCCACTCATCATCATGGTCACGCTGGAGGCCGGTATCCTCGCTGCTCAGCTCTGCGACTGCCTTTCTGACGACATAGAGGAGAACACCATGATTGACGTTAGTGTTGAGGGCAGCGCAAACATCGGGGTTCTTGGTCGGAATACCTGTGAAGGCGTCCAATGTGGCAAGGGCCAGGGTTTGGATGGGTCGAGGTACCGCAATGTCACCATCAGCAGGTGGATGAACCAATTCGGCAAGTTGGTATATCAACTGTGATCGGCGAGGCTCCTCACTGTCTTGCTTCAACACAGTATCAAGGAATGTTGCTTCTGGATGGACGTATGCCAGGTTTGTAATGGCCAATAGTCTGACAGCCAAAATCTGGCGTCTGGTCTCTAAGGATGTTACCAAAGCATTTGCAACACGGAGTTTGGTCAAAAGCTCATATCGTTGCTCGTCCGGTAGATCTGACATGTTCTCCGCCAGAAGTACATGCAAGCCAGTGGACTTGACCTTAGAAGCAGAGATCTTGATGATCTTGAAATTATTGCGAGGGGTATCTTCGGCAGCAGCGGTAGCGGAAAGAGATGAAGCACGGAACAAAGTTGATGTTGACTCATCAGACGACAATTGTCTGTCAGCACGTTGGCCATGAGGCCCTAGGTTAGACCTCCGGGAGGGCGTCGGAGTTGAGGGCGTAAGTGGAGATTGAGCATAAGGTGTCGGTTTATTATTTGCTCCGTGGATACCTGGCTCGGGATTTGGCTTTGGATAGAATGTAACCTTGACATCTCCCCACTCATCCCACGAAGCCTCTGACATTGGTGTGTGAACAGCCCCATTGCGATCGCTCTTCGAACTACCACCAATGCCGGATCCACCCTTGACCAGTGATGCTAGGTCATTGGCATACACCGTAGTAGTAGTGCCCTTGTGTGGCGTGGAGAGATTGAGAACGGCCTTCTCCTTGCCCTTCGCACTCGGTGTCGCAGGTGTGGCTGGCTGAACAGTCTCTGGCGGGCTGGCCACGCTCTTCGCGAAGGGTAGCGCTAATTGATGAACTCTATCCAAATTGATATTGTAGTGGTTGGCGAGGAGGCTATGGGCTACACTGCGTGCGGGTAGATTCATGCGCTTCAAGGCCGACTGGTATCGCTGAGCCAATTCTGAACCCAGCTCCAAGGTGATCTCGAGGAGAGATAGCGAGGTTGAGTTGAGTAATTTGTTGAGATGCGAACTGCTTGCGTATATGCTCCGATTGCCACAGTTCCGTAGTAGTAACTTGGAAAACTTGAGTATCGATTCTACCAGCTCTCTGTCTCCCTCATTCGAAAATCCCAGGTCTACTAGGTCATGTCCAGTGGCCTGGATGGTAGCTGCTTCGTCGATTCCGGCCACCAAAAGTGTGCATCCAAAGTCGATTGTCTGAGGATCGTCCAGCTTGTATGCCACGCAGAACTTATCCAGAATATCGTCAAATCGGTTAAGTAGATGGATCCAGTGATACAGGTCACCTCGGGGGAAAGGCCATCTCGTTGGGAAGGTTGCGAGATATTGCGGGAGGAGGGGTAGGGGGACAGAGCATGCCGCAATGCCAAATTCCTTGACAAACGGGGACTAGGATATGCGTCAGTACGGATTAAAAATGTCTTCGATAATAGACACTTGCGGACTCTTACCAGGGACTCGGAGTGCTTCGCCTGCATAGTCTTGGTTATTTGGACCATGATGATGGCAGAGCGGCAGGACCGCTGAAGAATCGGTGACGACCCCCTCCACTGCCTCCGTGCCTATCCTAACAGTCGACAGCTTGCCAGGCGGGCAGAGGAGCGTCCGCAGTGGACAGCCCCAGGTGTAGTAGAGTGGGCGATGGCCGTATGTGTGGAAGGTCAGGCCCGTTGGTGTGCTTCGGAATGGAGCCGCGTGGGATATAGAGGTTAGTTAGTGGTGACGCGGACGGTAAATTCCTCTATTCACAGCGAAGGCTTCACAGTATCGCTGTGACGAAGGGCAGTTGATGGGTGCGCGCAATGGTGGTTTTCTGTGCCCGTCTGTATATTAAAAGAAGGCAAGGTTATCGCGAATGGGCGAAATCGAAAAGAGCTTAGAGAAGGGAACGGTGCAGGCGCCCTTCGCAACCTCTATCGGGGAAGGAATATGAGGTAGCTGGTAGTAGGAGAGGCCAGCACTCGTAGTCAGTGAAATTCGTGATGTTAAGTTGGTTGTCGTAGCGTTTGGTGGGGGAGGTTGCAGAGGTTGCAGAGCTCATCATTAAAATAAAATGCTGAGGTAGAGAGGGAGAGCTTTGATATTCTGGGTAGAATCCGCAGCGCTAGTAGAAGGTGTGCTGCTAACACGTCGATAACATGCTAGTTGCGTGTACTTGTGACAACATATTTACCTTTTTAAAAAAAAATTTTAAAAAAACTTTCTTAGTCGTCAAAGGGGTTTGATTTACACTGTGCTCTTTGGTCTACGGGCAAAAAATCTTGACTTCGCCTTTGATTTAAGAATGCTCCCAAGTTGTTACCATCACCTGTGCTCTTTGGCCTTACTCTGAAACTAAGTACCAATTAACAGGATCACAGTAGATTTTTCGAGCCAAGAGAACAGACTTAGAATGTGCATTTCATGAGACACCTGGATCTCGTTGCCATCTTTGGCATTCGCAATGCGTTCGTTTTATTTCCGCAGGTCTGACGAAGAGGAAACTTACCGTAATACCAGAGGCTCTGCCCAGCCATGTGAGAAGCTCTTGACATTGCTAACCTCTCCTGCTTACTAAAATTCGCTTTGATTTGCTATCAGAAAACATTATGTTTCATTCAGAGTGCAAATCTGAGGTACTCTTCATACTCAAACCTTGGGGCTCAAATCTTTAGGTTAGGTTTTTGACTTGCTGATCGCATCTCGAATGAATGAATGCCCTGAACTTAGGTCCTAGGACATAGTCTCGCTCAAGGGCCATGATACACGCTGCAAATCGTCGATTGAAATTTGCCTCATCGAAAATTACTGGATGCTCCCACCGCAGACTGTAAGATAATTGATCATGGCAAACAAGTAGATACTGCTGTTGCTGACAACAAAAAGATTCCTCAGCCTTGTCGCTATAATTGGTCAGCCTTGTCAATGAGGCGAAGAATCTACATGTGACTCGACTTAATCTCGGCGATGTCGTCGTCGTTGTGCTTGCTGCATTGTCAAATTATATGGCTTCGCATGGCCTTGCATCAGGTAACTTTTTCCCGTAATGTACTATGCTCTGAGACTCTGTTTTTCTCTGCTGTGCTATGTAATGTAATTAACACTTTACCTTTCTGTGGACCTGGACTTGACATACTCTAAACTCTCAGCTCCTTGCTGCTCTGAGTCGCCTTTAAGTTAGTAATCAAATATGTCCATACCTTTTCTTCTGGTCCTAGTAAACTGACCTCTTTGTGAACCCCCACCCCTTTCCAAGCTTCTCGGACCCCCTTAGTAGTGCGTATTCTGGCAGTTCCTTAACAAACGGATTATCAGATCGACTGTTTCAGGATGCCTTGGATGTCATCTCATAGGCCGGGAATATTTTCAGGAGATGCTTCGTAGTGGCGTTAATAGCCCCTGCCCCTGTGCTGTGGCTGGAGCTGGTGCTTGTGTTCTGTGATGCTGTGCGGTTCAGAGGAGCTGAGAAGGGGAAGGGGAAGTGTCGGTCAAAGCATATACACTTCAATGTGGAATTGCTTCTCATCACAAGTTCCCGATTGATATTAAATCCACAAAATTTCCGATTTCATAAAACCCTTCCGTCTCTCAAGAGCCGTGGTTGGATTCCCAGACTATCCACCCAGATCGCCGCACTAGTACAGTAGCGACGCGGACTTGGGACTTGGGATAAGGAACTTTACCCTCAATAATAATAGAAGGCGCCCTATACTCATCAACACGCTCACCACCACCCGCCAACGCTCTATATTCTTCGTCAGGCAAGATCTTCAATCGCTCACTCTCCATCCGACCGCTGCACTTTTCCCTTATCGCACAACCCTTACTGTCACGGCGGACAACCTCCTGACCCGGTAGACGTCTACCACAGGATCCCTTCGACACTGTAGCCCGCCAAAATGTCTGAACCAGAGCATGAGCACAAGGAGAGAGAGGAGAATAGTGATTCAGGTTCAGCAGAGAGCCCGACACGTAGGAGTTCGGACGCGGACAACTCAGATCGAGGAACTGTATGTGATATGCCCATTGCTAGGCTTGAACAATTGGCACTCGGCCATCATTCATACAGGCACATACTCTTTGGGGGATTCATCCGCTGAAATTTCTGCCTACAGGATACATTTGAAGATGCGAACGATTTGGCTACCGTTGAAACCCCCAAGAGACCATCAATGGAGCGGAGTCGTTCTCTCACCAAACGGCCGTCCTCCTCAGCAAAGAGCGTCGCAGAGGAGATTGTAGATACCCCACCCGTTCCTTCAGTTCCAGTGGTTGAGATCAAGGGAGAGAGGGAGAATAATCTAGAAGAAGCAGATGAATCAAAACAGCCCCGCTCTCCTCTGCTACCCTCCCATCGCCTTTCGACTACATCTACAGCATCCCTTGATAATGTCAATCTGGATAATGTGAGCTTGGATGAGGGCCCAACACTTGTTAAGCCTGTGGTCTCAGATGGTCAGCTTTTGCAAGATTTCCGCTTGCAGTACAATTCACTAATACAAATTATCGCCTGCAGAACCCCCGAAACCATCTCCTCCTCTACCAGCAAAGAATGTGATGCCAGTATTACAAGGGCTATCAGGTGCTCTCCCCTCAGTCCCATGGTCTGCACCTCCGGCTGCACCGCTCTCGAACAGCCTCCCAGCCCCGGCACTCCCGGCCAGAAAATTGACAAGTCCCTTCTCGTGGCTCTCTCGCAATACAACACAGCAGAAAGAATCCCCGGCTCCAATCCCATCTCCGGACAAAGATGGTCGGAGAAACACAGCCTCTTCTATCGCTACCATCGCCAGTAACCCAGAGATTATGTTGAGTAAGCTAGACGAGGGGGATGAGGGACTCTCTGCAGGTGCTCACGGCCGGCCTTTGCGTAATAGTTTACGCGACAGGTTCAAGCTTCTGCGGATGAGGGAAGAAGCTGGCATAATGGCAGTCCCAGACGAAGAGCAAAATGAAGGCTGTAATGGATTCACAGGTGTGCTATCGCGGAGTGCGACTTTCAGCATTGGTGGTCTTAACAGCCCTTCGGCAGAGGAAAGAACATCTCAATTACAATCCCCAACTTCTCCACTCCCGCCAACGAGTCCGGGCCCTTCTACAATCAACCCGGCATTGGCGCCTGGTACAGCATCTGGCGTTTCAGCAGGACCATCAACAACAACTGAGCCGGTTGACTGGGATCTTTGGCAAGCAGTTGTAGATGAAGGACCATCAGCCGTCGCTAGGACGAGCCCAGAAGAGCTGAACCGAGCCATCACAGGCGGCATTCCACATGCCATCCGAGGGGTTGTATGGCAGATTCTGGCTCAGAGTAAGAATGAAGAACTTGAGAGCGTCTACAGAGACCTTGTGAATCGGGGAACGGACAAGGACAAGGACCGCATGAGTGGATCAAGCGGAGCGACCAGTATGACTCAGAGCACGTCTTCCTCCAACGGCGAGAAGAACGACGCCGTTGCATCTTCAGCTTCCTCCACCCATTCCGATCATTCTACCCCGGCCACAACAATTACGAATGGTCTGCGATCGCCTTCTCCGCCCAAGGATCCAGATGTTCTGGCCAAAGCTCAGGCTGTGGCTCTGGCGCTTAAGAAGAAGAAGGCCAAGGAGGACGCAGCGGCTCTGTTAAAGTTGGACAAAGCCATCAAGCGGGATCTTGGTGCTCGAACAAGCTTCTCCAAGTTCGCCGCCAGCGCCGGTCTTCAAGAGGGTCTTTTTGGTGTGTGCAGAGCGTATGCCCTGTTTGATGAGAGTGTGGGATACGCCCAAGGCATGAATTTCCTTGCTATGCCCCTGCTTTTCAACGTATGTCCCCTCCGGGTGTGATGATTTACTCGTCTGCTGACGATGTTAGATGGCCGAAGAAGAGGCGTTCTGTTTACTAGTGCGACTGATGAACCAGTACAAGCTCCGCGACATGTTCAAGCAGGACATGCCAGGACTGCACATGCATTTATACCAATTTGAGCGATTACTAGAAGACTTCGAGCCCGCTCTCTACTGCCATCTCCACCGCCGTCAGGTGACACCACATCTCTACGCTACTCAATGGTTCCTCACCCTCTTCGCCTACCGCTTCCCACTACAGCTCGTCCTGCGGATATACGATCTCATCCTAAGTGAAGGTCTCGAAGCCATCATCAAATTCGGAATCGTTCTCATGCAGAAGAATGCGGCAGCCCTTCTCGCCCTGTCTGACATGGTGGCGCTGACCAACTTTTTGAAAGACCGCGTATTTGACGTGTATATCGACCAAACACCGTCCGCGGGCTCCATACTCGAATCCGGCTTCTTTGGGAGCTCCGGCGCGAGCATCGACAAGGAAGTCTACCGCGCGGACCAGCTGATCCAAGACGCCTGCGCCGTCAAAATCACCCCCGAGATCCTCAAAACCTATCAACTCGAGTGGGAAGAGAAGACGCGCCTGGAAAAGGACCGGGAGGCTGAGCTGGAATCACTGAAATCCACCAACCGCTCCCTGCACCAGAAAGTGCATCGACTCGAGCAGCGCGTCGAGGAGCACGATACGGAACACGCGGCTCTCGCTACGGACCTTGTGAAGACGAAGGTCGAAAACGAAGAACTGAAGGATGAGAACGAGTCACTGAAGGTCCAGGTGGAGGAGCTGAGATTAGTCATTGAAAAGCAGCCCGAGGAAGTGGAGGCGAGGTTACAGAGTGAGATGGATCGGCTGCTGAAGCGAAATCAGGAGGTGCATGAGGAGAATACGAAGCTGGAGGAGGAGATGAACGAGATGGAGCAGACGCTCGTGGCGACGAAGATGCAGTACGCTGAGGTACGCCCCCTCTCTCTCCCTATCCCCTCCTGTGGTGCGCCGAGCGCGTACACTGACAACACTAGATCAACGCCCAACACGAAACGCTCAACCGGAAGTGGATCGATCTCCGCAAAGCTCTTGGCGATTAGCGTCTCCATTTTGGGTCTCTTTCGTACCCGCGTATCGATATTCTGCTCTTAGTTCCCTCGGACCAAATTTTTTTTTATTTTTCATTTCTGTTTCTGTTTTTATCCCCCTTCTCTTGTGTGCTTGTGGACGAATTGCAGCACCGGCTGCTACATGTACGTTATGAATGTCTTGTTGATTGAGCGGCATGGATCGGGGTTCTGCGTCTCTTTGTGGGCTCGCATTTGCGAGACTTTATTGAAAATGAACGGAAGGGGGAATGGACGAAAGGCAACCGGGGATTCTAAGGCACGATTGGAAGAGGGATGGCGGGGGAGATGGGAGTGAAAGCCCCAGCGCCCCGGGGCTGTGGTGCGGCGGGTGTCTGGCCATGCTGGACGTCGGACCTCGAGACCTTGAGGCTATACGTGCGACCAGGGTCGGGTTTCTATGGTAGGCAGTTTGTACATACCTACGTACGTGAGATTGACAGACATTCTGGGTCTCTCTACTTTGTCTCTGCTTGTGAATCTCTCTTCTTTCTCTTCGCTCTCACCTCGCTGCTTCTTGTCGAGGGCTGCGCTTGGCTGGGGGAGGAAGACGGGTGAGGGTGAGGGTTGGGGATGACGGTGGGATATATGCCTACACGCCTAACCTTACTCGACTGCGATCTGTGGAGAGCCAGGATGCCTATCCATCCCCGAGTCATTTCTTCTTCCCGACGAAATCTTCGGTCACGATCTTTCCCCTGCCCTCTCTGGGGCCCCGACCCCGACACATGGTTGGCGCCGGCCGGGAGCACGGACAATGGGATCGAGGGAACCTGGAGCGTTTTCACGCCGCGAGTTGGTTTCGGGTCTGTCTGGTGCAGCGGGGGAGGGGGGTGGGGGAGAGAAGCAGGGAAGGGAGACGGGAATGGAAGACAGAGACGGAACATGGAGGTGGAAAATGGTGATGGCGAGCGGATGTCGAAGATGGGAAGATGGATGGACAGAGAGGACAGACGGAGGGGATTCAGGTCTGTCGGTCTGACTTGAGTGGAATGGAATGGAATAGAATGGGATGTAATGGGATGGGATTGGATTGGATTGGCAATATTCAATTTAAGCTTCGATGATTTCATGATCCTGCAGCCAAACCCACCAGTCGCGACTCGCACGTGCCCGTTTCTCTGACAACACGTCCTCGCGCTGCCAATGGAACCGAGCTCCGACACGCGGGGTAGATTGGGTGGACTCTCTTCTCGTTGCCCCTCTCACATTCACTTTCTACTTCCCCAAGTACTTCCACATCCACCTACAATCCCTCCCTCGCCAGGTCTTGTCTGGAGATGTTTTGAACTATGTTAAATTACTTTTGGAATTCTAATCCGACTTGGCCTGCTTGGCGGTGCGATCTGGGAGCGGGTTGCGCGATCTGGAAGCGGGCACGACTGCGTACTCGTACCCGACTCACCTCGACTCGACGGGAATCCGATGAAGAGCAGGGACTTGGAGCCGTAGCACCTACAGTACTCGCTGGCACGAAGCGTTCAGAAACCGTTTTCCGCATCCCGGGGGCGGGGGAAACGTGTTTGGCATCCTGCCGGGGGGGTGCTGGCAGCTGGCTGCTGCGGCTAGTTACTGTCGAGTATCAGACTTCGTACTTCGTATGGAGGTGTGTGATGTGATGCGCCGGGGTGGCCGGCGAACTGGTGACTGCGGGGGGATTTTATATATCAGGACAGCCGCTCTCTCTACTCATCTATAATTATTCCCTCTTTCCCCTCACCGTGTTCCGTGATTTTTCTGTGAAAGAGTCAAGACCCCGATCCTGATCCCCCGATCCTCGCCGGCAAGATGTTGACATCTCTTCTCACCAGCGTGGCATGGGCAGCGCTCGTCTCAGCCCAGACGACCAACATGAACATCACACAGGTGTTGGCGGCGAACAACCAGACCTTGAGCACTCTGACCAGTAGGTATCCTTGTGCTTGATCCTCGGGGCTTTGATGTTGTCTGGCCTCGGTGCAGCCTCTTGCGCGCCGCAGGGTAGCATGGCAAGAGAGAGATGGCAGTGGAACGAAGGAAAATGAAATGGAGTGGAGTGGCCTTCTCACGGACAAACGCTGACCTACGTCCTAGATCTCCTCCAAGGTCTTCCTGCTGTGAGCACCGCCCTCGGCAGCGCGCAGAACATCACCATCCTCGCGCCCAGCAACGACGCCTTCTCCAAGTTCCTGGCGACGCCCGCCGGCAAAGCGGTGTCCGCCAACCCCGGCGATCTGATGGCCCTGCTTGAGTATCACGTCCTCAACGGCACCTACAGCTCCTCCGCCATCAACACCACCAGCACCTACGTGCACAGCCTGCTCACCAACGCGACCTACACCAACGTCACCGGCGGTCAGGTCGTGACGCTGAGCAAGATGGGCAGCGATGTCATGGTCACCTCGGGCCTCAAGGAGATGAGCATGGTCACCACGGCCGACGTGCCCTTCGCCGGCGGCACCGTGCACGTCATCGACACGGTGCTCTCCCTCCCCGGCTCCCCGTCCACGGTCGCGGTCGAGAGCAACCTGACGGCCCTCGCCGGCGCCCTGACCTCGGCGAACCTGGTCTCCGCCGTCGATGGCCTCAAGGACGTGACCATCTTCGCCCCGTCCAACGCGGCCTTCCAGCGCATCGGCAGCGCGGCGGCAAGCCTCACGGGCGCCACGCTGACCAGCGTCCTGGAGTACCACGTCGTGAACGGGACCGTAGGCTACGCGGGCCGCCTGACGAACACGAGCCTGCCGACCCTGGAGGGGGCCCAGGTCAAGGTCGAGGTTGGGAACAAGGTGTTTGTGAACTCGGCCGAGGTGGTGATCACGGATGTGATTGTGGCCAACGGGGTGTTGCATGTCATTGATAAGTGCGTCCCGTCCCCGTCTCATCCTTACTTCATCAATCCATATTCCCTCCAACCCTTTCCCAGGGCCCTCCTCCGCTGCCTACCTTGTCCTCCGACACCACACAAACACACATTTGAATACTCAGCTAACCCGCTCCCTCCAGCGTCCTCAACCCCGCCAACACCACCGCGACGCCGAACCCGGCCGCCACCACGCAGCCCGTCGCGTTCAGCGGCGCCGCCTCGGCCAGCTACGTCCCGTTCACCAGCGGCGTCAGCGCGACCGGGATCCCGTCCAGCACGAGTATGCCGATGCCCAAGTCCGGGGCGGCCCACGTTGCGGCGCACCGCGAGGGGGCCGTCGGCGTGGCGGCCCTGCTGGGCATCGGGCTGGTTGCTGCCTTCTAGAGGGTGGGATGATGTGGCAGACCGAGGCCGTGGAGCAGTCCCTTGCGCAGCTTACCGGACGTGGGAGTCGCGACGAGAAATGACATGAAGATAGTGATAGTGATAGTCCCTAGCTAATCCCCCAGCATCTAAGCCTAATGAATCTCTGTCTGACCTTCCTGTCTCCCCCTCTCCTCCCCTCGCCGCCCTCACGTCGCGGTCCCTCCCCAGCCCGGGATCGTGAACCGCGTCACCGTCGAGCGCATGCTGCCGGTGCGGGTGCTCGGGAAATGGAACGTGGCAGTGTTTGCCTCTCCTGTCTTTCTTCCCTCTCTGTCTTTCTTCCCTCTCTGTCTTTCTTCCCTCTCTGTCTTTCTTCCCTCTCTGTCTTTCTTCCCTCTCTGTCTTTCTTCCCTCTCTGTCTTTCTTCCCTCTCTGTCTTCTAGCCTCTCTCTCTCTCTACTTCCCTACACAGAGCTCTGGATCCGGTTCCCCGGTTCCGTGGTTCCGTGGCCATGCCATGTTTGACGTTGAGGGGATTCATGTTGATGATGTTGATGTTGATGTTGACGTTGACGTTGGCGCGGAGGGGGAGGAGGGGGGCGGGGCGGGTAGTAGGTTAAGCGAGCGAGCGGGGAAGCGAGCGCATAGGGGTGTGTGGGGGGGGGGGGTGTGTTGATGGATGGGAGGGTGGATGGATGGATGACTTAGAGCAGGGATGATACACTACTGCTACTACTGTACTACTACTACCACGAGGAAGTGGGCACGGAACCTGGGTAGATGGAAGACGTCACCACTTTCCCGCGAGGTGGGACGGGAGAAGCGGGGGAGGGCAGGGGGTGGGGGGATACAGTAGGGGGTGTGAGGGGAGTTGTGAGGGGAGGGTGGATGGATGGATGGATGGATGTTACAACTGCCACATTCACGATGGAGCGTTATGGAACTTAATCGAGGGAGACGGAGAGGGGGTTAGTGTCCCTGATGTACTTGAGTATATGTATACATAGATAAATATATGTGTGTGTGGGTCTGCTAGTCGGAGCTTTTACCGTAATTTTACGCTAAAAGACTGCGTAGTGGTTTCAAGGCTCCGAAGAATATACGAGGGATAAGTACATAAAGTACTTCTACATGGTAGCGTGCAAGAATAAGGTCAGCTGACATGATCCATTACGTCAGCACCAGACCCGCACGTCTTCGGACAGATAGTGGGATGGATTGCTGTAGCGCAGATGAAGTCACCATCCGCGACCATAGGAGCGAGAACCATCTCATCACCATCCCTCGCCGCCAGCGCGAAAACCCACTGCCAACCAGATGCAGTACCTCGACGCGGGGGCTGGTCAACAGCCCCGAGACAGACATCGGGCTCGACGAGGGTGGTGATATCACAGGACGGAGAGAGAGGATGAGGCGGCGAGTATTGGACGGTCCCAGGGCCGGGGGACTTTTCACGTCACTCATGCCCGGCTCACCAGTCTGGGTGTTGGAGGTGATGTGCCCATCAATCATGGAAGCCATCCGCGCTCGGTTCTGGGTCGCGTACGTGGTGCGACGACGACGACGACGACGTGGTGGTGGTGGCGGTGGTGGTGAGACTGCATCGTGGGGTGAGCGAGGCCGGATCAACGCCAGAGTGGATTTCCTGCTTTTCTGGGTCCGGAGATCAGTCGCGACTTTTTCATGGCGTGAACTTGGCCTCGACGCCATATCACTGGAAGACAAGAAGAAGAAGAAGAGAAAAGAAGACGTGTTAGATATCCCATTCCCCTCCGGCCCACCCCGCCATCACAGCGTATGTGCACCAGCACCTGGCGAGAGACATCCCTCACGATGCTGACCTTCTCCAGCGCAACAATTCAACTGCACCCAGGCGGACATTCGAAGACCCAAGTTCACAGATGGAGCCACAACACCCAAGACCACCACCACCACACCCACGACCACCACCACAACCACCATCACCACAACCACCTCCCTCAACCCGCGCCTGGGTCACCCTTCTGACCGGCGAAAGCTACATCCCCGGCGCCATCCTCCTCGCCCACAGCCTGCAGAAACAGCACAGTCGCTACCCGCTCATCATCCTCTACACCCCCAGCCTCCCCGCCGCCCTCCTCCCCGCCCTCCGCCGCGAGGCCTCCCTCTCCCAGAGCATCCTGCGGCCCACCGCGCCGCTCACTCCGCCGCAGCAGCGGCCCCTCATCGCCGCGCGCTTCGAGGATACCTGGACGAAGCTGCGCATCTTCGAACTGTGCGAGTACGAGCGCCTCGTCTTCCTCGACGCCGACATGCTGGTCCGCGGCAACATGGACGAGCTGTTCGACCTGCCCCTGCCCGGCCGCGACTGGATCGTGGCGAACCACTGCTGCGTCTGCAATCTCGACGGCGACGCGTGGGCGCCCGCGGACTGGGTCCCGGAGAACTGCGCCTACACGGGCCTCACCCACCCCTCCTGTCTCGCCGCCCCGGCGCCCGTGCCCCCGGCCGGCGCCGGGCCCCCGACGCACGCGCTGCTCAACAGCGGGCTCTTCGTCTGCACGCCCCACGCCGCGCTCTGGGACGAGGTGCGGCGCTTCCTGGCCACGGACCCGCGGGTCGAGCACTTCCTCTTCCCCGACCAGGACCTCCTCGCGGCCTTCTTCCGGGGCCGGTGGCGCCCGCTCGGCTACCAGTACAACGCGCTCAAGACGATGCGCTACTGGCACCCGGCCATGTGGCGGGACGCCGAGGTGCGGAATCTGCATTACATCGTCGACAAGCCATGGCGGGCGCGGGTCGGGGCCGACGGCGTGGCGGGCTACCTCGGGAAGGACGGCGAGACGCATCGCTGGTGGTGGCGAGCGTACGAGGGGTGGGAGCGGGAGCGGGAGCGGATGGGGGAGCGGGGGTGCTCGAGATGGTGAGGGGGTGCTCGGAGGCTTTGGCTCTGGGGGAGGGGGAGGGAGAGGGAGAGGGAGCCAGGAGGTTGGGAGATGCCGAGGGGGATACGCCAGGTATCTGAACGGCTCGGTGGGTGTCGCGGGGGGCCACCGGCGACGGCGTCGGTCGCGGGCGCGTGCATCCCGGGTCCCGTCCCGGGAAGGTTGTCCAGCGCCCTCTCGGAAGCTCCGGGGCCATCGCCATGTGATTATCGCGCCCCCGTCGGTGGTGGAGGACAGGTTCTCGGGATCCTAAGTACAGCTGTCCTCTTTCACGTATCGTTCCAGCCAGGGTATCGTCTTGGGGACTTGACGACCGACGATGGACAGGCTTTTTTTTTTAAAAAAAAAAGAAAAAAAATTGCGCGAGTTTACCAACGCAACTACGATCATCTCGAGATGGTTTCTCGGGACAACAGGATACGAGAGTCCTCACACTACTGGATCTCTCTCGTCCTCTTGATTTCCATAGCGATTTTTCTCTGATCCATCTCACCCCCGCGTCGGGGGTTCGCGTCGTGTGTGTCCATTGCCAGAGCGCAGGTGTCGCGGCGTGACACGGAGCCAGGAGAATGGAATGGAGTATGGCACCAAGACGACATCTTGTCCTGGTACGACGATGTGGGATACTACACGTTTTCTTTGCTCTGACACGTGAGAAGGCTTGCTCTGTGAGAAATGCCAGCGCTTCTCGCATGCTCAGAGAGGACCCGGCGGCCCACTTCGATAGATGGGTCGGCCTGCCTTGTACCTACTGTTCTCTTTACTTGAGAATTCTATATGATTGTAGCGTACTGATCTCATCGACTCGATCGACGCGTGCCTTGCCTTTCCTCTCGCCGTCACAGCAGGTGGGGGATGACGGGCCCATGTTTCAAGACTGAATGTCGCAATAGTGCACGAGAAGTTCGGAGTGACTATGTTCCTGTGTGCCAGTTCTCATTCGGAACGATGCTCTCTTTCATACATCATCTGGCGCTCACCTCAACTACTGTGATTAACTAGTGTCCAGTGGCCGGCATAGCTTGTGCATTTGATGCCTTCTGCATGTATGCTTCCTCACCGGCTTTGCATAGATTCCTGTCCCAGAACAATCTGCCTCCTAGAGAAAGCCTTTGCGTACGCAGTCATCGCTGCTCCGCAAATCCATCGGACCGGCATGAGGCTGATGTGTCCGAGTCCTCCCACATCAGATTTCTTGATCGAAGGCAGTGGGTTGTGGCCTCCTGTGGTGCACCGCCATAGCCGGCAAGGTATAATTTCATCCCCGAATCTCATTTCCATGAGCAGATCATCACGGCTTTCTGTATCTGTTAGTCCTCGTCGAGTGATATGCCAACCCGAATTTGAGACACGACGTAGTAAGCATGCGGCATGGTGTGAGAATGATGTGCGATATGATGCTCACATGTCAACCCCCCCCCCCCCCCCTCCTTTCAGTTACTCGGCTCGGTTGGAGCACATCTTGAGTGTGGTGGTTACGTCGAGGACGGGGAGGGGTAATGGCTTTGGCGGAGTAATGCAGTTTGGCAGGAGCAATCGCTGGTCTTGTGCAAGACGGAAACTCTCCGCCACGTAACTCACGTCCTCATATCCCATTTTCCGAAGCACTCGTACCCACCGGCTCCGGTCGGATCGAGAACAAGATCTTATACTTGACAACCTCCACAACCTCCAACTCTTCTGTCCTCTCCTCCTCTCCCTCAAGCTCCATCGTATGCTCCTCCTTCCCCGGCCTCTTCCGAATTACCGCCAGCGCCTTTGGCAGCTTCTTCACCTCTCCCGTGAGCCTCTGGTGCTTTCCCACATACAGATACACGCGCTTCATCCACGCCATATCCCCGGGGCTCTCAGGATCGTAGCCGGGGAAGATGAGCCGTCCGATCGGCGTCTCCTTCGTCATTGCATCGCTCGGTGGTTCCGTGGCCATAGAGTCCTGGTCGTTGTGAGAGGGGAGGTTGATCGTGCCTTGCATCTCGAGGAGAGCGAGTCCGGACGGGGTGTGCAGAAGTTGGGGGAGGGGGTTCTTGGATCTTGGGTGGGGAACAAGAGGTGCGGGATGGATCAAGACTTTGGACATCCTGACGCTGATCAGGGAGAGGTTGTGAGTCGAAGCATGTGTTAAGTTAAGGGCTGTGGTGGGGGAAAGAGAAGTCTCCTGTCAAGCGCGACTTGGGCGCGTCGGTTCATGTTCGGGAATAACAGGAAGAAGCTATTCGCTGCTGACTCATTATTGTCTTCTCTCCACATCATTTCTCTATGGTTAGCAAGCTTTACGTCTGTGTTATCTTCTTTCTCATTATTCCTACTCCAGTATAAACCCGTAGACTCCGTGAAAGCGAGGTTATTGGTAGGACATATCGACTCTACCTGATCTTGTTATATTCTTTTTTTTTCCCTCTAATAATCGGTCTACATTGCGTTAAGAAGCCACTGGACTCAATGGGTTACACCCCAGCCAGTCCACCAAGATAAGCAATTATAAAGTTTCTACACAAAGCACTCCGCAATCTGGATTTTCCCCAGAGATATGCCCGAAAATAAACTCTAGGTGAGCTTTGTACTTGGATATCCCTGCTGTGTGCAAGAAGCTACCCGAAACAGTCGTCTAGATGCTTGTGTTCGCAACAGAGGTCTGAGGTCACGCAAGCCTGAGAGCTGCATGTTTTGGTTCCGGTCAGTGATTCATACAACAATAATGTATTATTACTTTGCTGTTGTACAGAAAGCTAAGCAAAAGTGAATCTACTATCGCTTTTTAGCTGTTATCGCTTATATCCCCAAAACCTTGAATACCGGCTTATTTGAGTACGGCAGTTGCAATCTTTAGCAAGTTTTCTTCCAGACAGCTGTGATTGAAGGTTTTCTCAGGCTGGAATTAGCACAGCTAGACTGAGCCGTGGGATATGCAAGCAAGTATCTTGCCCAGTAGCTAGTTCACTGATGACTTGCTACAACGGCGTGGCCATGATGTACTCGGTCCGGCTGCATGTCACATTGGCAGTAACTAGATAGAATATGGTTTGCTCGACGATCGTTAGGCGCAAAACTTGGACCGAGTGTCTTCGCCGGAGTTCTATGATACTTGTCTGTGATAGAGAAGAGAATTTGTCGGATATCTATGCAAACTTAACAACGGAATGAGGTTTTCAATAGGGCAGTGAGACATGACTAGCAACAGAAATTGTGTATAGTCAAGCGCAGGACAAGATGAACGGTGCGGGTTAACCCTCACGGTTATTTGGGTGGCAGGTACGGCGGAAAGATATCAATAGTCGAGTACTCTAGACAGGTGACTGCGCCCTCTCAATTAACACCCTGCAGAACACAAAAAACAGAATTGAGGGTTCGGCAATAGCTGCAATCCCTCCTCGAATTTTCTGCTTGTACATCGCTGCTTTGGGGGTATAGAATGTCATCAAGGTGTATGAAGAATAGGCTTACGCTAGACAGTTAAAAGGGCGCGAGTGAGCGGCAATAGATTATTCTGCAAGTGATTAGGGCAAGAGGGTAAAACTTGCGCTCCAAGAACTATCTCACAGTGCCGCCACGCACGTTCATCATGTTAAATCTGCAACTGCAGGCCAGCCAGGATAAGAGCAACTCAAGAATCTGGTTTGGATCGGACGAAAAAGGCTTGAAGATGCGTTACTTCGGTAGTATCAGGATATCTGCGCACATCGACCCTAGAGTCTCTTCTAGGACCAAAAAGACCTAGGCTCCATTCAAGCCTTTCTATCGTTCACACCTGACTTCGAGAACATCTTTGATAAGGCTTAATATACATAACCTACTTTGTTGTCTGCATTCTGAGCAAAGACGATAGATCTAGTTGCCAGGCCGCTTACGTTTTATTTTTTGATTACATAATCAACGCGTTCCCCTTTGTGTGGTCAACGCGACAAGGACAACAACGACTCTCACACATTCTCAGCGCCAAGGAACAAGTCAAAATCCGGGCAGGCTCCGCGGAAGCGTTGAATCTGGCGATCCTGCAGCATGTCGGAGCTTGCGGTTGGGGATACGGTCCAGCTCAGCAACGGCCTCGTCGGCGTCGTACGCTATGTTGGGCAGACCGAATTCGCAGAAGGTGAATGGTTGGGGGTGGAGCTGGAAAGCGATGACGGGAAGAACGACGGCAGTGTCAAGGGGCAACGATACTTTGAGTGTACGCAGGGGAGAGGCATGTTCCTTCGACCGGCAGCGGCTGTGGTCATCCAAAAAGCTCCAGCGGCCAAACCAAATGGATCTGCTCTTGCGAAGAAACCTGCTCGGCCAAGCAGCATGGGAGGACCTGCATTGGGTAGGAGATTGAGCGTCGCCCCGGATACAGCAGCTGGAAAGAGATCGAGCATCAATGCTGCGAGTCCCAGTCCGGTAACGAGATCTCGGCCTTCCAGTATGCTGCGAGTAGGTAATCGGGACCCAGATGACATGGTGGTTTTTGACGAAATCTACAGTCACCCACGAAGTCTCCCACGAAGCAGCTCTCTGCTGCCACATCGACGACTTCTACCCCGAGAACAGGAACTCCTTCCAACACACGAAACCCTTCCGTCTCAATTTCCAGGCCGAGGCCAAGTATAGGAGGAAACCGAACATCGATGGGTCCTCCAGCCAGGCCAGCTTCCCAGACAGCAAGGCCGTCGAATACAGGTGCCGGAAACAGATCGAGTGTTCAGCCCTCCAAGACCGCGAGCGGCCGAGTGGTCTCAGTGGCAACAAGACCAAAAGTCCAGACGGGAGACAGGGTAATGTCTTTTGGGAGTCAGTTGAGCAGCGCACAGGCTAGCGAGGGCAGCAGACAAGACACCGCAGATGATGACAGAGGAGCATCGCCAAATAAGAGCGACGACATGTTATCGCCGAAGACCGTGGGCACACCCTTAGCAAGAGCATCTGCAGCAGACCGATCTAATGCATCGCAAGGTTCGGGTCGGAGCGCTGCGTCATCTCCTGGTTCCCAGAGGGGTGCCGGGGTGAGCACGACAGCCAGTCGGGAAATAGAAGATTTAAAGACAAAACTCCGTCTACTGGAGAAAAAGCGGATGGAAGACCGGGAAAAACTCAAGGGCCTGGAGAAGATTGAGGTTGAACGGGACAAGTTAGAGGGCATCATTCAAAAGCTACAAGCGAAATACCAGCCCCAACAGCAAGAAATCACAGACTTGCGGAAGCAATTGAAGGAAGCCCAGGCCAGGTTCGAAGAGATCGAGAACCTCCAGGCCGAGCATGATGTTGTGGTTGAGATGGCGACACTCGACAGAGAGATGGCTGAGGAGACCGCTGAAGTCTTGAAAACCGAGCTCGATGCTTTGAAGCAGAAAGTGGAAGAGCTTGAGCTAGAAGTTGAGGTTCTCCGAGAGGAAAATGCCGAGCTTGGTGGTGAGATGAGCCCCGAGGAGAAGAGCAGCCAGGGCTGGCTGCAAATGGAGAGGAACAATGAGCGGCTTAGAGAAGCATTGATACGGCTCCGTGACATGACACAACAGACGGAATCTGAACTCCGGGACCAGATCAAAAGTTTGGAACAAGATGTCCGTGAACTGGGTTCGGCAAAGGAGCATTACGATGTCGCCAAGGAAAAGCTAGCGCAGTCTGAGGCATCCATCGAAGACCTTCGCCAACAACTTGATGATGCTCTCGGAGCGGAAGATATGATCGAGGAACTCACAAATCGCAACATGGGTATGAGCGAACAAATAGACGAACTCAAAGCAACTATTGAGGATCTGGAGAGTCTGAAGGAGTTGAACGATGAGCTGGAAATCAACCACGTCGAAACAGAGAAAGAGATGCAAGAGGATATTGACTTCAAGGACAGCATTATCGCTGAGCAAGCGCGACGTGCTGGTCAGCAAGAAACGGCCATGGAAGATATGGAATACACTCTATCACGGTTCAGAGAGCTTGTGACGAATTTACAAAGCGACCTGGAAGATATGAGAGCCTCGCACGCCATGACAGAGACGGAATCCGACCAACTGAACAGCAAGTCACGCGCGATGATGGACTTGAATATGAAGCTTCAAGTTTCTGCAGCGAAAACCCAAGTCAAGACTATTGATCTGGAGCTTCGTCGCTTAGACGCTCAGGAAGCGTCAGAACATCTCGCAATCGTCCAATTGTTTTTGCCAGAAGCGTTTCACGATGATCGAGATTCTGTTCTTGCTCTGCTTCGCTTCAAGCGTGTCGGCTTCAAGGCTAATCTGTTGCACGGCTTCGTCAAGGAAAGGGTGAATGGCCATCCACCCACTGGACACGAGGATGATTTGTTCGCGGGCTGTGATGTTCTCGATAAACTTCAATGGGTGTCATCAATGTGTGATCGCTTTGTCAATGCTATCAGCCATTGCTCAATCGAGCAATTCGCCAGATATGAAGGTGCACTTTACGAACTCGAGCCTGTCGAAAGGGCCCTCAATGGATGGATTGACGGCTTGAGAAGAGACGAACTGAACGAGAAGAAGTGTGCAAGTGAGCTTCAGCGGACTATCGCACTGATGTCGCATCTCTCTGAAGTGCATATCTCAGCTGGTCTAGCAAGTTATGCCGATGAAGTTCACATGCGGACTATTCTCATGCAAAGCCATCTTGAGAACGCGGCTGCCGCAATAGTGGCTCTAAGGTCCATGGTGCAGACCTTTATTCCAAACCAAGACGATGATGATGAACTTGCCCAGCACTTCTTGCGCAAGACCGACGCGGTTATTAGCCATACAAGGAGTGCGAAGGTTGTCATTAGCAAGGTTGCTAGAGCGCTCGAAGATCTCAAGACCAGATCGTTGTCCCTAATGCCAGATACACTACAGAACTTCGAGCAGTGCGAAACAGCGACAGAAGAGTTGGCGAGGTATTCTCGTCACATCGGCGATGATCTTTATGCCTTACTCCACGAGGAAGGTAGAACTGAGCCGTTCACATACTCCGAAGTCCAAAACACAGTCCATCGCACCACTTCGACCTTGCTCTTGTCTAGCGAATCCGATCTGTTCTCTACGTACTCGAACAAGTTGCGGACATTGACAAACTCTTTGGTGGACTTGGCTGCTTTGGCATCTGACTTGGAGATGACTCAAGAGTTTGAGCGAGCGGTAGCTCCGTGGGTCCTCCGATCTCAGGAACTGAGGTCTTCCAAAACCGTGCACGTGGATGCAGAGGAAGAGATGCGCCGTCTGAAAGACGAAAATCACGAGCGCGCCAGACTCATCGCAATGAAGGACCAAACGCTTGAAGAAACGTCAGTCAAGATCGAACTTCTCGAGAGTCGTATGAGGGATGCCGCAAAAAAGAACGAGAAGATCAGCGAGCTTGAAAAGCGGATTGCAGACGCCAAGAAGCGAGAAACTCAGTTGATGGAGTCCCTCGAGTCCCAGAATAAGGAGCTTACCACTATTGAAGCGGACAGAGAGAATTGGAAGAAAGTTGCCGAGGATGCAAGAGCTCCTGGTCTCGTGGCGCCCGGGACCAAGTTAGGCCAGGAGCAAGCTGTTGCTACTGCTCGCGAAATGGAAGCGCTTAAGACCGAAATTACCAGTCTCCAAGCCGCTGTTCGCTACTTGCGGGAAGATAACCGACGGTCCCGTCTCACAAAGTCTCATACACTTGACTGGCTCGATGCTCCGTTGATCAAGCCCATCACCAAAGATGAGAAGCGTAAAGCTCTTGTCTTGGCGGAAGGACAGGACGTCCTCAATGAGCTACTTAGCCTCGCCAGTACTGCCAAGATTTTTGACCTCACAACCATGCCCCAGAACAGACTGGCATGGCGACCAGCAAAGACTTCGCCACAATACCACGTTGCGAAGCAGAAGGAGAACTACGAGGCCTGGAGCAGCTGGAAAGATGGTGTGGTAAAGAAAGCCCGTGTACTTGAAGAGCGGGATCTCAGCAGAGGAATGGGGAGGAAGCCCCGGGGTGCTCTAGCAGCTCGAGTTCACCTGAATCTGCCTGGCTTGGAAGGCAAGGGTGTGAGGGTTGGAGGAGAAGTAGAGATTATTGACCCGGATGACTTCGAAGGCTTTAGAAGCAGGCTTGGATTTGTTTGAGCAGACATCACATCATATCCGAGAGGGCTTGTGTCAGCCTATAGTATGTCTAAGTACCCATATAGGTGTTGAGCAATATCAAACGCGGTTCTAGGTTGTTTTGGCTCCGATTTTTTTATGATGAGACTGTTGACATGAGCTGCTTCACACGTGGAGGACAGACGTCATAGGCGAATTTGCAGCTGAGTCAGCGCGGCTGATCTCGACGCCAGCACCCGGACAAGGCTTAAGGTTTGAAACAACAATGCGTCTGTAGACTAGTCGTACAAACGACTTATTCAAAGGCCACAATGATGATTCTACCGACACTTTTTTGCATGGAATTTGTTTCTGTCAGTTATTAATCATGCGCTTCCCTTATCTTCTCGCCGCCGCGACCGCCACGGCATCGATGTACGTGCCAGGCAAGGTCTTCGACCGCTTCCTCACAATCTGGCTTGAGAACCAAGTACCTCCTCCGCGCCCCGGTCCCTAACTGCCCTACTAAGATAACTCAATCAGGACTTTACAACCGTATCGCGTGATTCGTCTATCCTCGACCTCACCCAGGAGGGCATTCTCCTAACCTCGTACTACGGCCTCACCCACCCCTCGCAACCGAACTACATTGCATCTATTGGCGGCGACTACTTCGGTCTCAATCATGATGGATTCGTGCGCATACCTTCGAACGTTTCAAATCTGGTCGATCTGCTGGATGCGAAGGAGATCACTTGGAAGGGGTATTTCGAGGGCGTGCCCGGCCCGGGGTACGTTGGAGAAGGGAGCACAGGGGCCAACGGAGGGTGGGATTACGTGAGGAAACACAAGTAAGCCTCTTTCACATCTCAATTAGGGTTAGGCTGCATTTGGATGACAAGGCTCGGTGATGGGGCAGGGGAGCCTGCTAACGCCAACAGCCCCTTCATATCATACGACAACATCAGTAACAATGGCACCCGTCTCGCCCAGCTCCAAAGCTTCACGGATTTCGCCTTCGACGTCCAAGCCAATACGCTTCCCCAATACGCACATCTCTCCCCGGACATGCTCAACGACGGTCACAACACCAGCCTTGAATTCGCCACAGCATGGACGCGGTCTTTCCTGGCTCCTCTCCTCGCCAACGAGCAGTTCATGGAGAAAACGCTGATCTTGCTTACCTATGACGAGTCTGAGACTTATGAGCTTCCGAACCGTATCGTGTCGCTGCTTCTCGGTGGCGCTGTTCCGAAGGAGCTGAAGGGTACGAAGGACGATACGGTGTATTCGCATTACTCCATCCTCTCCACGCTGCAGAATAACTGGGAGCTCCCAACCCTAGGCCGGTACGACGTCGGCGCCAACGTTTTCTCTCTCGTCGCGTCTCAAACAGGGTATGTCAACCATGCTCCCGCAAATTTAGGTACAATCAACAATTCATTGTCTTACGCTGGGTTTTTGAATAACGACTCGAGCCGATACAAGCCGGTTCCGCCTCCCAATCTGAAGCTAGTGGGCGCCGGTGGGCTGGGGCCGGAGAGGATGGTGAATTTGCAGTGGGTGCAGAGAGAGGGAGAGCCGAGTCCCTATGATGGGAGTGGGGTCTTGTACGATGGCGGCAACGGGACTGTTGCGGTGAACGAGCCAGTTTATCAAGCGCAAGGCCCTGTGTCTGGTTCTACCAAATCGGCAGTAGGAATGAAGCAGAAGAGTATCGGTGCTAGGAGGCTCGATAGGAGTTGTAGCAGAGTATCAGCTGGGTTTGGAGCGCTCGTGGCGGTTTTTGCCATGTGGTGATGGTGTCGGGGTCGGAATAAGCGCGGCGTTTTAGAACGAGGGAGTTGGAAAAACTTAATTTGGTGTGCTACTTAATGTATTGACGACTACCTACTTTGTTGCCGCGCAAGTTTTTGGATGAAGAACGCTTTGGTGATAATGCTTGTTTTCGCATGATCATGTCCGTTACTGGGGAGATGAATTCTTCCTCGCTAAGCGAGCTCGTCGCAAAACAAAGCACCCAAATAAAATATCCATAAGCAACATCTCAAAACCCAAGTCACCAGAGGAAGCAAGGCGCTCTGTAAACGATCCGGAGACCATTTTCGGCTTCTGCTTTCGTAGAAGTGCAATGGGGTTGGGGGGGGGGGGGGCAGCCTAGTCACTGAGCTGATCTCTTCATGGCGCATCGCCTCAAGTTAACCATCGAGCTCAACTTTTATGGTGTGAAACGCGTAGATTGTTTGTATAACAGTGCTCAAAGAAACGACTGTGGTCACGCCGGAACCGTGGCTAGCCTGATCTTTCCCTCCAAGCTCTAAAGTCGGATACAACGACCCAGTAATACTAGTAGTTTAAGTCACAGTATCTTTTTCACCTCATTTCCATCATCAATCGTAAATATAGATGCAGGGAATTCTTGTTGTTTTGAATCGACACAATTCATCTGGGGGAGTGTAAGCTCCGAACTCAACGTCTGTCACTTTAAAATCTCATCTTCTGTAAATCATGGCGTGTGGTTTGATTGCTACTTTCGTTCTCTACGCGCGATGACTGAAATCTATGGCAATTGATCCTCATCTACTTCTACGCCAGCATCCTGCTGCGCCTGGAACTTCTCACTCTCCTTCCGCAGCCTCGTATCCTCCTGTCTCTCTGCTCTCTTCTTTCTCTCCTGAGCCTCGTTCTCCATCCAGTGGCGCCTATTCGCTAGCTTTCTCTCTCCCTTTCTAATTGCCGCTATTATGCCCTTGCTCAGTCGTTTCGCAGCCATGATCTCCTTCTTGCTGGGTCGCGCCTTGCCCGTCTCCCATTCGTCGATCTCACATAGCAGCTTCTTTGCGCCGGCTTCGGTCTCGATCTTTTCCAAGCTCTTCTCGGTCGAGCTATCCAGCATCTCAAAAATTCGGCGTTGGAGGAGGGTAGCTTCGGACGGGGAGGAATTTTCGGCTGCGAGAGCGGCGCGAGCTTGATTGATTCCGGCAACGATCCAGGCCCGAAATATGTCGGGAGTGTAGACATTGGCGTGGAAATAAGTCTAGAGGTCCATGAAGTCAGATCAGAGCTCTCCAAGCTGTGCTCAGTAGGATTGGATTTGCTGACTTGTGCGGCATCCATAGCAGCGGTGATGATGACTGGACCAGAAGAAGGAACAGGCAGAGTTGGGAGCGTTGATGACGCCACGGCGGGGGAGAAGCTGGGCAGATACGTTGGAATAAAATTCGGTCTTGTAACTCTGCCATACTGATCATACTGCGGGACCATCGTGGAGGTGGTGATGGTTGAGGCGTGGAGCTGCGGTGTTGTTGCTGTGTCAGAGTCGTAGCTGAAGAGAAAGTTTGCTCCGGTCGCAGTTGGGAGTTGAGCATATATGGGCCAGTAATGTAGTATAAGTGAGCTCTCGCTACATTTGCCCAAGGCTTCGTTGAATAGCGCTCGTGCTTACTCTGTTGGCTCCGTGGCCCCAGAGCAATGAGGTAGTCGAAGAGAAAGTTTTTCGCGGCTGATGAAGGGGATTTACAAAGGTAAGCAAGCAGTTCGAAGCGATTGGCGTAATTTGATTTGTTGTAAAGATCTCATTAGGCTTCACTCAATCATGGAAATAGTCCGTGTCAAGTATATTTATTTCTTGAGCTGGATTTCTATTCCGGTGTCTCGTTTGAACAGGGAGTACCAACCAGCTTCCTTCAAATAAAACATGCCAACAGAAAATTCCTTCTGAAAAGTAGTGAGAATCCAAACGGCATATATGTCGACTTCTACAGAACAAGATCAGGTTGCGTAGAGAGTGCGAGCTCGGCACTATATTCCAAGACCTCCGGAGAAATCTCATCGAATGTAAGCAATCTCGACATGAAGATTAATTTCTACGGCGTTTATTTAAAGATAACTGTTTAATAAGGCGAGTGCAAAACTTATTTTTTATGTTGTCACTACCACTTCTCACGCAGGTGATCCTCGAATATAACACAAGCTCCAGGGTGGAACAGCGTAGGAGAACTTCTGAGTTATCAAGAGTATTTGTGAAGACTTTACTAGAGTATACAGAAAAGCTCTTGGGTATGATGTTTGTATTTGATATCTGGAAGACTTGCCTGCTGTTCTACTTCATAGGGCCGTCGTTCGCTTAAAAAGTGGAGAATGTGCACATCAAAACAAACATGGGACAGGAACTCTAATATGAGAGGCCGAACCAGGGCACGCCAGGCAAGACATGAATTGTATCAAATATATTTAATGTTCTTCATAGATCAAAACCTAGTTTCAAGCGACCAACTCTGGTCGAAGGGGCTCTGGCTAGAAGTTGGAGTCAATGATAAAATGTGGTACAGAAAGATCTTAGGTTCCCTCGTGTGGTGAAAGAAGCATGTTCTATTCTCAGGGAGCTCCTAGGGAGCCTCTATATATCGCTCTCCTAGTGTGGTTTTTAAAGTTTAATTACATGCATAACGTCAGGTGAGGAGAATGTGACTTGACTCAATCATATTCCGTACGACACACCCTTTAGCTGAGTTGTAGTAGTAATGAGAATCAGCTAAAAGGTATACAATTGGACCATATAAAACAAAGAGTGGAGAATATGGTGTAGTGATGAGAGAGTTTTCGACGGATTTAGAGTAGCTCTAAGGAAATCGAACAAAGAATTAGGTTGATTTAAAGAAAGGTCGAGGTCTATTGTACCTCCCAGCTCCATTTTCTCCTCTATTCACCTCCACCTACCTCTTTTGTCACATTCTAGCTCAATATGAACGCTGCTTCCTGCCGCCAGCCTATTTGAGGCTTTATTTGTTGACTTGCTTGCGAAGGTTGTATTTGTAGCAACATCTTAGGGATAGGGGATAGTGTTTGCTACAATAGCGACTTTGGAGTTTATTGCTTCTACTATGCTATTAGGAGCTATAAGTGCTCCTAAGGCATAGAACCTATGCGAGTAGCTTAGAATGCGTATTTGGACGCTCGCCAGCTTCTTGATGCCCTTATATGTACTCCACTGTTGTTCTCTCCTTATTATTGTCAAAATAACCTCCTTTTAGACTGTTGTTATTCGAAAGCAGAAGCTTAAGGACGTTTTGAAGAGAGAGAAGGGAGCTCCTAACGCAGTTCCAATAACCATAGAAGAGAGGAAAGCAAAGATCATATCATTACTTAGTCAAGCAGTAGAATTAGTAGTTTAAGCTAAGTAGAAAAGGCGACTTTCTCAAGCAGTAGAGATATGCAGCTATTATAGCTGTGGTGTAAGGTTACTTCTTGGAGTTAATAGTACCTTATATAGTTAACATAGGAAATTAGGTTTTCAGAGAATGAGTCATTCGATAGAGGCTCTTACGTCTTAGAGATTCAAGAGCTTTACAAAACCTTTGAACTTCTGTCTTAAGAGGTTTTTGGTGAGACTATCTATGTGCATCTTATTGGTGGGAAGGTAGGTCACCTCAAAACTCCTATTCTTGTATTCTTATCTTAACCACATATTATGTATATCAATGTGGCAGAGCTTAGTTGTAATTCGCTGAAGGTCTTTAGTGATTAATTGTATAGTCTATTGATTGTCACAAAAGATAGTCCATTTGGTCCTCATTTTGAGTGTTAGCTCCTTGAAGAAACGCTTCAGAGCCATTATCTCCTTAGCTGTGGAGGCTACTCCTAAGAGCTTAGCTTCTATTGTAGAGGTTGTGATAGTAGATTGTTGTGAAGCCTTCTAGATGATTGCACCCCTAAATAGGAAGATTATATAACCTTATGAGGAGCATCTTGTCTTAGGGTCGTCTGCGAAGGATGCGTTGGAAGAGATCACTAGCTTATTGCTCTTACTGTGTTTGTCGAAGGTTATACCTAAAAACCTTATGCTCCAAAGATATCTGAGCGTCTAATTGACAGTGTTGAGGTGCTATTGGCTAAGGTTTGTGTAGAATTAAGACAGCTAAGAGGCAGCATATGCTATATCTAGTTAGAGCATAATAGCTGTGTATAGCATTGACCCAACCTTTTCTTGGTATTCCTTGACTGTTTTTATGGAGGAGGTCTTATGGTTCTTTTGTAGTTTGTATTGAGGGAGAGGTGTTGTTGATATTTGTATTTAAGGTAGATCAAATTTATTAGCAAGCTTCTCGATATATGCGTTATAAAGCAAGGTGATCTTGCCATTCTCTCTATCTCTTACAACTCTTACCCCTAAGAACCACTCAACGTCCCTTATAGCAGTTAGCTTATAGGCCTTATTTAAGCCATTTATGATTCGCTGAGCTTCTATGGAGTTTAAGGTATAGTAGATTATCTGTATGTCATTGATGTAAAAGGCGAGAAACACCAATTTTGACTTATTAGTGTATATGCAAAGCTCTTCTCCTATTGGCTCTAGCTTTAGAACGCATAGAGTATTAGTAAAATCTCTATACCATAGAGCAGGTGAATCACAGAGGCTATATAGAGCGCATTGAAGCTCTATAAACTTATTCTTTTGCTTCCAACCATTAGGTAGATAGCAGATAACTAAAGCACTCTATGGGTCTCTTTTTGCATTAATAAATGTGTTCACAATATTATATTGTTTGAGCTCTATGTCGAATTTAGCTGCAATTGCCATGAGAACTCGAAAAGAACATAAAGCAAGAGTAGCTGCATAGGTGGAAAATATTGATGCTTTGTCTTATAGGTCTCTTCGTACGACTATTCTCAATCTGAATTGTGTTATCTCTCCTAATGAGTTCAGCTTATAGGTGAAAACCCATTTTAAAGGTATAGGAGATAAGGTTGCCTTTGACGCATTAATTACTTTCCAATAGTCTTTTGCTTCTAGGTTCCCAATCTCTTGATATGCTCCTTCCTTGAATTGCTCTTTATAAGGATGATTTTGGAGTTCCTTCCAACTTGTGGGAGCTTTTGGAAGCTTGTCTCAAACTAGGGTGAGAAGGTTAGAGTTTCCTCTCCTTGCTCCTATTTGAGTAGCAGTAGCAATAACGCTATGGACTGCTTTAAACTTATTGCTATTAGTAGCTATAGGTTCTTGACTTGTCTAGAATATTATAACAAAGTCATCTACCTTTTGCTTTTAGCTTATCGTAGGTTCTTTAAGTGCTAGCAGGAGGTCCCTAGCCATTAAGGCGTAGACTGTGTCCCTACTCCCTTTTCTCCTCTTTTGCCTTCTAGGAGTTTGCTCCTTTCGGAGAGCTGCTTCCTATGCTTTGAAGGTCAACTTTCTCTTTCTAATAGGTCGATTCTATGTAGGGCTAGTCGGTGGAGTTGGAGCAGGAGCTCTAGACTCATTGTATTCTACTCCATCCATCGTTGGAGAGAGCTCCCTTTCTTGTGTTTCCATAGCCTATGGTGTAGAGTCGATATATGTCAAATTCTCTTAGGGTTCTCCCTTATATTCAGGTATCTCTTAGAGCGACTTATCATCCTCATTGACCTCTTTCTTTGGAGTTGATTCGGTTTTGATAAGAGTTTATACTCCTCTATTCCTTATTGCTTAGGGTGAAGTTTCTAGTTTAGGACCCTTTTGCTATACTTGGTCCACCGGCTGCTTAATTCGTACAATAGAAGGAAGTATATTATCGCATGCTTCCTTGATAGAATGAGCTTTTAAGCCGCAAAAGAGGTTGCTCCTAGGCAGATCTGCCTGTCTTGCGATCTTAAGGTCTTTCTCTCGACTTTCTTCTTAAGAGACCAGAACTATACTCTATCCATCAGTGGCGTTCACCCCTAAGGTCTAAACTAGGAGTATAGACTCCTTGTCTTCATCCAAAACTATTGGTTTACCTCTAATGGTGGTATTAGTATTCAGCTCATTTAAGCTCTCTTCTTTGTTAATGTTCTTGATATCTAGCTCAGCGTCCTAAGTCTTAGTATCTAATGAATCTTCCTCCTTAATATAGTGCCAGTGGACGATCTCTTTCAGCTTTAGGAGCAGGTGGCCAGCCTGCTTCTCAGCTTTAGGAGTAAAGAATTAAGATTCATCGAAGTTAACATTTCTAGAGATTATAACTCTCTAGAGCTAAGGCACCCAAATCCTATATATGTTAGTAGCATAGTAACCAACTAGGTATCTAATATGCCCCTTTGGTTTAGTCT
This sequence comes from Diplocarpon rosae, assembly GCA_032760415.1. NCBI lineage: Eukaryota > Fungi > Ascomycota > Leotiomycetes > Helotiales > Drepanopezizaceae > Diplocarpon > Diplocarpon rosae. The sequence goes on from JAUBYV010000004.1 coordinate 2,910,306, forward strand.
TAAAAGCTCTCCTATCGCAGAGAGCCTCTCTATCTTTAACCAATGGATACACATAAGAACTATATGCTTTTATACCCCCCTATTCTAGTCTTAGGTTGGTGGTTAACTTTGTGATAATCTTGGGATCATACCACTAGAAGTATTGTCTAAACCAGCTATAGAGCACTTTGTTTAGGCTCTTCCACCCTCTCCTTCGTAAAGGCGACATATTGTATAGGTATACCACAGCTAATACTACCTCTGGCCAAAGATAATTTGGTAGATTCGCAGATAGAAGCATTATAAGTGCCTTTTCGATGATCTCTACTCTAGCTCTCTCTGCTCCTCCATTTGGCTTATGTGTATACAAAGGTGTCGTCTCTACCTCTATTCCTTCTTCCTCGCACTATTCTCTATATTTGGAAACTCCCTAAGGTGGGAAAATAGAGGTGTTGTTGTCGCTTTGAAGTATGCAGATGGAAAGGCCATATCAGCATTTAACCTATGCTTCGAATTTCTATATAATGCTAAGTACTAAGGTTAGAGTCTTTTGGACAAGAGTATACCCAAAGATTTTCCTACTATATTCATCTTTTATTAAGAGGAGCTAATTGTCAAGTGTAAGCTTCAAGGTGTCATAGTCAAATAGATCCTAAGAACACCTATAAAAGGGTCTAAGAGATTTATTATCTGATTCTCTTATTGATATAACCTATTTAGCTTTAGATTAAGCGCAAGCTTTACAACTAATTTGGAGTACTCCTTTGATCTTCACCCCCCTTGCGCTAAAGATAAGCTTCTTTAGTGCTTCAGCTCCTAAATGGCCCAAACGAAGGTGCTATATATATGCTTCATCTTCTCTTAGACATAAGTAGGCGCTACTCCGAAAACCACAATTAGCTTAACGTTGTATTGTTGGGAAGAGCAAAGCTATAGGTTATACACAATTAGAACGAATAGGAGATTTGTAGAGGTCGAGTGGCTTATATTCAAAGACTATTATGTTCGATCTATGCTCTAGCTTCTTCAAAACCACATTATTATCTGCTGTCCCCTTCCGTAGAGTTGTGTCCAATCCTATGTACCAAACGCCAGCTCTCTTCAATAGAGGCTTAGAGATTACATTAATGTTGAAACCATCCATAAGAGCCATATTCTAAAGCTCTAGATTAGAACCATCTGCAAAGACCCCTCTAAAGAGATAAGTACCTTATCCTCTTACTAGTAGACTAGAGCTCTCAGCTTTTATGCAATCAGTTGGGTGCGATTCAACTAGAGAACTAAGAACTAGAAGCTCCTCTTAGTTAACTAGATGAGTGGCAGCATAATTGTCAAGAAGGGTTATGTTTAAGAGTGGATGGGGAGCTCCGTCTAGCATAGAATATACACTAGGTGAGAAGTCGTCGAATACCTTTAGATCCAAGAGAGCAGCAACTACCTTGCTAAGAGAAGAAGATATATATAGAGCTCCCTTATCTTTGGCTTTACCTTTGATGATTTGATCAATAGGTAGAGTTTTAACCTCACTTAGCTTATAGCAGAGGTCTTTATACTCCTTTTCAGCATAATGCTCCCTGATTTGTTTGATCTCATCAGAGGTAGGGAAGTGTTTAACACTATCTCTTATTCTGTTGAGGGTGAACCTAAGTTTCCTATAGTCTTCTAGGTTCCAATAGTGCTTGCTGCTTATTGTAGTATTGCAAGGGCACTTAGTGCGCTTTGCAGATCCCTTATATCTACTCCTATTGTCAATTGACTTGGAACTTAAGCTTAGAGTACTCCCTATTAAAGCATATACCCCTATAGATTGCTTCGCTAAGGGGTTAGCTAGGGAGCGCTCTATAAGGCTCCTAAATCAGTTGACATAGTAGATTATATCATAAGGGTAAAGTACACTTATCTCATTGTCTCAGAGAATCTCTGCTTAGTGTTGTTGCGACCAGTTTAGAGCCTAGCGTTGTATTGCCATAAGGAACTTGGTTATAGCTAAGGTCCCTTTTATCTTAGGAATCTAGTAGGTTCTTGCATCTCAATATATTTTCCGGAAACTGTTGATCTATGCTTTCGGATCAGTCTTGCCGCAGGAAGTCTCAGTGAGCTTATTGATATAGTCGTCCCTTAGAGTTTCTTTTATACTTGCATCTAAGGGAGCAAGCTCCCTACGCAAGTATTCGACGATCCATTGGATGGTATCTTTGTCTTTGTCTTAATAGTCTTGCTGAGCAAAGAGTAGAAGAGAGGGAGCAACTATATCAACAATCCACTTGTAGAGTTGACTATAGTGGTGCTTTGTGGTCTTCCAATCGTTAAGCTCCTATTGGTATAGCTTTTGGCTGATGCTCTAGTTCGCATATACATCCTTTAATTCAGATGGCTTCGGCTTCTTAGGTTTATTTTGAGTAGGCAGTTGAGAGGTATTTGGGTCTCCTTGCATTAAGCTGTGTTCCCAACTAAGGAGCTTCTCTTGGTATTCCTTTTCCATTTGTTTGTCTTATTCCTTCAAAACTTATCTATTCTAAGTGCTATAGGCTTGCATATAAGAACATTTAGAGCTTCGTTTATATACATTAGCATGTTGGGATCGTTTGGAGCATTGTTTGTGAATCAAATATCTATCATAGGACGTTTAAGGTATGCTAGAAGGCCAACGACTTTAGCTTAGAATTAGAGTTTAGAGTACTATTGCCGCCATAATCTGCGGTTAGTAAGCATAGCTCCAAAGCTAAGGAAAGACTAAGTGTAGTTAATCTCAGCAGAAGAAGACATCTTGTGAATGATTTGAGGAGCACTAGTTGCATTGTGTATAGAGAAGAGATATGGGTAAAAAGATGAATATAACCATAGGTAAGAGGTAACAGCTTCTCATAGGGTTTCTAGATATTCTATAAGTTGATTGATTGATTGAATTAGCTCATAAGAAGCCAATGGTGCTAATAACTATAGTATAGAAAGATCTTAGGTTCCCTCGTGTGGTGAAAGAAGCATGTTCTATTCTTAGGGAGCTCCTAGGGAGCCTCTATATATCGCTCTCCTAGTGTGGTTTTTAAAGTTTAATTATATGCATAACGTCAGGTGAGGAGAATGTGACCTGACCCAACCATATTCCGTACGACATAAAAACAACTGATGTGGCAGCATGAGAGGATAGCTAGCTTATCAGGTATTCGTGCCAAGTATCGTCCATATGGGTCACTAATTTATGCTTCGCGTCGGCTTATAACTCCTTCACTTTGTATGGCGCAAAACTCGGTCGTCGGATCACACATCAAGTCAGTTGCAGCAATGTGCTACACGGTTTTGCTATTCTCGATTAATTTATATAAATTATTGTAACTTCTAATGATCCTCTTTTCTTTAGAGTCTACTCATTAAGGATTCTTCCAGTTAAATCGAGAGGGACTCGTTTCAGTTCGGATAAGGCCATAGCAGCTACCCTCTTCTCATGTTAGGAATAGGACATCTCCCTGCTAAAGAGCAACTACTAGCACACGAATCTTAGGGATAGGCTCTCATAATACTAGAATGAAAGATCACAAGGATTTGATTGATTGGAGGACCTCAGAAGAGAGGTCAACTCGAAAGAAAAAATGTTCGTCGCTGCGTTGCTGCTTCCCTGGCAAATCCGTCTTGACTCATTTTTCTGCGATAACTAGTGATATTGCTGCCCTCGAATGAATCAAGTTCCAAGATTGAATTTCGAGGAATATAATTCAGAAATACCGGATGCTAAGGGAATATTGTGGACCGACGATGTCTACCAATCTGAGTTTGCTCACCAGCCACACAATGCCATCACAATTGGATTGTGTTCGATCCACATTCATGAAACTCCGAGTCAGTGTTCAATTTGACACTAGTCACATTCTTTCCTGCGGCGGAGCTAGTAGGTGATCCAGTTTAAACACGTGAGCCGCTTCGTGATCACAGAAGTATTTGAAGGTCACTACTTCAAATTTCTGGTAACATATCTTTCTTCCACAAAACCGACAAATCGCTTTAAATATGACGCGGAATCTAAATTCTCCTGACTACTGCATTCGACTAAAGTACTAGCAATAATTCACGAACACAATGCGTCTCTGGGAAGAGCATCCGGAAAGCCTGGACAGAGAATGGCAACTCGAAGATGATTCAGACGCTCTTCTCAGAATCTCAGAGGTAAGTTGCGCCGGGGTTTATTTCTGAAAAAATCGCGTTGTTTTAAAACTAAGCTGACACGTTCTTTGATAGACCGAGTTCTCCGTCAACATGACAGAAAGCAAGAAAACCCGCCACGGCTCCCTTGAATCCTTCCTTGCCAAAATCGCTCATACCAAAGGGTCTCAATGCCGATTCACAAAGTGCAGTGTGTTTTCACTCGAAATACGATTGATCATTTGGGAATATGCCTTACCCGGCTCTCGAAACGTCGCGATTTATAGCAGCAAGATGAACAACATACCGGTTCTCATTCTGAACACCGATTCGCGGACTCTTCCAACTTCGTATCTATACACAAATAATGAGTCGAGAAACGTCGCTCTAAAGTTCTACAAGCCACTGACACTTCAATTCACAAAACCGATATATTTCAACTTTGACTCGGAAGTCTTGCGTATTGATGGCAATTATGAACTAGATGAGCTTTGCGGAAGCTACAATGAAAAATTGCTGAGCAAACCTCTGGCTTCCAATGTCATGGCCTAACAAAAAAGACTCAAGAACCTTACGATATTTGGACTGGATCTCCGCTCGGGCCTGGATCTCGTTAATCTAGCAGGCATGAAATGTTGAATAGAGGCTCAAATTTTTTGGATAATGCCAGCCTAGCCAGACAGACATGTGACTTACAATTGACGATATTTTTCGTCTTGGTAGGTAGGTAGTCATGAGGTAGGTATCAAAAAATTAGTGTTGCAAGCCCGCAGACGTGTCTATGAGAAAGACATCATGTAGGTCTCTGGATAGCCTCAGCCGAGCAGTTCTAATACAAGTTCCATTGGCGGAACAATCGCGATCTCATGACAAATGCCGACTTCTACCGAGAGATTTATCAGTATGCCTCCGCTATAGGACCACATCGAAGATCCGACCAAATACAATGTGCATTTCACCACATATCAAGAGTATAGCATAGTCCAGTTGTCGACTGCGGAGGCGCCGAGAAAAGCTTGCTCAACCTTTACATTATTCAAGCACCTTCCCCTGGAGCTTCTATTCATAGTCGTACGTAGCTCCTCACCCACTTTAAAAATTCCCATATTGCAGGTGGAACTTAAATTCAATACAGAAGGGTGCTGAATGTTGTCAAGTACGGATTCGCTTTGCCTGGACAATGTCATAAAACTCAATAGACCAAACAGACAAGAGAAATTCCCTTCCGATTCCAATTTTGCATGCAAGCTTCGAGTCGCGAATGTTCGTACTACAGAGAGTCGACCTTGAAGTCCTTTATTTTTCTTCAACTGGCAGCCTAATACATGTGGATCTCATTCAAGATATACTCAGTCTTAGTCTGGCTAAAGGCTGGGACATGCTTGCTTGCAGGAGCTTTTTCCCTCGATTTAACAAGGATCAGTGCTTTCCAGAGTGGCAAAGCAAGATCAGGAATATTGATCTCATATAAAATGATGTTAGGGATAGTAGCAATTTCAGTCTCAGGCGTCTACTAGGTGGATTGACTTCTCTAGAGACTCTCATCTTTTATTGTCGCCCAGGCGTTATCTGCTCCCAGCCAGGGATACCAGGACCCCTTTGCCTTAATAGAGTCTCGCTTGACAATCATAGAATATTTTAGATTGTTAAAAGATGGGTAAGCATCAACTGTGTCTACTTTCCACAAATGAGAGCACTCAGTTCCGTAAATCTTGATTTATAAAATTCCAGAGCTTTCGAGTGATGTAGCTAACTCTAGTAGAGTGAAAAGAAGACAGCAATAAGATTTCCAAAATCTACCTAGATCAATAGTAAGCAAAAGAAGTTACTGGTTTGATGAGAATGCCTAATTATGGCGGGGAGATGATTGTAGGTCTACCATGCTTGGAGGTGTTTCTGGGGGGGCTTCAGTGGACTTGCGTCTCCTTAAAAATTGCATTGCTGCTTCTTAGTTTCTTTCCCCCCATTTAAGAGAGACCATGATGAGAATTTCATACGCATATAGTGGTTACCTATGCAAAATAGCTTTCTCAGAGGGAGTATTCGAAGGCTGTGGTTCGTACAGAACGTTTAATATTCCACAGACTATTTACTGTGTTGCAGTCAATAATTTGCGACTTAAACGTGACTAAGAATAGAGAAAGCTGGAGTGGTGAAGCTCCTAGATCCTAGCGGCAAATATCCCAACGCCGCTTCCTCCTTCTTGAGCAGTAAGATCTCTGTCCTGCCCAATATTCTTGCCGCAGATGATAGAGCCAAGCAGAAGCAAACATATAAGAACTTACTAGCATCTACATTAGCTTCTAAGTAGATGCACTGCTTCGTAGTTTACCATTCCACTAAAAGCGATTTTGGAAACTTTGTTATTGAAGTTGCATTTCCAAGGATTGCCTTAAAAACAAGACAAGACCCTTACACAGAAGAAGTGAGGTTCTGCTGAGCGAAACCAAAGACGGACCTTCTACTACCTATTAAATTACTTTACTGAATATCATCAGCGCAAATACTATACTGTGGTCTCTCTTGCACAGAAACTTTGAAACTTGGAAATTTATTCTCTAAAATACAGCATTTTCAGCTTTTCCTGAGACATAATGACTCTTGACACAAATTTCGAAAAGAATTTCAAGCAATATTCACAGTACCATTCTGAGCAGCCTTTAGGGCCTGAATTCAAGTAAACTCTGAAACATAAATCTGCCCTCAAATTTCTCTAGAATTGCTATTCAAGGTGCGCTATCTCAAGATCTCCAACACACACAGAATATTTCCTGTAGAAGAATCAGTTGCACTACAGAACATGACATGTTTAATGCTTTTCAAACGTAATATTAGGCATTATAACCTCTTGTTTATGTTCTATGAGGTTAGTGGACAAGTAATATGTTCTAAGAATAAATTATTTTCGGCGTTTGGATGTATCTGGTTGAGACCAAAGGATAAACTGCTCACTCTTACTGTTGTCCCTGAAAAGTTGTAGAATATTGACATAGTCTTACCTCACGTGAATATAAATAGTGGTTCAGAGACAGGAGCACAGAAATTGGGAGCTATATTTCATAAGCTGTACTTGTATGTTAGATAAAACTAATTCTGATGACAGTGGCAACGTGATCTTGTTGAAGCTTTCCACATAACCAATCCTGGAAAAAGAGTTTGAAAGGGGATATGGAATTGCACGCAAGTCATGACAGCAAATGAGAAAGGTTAGCATATGGCTAAGATACATCGAAATCAGATAGACTTAGACATGACACCTGATTTTCTTCTTTCTATACTATGGTGACATAGAACCTGTGAGCCAAGCTGGCTCAAAATACCACCTCACCCCTACTTGAGCGAGTTTCATTGTTGTTACTTCAATACATGTCTAGACGTCGGCGCTACCTCAGCACAGGCAGAGGTGACCTAGTATAGCTGTTTTCGGTTTAGCGCCAGTAATAGCTTCTCTCTACTGCCTGATATTATTTTCACCAAAATTGAGACCAGACCAAACCATAGCAAATTGAACTCCACAGATCTTGCAAATCTCGTCTCAGAAGAGCATGTAGAATGAATCAATCGAAGGAAGAAAGTTTGTATGCGCCAAAGTCGCCGAGCAGTGGTCTGTAAATAAGCCAAAATACTCATGCTTTCGAGCCTCGGTATCGCAGATTGTTTGCCAAAGGGAAAACTAATAGAAGAATCTATCACCATAGGATTATACAGAGACCATATGAGATAAGACTGCTTGCCCGCCTCTTGAACAACCTCCCATCCATCTCAGCACAGCCTTCTTGTTGAAGCAGACGTGTCGCAAAAAGTTTCAAGAAAGGTGTTCCTGAGGTGTCATGGACAGTTAAAGTTCAGCTTCAAAAAGATACCGGCTTTTTGTCTGAAGTGACCATTGTATTCTCTGAGTCGGCCGGCGAGTCCTTCATGTCATGTAAACCCTTCCCCGGCTTACCGCTCGGACTGCAACTCATTATCTGGGGGCTGATATTGCCTCGGGGCTGCAGAGACTTGCGCGTCGTAGGGGACGGCACATATCGAATAGCTTTATTCGAAAAAAGTAGATAAAGAGCTTCTACCTTCGACAGCCCTGCTACACAGAAATCAGGAGGCTCACACCATTCCGTTAAAACAGATCCAGCTATTATCTGGACGGGGACCTGAAGATCCAATCTACTTAGACTATGAGGAGAATATTTTGGTAACAGGGACGGGTCGAGATTTCGCAACATTTTGCAGTGATAAGTTGAAGTTTCAGTTCCCGCCATGGGAGGGAGCAGACGAGTGGCATGCCAAGATACGCATCTGTGCATCTAGGAAGATCACGCTACGATAATAGAGCTTGAAGGCCTAAGAAGTAAGATCTCCTGAGAAAATATAATCTTATAGGAGGTATATGAAGGATCGCTTGGAAGATATCTCTCTGTTTCACAATTCGACCGAGATGCTATTGAGCAGAGTATGGGTTTTGGGATCAAAGACGCATTGGCAAAGGCCGAAAAAAGAAACCCCCGTCCTGGGCTTCTCTGACCTTTCCCAAACAAAATTGCTCCTCAGAGTAACATTTATGTACTTTAATGTAGTGATTCTGTACCCGGTACCCACGAAGAAATTTAAACCAGACTCCCCTTCAATAAACGTTACTTTGGTCGAGATGTTTCCGTAAATGTACCTTGATAAAGACAGCTCAGACACAGATTGCCTCTTTATCGTTATACAAAATCTAGATCTCTCATACTATAAATTCCCGATCATCTCCATCAAGTGAATAGCCTCCCGTTTTTATGATGCGCCCAGTATTTGAGGTGTCAATCCCAAGTTCGCATAACATGTCGTCAAATAGTGACATAAGAGTCGAGTAAAATTTTGACAACATACAAATAAATTTGAGGCCTATTGCATGAGAGCTTTACATATATACCAAATAGTATAAAGGAATTGCTTCAGAAACAGGTGCTGCATTGCAAATAGTGAGAACAAGAGGAAGCTTAAGAGGCCGAAGTCTATCACATGATCTGATATCTTGGCGATCTTGGTGCCACTACCAAGCGAGGAACCCTAGTATGCCAGAAAATCCCACAAACCCTCAGAATCCCCATTTTCACGACAACCCACGGCAATCACTCTTGACACTCGGAATCAACAGGTATGCATCCGGAATCTTACTTTGGGCTTGCTACGAAGGCATATGGAATCAGTCAAAATCAGAGCGCAGAAAGCGAACGGAGAATATGATGGCAGTCGCAAAGTGGAAAATTCGAGCGCACCCGATGCGAAATCGAAGAGGAACATCCTGCGCATCTGCTACACATCCCCGCGAGCTCTCCTGGCTTTCTGGCTTGTTCTGCGTGTCTTCACCATGGCTTGTCCTGTATCTCGACCTCTTGCGTCAGGGAATATCTGCTAACTTTTTGTCACTCTACAGAATCCGCAATCATGGGTATCTCACGAGACAGCAGACACAAGCGCTCTGCTTCCGGCGCGAAGAGAGCACATTACCGTGCGTAGTAGAAAGCCCATAGTGCCTCTGGCATTATGTTCCAACCTCTTAATTCTTAAGACTAAGAATTTTACAGGGAAGAAGCGCGCTTTCGAAGCCGGTCGACAAGAGTCCAATACCCGTATCGGAGCCAAGAGAATCCATCTTGTCCGTACCCGTGGAGGAAACCGCAAATTCCGTGCTCTTCGTCTCGAGTCCGGCAACTTTTCCTGGGCCTCTGAGGGCATCGCCCGCAAGGTCCGTGTGATCGTCGTCGCTTTCCATCCGTCCAACAACGAGTTGGTCCGAACCAACACTCTCACGCGCTCTGCCGTTGTCCAAGTTGACGCTGCTCCGTTCCGTCAATGGTACGAGGCCCACTACGGACAAAAGCTCGGTCGCAGACGTCAACAGAAGGCTGGTCAGGAGGTCGCAGAGCCGGATACCAAGAAGAGCAAGTCAGTTGAGAAGAAGCATGCCGAGCGCTTTGCTGCTCAAGGAAAGGTCGAGGCCGCTTTGGAGAAGCAATTCGAGGCCGGTCGTCTGTTCGCCGTCATTTCTTCTCGCCCAGGCCAGAGCGGGCGTGTCGATGGTTACATCTTGGAGGGTGAGGAGCTTGCTTTCTACCAGCGTCAACTGAGAAAGTAGAGGGGTTGATGATGCGGGTTTGGGATTGTATTTCTGTCAATATGGCCTGGAGTTGCATTTGCGGATCCCTGCTTGAAGACAATATCATCGCAGGGACACCATCAATTCAAGGGGAATACTAAAATCATGCAAAAATGCCGGCCTCTCTCTTTACCACTGATAATTTTCGTGCCGTGTCTTGTTACCTTGCATCTGCGGCACATCGTCTACAAATCCTGACCCTTGCAAACTATCGAATCTGAACCCCGCATCACAAGCTTTATCAGCCTGGCAGACATCCCATAATGTTATACATCCACCGTCCAATACCCCAACATTTAAACTGCTTTAACACTCTGCAACTCGCGATCGAATCTCAGTATCCGGCAAACATGAACGCCAACGTATCGTCCAGCTCGGCACCCCCTCCACTCCTACCACCACGCTCCCTACCCTCCTCTCTCTCCCCAACCCTTCAATCCTCCTCGCACTCCGCAGCTTCCCCCAGCATTTCTTCCCCCAGAACTCACTCTCCTGAAACACAGCGGCAGATAGCTGAAGCCCGCGCTGCCCTCGAAGCCTCAATGAGCAACATCGGATCCTCTCTCGACCGTACGCTCCGCTCCCGCGCCCAAAACCTACACGACAATTCCAAGCAACTGGAAAAGCAGCAAAAAGACGTCATAAAGGCGACAGAAGGTCTCAAGAAGGAGAGCGAGAAGCTGGGGAAGGTTGCCGTAGAGGGCATGAAGCGAGTCAAGGAGCTGGGTAATGTGCAGAATTGGGCGGAGATGCTGGAGAGAGATTTTCTGGTGTTGGGGGAGACGCTGAGGCTGGCTGAATACGGGAGCAGTGGTAGTCAGAGTGGGAGTAGCTGGGAGACGGGTAGCGATGCGAGTGTGGACAGGAGGAGGGAAGAGGCATTGCCGGGTTTTGAAGGGGAGTGGAAGTTCGAGGCCGAGGATGATGTGCAGATGGAGGAGCAGGACGGATTCGAAAGCCCATTTATCTCGGATTTACCACAGACTGTTGAAGCGCCAGAGAGATTATGGGTCGACGATGAGGGCGATACGTGCATGGACGGAGCAGAAGGGGGCTCCAATGACAAGGGGAAGGGGAAAGCAGTCGAGGCTTCTCTAGATGCTGCCATGGACTCTGAATATCATGCTCCAATATCAGGAAGGTCTCTGACGGCTGCGAATATCGCTAGATCTGCTTCTGATCCGTGTTTTAATTCTGGCAATACTGCAGCCTCTGTGATCAGCTGAACGAGTATCATTGGTATCTGCAGCTTCAACTCTGCAAAATACCATCGGATGACTCTCTGTCATTGCCTTAGTATGGCTCGAAATCCAACCGGCGAAGACCTAACGAGATACGAGAGATGGCAGACGACGGTTCGATTGAGAAGGTGTTACATATTCTCCAGCCTTGGATATTCTTCTGGACCAGCAGCAATATGCAGATCCGAAAACGCCCAGGGAAAGGAGCAGGAACACGGGCATCTTTCCGGCCTGAAGTCCCTGAATGCCTTTTAGTAGCTCAGGCTTCCCCGAGGTCTCATGGGCGAAGAGGTTCGTTGTTCCACTCATCGGCTGGGGCTTGGAGCTTCATGGACAGGACTTTCGCGGCCAGTTCATATATATGAAAAACCAAATTTCGGAATAATTACTGGAGCATTCTAAGACCAATATCGTTTTGGGGCCTGAGCCCACATTTCTCAAAGAGATCTGACAGACCATATCAGATCCATGACCTGAGAGTGGTTATTCAGCAGTATGGAAAGACATACATAAGACTTGCTGTGTATCATTTGGTCATTCATATGATATACTTGGCAAACAATATACTGCTATCCAGCCAAATCCCCTTGGTGTTTGGGGGGGGGGGGGGGGGGATTCGTAAATCTCTGGAGTCATAGAAGCGACAAAGCTGAAAACTGCTGGTTTGCTGGTTGCGTTCTCGTTTCCATTCAACTTTCTAAGTGCCACACAGAAGTTTCTTAAATGCATCCACGGGCAATCATGGTTAATCTTGTAAGATGCGATTTAATACCCATGATATTCGTCAGTTTCTGTTTTTACAGATATCCGGAGGGACGAGTACAATTCAACCCGCTGAATTACATTTGGAATCTGCGTATTTGAGGAAAGCAGCGCAAGGAGGATAGCACGAGGAAATCGAGGAAGACCTCCCGGTATCCGAATTCTTGGAACTTGGTGTTGGGAAAGAGAGGGGATGAAACTGAGGTATCAGTGATTTCCTTGGTTCCAACAAACCCTGCCAATATGGAGTCCGTTACTACTTCTACGAAGATCCCTGGACCACGGAATACCACCAACTGACTCTACAGACCCTCGCCGACCCCGATGGCGCACCTGGCCATTTTGCTGGCTGCTCTACCCTGGGTTCTAAATGCGTCATGGAAAATAAGCCAACAGTCGTCGGCCAGAAAAATAATCATACTACAAAATCTCCTTTTCTCCTCTGCTGTCTGCTGTCGGGTGCTCTCCAAATTTTTTTTCCACACCAAAGGCTTTCACTCCATCTTCTGGGCATTTTTGGAAGAACCAACTTTACATGAAGGGCGACAGGTGCTTCTCGCTATGCTCACTAGTTACTACATTTATGGAAAATCTAAAGGTTCAGTAGTCCTATTGCTAAGAGTTTGTCATACCCCTCCTCGTCAAAGACGATTGCGAATTCGGGAACATTAATCCTTGGCCTGTGGGATGATTTTCACCAGATGCGGGCTCCTGTATCTCAGATACTAGGGACCGCTGTCTCTCTTACATCATTTGGCTGCTTCTTTCTGGTCGTCGTGGGCGGAACTTCAGGGGGTTCAACTGTATGGCAATAATGGAGGTTTTGGACTCATGAGAGTCTTCACCTCTTCACGATATCTTAATGGTCTAAACCGACAAACGCTAGCTTCCATTTTCGAGAAAAACGCAGTCAAATCGATGCTACTGAATGGCTCTCAGACTTGGAAATCGTAAATCTCCCTAAGTTAGCTGGTCCATGGGTAGATGAAGGAGAGCAAGACCGCGCGCTAGTTTTCTGGTCGTGTCTACAGCAAAGTGGAAAAGATTCGAGAAAGGAACAGGAATCGTCGGTGAGTCCTGAAAGGAATTAAGTTATCGCGGATACTGTCCGCTGGCTAGTATGAGTGTTCTATATGTCTCGTTCAGCTTTTCCGTACGAGCACCTCTTCTTCCACTTGCTCAAGAGTGACCAGCTAGTTTGTATTTCGGATGCTCTTACAATATTCTAATTACTATCTTTTCATACGAATAACTACAAGTCTTTGCGTGCCTCCCTGGCTCTGCAGCTATTTAATTCACCGTTTCAACGTTTATCGCGAAGTTAAAAAAGGGGGGTGTTAGCGTAACCTAAATAAAAAATGTCTTACAACGGGTTTTTGGCACTGAATCGGTTTTCAGAAAACTGAGGTCGCCTCGCGACGGAGTTCCGGAATACTAACAAACTCTGCAAGTTAGCGGATAGCTCTTTGATTCGCTATTTTCCGAAAACAATTCCCGTTTTGGACCAAACACTTGCTTGTCGCGTACTCAGCTTTGAAAACTTGGTCTTCACAGTTTGAGCTCCGGACCAAAAAAGCCCTTGTTTATATTGAAGGATGTTTTCACTATGTCTGAATAAATAAATATATATATATATATATAGAGAGAGAGAGAGAGAGTCATCACAATTAAATACAGTAATTTTTCCTGATTTTAACGGAATCTCAATAACAATATAGGGAGTTCTGAGAATTTTAGACCGGGCCTCAGTATTTTCTAAAAGGACCGCATCTACCTGCGTGATTAACAACCCGAAAGTCCATAGAGAGCGTCAAAAGCTCCTCTCATTCACACACATATCCAGACACGTGAGCAGTCGATTTCGATTTTGCTCCTTCGCGAGATCGTGTTTCGAGCTCCAGGTTTCAAGTTCCAACTATCAACGCAGCCCGAGCCCCAGCTCCGTCCAAAGGACTATCCGTGCACCAAAACAAACTTAGCGAGCCGTTTCACCGAATCCTTCATCCAGGGATGCGACACCACATGGGCACGTTTTGAAGGTGGATTTACTCCCCTCAGCTGTTTGTTCGTTAGATGGGGATCTGGAAGACCGGAGATATATATCAGCTCTTGTCCCGTCTGATCTGGGGGGTTCTGCCAAACTATCTGACTGACCCCTTCCCTTTTCTTTGTCCTACTGAATATCTGGATTGTTTTCTGCTTGCTGCGCAGGCCGGTACCTTAATACGTTTAATAATTTGCTGCCCTAATCCTCTGACCTACGCTACCTCTGGGTACTTCAACTCTCTGCTCCCAGTGTACCAAGGTCATCATTAATATCGAAACATCGTGTGATAATAAATTCCTATACTGGTTCGGCTCTCACCAACCATCCAAGCCTTTCCGCAGAGCGCCAAATAGCCTCGAGGCGAATAGAAAACGAAACACATAACAGAGCAGATAATGCACACCCCGAATCCCAGCCTCTTCGCCCTCGCCCTCCTTTTCCTCACCCCGCCACCCACGGTGGCCTTCCCGATACTCACGGCGTCCAAACTCGACGCTTTGGAGCGCTACTTGGATTTCAACATCAAGCCACTCTCCCTCTCCTACACATTCGGGAAACGGAGTCTCCATTCCGACGATCCAGACCCCACGCCCGCGAGCACGACATGCAACTTCGTCCCTGCTCTAGACGGCGCCGCTGTGCAGGCGTCTCTGGCGGTCTTGCTGGCGGAGATCGCGTCCGCTCATCTGCATGGAGTGGCGTTCCCATATTCGTGGTGGAGGCGTGCGCCCTCTCCTGTGGTGCTTACTGCGACCGCTCTGTTACCTGAGGATGCGCTTGCGCCTGTGCAGCTCGATGCCGCGGGCTCTGAACCACGAGATGATGCGGAGGGGGGTAAGGGGAGGTATAGTGCGGTTCTTGAGGTCGTGCTCGAGTCCAGACCCAGATCCGAGGGCGGAAGGAAGATGAGGGGCGTGACGAGTGAGCATTTGGGGAGTTTGTTGGAGAGTCTGAAGGGAAGTGGGGAAGATGGATGGGAGAGGGAGGTGACGTTGGGGTCGAAGGTGTTGGTGAACGAAGGGATCAGTGGTGGAATAGGGTTTGAGGCGAGGTGGGCAGTTTACGATCTTGGCTCTCAAAGGGCCGCGGGACGGTGCTCTTGAGTCTCGTGAATAACGTGTCTGGATTTACGGAGCTTTGTCCATGGACTTGCTATTGTAGTCTAATATAGACGCATGTCGTGCGCCGAATCACAAATATCTTAAGACTCGTTAACAATCCCATGCTCCGACCTCTTCAACCCAAGCCATATGGTATTGTATGTATACACACCTAGAAGACACCATCCACTAAGCAGCACTCAACTCCGCAATCCGCCTCTCTATCTCAGGCACTTGTCTCAACCGCATCTCTAATTCTTCCCTCTCATCCTCCAACTGCAGCCTCTTCTCGGGGTCCAAACCGGTAAAAATATAATTACCTTGACCATCGAACTGCAGGATCTTGCCATGGTACTTCCAGAGACTCCTGCGGTGGGAGACCGTCATGAGCGTGATGCCGAGGGATTTTGCGTGCTCGTACATGACCTTCTCCATCTCGAGCGTCACGCTGGATGTGCATTCGTCTAGAATGGCGTATTTAGGTCTGTTGTAAAAGAGTCGCGCCATTGCAACGCGCTGCTGTAAGCCGCCCGAGAGAACATCTCGCCATTCTGCTTCAGCGTCCCAACCATTGGGAAAGGATTCCACGAGGTGGTCGAGGTCTAAGATTCGGAGGATGTCGAGGAGATCCGAGTCCTTGATTCCCTTGCTACGCATGATACGCAGGGAATCGGGATAGATGATTTGTTGCCGCAAAGATCCAGCACTGAGGTATGGACGTTGCGGGACGTAGAATACCTGTGTGAGTGGTGGTTTCCGGACTGTACCGCCGTAAACTGGCCACAGGCCGCCGAGAATGCGGAAGAGTGAGGATTTGCCGCAGCCATTGGGGCCGACTACTAGCACGTGATCACCCCGTTTCATGGAGAAGGAGAGAGCTTTTACTAAGACGCTGCCTCCAGGTGTGATGATGGGGCTAGATCATTTAGCAATGCGTCTCTCGCCAGGTGTGTGTGACTTACACGTCAATAAACTCAATGTCCTCGCTCTCAGTAACCTTCCCACGCCCTCGCATCAGCTCGAGTTGCTCGCCGCCGCTGTCTTCAGACACAAGAGTCTTCTCGAATCGACCAGATTTGATGTCATCCATCACTTCTAAGAGGGTAGAAACTCTAGAGGTATACCCAGCGAGCTCGGTGACTTCTTTGTACGAGAACATTACTCGTCCGAAGGCGTCCGAGCTAGAGAGAAGCAGTCTTCTGTTCGTGACGAAGCTTTCGGTCCGGTCTCCCATCGTTTCGGCAGCCGCTCCTGGGATCTTGAAGAATACCGGGACACTACAAAGGACGAGTCCCAGAGCACCCCACACATATTTGATAATGAAGTCCTATTCAATGTCAAATACATATCATGAATTCAGCATTGGAGAACTTACCTCCATTATTCCGTGAGTAAAGCGACGCCGTAGTATGTCTTAACAAGGTCAGCAAGAGAACCGTGTAGAGGTCTCGAAAACTTACAATTGACATGCTTGATCAACGTGAAATACCCCTTATCTAACGTATCTTTCTCGGCCTCATGTCCATTATACAAAGCAATTTCCTCACTATAGTCTATCAACCTCGAATGCTCGAATCTGAACTCTCCTTCTAATCTCGCTTCATCTGCAACATATTTCCCGAATGGAGGTGTCAATGCTCGCATGATATTTGCTGATAGCTGGACCAAAAGTGACATGAAAAATAGCCCCTCTCCACCTACGCTTTTCGATAGGGAGTAGTTGTAGATCAACATGTCCAGTGTCGGCTTCGCCAAGTTTCCGTACAGCTCAGCCAAACTGTTAGCAAATTTCGAGACATCGACAGTGATCAACTGATCTGCATTTTTGATCCGGTCATCGAGCGCGGAAAGAGAGTAGAAGGTCATATTTGAAAGGTATTTGTCGTGGATGTAATTCGTCAATCGTGTTCGATATTGCAGAGAGAGTTTGCACTGATGGTAAGAAAGCTAGAATACGTATCAGCAGAGCGCCGAAAGCCCATATTTTGAAATATACCATAGAGTTGGTGAACGTCGCCGGCACAGCAATCAACATCCACCATACGATGCCAACCAAGAAGTCCTTCCCTTTGCCCCTCACCAGACTCGATACCAGCGCGCCATCCATAGCCGCAACCTTCAAGCTAATCAGCGTCCTCACAACCAAGAACACACTATGGCTGATCAACAGCCTGAGCTCCTTGCTCTTCCATCCCGGTATACAGATCCTCAGCAGCCGAAACAAATTTTTGAAGAACTCCCTATTCAACTCGACCTTTTGCCGTTTCGTCGTGTCTCCCTGCCCCGGCGCAATCCCACCCCGCTGTCTCTTCTCAGCCTGCCGCTGCGCCGCGGCTTTCTGCTCTGATATCGCACTGCGGATGCGGTTCAGCAGTGCGAAGAAGAGAGTGAGATAGACGGTTCGAGAGATTTTTGTGCGGTGCACAAGGTACAGGTCTGTATATTGCGCGATCATGCGTTTGAGATTGCGGTCTGGAGGGAAGAGTTTCGATTGGATCGCCATGGTTGCTGGGACTCGAGGTTGGAGAGAGGAGTGTGGGGAAAATCTGGGGAAGCTGACACGCTGCGGTGCGCCACCGTGGTTGTCGGGCTCATCAGAAGGATATTGGGAACAGTGGCATGTCGCAGATGTCTTTTATGGTCGGGGTTTATACTCGGGTTGATTTGAACGTGGTCTGAGCTGTGGTAATTGTGGTGGGAGATCTGAAGTAGTAAATGCAGATGCTGCTGGATCTCCTCGGCAGCAGGGATGGTTGGTTACAAGGTATTTTCACATGCTTGGGCTCAACTCCTGTCCGCGTGACTACAATACTATCGAAGAAATTTTCAAATAAAATTTCTAACATAAAATTATCAGAAGTTCGACATCATCATCAGCATGTATATGGATACAGTAAGGAGAGTAAACGTCAATATAGATGTCCAGTATGCTTGCTCTCACGTGCCCTCCTTTGGCCTCTCCCCCCCCCTTTTTAATATATCTTTTCTTCCACATCCAATCATTCTTGTAGTTTGGCATTGGCGATTTCTTGCACTTCTCAACGATCTCTAGTTTTGATTCCAAACTCTGTTGACCATATTTCACTCCAACTTAAAACCTGGGAACAAACGATCCTTGACTGACGAACAACAAGCTCTTCATACTAAGGGTTATCATTCAAGATTTACTGTGCTGTTACTTCAATCCTTTCTTCGTAATCCTGAGATACTACGGTTCAAGCTTCAAGTCTTTGCCAGTACTCGGTCGATAGGTTAGTAGTATATCTAAATATGCCAGTCTATCTAAATGTTGCAGAGTCCGGCCTTGATCTTGGCTACGAAAATTAATCAAGGATTTCAAAATTTCGGATCTTCGTGCATCACAATAAATTTTAGGTTATGTTGTAGAGGATTTAGAGCCCTAGGCAGGATACGGGAATCGGAAAATGAGGTTCTACTTGCCAAGGATACTGATGTTGAAAATAAAGTATGTCGAAGTGTACATTTTTCCATACAAGGTTCTACTGTATGACGTGACACCGAATTGCTACCAAATGTAATTCAAGTTAGGTATGGCGCTGCTCTCTCTATGTCAAGATGCTCGCTTCAGACTGCGTACAAAAGATTACATCGCAAGAGCGCAGGAGTGCAGCATGGCTGTGGAGATGGTACTGCAGTATACGCTGCAAGGCAAAACTGAGGAACTGCGAGCTTCCAACGCCTTGGAAAAAGAGAACCGGTTCTAGATAATACGAGTAAACCTTCTCTCTAATACCTGTCAACTCGAATTGTAGGAGGTGATGAGGGGGCGCAGTCTTCGCAATCCCCGATTTTCAGTACTTGAATTATACGCTTGGAATTTCTCGACAAGTGAGTTAAAGATTCCCAACAGAAGAAAGAAGCACGTGTAATAGAAGTCGGAGCCACTATAACAACATAATAATGGGGTGGGGTGTATGGTGTTGTAAAAGATTAAAGCGAGTATCTTAGTCATACAGCGCTAATCTCAAAACGACAAAGTGTCAGCTTTCCTCTAACTTGCAAGAAAGAAGTAACAAGCTCTCCAACACGTTACGCTCAACCTTTTCCCCTTATAACAGCGACACAGAGGCGCTGATAAGCTCCTAGAGATACGACTACCAAGCCAGCAGCCATTTCCGAGAACGCCGCTCACCACCATGGCACGTGAGCCGATCCCCATAAACATGAGTTGGGCCTGTCGTTGACTGTTGATAGAATTATGAACCTTTAGAAACATGTCAAGGATGGGGTCGAAGCAATGGCATGTTCTTCCGTTTGCGGTGTCTCCATGCCGCTTCCTCAACATCGAGGGTCCACACCTTAGCCTGAATGCAGTGGCATTGTAAGGATACTCTGCAGCAATCCCTTTCGATTTGGTTTCATTCTATCCAAGAAGGAAGACCTCATGGAAAAGTCACGTCAATTGATGGAATCTGCTCGGATATTACGTAGTCCTTGGATCATCAGGGAGAGCACGACTCCGTTCTTGGTAAAAGGTATCAAAGGCTGAAGATGGTTGGACAGACATTTTCATACTCCACCGCCCAAGACCTTTCAAATCAGAAGAACGAGGCTGGGAGAATTTACTGTTGATCTTGGGCAAAGCCTCCTCATACGAGACGTATTCGACACATCTGAGTGGCTGGCCCAAATTATTGGCTCCTCTTCACTTGTCTGGATACTCTCTGTGGCCTTACCATGACCACACCATCGGACGAGCCTTCTCGCCTTGGCTAGCTCAAGATTGTGTCTACCATTATTCTTCGACTGTCCTTGCCGGACCAGAGCACCCGGCAATAAGAAAAGGGAGGATGCTGCCTCGGAGAATCATCAACCGTGTGTTCGATAATTCCTGAAGTCGGCCGGCCAAGTTTTTTGAGAGGTTGCTGACCCCAACCATGTTCGCTCTATGAACGGTAGAAGCGTGACTAGCATCTACTATGACAGTGTCTACTAGAAGAGTGTGTGCATTCATAGAAACAGAGAGCAGTAAATCGCGAGGATACGGTCCAAGCACGGCGAATGATGGAGGAAAGACAAGAAAGCACTGTCTGTCAATCTAGTGCGGACTGGGATGGGCACGTTGCGGCCCTGCTGATGTAACATTGGCAAGTAGCTGCGGGTAATGATGCGTAGCTCTGTCTATATAATTCGGAAAAGTCAGGCTCTGATAGCGAGTGGAACTATCCTAGAGCCCTCTGCTGCGTGGTGGTTCTATATGAAACACATCGAGAGTGTGAATCTAATGCTCAAGCGCTTGGTGATGAGCACAAGATAGAGCTATGCATTATCGAGATCTCGGAAGCACTGCGGTATCACTTACATCATCTGTCCGTCTTTTAACATCAATGCCGGGTATTCGTCAATTGTTCGACTTGCGTTCTTTCGTCAAGCTTGTGTCCGGGTCTGGCGTGGAGGTCGGAACGACCACTAGGAGAGTACGAGCCAGCTAGTAAGTCCTTAGATATGCCCCGGGTCGACCATAGCGGCTTTCGTATGTGACGAGATCAATGCTAATCCCTGTGGCATACCTTACTATTAGCGCAGCTTTATCGCATCTCGCCGAGTGTTAACGTGTTACCCTTCTTGAATCTGGAAAATTTTCTCTTCATCTTTCATTGTGTTTTTTCCCCCTCAACTCAAGTGTTCCAAGAGAAAAAGTTATGCTTTTAGACCTTCCACTTGAGCTCTTCAGCATATGAATCCGGAGCCCAGACCCGAAATCGGGGTGTTTCTTTTCGCTGTTGCTGGATAATTCATGCTTGAACTTTTAGTCTCTTCCTTTCGATCTGTTGCTTTGCACTTTTATTCATGGGTTTGTCCGCTTCTGCTTTTCCAGAAATACAAAGAACCTCGCAACCCGATATGCAAAGAAATGAAAACAGGTTATTGTGGTGGCGCCTTCGTAATCTTTCTTGCTTCATATCTGCTCGTCTACAAGTTATCAAGCTCTGCCTCGTGTCGGTCCCTGGTGTTTAATTTTTACATTTAAAAGGTGGAAGGTTTCCTCCACGATATTGACCTACGTTTTGATACAAAGACTTATTCAAAATTGTCTTGATACGTCACATGGGTCCTTGACTGGTCATGAGAATGGCCGCTTGAGTAATTTATTTCTCAGCGCCAAAATTTTCACTGTCCATGCGACTTTCAGACGTAAAGCTCATGCTAAATTTAGTTCGTTGACTTGAATTTTCCAAAACTATAAATCACATCATAGAAACATAAAAATGTATGCGGCTATAATAACTTCTTGGTTAACTGAAATTTTCCACAAAATCGTTAGTCCTGAGTCCAAAGATTTTGAAATTTAAGAAGTAGCAAGCGCATTTATGTTGTGGCAGGAATCCTCTTCTCAGCTGCGGTATGAACTGCTATCAATAGGGCGGTTACAATGTGGCGTTTCCAACGATGAAATCAGACATTTTACTCAATTTCCTGAGAAAATGGGCTTTGCAGGTTTTAGTAGTTGACATACACACGTATCATCTGAACAATGTGCACTGAATCCTAGAGCTCTGCAGGCAGCTATAGTAATGCAATGAGGTGGTGCTTAGCAACAAAAGCTGTTCATCTCAATGTAGCAATCATACTATAAGGCTCTATCTATCAATCTTGTTCCTACTAGGTGAACTTATTGTGTTATTTTTGCTATCCTCCAAAGAGCAAGTGTCTCATTGGTCACTCATTTAGCCCCTAGCCCCTAGGCGACAGCGTCTTTTCTGGCGTATTTTCACTCACTCACTTTGGACCGAACGAAACCAATTTAGGTACTAGCCACTAGCGTGGTTACTATTGCGCACATATTCTTTTCGACTTTTCTCATTCCTTTTTGATTTGCTTCCCTGTCCAACAAAGTCAGTCTTGACAACCAACGTTGATCAATCCTGTGAGTACTTCCCTTGTCTGCACTTGGTAGCTATACCAATAAGCTGATTCACTCAAGATTGAGAGTTTCTTTCGAAATGGCAGGCTCAGACGGAGATCCGACAGCCTTTGGCCTCACCTTCAGACAACATGACACCAGACAAATGCAACACATCCTACGTGCCTATGGCCGAATGCCCGCATCTCCAAACGTGCGCAGTGTACTGTACCTGTCTCTTGCGACATTGGAGAGAGCTCTCCCTCATGATGAGGCTAAAGGTATCCGAGACTGGCTGAGCAGTGGTGGGATTCTGAGCGACTTCCCTGGCCCCTCCACTGCGCAAGGTCCCCCAGTCAATGCAGCTGAGTTGAGAGTCAATGCAAGCACACATGCTGGATCTGATGTTTATGGTGACTTTGATGAAGATGACCCCAAAGAGGACTATCCTGACGAGAATATGGGAGGAGGATACCAACGGTCGCCGATTGGACAGGTAGTGGGAGATTCCTACCGAGGACGAGGCGGCTCTGCAGGACCTGCTCAGCTCACTGGTCATCGTTTACCATCACCAGAAGGCCGCTTCGATCCGCCAGAGCGTAGTAACATGCGATCTCCGAGTGGTGTAGGTCGAGATGGCATTGGAGGGGCATCAATCGAACTTGGCGGCTATGCTGGCTTGAGACATGAGGTTGATTCAACTGGCCATCTCTTACCACCATCTCAGGGTCGTTTCGATTTGCCGGAGCGTAATACCATGCGAGTTGACGGCTGGGGTGGGATTAGAAATCAGGTTGAGCAAACTGGCTATCGCCTACCGACACCTCAAGACCTTCTCGATCCGCCAGAGCGCGATACCATGCGAGTTGACGGCTGGGGTGGGATTAGAAATCAGGTTGAGCAAACTGGCTATCGCTTACCGACACCTCAAGGCGGTCCCACTCCTCAAAGCATGGCTCTCCAGACTGCAATCTTTGATAGACCCATTGCGAGCCAACGAGGCAATTTCCGTGGCCGCATAGTGGTACCACCATATGCTGCCACCGGTGCTGCCCTGTCAACTGAACCATCTGAGCCTTGTACTTCCAACTTTAAGGAGTGCTGTCTTTGCTGCTTCTTCTACGGCCCTGAGAAATTCCCCAAATCTTCGAAGATTACCTTGGCCTGTAACCACCATTACGAGGAGTTTGTCTGTCTACGATGTATCCAGAGATATATCCAAGCACAACTCCTGCAAGGCGATATACGTCGTATTCTTTGCCCATTGTGCCCTGTGCCATTGACCAGTGATGATATCAAGAAGTACGGCACGATTGAGATGTTCACTCGGTGCGCAACTTCTGGACTCTCGTTCCCCAGAATTCGGCTAACCCGGCTGCATAGTTACGAATACCTCGTCCTCATGGCCACACCCGGTCTCGTCATGTGCCTCGGACCACACTGCGGAAGCGGCCAGGTCCACGAAGAGAAGGCCGACGACCCAGTCATGCAGTGCAACTCTTGCGGCTTCAAGACGTGTGTGGTGCACAAGCTCCCATGGCACGAGGGATTTACGTGTGATGAGTACGATCGCGACGAGTCTCAGGTCGAGCGTCTGGAAGCAGACGAAGCTACTGCAAAGCTGCTCTTTGAGAACTCCAAGGTCTGCCCTTCCTGCAACCAAGGTGTCACCAAGACCGCCGGATGTGATCACTTGCAATGTACGTTCCTTTTATATCTTTCCTCCCCTGCCGACAACTCTTTTCCATCCGCTTTCCATGAGCCTCTCCCGCAACCCTTTTCTCGTGTCCATTTCTAGTCCTACTAACCTCACCTCCTCCCACTTCCCCTCTCCCTCACGAAAACCCCAAGATACCACGCTAGCTGACTCCAGTCCCCAGGCCGCTGTGGTCAAGAATGGTGTTTCATCTGCCTCGCATCTTGGGAAAACATCATCCGCATCGGCGTCACCGCCCACGCACGCACCTGCGTCTACCACCCAGATCAAGTCGCCCTCGGCGACGAGGAGACCGCAGCCTCGGCGCGACAGATGACGGAGCTGGTGCATGGCGGGCCGATCAGCGAGGCGCTGGCGAAGGCGCGGGTCGAGCGCGAGAACACGAGACGCATGGCCATCCGACCCCTGGCCGCAGAGGCGGCGGAGAAACGGATGCAGGCACAGCGGGAGGCGGAAGGTGACAAAGGTGGCAGACCGTCAGGGAAGAAGGTCAAGACGAAGCTGGTGCCTGCTTGGGAGGAGCAGCACTAGGATCCCCCTTCTTCTTCTTCTCTCCTCTTACGCTCCGAGATATTGGCCAGGGAAGAAACGCGTTCGGATCTCCACGTGTTTTTGTTCTGCGTCGCCGGCGCGCGTGCTCTCGGTTCTCCAGTAGGTTAGTTTGATTTCGGGGTGGATTTTTGCAACATTCGCATTCATTCAGCGAGGTAGGTCGTGGTTGTGGCGGTCGGAGTCTGTTTTGGCGCTCGGCACTCGAACGTCCTTGTCGTTCTTTCACTGTGCCCTGCTCTCTCTCCGACCCCCCTGGCTCGCGCAGTCTGAGAATCAGAGCCGTCTGTCATTGCGGGAGTAGCTAGATGCCTGATCTGAAGGTATGCTATCTTGTTGCTCGAACGCAGGGGCTGGGCGAGAGCCGGCCAGATCTGGCAGCTTCTCTGGCACGTAGCGGAATGGATCCTAAATGTTGATCTTGTCGATTGCTACTTGCCATTTTCCATGTGTCATTTTTCCTCTACCCGACTCTGCATCATTTCTGCGAGAGTGGATGCGCCTCGTAAAAAGGTGGCGTAAAGCTCGAAGTCGTAAAAGATGACCCAGCGGACGTGTGTTGCGGAGCCGCGACAGACAAGCGATCGTCCCGGTTATTTTTAGCATCACGCCAAAAACAACAGCTACGTGATGTCCGATGGTTACTCAGAAGAACGATCCAGTGATTCGGATCTGCATCAAGAGAATTACATCGTATGAGTTCGTGCGACGGAATTCTTGGGCAAGTGCAAATGTCGGCCTTGAGCTTAGGTTTTATATGCGCGGAACCCCCGTTTGCTCGCCATGGAGAAGCGGAAAATAAAGGATGAAGAAGAAGAAGAAGAAGGAGAAGGAGAAGGAGAAGGAGAAGGAGAAGGAGAAGGAGAAGGAGAAGGAGAAGGAGAAGGAGAAGGAGAAGGAGAAGGAGAAGGAGAAGGAGAAGGAGAAGGAGAAGGGGAAGAAGAGAAGAGCAAGACTGATGATAGTCTCTACTCCAAACCTAATCGACATACTCCTCTTGTCCTCGGCCGCAGCTGTATATATGTGGATACGCGTGTGCGTATCTCTATCCCTATCTCTATCCCTATGCCTATGCCTATGCCTATGCCTATGCCTATGCCTATCCCTATTGCCTTTGCCTACAAAGCATACTCAACACTTCCTTTCCTGTCCTCTCCTTCCCTTCTCCATGCTCCCACGCGCAACGGGCGTTTCTTAAAATTACTATCTTTTTCTTTTTTTTGTTTTTTTCTTGGTGTCAGTGCATACTTGCGTTTTCTTTTGGTGGTGGTTGTGGGGATGGGGCTTTGTGTTGTTTGGAAAGAGTAGCTAGCCGAGGGGTGTGAGGTAGGTTTCAAGTCTGGGTGGTATTTATTGAGGTTGTTTTGTGTAGGTAAATGTTTATATGTATGTATTTATGTATGTATATATATTATATATATATGCATATGTCTATATATATGCATATGTATATGTATATGTATATGTATATGTATAGATCACCACGCGCTATTGATCTAGGCCTCGTATGAGCCTGCACACAACCCCAAACACCACAAACGCCTGTCGCACCCACCAAACCCCCCCATCACTCATCCAGCATCCAGTACCCTCCAATCTCCTCAAACACCGCCTCGAAGCCGTCCACAATCTCGCCCAGCGGCCGCGCCTCGACCTCGTAGAAGGCCGTGCAGCTCCAGACGGGCGTCTCCTGGGTCCGGTTGGGGTAGTAGGTACCTCCGTCCCACTTGATGGTGACATGCTCCACGCCCTCGCTCCGCTCGGCCAGGGCGCTCCGCTTGTAGACCTGCCAGACGCCCCCGTTGACCTCGCGCTGCCAGCGCATCACCTCCCGCGGCAGGCCCTTCAGCAGGCCGCCGTGCAGGAAGGCCACGACGCCGTCGCCGTCCGGGTGGTGCTGCGCAAAGGTGTGCCCGCAGTAGTAGCCGTCGTTCAGCGTGCCGACGCTGGTGAGCCAGCGCTGCGGGCGGCCGTAGGGCGTGCGGAGGGCGTGCCAGGCGAAGCGGAACATGTCCTTGTCGCCGAGCAGGAAGCGCGCGTAGTAGTCGCCGTGGACGTTGTTCAGCCAGGCGGCGAGCTGCAGGTGGTAGAAGTAGCGGCGCTTGTCGACGAGCAGCTGGCCGCTCTCCTGCTCGTACTCGTCCTTGCGGCACACGGTGTTGGTGATGGCCCAGGCCGGGTTGCTGCGGCGGGTGCGCGCGATGTCTGGCCAGAAGACGGTGCCGTAGGTGGTGTAGGTCGACGAGGCGAAGAGCGTCGCGGGGTCGACGACGGGGATGTTGTCCGAGTCCAGGAGCAGGACCTCGGCGAAGCGCGAGTTGAGCACGGCGGCCGTCTTGAACTGGTAGTTGATGGTGAAGTAGTTGTAGCCCGTCTGCGCGATGTTGGTGGTGGCGGCGAGGTCGTTGAAGAAGATGTTGCGCGGCCAGAGGGCCTCCAGGTCCTGCTGCATGCGCGGCGTCAACTCGTCGTTCCAGTAGTGGATCTCGATCGGGAGCTGCGCCCGGAGCCGCTTCAGCGCGCGGATGAGGACCCGCACGCGCTTCACCGTCTGCTCGTTGCCGGCCACGATGGCGATGCCGCGACCTTGGAAGCGGTGCTTGAAGCGGTCGTAGGGCAGCAGGTCGCGCGAGATGAAGTCCTGCCACTGTTGCCGCCGGAACGCCAGCTCGCTGTCGTTGCGATCCTGCACCACCCAGTCGGCGTCGGCCCCGTACATGAAGTTCACCGCGTCTGGGTCGGTCCAGTCGCAGCCGGCCTTCGCCTCGGCCATGGAGAGGCCACGCATCGCCGTTACCGCCCGGAAATGAGGGAGAAAGGCATCGGCTGTGGCGAGAGTGTGCGCGTCGGAGACGGGGGCGGGCGTCGGGCTCCAGAGTTTGGGCCTGGGGAAGGAGGGGATGATGGCGAGTTTGGGGACGGGGAGGTCTTCGCGGAGAGAGAGGACGTAGAGGGACGTGAAGATGAGGACGATGGCTGCCAGGGGAAGCTTCAACGCGTGGAAAGAGAAAGGCATGGTTTGGAAGGGGGAAGGGGGAGTATCGAATGGCTGGACGGACCGGGCAGAAAGGGAGGTGAATGCCAGGCGAGGGAGAGGGAGGCCTCTTGGAAGAGCGCACTTCGAGGTACGATGGTGGAGGTACAGGCCGAGTGACTTGATCGACCGAACAGAGAGTGGGTGGATGGAGGACAAGTGAGTGGGATGTTTCTTGCAAGAAACCACACCAAGTGGTTTTGTTAGCCAGGCACAAAAGAGGTGGATGTAGGACGAGTAAGCTGGGAAGTTTTCGATAGAAACCACTCCAAGATACACTGGCGCCAACGCAGACCGAGCGGCTCTAGTGACCAGGGCACGGAGGAGATCGATTCGAGACGAGTGAGAGGGAGACTTCTCGGAAGAAACCACCCCAAGATACGATGGCGCAAATGCAGTCGGAAGAAAGCCTTCTCAAGATAAGACGGGCAAACGAGGTCCTTAGAGATGCCCACCTGCCGTGATATCTAAGCCCTCATCTCTCACCTCCGGTCAGAGCTGCGGGCTGAAACTCACCCAGCGCGGGGTGTTTGTTGACGTTTCACCTCGAGGGCACGCAGTTAGCCGAGGCGAGGAATGACAGCTGGTGACAGGGCGCATCGACGACCTCCCTATCCGACCGCCGTCACGCTCGCCCATGGCAAGATGATCGCGCTCTCGCAGGAGCGTGGGTTTCAGGAACCGTCGTTATAGGAACGATTGTTTCTCCATGGGCTGCGGGCACGAGCGTGGAACTGGAACTGGAACTATGTGCTGTGACGCCTCGGGCTGGGAGATTGCTCCTGTGGCAAAGGTCTGCGCTTGGAATCTGGTGATTGAATCTGCTGGGTGAATCTGCTGGGTGACCTTTCGGGTTCGGGTTGGGGGGTGTAGCCATGTGCAAGCCGTGGTCTATTGAAGCTGATGCGGTGATTTGGCTTCCGCGGTTCGAGGGCCAGCGGGTTTGCCTCCCTACGAGCCTTTCATTTATAGAGACATCGAGCTTCCAGGTATATCTTCGGCATACAACACACGACCAGTGCAGACAGCACTCGAGTAAACGGAGTCCACCTCGAAACTTGGGGCCATTCTTGGGGTTGGGGAACGCAGCGTGCAAGGGCCGAGAGATGCGTCTGTGATCGTGCCCCGAGCGGCGTACTAGTTGGCCGAAGCAGCGCGGTCCCTGGTACTCTTCAGCACACGATCAAATAATTTGGCTCGAGATGTGAGTGAGAAATTCTGTTCAATCGTTGTACATTTTGGAATTCGCCGGTCTGAAATCAAGTTCAATCCACACATGATCAAGGCAGACTCATACAATATCAGCGATGGGCATAATTAAACGTCATCGGAATCTCGACTGGTATTACGAACAAACACAGATGTTCTCTTTGTTATTCAAACGACATCGATTGTGGCTATTTGGTGATCAATCCCTCATCCACTTACCAATATCACAGGGCCTTGAACCAGACAGGTTACGCACCGCTGTATCCAAACAAGCGACAACTCACCGCCTAGTTCTGCCAGGCAGAGTCTGTGCTAGCTGGTAATGAACATATCTTCCCCGAGGCAAAAGGAAACCCGTGGGGGCTGGAATAAGTTTTTGCACCTGCATAAGTACAAGATCAAGGATTTTCCCCCTTCCCCATTCCCCCTCTAGAGAGAGAGAGAGAGAGAGAGAGAGAAATGTCGTGCCCGCCAGTAGGATGGATCATGAGATTGTGGAAAGACAGTATATATAGAGCAGATCCTGAGAGGCTTGGCGGATCCTTTCCTGCGCCGTGAAAAGACTGGTACTAAATCATTTAGTCGAGAGTCTTGTCCTATTCTGCTGATGTAATCCATCCTTTACGTCAGCTTCCCCATTCTTGTAGTTATGTCTGTCCTTACTCCACATCTTCTTCAATCAACATTCTGTCAAACCCTAACATGGCAGCAATTCAAGTTGGGAAAGAGGATCACTATGATTGTCTCAACCATTCAAACTCTTTATCAGACTCGTGTTAATCACAAAGCCCCCCGGTCTATATCTATCCTGTATATCTATCTTTTTACATCAAACACTGCGTTTGCAGGTACAAAAACGCAACCAACCAATATATAGTACAATATTCGCCAACGCAAAAGCAACTACTTTGATTGCCGCGGAGAGCAGGCTGTTTGAATTTATTACTAGTAGAACTCTTGTCGTGTCTTATTCCTAAACATGTCAGGTTTAACCGCGACAGTGAAGAGAAGAGAAGCAAGGCCGCAGTAGGAGAGGAGGTGCAAGGCTTTCGGGCTGGACAACAACACCACTCTGCAGGAGATCAACCCAAAACCAGATTAGCAACCAGATCAGTATTACTGAGCGAAGCGCTTCTCAGGAAGCACTACCACTCCGCGTGGTTATACCTTTCTTCGCGACGCCCGTCTCCTTAAACAACCTTAGGCTATCGCTCATATCCTGATGGATTTAGGAGGCTTTGGATTGATCTCGGCGAATGCCCAGCAAGATGAGTTCTGGCTGGTTCTGGGCTGCAATGTCTCGGATCGGCGAGCAAGGCCCTGATGGGAAATTCGAGCTCTGTTGCAAATGAGGGGATTTATTATTGAACTTTTTGCCGCCCCCTCTGGCCGTATGACAACGCCTTTTAGCTGGTACGGATCCGTGAAGCTCCAGTTTTCGCCGAGATATTCGCAAATTAAACTCCGCGTTAGCTTTTACATCCGTATGCGCTGGGAAGAGGGCCGTACTGATCTGCGGCGTGGTCTTACAATCTCTACGGCCCGTGGCGAGATGTACCATCTGCCAGGATTATCTATTCCTAGCTCTTAAGAACCTCCTGCCTTTGCGCAGTTATTATTTTACAACCCAGATTATGCGGCTGATATTCGCTTGGAGTATCACCTGCAATTAGATCGGACGATCCTTCGCGACCCACATCAGATCACAGAAGAAAACCCTTTTACAGCGATATATAAGACTGCTCGAGAGCGCTTACAGACTCTAGACAGCCATTTCCGGAGAGATACTTATATCCTTCTCAGGTGATGGGAACGTTCACGGGGAGAACCCTGAGGTGTTTCTTGCGGAAAAGGAATGAAGGGATTCACAGCCTTCTGGCCAGCTGCGGGCAGAAGGCAAGAGCCCGAGTCCAGGACGACCATTCGAGCACTCTAACGGGCAAGCCAACAGCATTAATACAACCCTGGCTTGAATCACAAGGCAAGAAGGGCATGCTAGGATTATTAGATATTACATCAGCTTATATACCAGCAGTTTCTAAGCTGTTGCAAGATATTTTCGTCTTTCTACCGTCTGTGATTATAGCTAAGGTTCCTCCTAGTATGGGGTTTCAGGTTAGTTAGCCTCTATATAGCATCCCCAAGTCGGGGAACCACTGGTTCACCACCTATTCCTGGTATTACCAGGAGAGCCATAGTATATGGGAGACTCGACATCCGACCCACGCTTGCTGCTAACAAACCAAAGCTTGTAGCTCTTTAGCATGGTTGGCAGGCAAACAGATGATACCCTGATTCTGGGACAGTTTAGGATTCACGCACCAGGAGGAAGAAGAGATACAAAGAAAGGGTAGGCTTCTTAACAACACCTGTGCTTTACAAAACCCTTCGTGAGTCCGGATCCTTGGCGTTTAAAAAGGGGTGTACTATCTCGCAGGCAGAGGACGGGATCTACATGCGTCCGAAGGGACCAGGCTAGTGACGGGAGCTCATCGACACCTCTCAGGACGGCTACGAGCAACAATACCTTGCGCAACAGGCTTGAGGGGTGTATATAACGACTACATGCCAACTAGGAGCATCCGTAAATGCGGCTGGTGATTACACACGTGGGGGGGGGGGGGGCTGATACGCGCCGCGAGAATCTTCCTGCTGCTGATGAGCTCGCTGGCATTATCCCCCTGACGAAGATCACGGGGGTTTTTGGATGGGAGGGGGGAATTTTTTTTATTTCTTTTGTTAAGAATAGATTGGGATTGGGACTGGGATTGGGATGGGGATTTGGGGTGGGGGTAAGGATTGGGATTGGGATTAGGATTTGGGATGTGGATTGACATTGACGTTGACGTTGACGTTGATATTGAGGTTCATACTATGCACATGATGGTTCCAGCTTCACTTGCCGCATCGACGAGTCTGAACATTACACTTGCTGGTTCTTGCGGTGTTTACTTGGAGCACGTGGAGTTTGGTCAGGGTTCTCGAGGGGAGAAGACGAGGAGGGTGGTGTTTGATTGTTTGTTGAAAAATGTGGTAAGACATGTAATATATTTGTTTATAAAAACTTGGTAACATGTATATGCATATATAATTTATATATATAATTTACATATATAATTTACATATATAATTTACATATATAATTTACATATATATATATATATATATATATATATGTCTCTCTCTCTCTCTCTCTATTTACACATACACAGAACATGCCGAGTCCAGTCCAACCCCGCAGGTCCGTTGTGCAGTGTCGATGTGATCCGTATAGCAAATAAATGCCTCCCCCGCTCTCTCCGAACACAGCTAGCTCCCTTTTCCCTTTTTCCTTTTCCTTTTCGTTTTCCCTCCTCTCCTCTTCCCTCCTCTCCTCTCCTCTGCTTCTTTCGTTTCGCCTCTACCCTGTGCTTCCTCTCATCGCGGACGGCAGATCAGCACAAGACTCCACCTATCAAGCTCCCATCGACCCGTTCCCAGTCCCATGCTGCCGCCCGCCCACCGACCCCACCGCGCGCGCATCATACTACAGTAGTACGTTGACGTCCGGCCGAGAGAATCCATCCCCAAAGCTTATCTGACATGGATCTCGGGGCGCATGGATACCACACACACACACATACACACACACACACACACACACACACACATATAAATATGTATGTATATATATATCCACACTTACATATTTCGAATCATTACCAGAGGAGAGGCAGGATCCCAGCCGGTCCGATGCGCGTCACTCACTCTGGGCTGGAAGTCGGGCCTGCTCCGGCGCTTGCTTGATAGAGAGAAAAGTCCATCCTCGACAAAGACCCTTTCATCACCCGAGAGAGAGGAGAGGGAAGGGAGGAGGAGGAGGAGGAGGAGGAGGAGGAGGAGGAGGAGGAGGAGGAGGAGCGCGAAGCTTTCGACCCGGTTTTGCCGCGCCCGTTCTATTTGACCCCCTGTCGTACCGACATAAGCCGGTATTCAAGGTTTTAGGGATATAAGCGATAATAGCTAAAGAGCAAGAGTGGATTCACTTTTGCTTTCTTAGCTTTCTGCACAACAGCCCCGGAACGAGAAGTGGTGCACAGGTATGATCAGCTCCTGGGATCAGCTGGAGTGCGATTGGCGTGATGCAGAGCTGACTGCGGCCGCTACTCTGTGTGGGATCGGAGGGTCAGCGCTAGACTTGAAGCTTCTACTGTACCGTACATACTGTACATCCGCGTGATAGGTGATAGATAACGAGGACGGTTCGCTGACGGGAAAAGGGGCGGGGGGAGAGGGAAGCCGTCGTCGCAATGCAGCAGAAGTCCCTATCAGATGCCAGTCGATCCGTTCGAATAAGCGAGCTTGGTAATGAGACGCGGACTCGGACTAGGGAGCTTGAAGTCTTGTTACATCAAATGAGAGGCACAGCTGTCAAAGAAAAGTTATACCTGTCAACTGAAATGTCATAGCTATCAAATAGACGTACTATTTCAAACCCTCTCTCAAGTAGAAAATCGTCCCGTCCGGAACAAGCGAGCTTGGTAACGAGATGCAGACTAGGGAAACTTGAAGGCATATTTTGAGAAAATAAAAGCCAGACGTATCCCATGCAAGTGATCTCCTTTGGAAACAGCCAACTCGCTGACGAGAGGCGGACTCGGGGAGCCTGAAGTCGGATCCAATGCCAGCCATCTCCTTCGGACCTTCGGACCTTCGGAATCAGCGATTTGGGCTGACGAGAGACGAGGGAGGAGACTTGCTGACATCGGACTCCGCCGTGCAGGAGGAGGATCTCTCAAGTGTGAAGGCATGTGCACCCCTATTTGCAGCTTCGGAATCATCATGTAGTGCAACAATAGACGTTTACCCCCGCCCCACCACATCGAAAGACCCAAATCATCCAGCCCGGTCAGGTCAGATTATTAATTAGATCAGATCAAATCAGATCAAAAATCCCAAAGTTCTGCTCTGTACCCACGTGCGTACGTACCCAGCGACCGACCAGAAATACATTTTAATACATCATGTAAATCTCCTCTCGAGCTACTCATCCAATGACCCTTTTTTCTGTTCTTTCTTTCTTTCTTCTCTTCTCTTCTCATCTCTTCTCTTCTCATCTCATCTCATCTCATCTCATCCCATCACCGACCGGCGCCAGTCCTGCGTCTCGTGTGTCGCGACTGCACCGACGAGCCCGAGTAGCAGCCAGCCGTGAATCATGAAATCGTTGCTGGTCTTGGCAGCCCTGCCCGGTCCCTGGGTAGCGGCGGCCTTTTCCTTCAACACCTACGACCTGGGCCTCCACGGCCTGTATCCTCGACAACACTTCCACTCCGTCGACTTGGAACCGCTCAAACCTGTCATCACGCAGTGGGATTCGCGCTGCGACAATGGGAACTTATTCTTCACCGTGAGGGGACCGTCGGTCCAGGGCCCCGCGCGTGGGCCGGTCATCACCGACGCCAAGGGCGAGCTGGTCTGGATGGACAACGACCAGTTCCACCAAGCCATGAACCTGAACGTCCAGCGCTATCGCGGCGAGGATTTCCTGACCTTCTGGACCAAGCAGGAGAAGAGCAAGAAGAACGGAGGGAAGAAGTCCAAGAAATCCTTCGTCATGGTAATCCCACCCCACCCCACCCAACCCAATCCAATCCAATCCAATCCATCCTCCTTGGCCCTCTTGGCTGCTGTGCACCTTTGGCTAAACCACCCATCTTCGTGTAGCTCAACTCCAACTACGAGGTCGCTCACCGGATCACCCCCATCGGCAAGGGTCTCAAGGGCGACTCCCACGAGTTTCGTATCACGCCGCAGGGCACGGCGCTCATCGTCATCTACAAGAAAGTGCAGACCGACTGCACCGATCTCCACCTGGGCAAGCGCTGCTGGATCCAGGATGGCTGGATCCAGGAGATCGACATCGAGACGGGCGAGCTGCGCTTCGAGTGGCGCGCCACGGACCACATCAAGATGACCGACGTCTTCAGCGCCCCCTCCCGCAAGGACGGGTACGGCCGGTCCAAGCACGACGCCTTCGACTTCTTCCACATCAACAGCGTCGATAAGATGGCCTCGGGCGACTTCATCGTCTCCGCGCGCTACCTGCACGCCGTCATCTGCATCAGCGCCGAGACGGGCGAGATCCGGTGGCAGCTCGGCGGCAAGAACAACAACTTCCGGGACCTCAACGGCGCGACCGACTTCTCGTGGCAGCACCACGTCACGTGGCTGGGCAACGACACGATCTCGCTCTACGACAACCACGCGAACCACGTGTTCCACAGCCGGCAGGAGCACAGTAAGGGCATGATCATCCAGCTAGATCTCGCCCACATGACGGCCGAGCTCCGGCACACCTACGTGCACCCCGACCACGTGCTCAACGTCTCGCAGGGATCCGTGCAGGTCGTCAACGAGACGGGCAACGTGCTCGTGGGCTTCGGCAACTCGCCGACCTACGTCGAGTTCACGGCCCAGGGCGAGGTCTTGTGCCAGGCGCACTTCGCCCCCCACCTCACCTTCGAGCTGCTCGATGTCGGCCTCGCCAAGTCCTACCGGATCTTCAAGCACGCCTGGGTCGGCCGGCCCAAGACGCGGCCGGACGTCAAGGTCACGCGCGGTCGGGTGTACGTGAGCTGGAACGGGGCGACCGAGGTCACCGGCTGGCGACTCGAGAGCGCGCCGGCGACGGAGGAGCGCGGCGGCGAGTTTGTGACCATCCAGGAGATGAACCGGGACGGCTTCGAGTCGAGTTTCGCGCTGGACCGGGCGCAGAAGTACGTCCGGGTCGTGGCGCTCGATGCGAGGAAAGAGGCGATGGCGAGCTCGGCGACGGTGAGCACGGTGGAGCCGGTATGTTTCTTTGTTCATCTCTGTTCTCTCTCCTCGAGCTCGTCCAGTCAGACATCTTTCTCTCTCTCTCTCTCTCTCTCTATGTTTGTGTGTTGTGCTTGGTGTCTCTTTTGAAAAAGAAGAAGAAGAAGAAGACGAACAAACGATAGCTAACATCCCTTACAGCTTCCCCTCTGGCCAATCTTCTGGACGCTCCTCTTCCTCGCCTCCGCCTTCGGCAGCTTCTGCTTCCTCGCCATCTTCTGGACCCACACCCACCTCCCGGGCCCGCGGCTGCCCCGGCTCGCAGAGCTCGCGCGCGCGCTCCGGTCCCGCCTCTCGAGCCTCGCGAAGCTAAGGCGGGCACTGTGGGGCGCGAGAGGCGGCGTGAGGTGGGATGAGTATGACTGCGGGTCTGACACCGAGGCGGACCCGCTGCTCCTTTTGGAGCGGGAGATGGAGATGGAGATGGGGGTGGGGGAGGAGCGGGGGGAGGGATCGGGTTTGCTGCTTTCTGAAAACGGGGGTGTGCTGGGGCGTGGGATGTCTACCGGCGGAGTCTCTCGTCCCCTCTCCTCTCAAGTGCTCACGGGGCCGGATCCGGGTCGGCGCTTTGCAGGTTGGGGGGCTGGAGCTTGAATAGACTTGGAGCTCGAGGCGCACGGTACCTGATTTGGCGCGCGAGGGAGGCTGGTCGGGCTGGCTGGCCTGGGTGTTACTACGGCGCGGAACTCATCAGATAAATGCGGTTTAATAGAAATGGGTTGTAGTGTAGTATAGCTTGCTCAAGTATAGTAGAATAATATCGAGTTGCTATCAGAGCCGCTTCTCGCTTCTCGCTTTTGGAGCTTGGGGCCTTGGAGTGTTTACGCTATGCCGTGTTTGAGTTGTTTCTCTCTCTCTCTCTCTCTCTCTCTCTCTCTCTCTCTCACTCCCTCTCTTTTGCTCACTATTTCTCCCTCCTTCTCTCCTCCACCCAACTTTTTGCGGAGGAGAATCGCAATGGACTGATACTAGCGTATAAACCACGTGACTTCAAGTATCATAGAAATATGGTCGCTAAGCACTCTCGTGAGCTACCTCCCTACCTCTACACCTTTCATCCCATCATCAACACCCAAAAACTGCGCGCTCAAACATACCGCCCCTCGGCTGCCTTTGAGATCTCCTCCTCGCGTTCCCAGGTCCCATCAACGTCCCGTTTCCGACGCCTCAGTCCGAGCCACGCGGCCACGTGCAGCGACAGTCGTGGTGTGTCGGCGCCCTCGTCCGCCGTCGGGGCTCGTCTCCTCGCCCTCCCAGCGCTCTTCTCGGCCGTCCGAAACCTCCCCCACTGATCGATGATGCTCTCCAGACTCAGTGCCAGGGCGTAGGTGCCCAGGACGAAGAGCACCGTCAGGATAGCGAAGCCGTTGTTGCCGGCGCTGTTCATGAACGTCGCGTGCTCGATGGAGAAGAGACCCTGTGCAGTGTAAGCAGGCTACCCGCACGAAGTGGGATGAGAACGAGCGGGAGTACGGTGATGAATCCCAGCGGCAAGTACGCGATCGTGATGTAGGTCAAGATCCGGATGTTGTTGCCCTGCTTGATGGTGGTCTTGCTGTCGCGAAGTGCGGTCTGGCTATCCTCGACGTTCGTGATGGTCGAGATCTACTCCGCGTCAGCGCAAGCCAGGACCAGTCGGACTCGAAAGTCCACAACGCTACGTACGCCATCCCGCAGCCCGGTCACCTGTCTGATCTTGAGCTGTGTCCGGATCCTCACGTCAGCCAACATGCCAAACCTCTTCTCAAACTCCTCCACGACGTTGTTGTACTCCTGCAGAAGCTCGGCGTGCTGCTGTCCAGCCTCCTGCCGGACCATCTTCTCCATCGCCTCCCGCGCCGTCTCAATCTGCGACAGGGACGCCGAGAGGCGGTCGTCGAAGACCCGCAGCGCTTCGAGTCCCCAGAGCATCTTCTTCAGCTTGTCGACTGCCTCGCTGGCTCCCCACTCCAGGCCTTCGAGGAGCACTTTCTCTCCGAGCCCGACGATGATATCGAGTCGGGCGAGGATCATCTCGTACTCCCCGGCGAGCTTCTCGCACAGGTGTCCAAGGATGATCAGGAATACTAGGCACCGCCCGCATGCTTGCTGATGGATGAACTTTTGCAGCACGCTTGGCAGCGCGTGGATCGGTGCGGCGATGGACTCGGAATCGGTCAGCGACGACCAGATAGAGCAGATCCACAGGTGGCCGGCTGAGTCGCCGGTCATGACTAGGGACGAGCATCGTTCTTCGACTATGTCGGTTGGCTCTTGCGAAATCAGACTCTTCAGAGCTTTCTTCGCAAAGCCTAGTTTGGCGATGCTGACGGGGGGGAAGTCGCCGTTGTTGCGGTTCTCCCTGAACATTCGGAGGTGGGCCTTGGAGAGGCTCACAGGACGGATGCTCCAGCTGTATCAGTATCAGCGATAGCGCTCCAGATGCTGAGCCGTTCAAGGATGCGGAGGAGCGATCAAGAGACTGGGCTGCGGGGAGACTGACTGCGAAATCGTGATACTCGTGGTCCACATCGTAGACTCTCTGCTCTCGGTGAACCGCGATATGGCACCGAAATAGCTATCGAAAGCGTCGAGCCCATCCGGATGCCACATGTACATGAAGGAACCCACCAAAGCCGGAGAGCATTTTTGTGCGAATCTTTCAAATCTCGTCAGCTTTCCACTCTCGCTATGGCCTGGAGCTAGAGAGAGGGAGAGAGAGAGAGAGAGAGAGAAAGAATTCACTCACAAGATCCGGTGCTTAGCTCCAACATCAACCAGCTTTGACGAGTAAGTTCAGGTTCGTATGATGCGCTATGAATTACTCACGCTGTCGTTTAGTCTCGCGAGCAAAGCCTTGCGGTAAGAGTCCAACTGATCATAGCTCCACGAGTCCGTAGCTTTTTTCTCTTCCGCAGCTCGTCTATGCGTAGCCGAAATCTTTGGACTCCGCTGTGCTTCAGCCGCGCTCTCTTTACTACTATCAAGCCGCGGTAGAGCAACGCCTCTCAACGTGAGATCTCTCGTTTTATAAGCGAAGTTCTTGGTCAGATGGATGTCGAACACGCTCAGGAACTGAAGATCCGTTGCTGCGATTTTGTCCATGATGTTCTCGGGTGTGTAGCCCGGGTCCGTGACGATGTCCAGACGTTCTCGGCTAGCGAGGTATCGTTTGATGTCTTTGCGGAGGGGGACGTCTCTCGTCTGCTTGGCCTGGTACATTTCCGGTGTGTCTTGGAGTGATTGGATCCACCATTGCTATGCTCTTGTCAAATCTCTGATCATCTCTCAGATGGAAGGTGGGCACTAGTTACGGGGTGGTAAAGTTGAGCCGGCTTGCACGCCACCCAGTCAAAGGCTTTCACTGCGAAGTTGCCGCTGATGTCCTCTTGAACGAGCAGCTGCCTCATCTGCTGCAAGTGCTCCCGGCTCGACTCCTCTTGCAGTTGTTTTATCTGAAGCAGGATATCGCGTATGGAGTCGTCCTGTGATTGATCTGGGACGGCGTCTGAGTTTCTCCTCTGCACAGTTGGAGATTCGTCGAGGTCGTGGATCGAGTGATCTAGTTGATCTGCAGCAACCTCAGAAACCGCGGACTTGAGCTTCCCTGTCCATCGTAAGCATGCGAGATTTTCCAATTTCAAGGGTGTCTCGGGTGCCACCTTCGCTCTTCAGGTCGAGAAGCGTAGCACAGATAACACTGACAGGCTCCACGTCCCACCACTTCCCGACCATATCGCCGTCCGCACGGTCCCACGAAGCCATGAAAGAGTAGTCCGACAACATGAACTCGTATAGACGCTCTTTGGCCGCTTTGACGTTG
Organism: Diplocarpon rosae; assembly: GCA_032760415.1. Classification (NCBI taxonomy): domain Eukaryota; kingdom Fungi; phylum Ascomycota; class Leotiomycetes; order Helotiales; family Drepanopezizaceae; genus Diplocarpon; species Diplocarpon rosae. Next base: position 2,949,742 of record JAUBYV010000004.1, read on the forward strand.
GACTCATCAGTCACCCTGAGAAAGCCTTGATGGTTGGTGCACAGAAGCTCCCACGGACCGTTGGACGTCACACGCGAGCCCTTCCACGTCTTCGGAGCTGGGTTGTATCGTGTCGTACGTTTTCTCTGCTTGATTCGCTTCCGACTCTGCGCTGCCCGAGAAGACGCCAGACTGCCGGTGAACGGCGTGGGAACTGCATCTAAACCAAGCTCTTCCATGAGCAGCAGAACTCTATCCAGCTCCTCGTGTTCAATGGAATACGACTCGGCCTGGCTTGTCTTGAATCGCGAAACGTACTTCTCGAACCTTTGTTGTGTCTTGATGACATCCTGCGAGTCGAGGCCGGATAGCGTGAAGCCGGTGACTTGGTCTCCGTCGGAGTCGGTCCCAAAATGCTCGTTGCATATCAAGAAGAGACAGCTTAGGTGGAGCCATTGCAGGACATCGTTCTTCGGTGTGGGCTCTCTATCTCGTGAAGCACGTTTCTGGACAACCTCGTAGGCCTTTTCCAGCTTAGGGCCCAGTATCTTGGACCTGAAGTCGTCGGTCACGGCCTTGGGACAATGTTTCATGACGTACCAGATCGCAAGCGTAGCATAACACGCTTGGTTGTAAGATCGGTCAGTACGCATTCTCACCCGATTCTGCTCGCACCTCTGGAGTCGGAGTGATGGCCGAGTCTCCATATCCGCCGGAGGCTCCTCGCTCCCCAAAGCGAGGAGTAGTCGTCGGGGCTTCATGTCGGTCTTGATCAGCCAGACCAAGCTTGATCGTATGAACCCGCCGAGTTCCGCGAGGTATGCTGCCCGCATATCGTGCAACGGCATGAGCCTTTCGAACAAGTCCGGCTCCATGTGCCGGCTGTCGATAAAGTTGTATGCCTTGACGAGGAATCGGATCTGAAAGCTACCGTATATTAGCAGTACTTCGGCATCGAGAGGCGTGACGGTCCCTACAAGCTGCTCTGGACATCAACAAATTGAGGTGTCATGATGTTACACAAGAGAGCTACCTCGTCGGCATCGGCCGACGCGCTGTAAAGTGCCTCGTCTCCTGGTTCGCGGTGCCGGGTCGGAACACCATGGACCCCCAGTATCTGCTCCACGCATCTTCCAATGACGCAGACATCAATCGCCTCACTATCATCATAATTCGTAGAGCACAGAGCTGTCCACAGCCGGTCGGTCATATTCACCGAAGTGTGGGAGGTTCCGAGATAATCCTCGAGGCCGGTGAAGGTTCCCATGCGGAGCCCAGGGGCGTGGCTATCCAAGCTTCGCAGAGAATAAGTCGAGATGATAGTAACAGGCTCGCCGTCTCTGAGCTCAACTTGGTGGGTTGACGAGGTGTCGACTTCCGTCCCCTTGATCTCATCATGGCTCACACCATGCCAGGGACCGCTGATGTCCTGCCTGGCTCCGTCGACAAAAAGATGCATCGCCAGCCCCTTCCGGTACCTCTCGCTGACGCAGTCTAGACCGGCATCGTGGTCCAGGTGAAAAGTGTCGTCATCAGCCGGCCCTCGATTCGAGCATGGGCATCCAAACTGAACCACGCCGCCTATCTTGAAGCTCAGCGTCTTCCTCTTGGGTCCATCTGCGAAGTCGTAGTCACTCACAGAGCTCTCGCTCCCCCACTTGAGCCGAATGGCCTGGATAAGCACGCCGTCTCTCACGAACGACAGCTGCTCGTAAGTCCCGCTACTCCCGTCTCCCTCCTCTTCCTTCTGTCGCAGATCGTAGCGCGTGTACGGCCATCTCAGATTAACCCATCCCTGGGAGAGTCTGTCGCCAAGCTCCACCGTCGAGCTGCTCTCAGCTCTCTGGAGGCGGAGCCCGAACGCCCCGTTGTTCCCGTACTCGTCGCGCCTCTGTGCTCTGGCGAGTATCGCGTCGGGCGTGCCGGGGAACTGCCCTCGCACGTACACAACGCCGCATATATCGTCGGGAGCGGTGATCTGCAACAGCTCATGCCAGTCCGTCAACGAGGCGGTGTGCCCCGCGGCTCCAAAATCGCTGCTCTTGGCGGATTTTGACACCTCGCACGTCGCGAAAGATTGCGCTAGAGGTAGTCCGTCAAACCTGTACATTGTTCAGTATCCGGTGGGGTGGCATACATTTGTGCAGATCAGATAACCACTCAAAATCGACTGATTGAAGATCCATCCCGGCTGACGGGGCCGTCCAGCAGGTCAATCGACGTCAGCACAGCGTAGAAGGACAGCTTGACATTCAGATGCGAGAGATTCAGAAATAGCTCTGCTTGACCCCAGAAGGCATGGCACGAGCAGCCAAGTCCAGATATATCGGATGAGCGGAGATGATTGATGCGCCGGAGAGGTGGAGATTGTGAGATGGATATTCGGGACATTAGAGTGAGCACCGAGTCTCTTTCAGCTTGTCGGACCCGCCAGCACGCTGATGGGGGCTGCTTCGGCACTGTGCCACACGCCTTGCGGCGCGGGGCGCATCGCGCATCGCGGTGCGTTGGGTGACACGGACTTGAAGCGGGGGGGGGGTCGACAACCTACACAGGTCACGTTCTCGTTCACCGTGAGGACTCTCTGATGAACGGCTCTGAAGCGCATCAACGGCGCTTGAGAATTCTTGAGATCCCTTAGTTCGCAGACTCCTCGGCACCTATGAGAGGGGGACGCTGTCCACGGTCAAAGAAAACCTCTCGACGAGATTGTTGGAGGGGCACAGAGAGCCCGGCACGGGAAAGATTCAATGTGCAAGCGATTCCTCCTCTGTGGAACTTTGGATATGCAGTGAAGCGTGAAATCGTGGACAGGGGCGGGCGTAAACAAATAAGCGAGCCCTGCTCTGCGCTCATCCCCCCTTTCACCTCGTAGCGAACATCTCCGGCCGACTCCCAGGATATCCATATCGACCTCTGTACACTCACCACCCTCTTCCTACGCGACAAAGCAGCTAGATCATGAATGATAACTCAGACGTCCGCGCAAGCTCTGGAAGTCCAAAAGATTTGCTGCCTCGAGGGTCGTCACATGGCTAGCTGCAGTTTCTTCAGCTTCCTACGTCACAGGCTCGGGTTTCTTGATACTTGTGCCTCGATCCTTACATTTACATGATTATTATTTTCTTTCCTTCGATCTTCCCCGCTTCCCTCTACACGACCCCCCACCCCGGCTTTCCCCCGTTCCCAATTCAGCATACACGACGTTCCAGGCTCTACTTTGTTTCGAGGGGGGGAAAATAACCGCTCAGGGGCCCGACTTAATGATCTCCCACCGATCTATCCAGGCCGGCCCACAGAAAAATCAATCTCCCTCCTCTCTCTGAGACTCCCATCCCCGATGTGCCTCTGCCTCTCAACCCCGTGCTAGCACCCCACACCACATCCAGTGTCAGAGCAAGAAACCCCTGCAGCACAAAACAGACACGGAGATTCCGAGGACCGCGAACATGATCGAGGCTACTCCGGAATGCGGATCCTTCTGCCTCACGTCCGCAACGGAGAGGTCGTAGGAATGGCACACGCGACTCACAAACCAGTCGCGGAGATCCACAGCAAACGGTTGCTAAAGATCGAACCTTTCATCGCGTGATAGATACATGACTTCACTGCCCCGCGTAGCTTCTTATAAGCAGGGGACATGTACAGAGAGAGAGAGAGAGAGAGAGAGAGAGAGAGAGAGATCAACTGAAAATCCGATATAAAATGCCAGGCGCGAAAGTCGTCCAGTCCAGCCTCTCGCTTTTCACGCCAACTTCTTCACCTCAGAGGAGAGAAGGAAAGAAGAAAAACAACACCAGACTACTCAGAAAAAGGCAACTGGGTAGCAAACTCCTGCACCGTGACACAAACGTAACACAACCCTCCCATCTCCTCTTGTATCCAAAAAAAAAAAAAAAAAAAAAAAGGCCAGTTCCGCGTGGAAACGGCCTCTCTATGTACAGCTTACAGCCTGGACATCCTCTCCTCTCTTCTCGTCGAAAGCGTGTATTGGCTCCGAGGAAAAGCACTCGCACTTATACTCGCACTTGTACTTGTACTTGTACTTGTACTCGCAGCATGAGTGGGTGGGTGGTTGAATCAAATTCAGGTCAGGTCAGGTCAGGTCAGGTCAGGTCAAATCGAAGCTCCTCTCTGTCCCTCTCTCTCTCTCTCTCTCTCTCTCTCTCTCTCTCGCTCTCTGTCTCGCTCTCTCCTTTTCACCCTTGTGATTCCCATCCTATTGCATCATCATAATCACAACTTGACTCGACTCGACTCGACTCGACTCACGTTGACCCCACCCCCCCCCCCCCCCTCTCCCCCACCTCTCGCAAACGCTGGGATCATACACAGACGTATTGTGTATACACCGGCACAGGAACAGACACAGAAACTGACACACACACACACACACACACACACAGATCAGTCCTCGCTCAAGCAGCCAGAGTCCAGCAACACCGTCCCTGTGAAACTTTCAATGTCGCCAGGCGTGTGCACTGAGAGGATCAGCATCCGCATCGATCTTGTAGGTTCTGGGTCGTATGTGGTTTGATCACCATCTCTACAAGGTACTGAGAGCGAGCGAGAAACTCCACCTATGCTCTCCTAGTCGCGTGGCTATGCCAACTTGCATGCGTAATGAATCCCAAAACATCATGCCGGTTCACTCAACCCAATTCACCTGTATGCCTACAGAAGCTCACCCGGAAATTATCCCTTGCTGTTGTAGAACAAAACCCAGGGAGACCTCGGCGGGGTGGCATCGTGTGGTAGCTGTAAGAGACAGAGACTCGACGAGGAGGGAGCCAGGGGAAGGGCACTTGATTTATTGACATCGCTAATCTTCCCCGTACAAGGTACGCCACGGCCGAGTAACGCCCATGCCTATGTCCAGAGCTATGCCAATGCCAGTGCCAGTGTCAGATCGCTGCCTACCTTGCCATCCCGTGCCGCCAAAAGGCAAGAGCGCCGGCCGGCTTCTGCATTCGTCTCGTCTCGTCTCCTCTCCTCTCCTCTCCTCGCCGTACCGGTAGCTATGGTGCGCAAAGCCCACGCGATGCGATTCCAGGAAGAATGAAACGGTGTACAGAACCTGCTGCTATTCTCCTCTCGTTCCCCCGTATCCATACCTTCCAAGCTCCCTCTCAGCCTCTCCTCCACTCGCCTCAGCAAAGTTCCCTAGGCTGAGTGCCTACTTATCCAAACTCGTCGTACCCTCCACCGGATCCTCGTGTTTCGCCACGCTCCCCTTGCCGCGCCACGTGCTGACGGCCGGGATGTCCGCCTTGTACACCTGCCGATCGGTGCCGTACGCGCGGGGCGTGAGTTTGATGAGGGTGTGGAGGGGAACGTTGAGCCAGGGCGACTTCTCCTGATCTTCGTTCATGAAGTAGGCGTAGATGCAGCGCAGGATGGCTTGGTGCGTGACGATGAGGATATTTTCGCTGCGCTCGAGCTCCATGATGATGGGCTCGAGGCGGATGACGACGTCGCGGTAACTGGGAGGAGGGTCAGCCGGCGTCGGGTGGGGGGGAAGGGGCGGGAAGAGGGGGCGTACGATTCTCCGCCTCGGTAGCGGTAGTTGTACTTGTCATGATCCCGCGCCTCAAAGTCTTCGGGATATTCCTCCTTGATCTCGGCGTAGGTCATGTTATCGCACACACCCGAGTCCAGCTCGTCCAGGGCTTTCCATTGTAGCTGTTCCCATTCGCGAGGGAGGTGGCGGGCGGTGGCGATCGTTCGCTTGAGGGTTGAGGTCCAGACAGTCAGAGGGTGGTCGTGGCCCTGGGTTGTTAGCCTTTGCGGTGTGGGGGGGGAAGGGTGGGGAACGTACGCCGAAGGATTCCTTGACTAGATCAGGGAGCTTCAGAGCGTAGGCCTCGCCGCGTTCGGAGAGGTTGGCATCGCCACCGATCTGGCCCGAGACATTCCACATCGATTCACCGTGCTAGAGGCATCAGCCGGATATCCCGAGCGCGCAGGAGCAGAGATTACCCGCGACAGCCAGATGGACCTCTGCTTGATATGCAAGTTCATCAAGTAGTACACCACCCGGCTCTGGAGATAGTCCTGGATGGCATTGATAATCACCCGCTTGCCCACATTCATGATCTTCAGATACGTCAAGTCGTTCTCATCCTCGTCGATCGTCTCGTAGACCTTCTCGTAGTTACGGATTCGATTCCGGAAGTCCTGCGCCGCCGTCTCGGGGTCCTGGCCCTGGTAATCTGGACTCGTCGTCTTGACCTCCAGGATATTACTCATGATGAGCTCCTCGTCGTCGCACTTGCTCTCGACAAACAGCGTCTCCACCCCCTCCTGGTCGCAGCGATCCTTGATCCACCGGCGCCGCTTCTTGGTGCTGTTTGTCGCATCGAGGATGGCAATGGTGCCGCCCGTCTTGAACCAGGAGAGCATGTCCGCCACGGCGGCCTCAGCGGCAGCGCGACGCATGCGCTCGCCTTCGGTGTTGGAGGCGTCGAAGAAGTCGGCCGAGGGCTGCGCCGCATCCTTGCGCCGGTAGTTGCCCACGTTGAAGACGCGAGCGTCGATAGAGAGCCAGCGGAGGTAGCGTTGGGCTGGGCTGTTAGCCGTGTTTCTCGGCTGCCTCTCGATTCTCCAGGCCCGCTCTCCGGCCGCCGGATGGTAGGGAGGAAGGAGAAGAAGAAGAAGAAGAAGAAGAAGAAGAAGGAAAATAAGGGACACACCTTTCTGCGCGATCAAGCTCTTCCCCCTCGCCGGCAGTCCAACCATCACCACGCAGATCTGGGTATCTTCCACCTGCACACCGGCACCATTAGTCTTCCTGCTAGGGCGCGCCAACTCCATCTTCGCCGCTCTCTCCCCGCAATTGATTAATTCGAGCGAGAAGGGTGTAATTGAAGATGACGGAACGTGGAGATCAGCAAGTCGAGGTGACCGCGTGAGCTGCGGGAAAAAACGGCTCCTGATCGGGCGCTCGTCGTGCGACAGACTAGGCTTGCACACGAAGAAGATAGAGAAGAGAGGACGGGGTATATCTTCATAGAAAGACCTTTATGTGAATGAAATTGAGGGATTGGTGGTGGAGAGGGGGGGGGGGAGGAAAGGGAAAAGGTGAGTAGAAGTTAAATCGAGTTGTGGATCAGGAGAGGCCCGTGAAGTCGACAGAATGTTTTGGGGAAGTTGATGACATCCCTGCAAGCCGGAACCCGTTCCGCTGGACTGGGCTGCAGGCTGTCTGTACGCAGTAACTTGTCCATCCCGCATGTCGGCTAAAGCCGCGCAACCCCGCCCTGCCTCTTCAATGTCGCATGGCGAGGAGGTAAACTTTTTCATACCTGGCTTTATGTATGAGGTATGGTTTGGGAGGAAAGGAGATGCGGATAGTGGCAAGATGAACATCATCGCCATGTGGAGAGTTCCTCTCCCTCTTTCTCCGGAGGGAAAAAAAAAAAAGTATCTGGCAACGGTGGTAGCCGGCTGTTGGCATACTGTGCCAGAAGCTCTTTTCTTTTTCCTGTCGTAGGGATGTCCGTCCGACGCTTGACGCTTGACCGCTACATAAGGAAATCTGTTCTAGTCCTCTCCAGCAAAACCATGTGTGCCGGAGACCATGAGGTGTAAATTCCACCTAGCACTCTCTTCTGCCAGCCGAAAAAAAAAAAAAAAAAGAAAAAGAAAAAGGAAAAAATTAGCCTGGATACGGTAACATAACAAACGAAAACACCAAAACAAAACCACCACTCCGAAAACCCAAGAAAATAGCGGAGCCGCGCAACAAAGAAGATGCCAACCTCGACCTCAACCTCAACCTCGGTTTCGGATTTCTGGTTGCTGATGCTACCAGCCTGCTCTCGCCGAACACCGGGTAAGGGTCGGGTACACTCGCACCCAGTGCCGGGCCCGTCGACCCCCTTCATTACACCGCTCGTCCCAAGCTGCATACCAAACACTCTCTAACCAAACACAAACATAGTACGCATAGATATATGTATATATGTATGTATATATACATATATGATATTAGAATAAGCAGCGCAAACCAAATGTCGAACCAGTGGCAGGCAAATGAGAAGGATACGTACATTGCTCATACTGTACGTCATGGTCATCTTCCTACCGGGACCGGGCAAGGAGCTGCCCGCTGCTACGCCGAGAGGCATTTTGTTTGCTCTCTCTCTCTCTCTCTCTCTCTCTTCGTTCCTGTTCCTTTCTTCCCCGGGCTGTATCTCTTGGTCTGGTTTGAGTGAGGCTGAGGGGATGTGGTTTGGACCAAGCCCTGGTGACAAGCTTGCTCCAAGAGAGAACAGGGTATGGCAGAGAGGGTTATCCAGGACGCACAGCCCAACAATCTTGTGTCTGTCACACCGCTCCTCACCGTGTCGTCGTCTGCTGGCCGCTGTGCTGCTGGGAGCTGGAGAGACCCAAGGTCGACACGGGGATATAGAGGGGATCGGTGTGATGGGTCTCTGTCTGATGTAGGTAGAGGAGACAGCGTGCTCCTGGAGTACTGTCAGTTGCATGCTTATCGCGGGGTGATAAGCGGCTTGTTAAGTACCTGGTCTGGCTCTTAGTCTGTCGAGGGGTCCCTGGGATCCAGAAGGGTGCTACTTGCTCGTTAGTCGGTGAGGTGAACTATCAGAGTTCAGGAATCATGGCACCATTACCTGGAATCAGTCCGGGCACAGCTGGGCTTTTTCAATGTAGCCGAGAGGGAGAATGTGAAGAAAAAGGTGAGAAAGTACTGCAGAATCACATCACTGTAACCTGTACCTACGTTCCCATTGCTCGTGACTCGGCCGCTAGGCCCAACCCCAAGCCCTCATGGCCGGACATCCAGAACATCCTCCAACATCCTCCAACATCCTCCAACATCCACAGATCTTGGCCTGCTCTACCCATGAAACAGAGTTTCGGAGAGGCGGGGGGGGACAAGTGGATTGGAGTTTGAGAACGGCAGGTCCCGCGGTGCTTGGCTTGTCTGAACGGCCCGTCCATTGCTTGGACGACTGCTTGACCCAAAGCTGTGCGTGTACTCGTTCGTCAATGCGACTATCATGTGACAGCCCATGCAAGAGGATAGGCTTCGGGATGAGAAAGACATGGGATACAAAGAAGACCTAGGGAGGGACGCTGTCGCTCGGCAAGAACACGTGAGATCTCGAGGTAAGGGATGGGGGAGAAGCGGATAGTTTCTATTCAAGCGAAGACTCGCTGTCAAACATCACTCGACATCATCATGCTCTCCAAACAAAAGAGAAGGAAAAAAACAAAGACATGGATCATGTAAGAGAAGGCCCTTGGACTACCAAGTGGAACCCCCAACAATGATGCCACGGCACATGAGAAACACACATATATCAAGCCGAGTCTACTGTTCTACGTTGTCGAAAAACCCATCAGAAGGATCCAAGGCGCAAACCACCAACACAACACTTCAGCTGATGCAAAAATCCAAGCCACCACGGTTCGCTCTCAAATGCATCTAGAAGAAGGTAGATTCAGATATGTCAACACCCCCAATGCTAAACCAGTCCATGCAACCAACCACTCGGCCATTTCAAGCATCGTCATTCATGTCTTTGTTCGCTCACGCTCTAGCGAGCCGCATGAAAGTTCTCGTCTGTGCAATACAGGTCATCGAGGAGGCTACCCCAGCCCTCTTCACGCATAGCCTGCTCGTCGAACTTCCAGCCGCCGAGAGGAGCTAGAGAAGCATAGTCCGTTGCGTAGCATACGTGGCCTGCGATCATGCCAGTCGTGGGTTCGAATCGAGGAGGAGGAAGAGCAATAGGGCGCGGCGGAGGAGCCGAGTTGAGAGCGAGAGCAGACAGGTAAGAAGGCAGATCACCCGCAGCCTTTCGCCCAGGAGCAGCTCTAAAGCCCGGCGGCGCCAGGATCTGCCCTCCGTAATAATCCTGTTCGCTTACTGTTCTGCCTTCCATCATGAGCACAGCAGGGTCACTCTCAAAGCTCGTGGAGACGCCGCTGTCAGTCCGCTCCCGCGCGACATAGCGCTCCATCTCCTCGTGCTCCTCGAAGATCTTGCTGGCGGTTGGGAGCCGGTCGAGGGTGCCGTGGAAGGACACGGCTCTGCGCTCAAACCAGACGATGTCATCGCGCTTAGCGGCAAGCGCGGCGCAGAGGACGTCGATCTCGGCGCTGCTGAGGTCGTGCGAGTCGGGGATGAGTCTGCGGACCACGGCGTCGCTGTAGAGATCGATGCGTGGGAGGGGGAGGCGGCGAGGTTCTGAGGGGTGTTAGAACATCCGATCTGAAGGAGGTGAACAAGCACGAATCCGTCGAACCTTCAGATAACTCTCAGTACAGCAAAATAAGCAGACCCAACTTTGCCAAAGAAAACATGTATATATATATATATATACAATCTCGCAAAGAAATGCACGGAGAGTAGAGGGAGAAGGACACTCACCACCGTTCCTAATCCTCCCCTCGCCCTCGGCCTTCAACTCCGCCATGTCCGGCCAAAAAGCACGCATCTTGAGGCTCGTCTCGCTCTTCTTCCCCTCCACGATGTTCTCCTCGTCGCCGCCCCAAACGGCCGTCTTCTCGCCCAGGACCTTGCTGTACGACGCGCTACCTCCGTCCTCGAGTCGCTGCTCGTGGGCTGGGACAGTTCTTCCGAGATGGAAGGACGCGAATGCAAACTACACCATCCGGTATTAGCATCTCCTCTTCCTCTTCATATTACCCTTCTCACCACCATCCCCTCGCCCTTGGTCCCATCTGCACCACACTCCATCCAACCGAACACAAACAGGGTCAAAAATCAAAGTCAAAAATCGCAACACCAAGAAGCAATAGCAAACAAGAAGAGCAAAGGGTCGAGAGATAAGAGAGAAGAAGAAAGAGAAAAAAAAAGCATCACGCAACCCACCTTCCTAATCCTCAGATCCTCCCCCCTGGTAAGTGGCCGTCCCCCTCTCTTCTTGAACCCCAACTCCGCAATGCGGCCCTGCATGCGCATCCGCTGCCGCCGCAGACGCGCATCGTGCGCCTCTTGCACATGCACCGCGTACTCGGTCGCGTTCTGCGGGAAGAAAGGCGATGTCCGAGCGAGCCCGAGGTGCGAGGCCGACGTGCTGATGCGCGCGTACCTCGCTGCTGTCGAGGCCGCGGGGGAGATCCAGGACTGCGAGGTGCCAGCGTTGTGAGGGCCTGTTGCGGCCATGTCGGGGCTTGGGGGTGGTTGTGGTGATGTTTTTGTTCTTCGGCGTTACTGTTGCTGTTGTTGTTGTTTTTGTTGTTGTTGTCTTGTGGTAGCAGTAGCTCTTGTTGTTGTAGCGGTTGCGGGTGATGTAAGAGGGAAGAGGAGCTGCTCTTCGACGCAGTGCCAGTTTTCGTGTTTATATGTAGCTGCAGCTCGGCTTGGCATGAAAGAAAATTGCAGAGGAAGTGTAGAGTAGTTTGGTGAATTGGCTTGTACGCAGGAGAGCTCACCTCCCCTCTCCTTCCGGACGCATAGTGAATGGACTTTTCCCCATCAGCTGACAAGCACTCACCTTTCCTCTTCCCATCTACTCTCATTGCTCGTCCCTCATCATTCATCGCTCTAATCCATATCCGCATCCATATCCACAACACGCGGCATCAGCCTTCCCTTCCTCTTCTCCTTCCTCTCCCCAAGACGCACCCGTCTCCCACCTCCAGCATACACGTCTTCTTCCTCTACCCAAATATCCAAGCATCCAAACACCAACTCAAGTACTTTCCACTCCACGGTCCCTAACCTCCATCCATGCAAATCGAAACATCCCACACACAACCTTTGGCTTGGTTTTGTTTACATTCCCGTAGCGATAGACGGGCCGCTTTTGTCGCGCTTCAGTAACTTTCTCTAGTCGCGTACACGGCGGTGGAGAGGGAGGGATAAGCTGGGATCTAGAGTGGTGGGATGAGATCAGATGAGATGGGATGTGGTAAAAGACCGCGCGGCATGTATATGGTATCATCTTATGGGATGTAACAGGATGTGATGTTAACATCACCAGTACAGTGTAAAATGAGCACTTTGAATGGGTAGCGTCTTGAGTCGGAAGAGGTCGCTAGGTATTTTTGTTGCTTCCAGAGGCGTCACAAAGCATGTTGCATATTCAAGTTTGTGACGGTTGAAACTTAGTTGAGATCTTATTATCGCGTGTCTGGAGTTGCTAGCTGTGTCTGGATCAGTCAAATATAATCTCACATACATATATATATTCAGCTTAGCAAGCTTTGGTATATTCTGTCCCATGCCTGATAATAATACCTTTGCAGAATTTCAGTTTTGGTTTGACTATGTGTTGTTTCCTCCCACCAGCTTTTTCCAAAGATGGCTGGTTTAGCATAATCCTTTCTTGGGAGAGGAGATGTGAAAAGAAACTTTGTTGTTTATCATTATATGATGAGATTGCGAAGTTATGTGCGCAAGAAAGCGTCCGAAGTGATGCCAGCGACAAGAACACAAGGTATTACTGATGCTGGTTCCTAGGTGATTCTATGTGATTTTGACTTGAAGTCGGAGTCAACCTTGCGATCATGAGGACCTCACCCATCGCTTTCGCAAAAGCCCTTTTGGGCCCTCTCAGCGAACCGAGCGGAGAGGCTCAGAATAGCCATTAAAGTTCCATCAAAACTAAACCTGTTGATTTATCCAACAAACTAATCTTTGTTTTTACTTTGGCGTTTTCTCATTAACTATATGGATATACTAAAGCAGACTGCATTCTGTTTTGAAATTAGCCTCGACAAACTCCACTCAGTGCGGTTGATCTATAGAAGGAGACTAGTCGCTACGCTGACCTCTAATTCTAGGGTATCATAGATACAGACTTCAACTAAATATCCAACAAACTTTCGATAAAATATGATGTCTAGAATAACTCGAACTGCTTATCCTATTCCACACTTGTAAAAAGCGACAAGTAAGTATTCGTGTTTCGAGACCGGAATACTAGCTACAAATTATTCTCACTTCTTATGTCCTTGCTCTCTAGACCATATCCCAGAAGAGTATTTATTAAAGCGACAAAAAACATCTTCACAGCATCTTGGACTACATTACAGAACAACCGGCGTAAGAAACGACAATATGAAGATTGGATATCATGTCTATACACGCTTTGCGCAGCCCGGGCTAATGGTTTGGATAATATAGATATGGTGAATCTTTTCATTAATGCCGCCCATAGAGCCCAGAGTGATTTCTTTCCTATGATATCATGATAATCTTCTTCAGCAGGGAGAAAAGGGTGTATTTCTACTTGTTCGGAGGGCAACCGGATATTCACATGAGGGCGAGGGATGTTACTTAGCATTTGACTCTTGAGTGAAGCTCTTATCCATGTATGACTGTTTTGGGATGTGTTTCAATTTCTCGAGTATATACTTGCTCCAGGTCGACATGTCAGACTCAGTGCGGTTGCGGAAAAGAAGTGCTACACCCTGAAGTTGGTTTGGCCTACTAGTTACTGCTCCTGAAATCGCACAATCTATCTATTCCGAGAAGATTTAAAAGGAAGAAAGTGGAATCCTAGTTGATGTTTACTGTGAGAATCACTGTCGGTTATACATACGTGTCACATGTCCCCGGATAGATGGTATTACTTAGCGACAGTGGAAACACAATTGACAACGCCCGAAAACTTTTTCTAAGACTGCAAATTCTTTTGCGACAATCGTATGGAAAAATTGCATCTGCACACTTGTCTTTCTCACCCTTCATCTAGGTGATAGTGTGCTTCAGCAAAGGTAGCTCCGCAGTCCAACATGCATATATCCTTTTTAATCGCTTCGTAGCTCAAGAATGTCAGTAGCTGATGACCGGTGTACGCAATGCTAGTTCTCTCACAACAGAGTATATGATGGTGTTTTACGGCAAAGCTGGCGATGGTAAGCAGCTCCCTCCTGTAGATGGCGTAATGGCGCTGGGTGTGGGTGATTCAAGATAATGAAAGTAAATTTTTATTTCTCGATTAACATAGATCTTTTGTCGAAGAAAGGATGCAAAGAATGAGAAGCTCGCAAGGCGATGAGGTTAATGCTATCCGTCAACTTGAATTTTGGAGTAAAAAGTGTATACAGAGAAAATCGACCAATTATGCTCTCTGGTCTCTCAGATCTAGAGTCTCTGAAGACTCTAGATCCTCTTGGCACAGGCCAACCTCTTTACTCGCCAGAAAATCAATCTTCAAACTCTCCAAACTCGCCACAATGTCTCCAATACCTGTTCTGTCACGTCCTGACAGTAGGAGTAATTCACCTAGGAATTCCAGTTCACTTGCATTGTACAGGCTTTTCTCCGCAATCAACAATCCGTATTCAAACCCTCGCGTATAAATCCAAGCTTGTAAGCAACTAGAGAGACTTTAAAGCTGAGCACCAAGAATAGCAAGACCAAAGTGATGCCATACTGGAAGAAATTTGGGTAATATCAGTTCGGCTCAATGGCCAATGCTTCAGTGTAATCTTTTCGGGGTCGATCAAATACCCTGTGAAACACAGGAGAGGAGAAGGTGTGGTTCTGTCGGATGCATTTTGCTGTCAACATTGGTGTTGCCATTAATGCTCTGTTTCTGGATTGTTTAGGTGCGAGACTTAAGTTCAAACCTGAGCCAGAGACTGGATCAATACGGAATGCAGCTCTGTCAAAAACGATAAACCAAGAGTAAGAAATCAAGAGTAGAGGTCAGGAGTACCTACAGAGTCTGTGATTGTGGTTTTGTATTTGTAGTCCAGAATATACATATCTCGGCTCTGGAACTGGCCAACGCTGCAAAACATAACAAGATGGATCTTAAGCTAGTATGGAGCATCCGGATGGTCCATGAATCTTCACTAGATTTACGTAATATGTTGGGAGGACTAGCTAGGTCGAGGAGACTTCTGAAAAAGTGACAATAGTTGTCATAACAATGTTGCCTATATGCCGTCCGAGCTAGAGAAAGACACCATTCACAAACGTGGATGATAATAGCCAGGACTCAAGAAAGATACAGTCTCGAAAAAATTTTCTTCGGAGAATGAATTGCAGCAGCAGAAACAGCAACATTGCGTTTGGCCAAGCTCAGCTTATTCCAATCCTCCTTATAAAATTATATTAGTCTCAAAGATTCGTATCCTGTCCCTGAATTTGTATAAGCTCTAAATATCATTTGCCTCATCTTATACTTACATTGCACAGGAGAACACCCCCGGCCAAAACTCTTGTTCAGAGAGTAACTTGTGAGTGCTGTCAAGAAGAGATGGATATTGCATTAAGGTGAAGCTATCTTGCGTATACTGCTGTCATTTTACACGCTGTTATATTTCAGTGCTCAGTAGCGATTAGTGTGACGATGAGATCGAGGCGCAAGTTGACGTATCCGCGAAGACTAAAGTCCTTTAGTTCTTCTGAAATCAAAAAAAAAAAAGGGAAAAAAGCAAAGAGAAAAGGAAAGAGAGAAGGAAAGAAATGGAGAGAGAAAAGAACAGCCTAGATAGACCAACGAATTTTAGTGCCCTTCTGATATTCATTGAAGGTCTCATCTCACAAACTCAGTGACGTTGTGACATTAAACATGATTAGCTCAATGTGTACAAATAATCAACGAAGGATATAACTCTTAGAAGAGGCTGCTTCTTCTCAGTATCAGAAGTAGCTTAATGAAGTAGATTTTAATTTCTAAGTGGATAGCCGCCTTTGGCTGCTCTTTAGAGAGGTTGATAGATTAAGTCTGAGCGGTGTAATGTGCTGTGTCGGAAAGATGCGCTTCTTTACAAACGCACAACTATCTCCAAATATTATGCCTTATAATTCGCAGCTTCTTAACCAAGTAGTTTGGATATTACGTCTACAACCCTATATTTTGCATAATCTGCAGCATATAGTATCTTTTGTTACTTCGGCTATTCGCCACATATATGTACCCTGATGCTTCGACATGAAGTATATACGAACTGAAAATTGAGCATCATTAGATCAACACTATCTTTAATCTAGAGTCGCACATATTGTTCCAGAAATGACAGAGTGCAGTTGCCATCAAGCTATACACTGTTTTCAAAGGGTCCTTTCAATGATTGCATGTTCATTAATAGTGACCAGCCAGTCTTTCAAGATACGAATTAAAGATTTGAAGCATATCTGTCTCTGGGCAGGCCATTGTCTCCTGCCAATTGGAACCAGATGACAACAGATTTCTAAAAACAGTATGATGGAGATCCAAGGGGGCTTACATACACTAATGTCGCTGCGTGGGAATATTTTAGGCTGAAGCTACTGAATCAGAAACCAGGACGCGTTGTAGTCTATAAGCGGGCTGCTTGCGGACGCCTCCTGCTGGGATATAGAAAGTGTCATTTACTGAGCTGGAATTGTGACTTAGAGTATGGGCCATCTGCTTGTGCGCATAGCTGAACTTCATACGAGACTTGTCGAAAATCCTTACACACACACACACACACACACAAATATATATATAGTAAATGATCTATCAGTCGCTACAATTAGTCGATCTCAGAGAGTGAAAGCTGCTCTGAAAACCAATAAGCTATTTCGATGTCAGAAAACAAGACAAATATATCATTTCATGTAGAAAAGCTACCGAGATCTTGAATTGATTGCTCAATTTGAGCTGAATTGAGCTGTGAGAAGCCCGGCTCTCACGAGGAATAAGTTTCCACAATTCTGCAGCGCAGGCTGTAAGAATTATAAATCTAAATTTAAATCTCCATGCTCCAGATCACGCCCATCCTGTGCGTCGCCTCAACCAATTTTTAACTTTCCACTGATGCATTGCCATCATCACCTCTAACTGACATCCTGGTATTCCAATCCACAAAGAAGTTGTTAACTGACGCAATGTGCACTTGCTGTCACTCATTTGTCAAATCAATGGGCATATTCTGCCCTCCAAGCGCCCTTTCTACATCCTCCTTCCTCGCCTCCATCACGCCCCCAAACAATATCTCACCTCTATGGTCCAACTTTCCACCTTCACCCACCGACCGCTGATATAGAGGCCCATACTTGTATCCTCTTTGCCCTGGACTGATTGAATCGCTTCCAGACTCTCCACAGCCGACATATCTCGATTTCTTCCCCTCCATCTTTGTACAAACTAGGTCGGCTTTCTTGCTAACCCCAGAAGAAGTAGAAGACGATGAAGTGAGTGTTTTACTAGCCATGGGCGCAAGATACGTTGTAGCTTGCCGCGAGGACAACTGTTGCCGCGCCTTACCGGCAACCCCGTCACTGTACTTACCCTTTTTATTTTCCATGCTTTTACCGATATAGCCAAAGCTTGATGTTTGGAGGCTATGTTGGCTTTTTCCTTCGTCGGGCCGAGAAGGACCGCCCGAACCGCCGCCGACACCGCTGAAAACCTTACCAACCTCCTTTCGATCAGAGGGATGGTGCAGCGACGCGGAAGAGAATTGTATGAGACAGTCAGTGAGAAACGTTCCCTGCTTCATGCGTTCGAGGAGTTCGCCCGTAGAGGTCATGAATGGTGCGTCCGCTCGGACACCCTGATTGTTGCGAATTAGCGAGTAAACAAAGAAGCGAGAAGCGAACTGAGTGGAGCCAATGACTTACCTCAGGATATCGCCAAGTATTGCACTCAACATGATTTACTAATGTATCGAGCTGCCGACCTCCAGTTCTCGCACCTCCTTTGACCATCTTTTCCAAAAGTACCGCACAATCTTCGCAAAGGTACAACCCACAGCCCTCGGTCTCACTACCTTCATAATTTCCGCCTTCGCCACAGAATCCACTCTCACCGTGTGCGTCGAATCTTTGAAGAGTGCAACACATAGTTGTCGCGGTCGCAGGACAAATCGCGCACCACTTCGTCTTCCGCACTAGACTGCCGTTCCCACCCGCGGAATACTCTTCGATAGCCTGCCGCCACTTCTCGTCATCAAAGACACGCATGTCTATCTCTCCCTTGATCGGATCCAGTGTGCGCATACGGTGGCTTCCGCACTGCGTAGCGCGCACACGGTTGAATGTGCACTCGACACACATCGTACTCCGACTATGCCCGGCTTCAGAAAACCCACCAGATATCTCCTCGAAGCCGTGGCCGTCATCATGGTAGACGCACTCAACCTTTCTTGGGCCCTTCTCATCCGAGAGACCCCAGAGACCAAAGAGTGGATTATGGCACCAACTGCATGGGTTCTTGTCGAGCGGGTCAGGGATGTAGTTAAATCGAATCGGGTGGCAGAAAGCGGTAACGATGAATTTTTTCTTGATGCCCAGCATTCTTCCGACTAGGGGTGGGCTTCCATCCATCTTCCTGTATTTTCCGTTATTGTAGGTAGTGGTGCGTGCCAGTGAGGCCCTGCGATAGCTGTGCGGATCGAGGGCATGGGCAGGGGAGAGAAGGTGCTGCTCGCCTGTTTCGAAAGATGTAAGTAGTTTCTTGCCACTGTTCTTCTCGAGTTCCGAATATATCGTGGCAGTCAATGTGCTTGAAGAGTTGGAAGGAGGTGTGTCCATACGGCCGAGGGAAGAAAGTTGTGGCAGTGGGGAATCGACATCCCATCCGCGGCCGCAGGACATGATAGCTGCTTTTTTCTTTTTGCTCTTGTTTCTGCTCTTGTTTATGCTCTTATTGGAGGATGAGGATGCTATTGGCTCGACGGTACAGCTTCTGGGATGTACGAAGTCGCACCTCTGCCCGCCTTTTCTGCAGCTAGCACAGGGTTCAGTGTCGAGCTTACAGCGATTTGTACGTTTTCCTGAGTGCCGGCATAGGTTGCTGGCAGTGTATGTCCGCTCTTGGACTGGATCTTTGATCATCGTAGCTGAAGATAATGCTGAGTTACTCCTAGGTCTTGCTCTTTCTTTTGCGACTTTCGGTCTGGCAGGAGTACCGGAAAATCGCTTGATCCATCCTTCGTCCCGCAGCGGAGCAGCACAGCACACGTACCCCCCTTCTTCACAGGCATCGCATGAATCGGTGTCCTTCCCACCGTCTTCGCGATAACTGCACTTTTGGCGCTTGACCTTACAATTCTCACAGGATTTCTTAAAGATAGGTAAAACGATGAGGAAGCAATCGACGCTTGCGTCCTCGCAGGCTTCGCATGGGTAGTTGGTGCTATGTGTTAGTGAACACTCGTCATTTCCTTGGTCGAAGCAGGGCACACATCCTCGGCGTTGAGGATGGCTATCTGTAAGTTGGTCGATAGTCAATCCATCAGGTCTAGGGTCGTCAGTCTTGCTTACTGTCGTCTTCGGTCATTTCAGTCATTAAAACATACCTGACGGGTCTTGCCCGTTTCCTAACAATCCTTTTTCTATTGAAATTCCATCGACCCTCGGATCCAGAGCCTGGATTCACATCTACTTGTTCGTCCTCGTCATTGGAGTTACATGGCGAGGAACGGGAAATACCAGCCGGTAGGGTTTTGAGGTATTCCAGAGCATTCTTGCCCTTGAAAGAGAGTTTGATGACGAGACTGTTAAGATATCCGATCCTCTTCATCGGCCTCTTTGGCTTCGGGTTACCATCTTTGTCAGATGCCGACACTTTGACTCTCTTTAAACGTCGGGACAGAGGCGGCGGTGTCTTTCGTGCGCGCTTCTCACTTGGATCATAAGTCCCGCTTTCATCCTGATCGAACCAGGCGGTGGCTCCTCCTCGGGTGCTGTTGTTTGCTGCTGCACGACGACTGTTGTTGAGTAAAATGCCGAGTTCTCGAGCGCCGGGTGGCATTCGAGACTTCTCGGGGGCGACGTAGTATTTCTGAAAGTACGCGGTCTCGGGGGCTGCGGCCACTTGGGGACCGAAGTAGAAAGATACGGGAGGTACGGGCGATTCATCTCCGGAGGAACTCCCTCGCGAATCAGTCGAGGTATCTTCTTTGTCGCTCATGATCGTTGCTGGGGATGTCATGTTAATAGAGTATCATCTTGATGAAAGTCAGCTCACTCTAAACCCTCAAGTAGTGGTGCAGCTCTTGCATAGTTGTATCCATGACTGTGCCCACGAATGAAGCTTGATACTCGAATGAAATGTAATGGGATAAGGAATATGAACACGTATGAGATCTGAATTTATGTAGATGCGAAACATCCAGGATGGAAGAGGATTGGTAGATGCTGATACATTCTTGCATTGGAAATTACCCGTATGGTGAGTAGTGAATTGACTTCAAAGTGATTTGAAACCCACCATCCGGGCTCGAGGCTATAGACATGAGAACTGGAAATATGTACCTGGGTATTTACTGACAAGTGAGGTGACCGGCCCCAATAGCTGAGCCCACTGTAAATCGCAACCGGTAGAAAGTGAATCTGTACCACCAGCATTAAAGTTAATTTGCCCTGCATTTATGGATAATGAAAATTGTGGTTAGTTCCCAGCAATTTCAAGTCATCGGTGCGTTATTCAGGCTTTGATATGGCCGAGTCCTGTGAAATGATTTTGTGGTGGGTCAAAAGAGCGATAGTAGAGGTCGAGAAAAGTCGAGGCTATCAGGTGATCGCCATAACCAAAACGGAAAGTCCGGTCAAGCGGGCTGCAATTGATGATCTGGTCTGTACAGGGTTTGTAAGGATCCTCCATAAAAAAAGACGAAGTCATTGATGAACGTGCGAGGGTCCATGAAGGCGATCTTGCGCGGAATGGTAGGTAGGTTGGTCCTACTGATGAATCAAGGCAGCAAGGTTGGCGAATTTGACTGAGCACACGAAAGGTCAACATACTGAAAACCTGAGATTTAGTGTAGAGATATTTCTTACCAATGTCCTTACGGGACTTAATATGGTAGGAAATTTTATATTAATGACTCACAAAAAAATTCAGCAGAGTCTCAGTAGCATTGATTGATGTGGCATGGAAAAGACGTCTCTCAAAGTATGCACAGATTAGTTCTCTGATGTAATCAGCTCAACAAACTGGCGAAGAATTGCTAATCAGAGAAACAGGAAGTAAAAGTCAGGCGCCTCTTTGCATAATGAAATATTCACCTGGAGAAATTACATAAGGGATTGAGAACAGCTAGCAAGCTGTTGATTGCATCAGAGACAGCAAAAATTGCATATTTGTTCAAGGCTAGGAGTATTTAAGATTAGGAGTCATCAGCTCACTAGGCTTCCAAACAGACGCATAAACAAGCAATGTTTTGTATTAACAAGCGGAGCACGATTTTAAGAGCTGGCGGGAAGACAAAGGATATTCTGCTAAGTTCAAGGTGTCATAGATACTTAGCATGCAAAGTCGTATTAGCCACATAAAACTATGAATTATATTGTGTATGCTCAAAATTATTTATAGATTATGCCAGTAAGGGCAAACTTTGGCGAGAATCATGCTTCTTGAACTATCCGTAGTATTGGGAGAAGATTAAAGTAAGGTGTATTATAGTTCTTCTGCAATTAAGCTTTTATATTTGGAATACCCTAAATTCAGTAGAGAATGGTGGGTGTGTGACCATGTAGCAACTTTAATATGGGCTATTTGGAAAAAGAGGTCTCTATTCACCAAGGACTGCAACAAAAAAAAAATTCTTAAATGCTGAGATCATTCGGTGCTGATGTTCCAGAAATATTGCAGCTCCCTAAAGAAAATAATCTTGCTAGAGGGACAATAAATACTCAAAGCTGTTGCAGGAGATGTCCACAGCTGAAGCCTAGAACAACACTTATTTACAGACGTGCCAGACACTCCCAGGCCCTAAGGATTACGAAAAATCGCATATCTTAAGACATAAGAGGAAGGAAAAAGGGCAGAAACATTCACAGATAAGATGAATTTCTCCACTATTCTCTAGCCAAATATTACACTCTAGTACCTGCCCCTTGGGTTCCAATTTGAATCATTTAGTAAGTGTTCTGAGTAGAATTTAAAACAATAAAGTATTCATGGATTATTTGCTCTTGGGTCTAAGGTAAAGTATATGTTATAGTGTAGTAAATAATGAATAATAACGAATCGGAAATTGTAAGGAATAAGATATCATAACCAACTGAAGCAGCAACAGATACAATCAAGCACAAATCATATTTACAAAAGAAACAGATCTAAAGAAATAGGAGCATAAGAATTTAGTTCTGAAATACGAGAAAGATGAGCCTACACCTGGTCCGTCTGAAGGGTCAACAGCAGGTAAGGTTGAGATTAGGAAAGCCCAACTGCCACAAAGTTCTCCAAACAGCAGTCGGTATTACATCAGCTATCCTATCTTCTTTAGGAATATGCGCATATATAATTCCAAGATCGAAAATGTACAAAATAATCCCTATCATCAGCGATTAATGTTCAAGATGTAACCTAGAGCTTTCCAGCTGTCTTTTCACCAAGGACAGCAATCTTGGACAGGAAACCAGCGAAGATGCTCTTTGTCAGCAACATATTCAAAAAGCGATGATAAAAGATTCAGAAAGAGATAGGCCATCCAGGTTCATAGGAACTCCTATGTGTCTTCAAGTTAGTGAGCTGAAGACCAGTTTGTTATATAGAGTGTGACCATCAATTAGGGGTATTTTTGGACCTGGAATATGTTATGCTGAGCTGCATAGCCTTATGGTATTGTTTTTGCCAATGATCAGTTTTATTACAAACAGGTTAGGGCTAAACCATCTATTTTGCTTACCAGCCAGACTGCATACCAAGAGCAAAAGGCCTTTGCATCGAATTGATGGGAAGTTGAAATGGAGCTATTTTTGCCAGCTTACCAGATCCAAGACCTCTAGAGAGTTGCATTTCAAGTCTAGGCCAGCTGTGAGAATGAATAACCATGGTGGTTTTAGTCTTCAGAAAGTCGAGCTGTATAGGGACTCGTTATAGCACGTAGTCCTTCCAGCTGGTCTGTAAAGCCGAGAACAGCATTCTGTTGTCTTCTGATAGGAAATATAATATATGATAGACTATGAATGTATGGAAGCTCGTGTTCTTGGTTGAATTTAAAATAACAAAGAAACTGACGATGTTTAGGAAATATTGATGCTGCATTAATACAATGGTAGTGAGACTGAGATATTCGAAGGAAGAAGCCAGGCCCTCGCGACACGCTAGTGCCGAATGAGCTAGTGTCTCGGTTGGTTTCGAGCTCAAGGGCTTTTTTTTCCCGATCAGCTTTTAGTCTCCATCCCTAATCATCATGACTTGCTGAACACCCCACCCCGCCTTTGTGGCACAGGATGCGAGTTCTGTTAATTCGCCATGGCGAGACTGTCCACAACGTGGCAGGTGTCTAGTAAGCCCTTGGACTTCCTATTAACGATATAGCTAACCGAACCAGCGCCGGTATTACGGATTCCGCACTTACGAATCATGGAGTCCTCCAGGCTAACAGACTTGGTGCACATCTTTCTACAACCGGCGTGAAGATCTCCCACATCTTCGCGTCGGACTTGCAGCGGGCATTCAAGACTGCTGAAGCTGTGCGTCTTGCACAATTGCAGCCCCCAATCCAGACCGTCCGCCTCGAAGCTCTACGAGAGCAGAGCTTCGGATCCTACGAAGGCAAGCATTTTTTCCTGCGATCGAAGGAAGAAAATAAATCGCGTAAAGAGGCACATCAGGATACACATCGTAATGATCCAGGCTTCAAGGATGTTGAAAGCAAGGATTCGATGATGACTCGATCAGATACGTTCATCGATGATCATCTCATTCAGCTATTACATGAGGTACCAGAGCATAACACTGTGGTTATTGTGGCGCATGGCATCATACTCAGCCATTTATGGCGGGCATTTTTAAAGCGTTTCAGTCCAGGAAGTGTTTCTATCGGTCTTGGTATTGACACTTCTGGCAATGGGTTCAGTCTCGAACACCTCGGTGGATGGTCGAACACCGGGTATCTGGATCTGGAAATTAAAGTCATCGAGGACTCGTTGTCTGCCGAGGAAATGCCCAAAACTGCTTTGCCCAGGGCGGATGCTGCAGACATGACCGTGGCAGAGGGCCTAACCTCGGTCAATCATCCGCAGAAGCTACTTCCCACACCGCCTGTTGTATCATCGAGCCCTCATTCTCCCCGTCTCCTCAACATGTCACTTGTGGTAAAAGCAGTGAACAGCAGACAACACCTTCTCAATCTGAGAAAGACTCGAGGTGGAATTGGAAGTCTGGAACACGACTCCAAACAGAAGACCGTTGACTCATTTTTCAAGAAGAGGCGACTTGAATGATAGCCTCTCGGCCTGGTGCCTGTCCGCAACTCTGAACCAGGAAACGATTCATGGTATGTCCTCACAATATCTCTTTAGGCCGTCCTCTCGAGTATCATGATGAAAACCCTTATTCACAGACCTGTTCTGAGCATATCTGCTATGTTGATTATATTAAGTACCAACTGCTGTCTGATTATTACTCAAATTTTATCCTACAATCACAACTTCTGCCCGAAGAAAATGCTAACTTGTACTCAGACACCAGAGGGCGGATGATGGATATTACACCCAGCGCATTGGCTCGCAGGATTTAGGTTGCTGGATTTGAGTAGTGCTTCATTTGGTTAGATCTTTGATGGACCATTAGTTACTTGGCGCTGAAATTTAAACTTCAGTTCCTTCCTGAAAACTTCGTACCAGACTTTCCGTCGTCTTGTTTCTTACTTCATAATGTAGAGACAAATCTTTCGCCTCGAGAAGTTGAGCTCAAACACCAAACGAATGCTGGGGTTCTAGAGTCCCAGTTAAGATCATAGCATTCAATGAAGTCTGCTCTGGGTGACTCAATATCGCGTTCGGCTCGATTTTCACATGTAATCACTCACATTCGCTCACGCAGCCTTCCAAGGTTTTAGTGCTGAGTTTTCAAGAATGGCAGTTCAAGGTTCACACATGACGATGTCCAGGTTTAGCAACTTGTCATGTATTAAGATATTCAATTAACCGATTAGATAGGAGATCGACATATGCATCGCTAATTGCGGATCGCTAATTCGGAACATTCCAGCCTGTAATCCCGGCTCGTGAACTCCACGCTTGGAAATTTTTATGCAGTGTGCTTCCATCAAGGCTCAACTTTCCCCATCCACCTACACCGTCTCCAATTACCTTACAAAACGAAGCCCGCCAAACAGATTCCGACGAGCGCCCCCAAACTCCCCATTGCAGCACCCCTGCCCTTGCTCGCAGCCCCCGTCATCGGTGGCAGTCCGCTGGTCGTCGCGTTGCCCCACGCACTCGGCCTCGCGTAGCCCGAGGCCGTGGCTATGATTGTCGGCACGTACAGGACGGTCGGGGTGCTGGATGGAGTGAGGCTGGTCGCGTCCGCGGCGGGGATGCTCGAGGCAATGGGGTAACCGGTTGGGGTCGTAGAGATTTCTGGGACGAGCGATGTCCAGGCCGCCTCGGGGTAGGAGCTGACCGGGTAGAGCGCAGGGGCGATGGGGGTGACCGTCGCTGGGAGGTGTTGTGAGATGTGTGCGGGCGGTTCGACAGATGTTGGGTATTGTGCTGAGGAGAGACCTGCGAGGGAGGCGAGGAGAGAAACGAGGGCGAAGCGTTGCATTTTTTCTGGTCGGGTGTGTTTTTGTTTTCTTGTGTTTGTTATTAAGTTAGACGGGTTGGATGTGAAGTTGATGGTGGTATGTGCGATGGTTCTTGTAGTTCTGGAAAAATTGCTAATGGACTTAAGTAGTAGAACTGCAGCTGAACGATCAAGTCCTCGACATACCGCGCGTTGCTGGAACTCCCTCTGATATATATACACTTCAACCCATCCCAGCTGCCCCTTAAAAAAAGCTGGCTGGCAAGCCTACCAGTATCCATACCTACTAATCTTCGAGAGATGGCTGGGGGTTCCCCTTTTCTTTACAGGCCCAACCTTCCCAGCCCGCAAAGCCGCCCTGTTACCTTCTTCCTCCTGGTATTCCAAACCCCAGTCTTCGCAAACATTTCCTGGCGTCAACTGTTCTCAGAAGAGAAATAAGGGTGGCTGCACTGGGTGGCTAAAGTGGGTGGCTGAAATGGGTGGCTGGTGGCTGCAGTTGTAAGGTTTAGTTACTCTAAGCGAGACGAGACCCCAGCCTCCTTGGCTTGCATAATAAACAGTGGAAGCTGGACGGCGCATGCGTCTGTTTGCACCGGTGAGATTCCATCTAGGTAGGGAGGAAGGAGACAGTCAAGAATGGTATTGAAGGTGGTAATCTACAGCTATGTTTCTTGAATGACAAGAGCAAGATATCTTCTCCGGCCCGAATCGGCGATTTGGCTCTATCATAATTCGCCCATCTGACTTTCATATTGGTGTCTTATACTATCCACAAAAGTCTACTCAAGCCTCAACATTCTCAAAATTAAATGTCGGGGCCCCCGGCACGGCAGACTCGGCACTCGGCGGCAGCCCCTCAACCACTCTCTCCTCCCCGGCAACAGTACCCGTCTTGCCGCCCTCATCAACCCTCACGATCTCCACCGCCGACAATCCGGCCGCTTTCTTTAGCCCCGGAACCATATTAGCTAGAATAGCAACTTCGTCGAATGCCAATTGGCGCGAGAAAACGACGTCTGGCTTCTCGCCGCTCACAAGCCTCCTCTTGAGCCCCTGCACAAACGGCATCGCTTTTTTCATTTCGGCCTTGCCTTCTTTGGCGATCTTGCTATTGAGCTCTTTGTCGTTGGCAGATTTGGTGTCTGGGTTCCACGCCTCGCGAACGAGGTCAATGTACTTTTCCTGCCACGCGGGGAATTTGGCGGCAGCGAAGATAGTGAGCTTTTTCGGCTTCGTGAGGTCATAGCCGATGTCTTTGCCGCGCGCCTTCTTCTTCTGCTGTGCTGACTCTGCGGATGTGATGTTTGAGGATGTAGCGCGCACGTATTCACGGGCAGCGGTGAGAGAGACAACTGGTGCGGGAACTGACGGGTAGAGAGCGGTTTGAATGGTGCGTGGTTTTTTCAGTAGCTCGAGCCATATGTATTCAGACCAATGCGGCGCTATCACCTGGAGGATTAAAGCTTGCAGTTCGATGAATTGGAGCACGAGGTCCTTGTGCATCTTGATCCCAGCGGCAAGACTGGCTTCGCGGTAAAAATCACGAGCCGTGGTGAAGTCGTAGAACGCTGATTTGAGAGCGAGCTTGTAGTCGTTATTCTCATAGTGCCTTTTAGCTTCGTGAACCAGACTGTTCATTTCATTCTCGAAAAGAGCGTCTAGGAAGTCATTTTTAGGTCCAGTTCGTAGCTTGTCTTGGTCTTTAACGTGTTCCTCGCACCACTCGCGCAAGGTAAAGAGTCGGAGGACCGTATTATCCGCGACATCCTCCTCGAAGTTGGCATCGGCCACTCCGTCACCAGCATCGGCCAAGGCAATTCTACTTGCATCGGCACCATATTTGCCGACCAAATCCTCGAGGGTCATAAAGTTCCCGGTCGATTTGCTCATTTTTTCTCCATTGAGGAGTAAATGGCCATTTGCGCGTATACTCTTTGGCCAGTACTCGGGTGGGAAGATTGCAATATGGATGTAGAGGAAGAAAGTGAGATGATTCGGGATAAGATCCTTCCCGGATACTCTCATGTCCAATGGGTACCAGTATTCAAATTCTCTGCGCATCGACTCGAGTACACCCTTGGAGATTTTGCAACTCTTGAGCATTTCGTCGCTGGCATCCCGACGAGCAAATACGTAGTCAAATACCTCATCAGTCATCTGCTCTGGTTTGATTCCACCCAACCCAGATGTCTTCCCAAAGATATCTGCATGGAGGTAATGGGCAATGGTGTAGTAGGCCATGTAGATGGTACTGTCACTCAAACTCTCAACTAAAAATTGAGGATCCCAAGGAAGTTTCGAGCCAAGACCATATGTTCGAGCGCAAGCCCACTGGTTGAGCCAGTTGAGGACACCTTCGAAACCGTTCTTGGTCTCCAGGGCATATGTATTGAGACCCTTGCCGTCCTTGTTGTCCACATATTCCAATGCGGTCTTTCTCCAGGACTTCTCTCCGTAATCGATATACCATTGGTCCATAAGAGCAACGCAGCAGTCATCTCCGGAACGGCTGACGACCTTCTTCTCTGGTTCGGAATAGGCAAACCCATCGCCGGCATCCAAAAGCTGTTTTCTGACCTTTGGCTTGGCAACTTCGACCTTATCACCCGAGAATTCACCGTAGCACATAGTACCCTGGTAGAAACCCTCCTTGTATGCAAGTTCTTTGGCCTCTTCAAGTTGCTTGGTATCTTTCGGCGAGGATATCTTGAGTTTCTCCACCAGGAACTTGGCAGTAAGATTTCCATAAGATGGAGTCTGAATAAGAGGAAGTATTTCCAGATCGACCCATTCCTTCTTGATCTTATAGTAGTCGGCCTTCTTGGCGAGATCCATCACGGTAGCATAATCGTCGGGACTATCAGACGGCACGCAGGTTACAACTCCAGTCCCCTTAGTGGGAAGTACTGACTCCATAGGGAGGATGCGAACCTCCTTGTGAACAGAAAGCGGGGCACTGACAAGAGTGCCAACAAAAGCCGATCCCACAACATCTGCGACTTTCTCTGCCACGCCGTTTCGGGGGAAAACTCCTTGGTATGACATATTCCTAGCAGCCCGATCTGTGACAACGAAAAAATCGGTTTCGGATGCCTTGAAAACACCATAAGCGATCTTGGGCCCGACAAAGCAGCACGTCTGGCCGTACATAGTCTCCGCTCTGAGAGTTGCAGGCACGAAAAAGACATTTGCGCCCTCAGGAAGCTTGCCTTTCAGAGCTTTTTCTGCATCCGGTGCCCACTCTTTGACTTTCAGCTTTATAGCTGTATATTCCTGGGGTCCGACTCCCTCACCCTCACTCCGGTCGTGGTCCATACATGGCTGACCGTCCTTAGTCGAGTAAATCGTGTATCTCTTTCCGAATTTGATCTTTTCTAATTCCTTTAAACGGTTCATCTGCCACCGGACAAACGCATCATAGTAAGGATTCGCATCAGTCGTAACGAAAGATCGTCTCCAATCGATTCTGGCTCCGAAGTTCGTAAGATCCCGTTTGCACAAGGGAGGGAAGAAGTCCAGCCAGTGATTTGTGTCGGCAAACAAGTGAATTTCCTCTGTTGGAATGCCTAAAGCTCGCATAATCTGGAATTGGTACTTCATCTTGACCACTTTCGAAGCAGCCTTTCCCTTCTTCGTAGTGAATTTAGTGACATCCTCGCGATGCGCACTCGGAGCGGGTGACTGAGACACGATCGCCATGTCTTCCACTACTTCATCTTCCGTATATCTCTCAAAATTCTTGCCGAACATCTTGACCTCATTGATGAGCTTGTCAGCACACGCCTTGATTGGCATGCCTGTGCAATGGAAGCCCAAGGGGAATAGAGCCCGTTTACCCTGCATACGCGCAAAACCGGCCGTGAACTCAATTTTACTGACAGTAAAGCTGTGGCCTGCATGCAGAGTACCGTTCATATATGGGTATGCCATCGTGCCAAAAAACTTTGGATGTTGTTCGCGGACCTCTGCAGCGGATATCGAGTGAAGGGGAATCTCGGTCGTGGTGGGAGCGTTGGATTGGAAGACGCCATCTTCTTCCCATTTCTTCTGGTATTTCTTCTCGATTGCAATAAGTCTGTCTCTCTTCTCGGTCTGTGGCAAGTCCCCGTATCAGAAGTATCCATATACAAATGTATTGGCCCCTTCACAAAATAGCGGGGTACTTACGCCCTTTAATTCTTTCGTCTTGGAGATTGTCGCCGTCTCAAGGGCTTTCACCGTATTTTCAATTGTGGTCGCCATATTTGCACTTGAAATTTATCACCAGATCTCCTTGCGGCAAGTGTAGCTTTGGGAGGTCAGCCTAAAGACGCCAAATCGATCCTAACTGACCCATCCCGCTCCAAACATCAATTTTGAATTTGGTGGGGTGCTGACGTAATCCGCATGGAAGTGGTCGGAGCTTGACCTCTAGCTCCAGGAACATCAATATGACCGTTCCACTTGTTTTATACTTAACCCCATTCGATCATGTTTTTCACAGTAATACGTCGGGCAGCTCAGCCCAAGATTCCATTTGACATTCACACGAACCCCTACAAAGCAACGCGACTATGGCCACCCGATTTCAGCAAGATAGACAGAAAGCACCAGTTTCGGCTGGAGAGAAAATATAAGAGGAGAGCGAAGTTAAAGTGGGCAAGACCAAGATGGACCAAGGCTGTGAAGATTGTGCAGATGGGATCGGTGCTATGTGAGTAGACTAGATGGGTTTTGGGAGGAAGTCGCTGCTAATGGTATACAGTTATTGCGGTCTATGGCGTGTTGTTCTTGGATTGGAATGATCAGGGTAACTCGGAGCATAAGCCATTTGAAGGGGTAGGTCTTCACCAAATTGGGTATGAGATCTCTGCTGAAGCTGGGCAGATCCGATCCTGGTTCTTTGGCTTGACGGGGTCGATGTGGACGAAGGAACAAGTGAGGAAGAAACCAGATTCAGAGACAGAACTGACTCCAAATTCTACTCAATAATACTAGCTGGAGCTACCCGTGCTATTGGAGCATTCCCCAGACGTACACGTGCGAGAAAACGGATGCTCATCATGCTGCTCGCACTGGCCCCTGTAGACTACACTCATATTGTACGAAAGAGAGAAGCTTTTGAGTTATTTCAAAATCTCTCAAACGCAGCGTACAATATAGTACAACCGGAATTCGTTAGGCTGGTTGATTCGAATGTAGGAATGCAGCGCGGCTCACAAAGATGGACGAAGATATAGTGACCGAGGAAATCTCCATCGTAAAACGGAGCAGAATCCAGTGCACCAGATGTTTGTGTCTACAAGAAAGAGAGAAAAGCTTGCTCCATATCTCGTCACGAACTCTCGTACTTTTTTTGTTTCACATCCGAGCTGCTTGGTCTCTGTGCTTACTGGCCCTCGCCCTTCTTGAGATTGCTATAAATCCCGTATCCGCCACTTGTCGCTGTGCAACCTCTCCAGCGTCTTTCCAACTCTCACACTCCAAGTCGGGCCAGATCTAAGCAGTAGTCTTAGCAATAATCTCCGCCCTTCATTCCTGGCTCTCCTTCCCCTTCGCAATCTTTGAGCCACGATCTTCTTTTTTCATGGTAACCGTAATTCAACGCCCTGCCATTCACCTTCCCGCCCATCCAAAACCACTGCCACCCAGTCCCATCCCCCCTCTGCCTTCGTTAACCGGTCTCTTTGCCACTCTCCCCTGCAACTTAACCCCTTCTACCACTCTTTCAAGCTGCGTTTCCACTACCACACCCCCTACAACCATCTCACTCAGCGCCGCATGTAGCGTCTCGAAATTGAAGATCAAATCCAGCTCACACACATTTTCAAACAGGCGATCAAGGGCCTCGACATACACCTGTATCAAATCGATCAGCGCCAGCGGGCTTTCGGTAGAGGTTGAGATGATGATAAAGTACAGCGTAGCATAGTGCCGGTAGGTGACTAGTGAGGGCACGTCGTTGTGAGGGGTTGAGGAGTGCGAGGGTGTGTGCGAGGTGCCGGAGGAGGCTAAGAGCGGCGGAAGGGGTAGGAAATTGCAGGACCCTGCTGGGCGGTGGGAAACGAGGGTGAAAATCTCGGAGATGAGTCGTTGTTGTACGGAGGTTTCCTGGAGTTGTCAAATTTATTTGCATGTCAGGCAGAGGGAAAAAGGGAGTAGAGGTACGAGTTGGGTATAGAATTTTGTGAGGCGCGGTTGCCCTGCATTGTTGAAGACTAGCACGGCGTTGATCATTATACCTGCAGATATCTATCCCTTATATAAACGAAAAAATTGATAGAGGAGATGATCAGACGTGTGGTGTCATTGACAAAGTGCCTGATGGTTGGTTGTTGTGAGGCGAGGCTGTAAATTGTTCACGCAGAGAAGGCTGACAGACCATGCAAGCGAAAACGCGGGGTAGCTCAACCTTTACTTACCCTGAGCTCCACGCAAGCAATACGCTAGATCCATCTTCATAGATTAACAACCACATCCGAAGCTCGAATAACCTACCTCTAATCTTAATCCTCTATCCTAATCCGGCTCAGCTACAATTTTGCTAGATACACATGCACTCCACAGCGATGCCACGCCCAAACAACGCCCGAAACCTTTCCAAGCTCCTTCGTCCCTCCTGCACCATCTCACCAGCTATCCGACCCCTTCACACCTTCAGAGCTACACTGTCTCCCTTCATCCAATGTACTCAAATCATTAAGAGCCCACTCAACTTTCGTATCGGTCCATTGCGGTCTTTTTCAGCGAGCAGATCTTCCCCTAAAGGCCTGTCCCCAGAATCCGCGGACCCAGCCCCAAAAGAAGCCGAGAAATCCTACAACACCGTCTCTGCACCGGTAGATATATCGATCGAGGAGTTTCACGAGCTAGCAGATACATATCTGGACGTGCTGATCGAGAAGCTGGAGGTGCTACAGGAGGAGAGGGAGGAGGTTGATGTAGAGTATAGCGTTTGTTATCCTTTCCCAACATTTTCTAATCCTTGTTTGGCTCCAATTTTTTTACTAAAATGGATTATATTACTACAGGCCGGCGTCCTCACTTTAGCCTTCCCCCCCAATGGCACCTACGTGATCAACAAACAGCCCCCCAACAAGCAAATATGGCTCTCCTCGCCTCTTACCGGCCCAAAGCGCTACGACTACGTGATGCTGAGCGAAGGCCAGGACGCGAAGGAGGGCACGGGTCGCGGCGAATGGGTGTATCTGAGAGATGGGAGTACGTTGACGGGGGTACTGGAGGATGAAATAGGAATTGCTGTGAATGACTCTTAGGTGAGTAAAAGAGCTATGAGGACGCGGATGGGAGAAAGGGGGGACGCGGAGGATAACTATGTAGGACTAGAAAAACAGAAGCGTTAGAAATTAACGCTGCTCGAGTTGGGCTTATGGTAATTTGCTACCACTATTAATTGTTTACCTCAGCTTGAAGACATGACTTGCTTGACGTGCTCCGCACGTATATCTAGCCTGCTGAGCTGGTCCCGGATAACTCATGTATCAAGATACTTCAGTACCAGCGCAGGCAAAACAGCTAATTACACTATTATTCCATGAAGAAGATTCTCTGAACCATCACAACACGTACTAGTAAACTACTTTGGTAAGTACACTCCTCTACTCGCTTAATTTCAGGCCAAGACTGGACTCAGGTAAACAAACTTCTATACTCAGAATATGTCGTTATCGAGGCCACGCCAGGATAGCGAGCTCACTGAAATTGTACGACATTATCTCGCCCTACTCTTCATATATTTCACAATCATTTGAGCTTGGCACTGCCCCACTACTTGCCGAGCCTGAAGATGGAGCTGAATGTGTCGGCTTCCACCTAAAACAGAATAGAGGTCAAAGTATCTGTACTAGCTTTTATTCGTACAAAGACTTTAAGAGGAACTAATTGGTTATACTTCCTCGAATAATATCAGCTTATGTCGAGAGGCGCTTTATCTAATCCTGCTTTATGTGAGAAATAGTGAATCTTAATTTCCAGATTATCGAATCAGCAAGTTTCTGTGTACATCGAGTGTACTGGAAGCCTTTGAGTGAGTTCCATTTAAAGCTACCCCCGGCGGAATAGATCTTTCTAATTTCATACAATAGTATTGAAGTACCTAACATATAAATAGGTATGTGATAATGTACAAAGTGGTCTCATCAGTATACCGTAAAAGAAGTTCAAAGAATACTAAACGTACAAGTACAACTTTTCTAGACGTAAGCCTACCTAGCCCACGCCTTGAATACCTTGCAGGTAAGTTCGACATACGACAGCCAGTTATGTTTCATGAAAGCGTAAGATCAACTCATTGCAGAAACATTATTGGCAAGGCTCTTCAGACACATCCAAATTTATCATACTTTTAAGGTAATACCAACTGTTCTAGAAGTTAAGCTAATTTTAGAGATCGTAAAAGCTGTTATGGAGGTTGTTATTATCATATGCCCAAATATCTAAAATGGAGAAAGTATCCTTAATCTCTCCCACATCATCATCTAACAGCTTTGGTATCTAAAACTTCTAAATCCAATGAATTTTTAAAAGTTATCTTACATTTAAATAAGCAAGGAGGGTTCCCTGTAATTACAACATAAGATTGGAAACTAACGCGAGGAGCTAACTGAAAAGAGGAGGATAGACTCAAGAGCTTGCCGGAGCGGCTTCATTTTTTTCTTCTACCTCGGCGTTGTCGTTGTCTTGAAATGGGTTACTACCGGAATTTCATCGTCTCAATGTCGTAGAATGGGCTAACGTTGATAGATCTCTTCAAGAGGCGGATCACTCATTACCGCTTTGAGCGCTTGTTGTTCTATGAGCGCTTGTTGTCGGGGAGGAGCTATCCTCTGGTTGTACCAGAGGGGTTTGTCAAGCTGGTAGTATGTTCGTGGCTGGGAGGAGTCTGAAACAAGGTTTTTGTGTTTTACATCATTACTGACGAAGTAGCAAGAGTTGTTGATACTATGGGCGCTGTGTATGTGCACGCAATTAGGTCAGGCAAATAGGGAGCTCATGTGACAGAATCAGAACCTTCAGAGTAATCAACTTTTTGATCAATTACTGAAGAAACTCAGGGACAAGACAATTACGAATCCATGTGATTGATACCACAGCTAAGATATTTTGTCACACTAAGCAAGATACAGTAGAAGAAATAAGCAATGAAGAGTTTCATCGCTCTACGTCAATACATGGAATGTAGAAACAAAAGTAGTGAGAGCTACTACTACAATAATTAGCAACTTTTCGCCTTAACTTCATTCGTAATAGCGCTATTTGCGACCTTACGCACAGCCACAAGTGCTCGCGTATATCCTTACCTATGGCCTTACATACTTACTATACCCCCGCCTATATATACCTCCCTATACCTCTGGATGCTCAAAACCCTCGCTTAAAGCTTTCTACAAATTACCCATTCTGCATTCCTACACAGTTCTTCGTGGTAAACCGAGCTGCAAGTTTTCATCGATTTAGAGCGAATTACCCACACTACAGTAATGGCCACACGGCTTTCAGATCTTGGTTAAGGTAGGTAGGTTAGTAAAGCTTTTTTTTATAATCGCTAAGGTAGTTAGCCAGCCGTTCCCCGAGCGGAGAAGCGGAGACGAGCTTACCCTGCTGCCAAGCCAGCCGCTCACTAGCGCAAAGTCCAATCTATTAGGCCAATCTGCGAATTGTTTGTTGACTAAAAAGATATTTGTTTTGTATCCCAGCACCTCCAGTTCGACCGTTTCCCGCGAATCCTGACACAGCAGCGGTTATAAAAAAACAAACCTTCTGTTCCTCAGCTGGCCTGGTCTATTCACCATGGCCTCCTCCACCGGCACCATGCGCGGGACCCCGAGTCGAACGGGCCACAGCCGTGGCAGCGTGCCAGCGTTCCCTAACAGCCCGGCATCCAATATCCCTCGCCCGACCCTGGAGACGCATACCAATCAAAGCGAAGCCGGTGGACCGACTATGAGTGTCAGTAGACAGAAGCAGACGAAAAAAGATGAGGTTCGTAGCACGATCTGATTCAAGGACGGAGGATAAGACGGAGAGAACTAACGGAAGTTTTCCTAGGCGATTCGAAGGAAGATCGAGACAGACCTAAGCAAAAAGAAGCATACGACTGGCCGGGCTCGCCATACTCGAAAAGCTCCTCCAGGAACTGTGCTCGCTCTGCGCCCAAGTCAAGCTCTACAAATCAAGCCCAATACTACAGTTGCAGAGGCTGCCCAGTTGATGGCAGCGAAAAGGGAGGATTGCGTTCTGGTCACCGATGATAATGACCGTATTGCTGGTATCTTCACGGCCAAAGATCTGGCGTTCAGAGTGGTGGGAGCCGGGATCAAGGCCAGCAATGTCACTATTGCCGAGATCATGACCAAGAACCCACTCTGTGCCCGAACCGACACAAGTGCCACGGATGCCTTAGATCTTATGGTCCGCAAGGGCTTCCGCCACCTGCCAGTTATGGATGAGAACCAGGATATTTCCGGAATTTTGGATATCACAAAGTGCTTCTACGATGCTATGGAGAAATTGGAGCGGGCGTATAGCTCCTCGAGAAAGCTATACGATGCATTGGAGGGTGTACAGTCCGAGCTTGGATCGAGTCAGCCCCAGCAGATTATCCAGTATGTGGAAGCGCTACGATCGAAGATGTCAGGGCCCACTCTTGAATCGGTGCTCGACGGCAAGCCACCTACGACTGTCTCGGTGCGGACTTCCGTGAAGGAGGCGGCGGCGTTAATGAAGGAAAACCATACCACGGCTGTGCTGGTCCAGGACCAAGGCTCAATCACCGGAATCTTCACAAGTAAAGATGTGGTGTTGCGTGTCATTGCCCCAGGGATGGACCCTGCCACTTGCAGTGTTGTTCGTGTTATGACCCCACACCCTGATTTTGCGCCTATGGATATGAGCATTCAAGCCGCTCTCCGAAAGATGCACGGTAAGCCAAACTTGCATCTCTTTCCTATGTCTATTTGCTGATTTTAGTTAAGATGGTCACTATCTGAATCTCCCCGTGATGAATGATGCGGGAGAGATTGTCGGCATGGTCGATGTTCTAAAGCTGACTTATGCTACGCTTGAGCAAATCAACACTATGGGCACTTCGGGTGATAACGAAGGCCCGGCGTGGAACAAGTTCTGGCTCTCGCTGGATAACGAGACCGAGTCGATGATGTCTGGAGAGGGAAGCCAGCATCATAGTCATCACTATACCCAAGGATCTAGATCATTGGTATCACCTGACATTTCGCGCGGCCATGAGCGGATCGTTGATGCCAGTGTTGCACCTGGAGATTCGGCATCGCATACCGGTGCCGAATCGCCTCCTCACTCTGTTGTTACCAGTCCAGCCGAGCCGCCCGTAGAAGAGGTTCCGTTCCCGTTCAAGTTCAAAGCTCCTAGTGGGCGTGTCCACAGAGTTCAGGTCATTGCCGCCAATGGAATGGGCGAGTTGATTGAGGCCGTCATTGCCAAGCTTGGTGCTGAAGTCGACGCTATTGGAGGCATCGCGACGTTTGAAAACGGCAAACTTGGAGCTTCCGGATTCGCTCTCAGCTACTTGGACGACGATGGAGATACTGTTTCCATCACTACAGACCACGACTTGGTCGAAGCCGTCGCCCTTGCCCGTCAAACCCATCGCGATAAAGTAGACCTGTTCGTTCACGACCCTAAGAAGACGCTTGCTAGCGCAAATCATGATCATTACCCAGGCGTCCCCAACGAGCCAACTCCACCGCAATCCACCATCCGAGAGCGACGGAGGGTTGTTTCTGATGAGGATGAGAGCGATAAGGAGGAGCCGGTGAAAAGGAAAAGGGATGTTCCCACTTCAGTGCACGATCAAGTTATTGCTGGAGTGCCGAATGAGCTTTTATTGCCCGGGGCTATTGTTACTTTGGCGGTGGTCATTGTTGGTGTGTTCACTCTGACTCGATTGACGAGCCGTTAAGAGTTTGAAACGGAATTCAACTTAAGATATGAGAGCTGGGTGGCGAAGCAATAGAAGAGTGCTCGGGTGCGTGCAATAGAGCGTTTGGTTTGCTGCATATTTTTGTTTGTACTATATCCAGTTGCGTTTCCTCGGAGCATTGCTCTACCGAATGTTCTACTAGTTGCATGGCACATGGCACATGACCCCTGGCCCGAATTCCTTTTAGCGGAAAATGAAATTGATGTGACCATTTTCATAAGTGAAGTTCACGTAGATAACCACGAAAATTCCGCGTGCAGTCATATGGCCCGAGCATGTAGCTAAGCTTGTTCAGGCAAGCGCACGATTTTGACGCCGTACCGTACAAGTCCAGCCTCGCCTTGACATACTCTCTTCCTCTTGTTAGACAGAACAGGATGTTAAGCCACTGACCTAAGCTACCTACCCATATAATCAGGATCCTTATATACTTGCGCTAGACCTGACGACGTTATACCGGTTCACGCCACGCAGCATCACGACACTGCGAGAAAACCGGAACAGGTCAAAATTAAACTACACTGGCAAGATGGCAGACAAGACGGCAAAATATCGGACGGAGATCCAGCAGGTAAGAGGCATTATAATTCCAAGATTCGAAGCCGGAATCAGCTCAAGGTCAAAACTGGATAGGATCCGGGTCGAGGGCTGCGGTTGATAGAGACATATCGCCATTTATGCCAGCGGCTTAACCCAAACATCAGACGATAGAGACATGGCCGAAGCGGCGCATCCTCGGGAATTTCTTTTTCGGGACCGCGGGGATTGAGCTCGATCGAAAAGGAATTACAGACTAACAATTCTGTTGGTAGATGATGTATGTGTCCGGCGAGACAGTAGAAGCATCAGCGGAGACGACCGGTATGATCGAAGAAATCGTACGACAACAGGTGATTGAAATGGTATGTTCTTACTACGCGTCCCCATTTATCTCAGTCTTATTTGGCAACATGGTTTTTTCTTGTACCGCATTTCCGTCGCGCGCTGACTCGCACAGCTCCGACAATGCACCGAGCAAGCCTCGCGCCGAGGTAGCAAATCCATCTCAACTGACGATCTGATATTCCTCATCCGACACGACCAAGCCAAGGTCTCCCGCCTACGCACTTTTCTGTCTTGGAAGGATGTGAGGAAGAACGTCAAGGACTCCGACGACAAGGGCGGAGACGCTGACCTCGGAGCTGGTGATGAGCCTGTCGGTGCAGCGGCCGGTGGGCCAGTAGTCGACACAGCCAAGAAGAACAAGAAGGCCAAAGTCGGCTTGCCGTGGGAGGTTCCCTCGTTCTACAACCAAGAGGTGCCCGAGCGAGAGGATGAGGAGGATGAAGACGAAGAGGAGATGAATTACGCTACTCTGCAACGTCTGAACAAGGCCGACGAGCGCACGAAGGCCATGACCAAGGAGGAGTACGTCACGTGGTCAGAATACCGCCAAGCCTCGTTCACTTTCCGCAAGGGCAAGCGGTTCAAGGAGTGGGCCGGCTTCGGCGTCGTCACGGACTCGAAGCCCAACGATGATATTGTTGACATCCTAGGTTTCCTCACGTTCGAGATCGTGCAGACCTTGACCGAGGAGGCGCTGAAGATCAAAGAGCAAGAGGATTTGGTCAAGGACAAGACGGGCGGCGAGCAGACGGGGAAGAAGCGCAAGATCCCAGGGCTGTTTGACCCCCCTTCCGAAGGACGTACGCCCGTGGAGCCAAGACATATCCAAGAGGCTTTTCGAAGGCTGCAGCAGCGGCCAACCAAGCAGCGCGCCATGTGTAACTTTACGAGGGGTCTCAATCGCACGCCATTGAAGCTGGTATGTCTCCTACGGTGGGCAGGTTTGGAGCGTCCACTGATTTGCGTTTAGTTCTGAATGAGGTCGCTTTTTTTTCCGTTTTTCTGGTGTCTGCGTACGGAGCATGGTAGAGGTTCATGTGGGAGCGGCAGGAGCCTGGACGACTCGGGCGTTGAAGTAAGATACCTGGGAGATATTTTGCAGATTCTCTATGCTCCTCTTTGAGAGCACACGTAGCCCACGTGAAATTTTCCCCGTTTTCATATTTGAGTCCCACTTCCTCTCTGCATATGTCATGTCGATACTCGCTGCGGCGGTGTTATGTCGATGTGGTTGTCATGTTGGTTATTATATTTCTCGATTCGGAATCCATGTGTGAGTGAGGGACGGTCGCAGGCGGTCTGAGGGCTTGTCCTCATTGGTTGAGATGTGGATGTTTTCGTGCATGTGTATATATATATGTTTTACATGTATTTTTTGTATCTCTACGTATTTACCTTTTCCAGGTATTTATCCTTTCTAGGTACGCATACTTTTGTAGGTACTTATTATTGTAGGTATTTTTACTTTCCTAGATACTCAGTCATAGTTTGGTAGGTATTTAGTATCATAGGTATTGTATCATTTATAGGTTACTATTTTTATAAGGTCTATATCTTTTCTAGGCATTCATATTTGGGTAGCTGTCTTTCTTTGACATGTTTTTATCCTAAAACGCTTACATATCTCGTATGCTTGTTTCCTCCATGGATACACCTCCCTTGCTTATATATCTGGGCTCCTGATGTATCTTGCATGCGGACGAATGTTCGTGATCAACGTACTATAACCTGTAACCCCTCAACGTCTACGTATCTAATTGTATCTCGGCAGTCGGTGGCCAGTGCTTCCCCTTTTTACGAGTGGAGTCTCAGCCGACAACCCCAAAATCAAAATCAAAATCAAAAAAATCAAAATAAAAGCCTGGGTCCCCCGGCCGCACCATCCATCATTCCACCTAAATCTCATCTCACCGCCCTGCAATGGGCAGCCAATCGCATCTCCGCACGATAGTCAAGGCTCGCGAGTATTTCCCAACTCAGAACTTCGGAGACTCCTTCGTTTCTGCCTCATCCCCCCTCCCCCCTCGCGTTCTCGACTGCATTCCCAGTGCGCCGGACTGGATATCGAAAGGGGGCAATTGGACGAGATGAGTCTAAGGTTAGGGAGAGTAGGGAGGGAGGTGGAGCATATAAGTATACGCTTCCGCACCCTAAATCATCATGTGGGATTTGACTGCAAATAAAAAAAAAATAACATGCCTTGCGCAATTGTATCCTCTTCATCCATCCGACATAGCGACAGCGATAGCAAGATTCTCCTCTCCATTCCAATCAGACGCCGTTGACGAGGTAAAAAACAAACAAAACACTGGTCTCTCTAGTTGGGATTTCGCAGCTTCGCGTCGGTTTCAGCGGTTGGAGAAAGGACGGAGCGACGTTTCATACGGGACCTTTTGAGTTGAGGGTATCTACCTACGACCTCACTTCTCTCCTTGACTTGACGACAAAATACTTGACGATTAAACAAAAACAATCTACCAGTAGAGTTGAGCTTGAGCTTCAACTTGGACTTGAACCAGTCGTCTTTGCGCTAGCCTCGTCTGGTTTCCGGGGTAAAAGAAGGCTTTGTCGGACGAGATATCTATATCTGATCTCTCAACATTTTCGTCATCTGACTCGGCTTCTGCTCTCGACCTGGTCGCTCCAGCCGGCCATTCCCAAGTTCTTGCTATCTTGTCATTCTACTGGAACTTGGCTGCTGCCTCGACGTCGACCCCAGCCCTCAACCGGCCCTCGTCGAATATTTGGATCGGACTCGACTTCTTCCGGAACTGGATTTATCGTCTCTCCCCTCGGCTCTTGGACTTGGCCTGGACTTCCTTCAACCGGACCTCAACCTCTCTCCCTCTCCCAGCCCAACCCCCCATACCGAACAATAACAGACAGAGAATGTTCAAATGACCATGAAATCCTCCCGCCGAGCCCCCCACGACCGCCCCAGCTCAGCAAAGGTAGGGACCACGACTTGCAGCAAGGGGCACCTACACTCGGCCTGGAATACGACGGGCGTGCTACGGATCGCGAAGTGTGAAAGTGTATGTGGGTTTTGCCAGAAGGAGACGAAGACGGCAGCGAATTTGAGAAAGGTATGTATCTGCGCCAGCGCATGTCTGGACCCGGGAGGAGTCTGAGGGCGAGTGGTGCAGAAGCTGAGGAAAAGGGAGCAGAAGAGAGAAAAAGGAGGGGAAATGCAACGAGAAAACGAGATGGATGAGCTCTATGAGAAATGTCAGCTGATCTTGCCACCTAGCACGTCGCGATACACATCCGGAACGAAGGACTGGACCTGTCGATAGCAGAGGGAAGCAGTGGACGAGGCCGATTGTAAGTCCGCTCCCTTCTCTTCTATCTGTTTACTCCGCTTGTCATTTACGTTCACGTTCACACTTCTCGACTTTCACTTGCCCCGCACATAGACACCTGTTCTCGAATTTGTGGTTGTTTACATTGACATTGGCATCTTCTGCTCCGTTGAATTTTGGCCTTTCCAATTGTGTCCGCATTTACATGAACACGCTCGGATCCGATTCCCCTTTCACTGAATGCTGTCTCACACCCCGCAGAGAAATGCCCCAAACCCCCTCCTCTCAAGCGCCCCCTTGTTCTGTTCATCGCGACCGCTCCTCCTCTTATCTGTCTCGCCAGGCGTCAACGTCAACAACAACGTCGACGTCGGCCTCCACCTCACACTCTGACTCGGACAGTATGGATACCGACCCTTCTCTGCCCTATAATCGCTCCTACCTGCCTCCAGCCAGCGACGCCTTCTCCCCGTCCGCCGTGCTGATGTCCATGGCCACGCACTCGCACTCGCATCCGACGTACACGCTCTCTGCCTCAACATCGCCGACCCCGTACCAGAACCCCGCGGCGGGCTACTCTCACCCGCCCACCTACACACCACCGCCGCCGCCGCCGTCACATCCACATCCACACCCTCAT
Source organism: Diplocarpon rosae (assembly GCA_032760415.1). Taxonomy (NCBI): domain Eukaryota; kingdom Fungi; phylum Ascomycota; class Leotiomycetes; order Helotiales; family Drepanopezizaceae; genus Diplocarpon; species Diplocarpon rosae. The sequence goes on from JAUBYV010000004.1 coordinate 2,991,913, forward strand.
CCACATTCCAACCCGCCGTCCCCCTTTCCACTCTCCAGCGCGGGCCTCACCTCCTCCCTCCCGCCGCAGCCCCCGCCGCAGTCACTGCCACTGCCGCACACGACCGCGCTCCACCAGTCCCCGTCCGCATCCCACGCTCATGCCGACCCCTTCAAATCGCTGCGCGCGCAGAACCTCGCGATGCGGTACGCCTGGACCGCCATCCCATCCAGCGAGGGCTTCCGCATCTTGGACGTGTGCAAGTCGCTCTCGAGCGCGCACACGCACCTCGGCCCGGCGGACGTGCGCGTGCCTTGCTACAACCGCGAGACCATCTACGACGAGGAGTGGCAGGCCCACATGAAGGACGTACACGGCGTGTTCCTGCTGTGGCCCGAGACGTGGATGAAGCGCGTCGAGGTGCTCGACCTGACGGCCTGGGGCGACGACATTGGCGCGCTGAACGGGGTTCTGATGGAGAATTAGCAAGTCGGAGGAGAACGGGGGGAGGGGGGGGGGGGGAACAGGGAGGCTGAGGACCTCGCTTCCGGGCTTCGGGTAACGACTTTTATTTTATATTCTGTACATAAACTGCATGAGATCGGAGGAATGCCACGGCCTGGGGGATATCAGTCTTTGCATAGCCGGGAGTTGGGAATCTAGGTGGCTTGTTCTTTTACCTTGAATCATGCCTTTTCCTTCCTTCCTCGCTAGCGTGCTAGTTCCATGCCGGCTTTCCATCCTCTCTGCGATGGATGCGAGACTTGCATACCTGTAGCTACCGATCCACTACTAACTACCTACTCACCTACCCACCTACCTCCCTTCACCCACCGTACGCGAGAGACCAACCAACCAACCAATCAAATCAATCAATCAATCAATCAATCAATCAATCAATCAATCAATCAATCAATCAATCAATCAATCAATCAATCAATCAATCAATCAATCAATCAATCAATCAATCAATCAATCAATCAATCAATCAATCAATCAATCAATCAATCAATCAATCAATCAATCAATCAATCAATCAATCAATCAATCAATCAATCAATCAATCAATCAATCAATCAATCAATCAATCAGTCAATCAATCAATCAGTTCGCCGAGAAAGTAACCCACCAGCTGGAAAGACACGAAGCAAAAGGCCAACACTGCACCCAGCAAGCAAATATACCAATATCAACATTCAAGTATCCATACTAAAAAAAGAGCATTTATCACCCTCAATCTCCAACTGCATTTCCCCCCTCCCCCTTAAAAAAAGTTATAAAAAAAAGGGGGGTTTTGAGCCGACGTAAAAATCCTCAATGCGAGGTAGAGATGGAGATGAAGAGGGGAGGTAAGCGTAGATCAGGTATTGATAGTGTTGCAATGGGCTTGTTTGCATCGTACAGTAGTGCATCTCATCATAGGGCTTTTTGTTTTTTCTTCCGAGTCGTGGAATGGGTGATGCGATCTATTGAAGTATAGGCGCCCTGCCCTGTCTTCCTGGCAAAAAAAGATGAAAGATGAGAGATGAAAGATTGGAAGATTGGAAGATTGGAAGATTGGAAGATTGGAAGATTGGAAGATTGGAATCTAGATTTTTTGTTTCTTCTCTTTTCTTCTTCTTCTTCTTCTTCTTCGTCTTCCTCCTCTCCTTCGCTGAGAGAAAATAAGAGAAAATAAGAGAAAAGGCAGGTACAGTAGTAGTAGTATAGTGGAAAAAGAAGTTAAGAATATCCATTCATAGCTTTCTTTACACAAATCAACCAAGCAATTCATCAATCAGTTAACACTGACTACCTGTTCTAGAGTTAGACAGAGGGATGTAGAGATGGATGGATAGACACATAGATGTTCTTACGTTAGTATTTTTGTGAACATGGCAAGCCAGCAAGCGAGGTACACATAGTGGGGGATCAGTCACGCTGGCTAGATCAAGTGGTTTTATTTTGATTTTCCATCTTGGTTTCTTATTTTCTGAAAGTAGTTCCAGGGCGTGTATGCTTATGCCTATGCTTACTTATGCTTATGCGTTGTGGGGAACTGCGAGGCTTAGGCCGTGGGAGCTCTTTTTATCCTGTTGTGTTGAGAGAACCTCTTTTTCCTGAGGAGAGGTTTGGTTTTCTCTTTGCGTAAATTTGAATTGGGATTTTTTAGTTTAAATACTTCAGTATTTTGAATTTTTTCACATATGACATGATATAGGAATGGAAATAGGGTTGTACTTAGCTGTCAAATTTCGAGGTGCTCTATCGAGTGGGCTTGATAGGTTCTTCATTTCTGACTGCGTAAAAGATTAGAGGACTATCCTGTAATGCACTTGCGAAAAATACAGAACTGTATTACTGGACTGTTTTCAGGAGTTCACCGACTACTATAATAAAAAAAAAATCTATATTCCAGCTTGTATATCTCGCCGACGCACAGCGCTATGGATCCATACCTGCCCCCTCCTACGACTCATGCAGTCTTCTTCCACACCGAATACACGCCAATCAGACTACTCACGGTTCCCGCCAGACCGACAAACCCATCATCAAAGTTCGTCAGGCCGATCGCTGTCGTGGGAATCGTCAGATCGCAGAGGTCGGAGAGTAGTTGCAGGTTAATAGCGGCTCGTTCCCTATCACCCTATTAGCCCCCATCCGAGCAGCGCTTGCAAACGCACGGGTCCGAGGAGGGGGGGGGAGGGGGGCAACGTACTTCTCAATCCGCCTCGTCGCCACCACGCCCTCGCCGTCGTCTTTGTTGATCCTCTGCTGCTGCCGCCGCAGCTGGAACAGCGAGTACCCGCCCGACACCGCGCTGAACAGGAGCCCGAACATCCAGAACCGGTAGGCCTCCCGCGTCAGCCGCTGCGTCGCCGGACTCTTCCGGATGCCCGCGGCATCCAGGTACGTCGCCGCGTCCAGCGAGAGGTAGCCGGCGTAGCCCAGCTGGCGGCCCACCGAGAGGTACTTGATGACGGGGTCCAGGCTCTTCGAGTCGGCGGCCGTGGCCGCGGCTTTGAAGTGCTCGACGTTCTTGCCGACGCGCATCAGCTTGCGGGCGAGCCCGAACTGCTTCTTGATCGCATCGAAGGGCGCGATCTCCCCCGGGGCGCCGTTGGTGCGGAAGAGGTACCAGGCGTAGAAGCGGGAGAAGTATTGGATGGTGCGGAGGAGTTTGTCGCGGCCGACCGTGGTCGCGACGAATCTGAGGTAGTGGGCGACCGAGGGGTGGTAGATGAGGGAGTCGGCGACCATGATGTTCTCGGCGCCTGGGTTTGGTCTTCTTTCTTCTTTCTTCAGGCTGAATCCTCGTGGGTAGGAGGCGGGCTGTTTGGGTGACGAGAGTTTGGGGAGGGTGTCGCAGAATCGAGGTTATGGAGAGGAAGCCGGTGATTTGTGAGTGGTGAGTTGTACGTTGTGAGTTGTACGCGGCGAGGCTTGGGTTGTGGTTGTGGTTGATGCGCCTTTCCTTGTGAAATTCCGAACGGACCGAGGTTAAACTGATCTGGGGTAAAAGATATCCCGAGCAAAGGTGTGAATGCATCAGCAGCGGTCCCGTGATTGATATCACATTCCAAAGGATGGCGGTTCTCCCTGTCCAAAGTACTGGTCCATGTATTCTATTCCCAAGGATGGCAGATTAAGAAAGCGACCTTTGTTTTGCAAGGCGTAGGATATGCCAATTTTCAAGCAGCTCGGAGTGGGTAACATATAGTTTAGTTGTTTTGACGAGCGTATTTAGAATACGGCTGCGAAAGTACGGTCAGCTGATGAGTACCAGAGTCTTCGGTTTACAGGCCGCTTGCAACCGCCATTAGCTATGAACTTTTTCAACCTTTTTACGATTCAAGAAGTGCGACGGCTGGCCCTCAGGCGCACAAGGTATAAGACTGTGTCATTTGCCCCAAGGGGTATGTTCCGCATTCAGAAGAAAAGACAAAGAGAAGTGAAAGCCTAGGTAGCAGAGTTATAAAAGTAAATATAAAAATGAAGCCCAGCTTACGAATAGGAAAACATAACCATCGGATGATGTTTGTTACAACTTCTTTCCCTTAAGCAGAAACACGTTTTCGTTATTGTATATGTTATCTCAATATCTCGGGTTTTTATAACTATCCATATTTTTAGACGCTTCTAGCTAGCTCAGTACAGCGTTTAAGAGGCCCTCTAGTTAATGCCACCTCTGGTAAATGTTTTCAACTACATACGGAAGTAGTTACAGCATTGAAGTTTAAGCATTAATCTAGGTCATTGTCGGCGTTTTTCTGGTTGATGTAATACTCGAAGTCGTTTTGCCCAACTTGAGCGGAGTTGAAAATCTTTGCGACGTCTGCCGGATCGTCAAAGGCTCACCAAGTCTCTTCTCATGGAAGTGGATATCCACAGGAATGATACACTCCAACCCTATCGTCGCTCCGTCCGGTAAGCGGATACAGAGATCAAATCAAGTATGTCTTGTTCCCACCAGAGAGAGGAATGCGACCCGACTGCACGATCTGGATTGCCCCTCCGGGCACAGGCACTCGTCACAGAGAAGGATATTTCTTTGCGAAATAGATTTATCTCTTTCCACACAGCAACTTGGTACAGCGAAGCCCGAGAGACTGAAATTGAAACTGTGTATTATCTCCGTTAAATTGTTCCCGGCGATAACATGCCGATGGACAAGGTATGAGACTGTCAGCGGTATAGACTCCAGCTCATCGCACAACGTTTGATGACACCACATACGTTATGAACTAGGTACTCGGCGATCGAATCGCACACTTATTTCATTTTATACATGTCCGCCACTTTCTTTTCACTCTCGACTCTCTGCTCTATACTCTCTACTTTCTACGTGTGTATATACTTCATTTTTCATTTCCGCTCCTCTTCCCTTCCTCTCTTCAATATCTTACAAAATAGACACTCCCCTACCCGGAAACGAAGTATATGCATACCAAGCATCAGACAACAGCCAGACAATCAAGGAGAAGCCGGGTATCCATCATCGCCTCGCCAACCTCCCCAGAATAACAAATTCCATCCCACTATGCACCTATCCGAAATGCCAACAGCCTGTCAGAACAGCGCAGGCACACTTTTGAATGAGGAAAACGCTGTGAGGAAAACAAAGAGTAAGAGATCCGGCTACCAGCTCCAACGCTAGAAGAACAAGAAGCGCAGACAGCATAGTAACACAGGGTGCAGAGAACCCCGCCCCCCTTCAACACAAAAAAAAATTTGAAAAAAAGAAGTACAGGTGTACAAATGTTGTATCCAGATCCTCTCACACATCTTCTCTTCATGCTTTGTAGCGTACCAAGTCCAAACCACATGACAATAGCAAGTGCGTGCAAATGCCCAAAGCCCTCGTACAGCTTCTCATAAACACCTCGAGGCCACAGACCCGAGATCAGTCTTCCTCAGCCACACTCCCCACAAGTACACTAGCCTTACTAGCCTTCTTTCCCAGCGTCAGCCTGCTCAACCGCCTCCTCACACTCCCGACTTTACTTCCTACACTGCCATCCCTACTCGTCGGGCCGCCGCCACTCTTCCCTGTCGGCGGCCGATTACTGCTACTACTCCGGCGCGCGACACTCGCAAGATCACTTTGCGTGACCCACTCGCTCTCTTCTTCCTTCTGCCCGAGAGCACTTCCCCTGACGCGGCCAATAGACCCGAGCCCCGTTGTGCTGCCGAAGAATGAGCGACGATTCTCTTCATTCCTGTGGCGAGATTGGGACTTGGAGCGTGAGCGCGTGGACGAGGAGTCATTAGATTGCGATTGTTCCCGCCGAGAGGCGGGGAGGTCCTTCTCAGTAACGCCGTTGAGGGAGAGGCCGTTGAGCATTGGTGGCGGCTGGAGAGATTGATCGGACGACGGAGCTGCTGTGTGGCGTTTCAAAAAGCTGAGGCGGTTGCGGCCTGCTCGCGCGCTGGGAGTGTCGAGTATACTGGTGTCCATGGTTGCAAGGGTGCCATTAGTCGCGCTGTTTGGCAAGCGGCCCATCGCCTGCGATTCCTGCCGATTGTTGCTCTCATCGCTCAGCACCGGGCTGGCAATGGTCCAGCTAGGGGTCGGAGTGGGATTTTTGATGTGCTGGGGGAAGGCGAAGGAGGCGAGTTCGGGGGCAAAGGTGACTTGAAAATCTGAGTAGGCTTTAGTAACGAACTTTTCTAGGCTCGAAGAATGTAAAGTGGAGGCAGAGTGCTTACTCTGCGCGACGGCCTCCCGCTCTGTGGAGCCGATCGAAGTCGATCTGGAGAGCATGGTCAGGCAGCGGCGGATCATGACTGCGTGGTCGATGAGCGCGGTCTTGAGAGCGCTTTCGAGGGGGCTCAGTTGGGCTTCTTGCATATCGTCTGTTTCGCTTGCCGCGGGGAGGAGTTCACGATACTTAGCTACTGTTGTATCAGACCCAGGGTTGACGGAGATTTGAAGGGCATCGATGAGGAGGGGCGCTATATCGTCTTCGCCGTCTGCTACTCGCTTTTCGACCAGTGACATCTCAGCTGTCTTGCGGATAATGCGCTCGACTGCCGTTTGGAGAGAATTCAACTTGACACGGTCGATAGCAATAATCTCGCTGCGTCGAAGGATGGTCGGGAACGCTTCGGCAGTTCTACAAATAACCTTCTCCGCATAATGTTCTTGCACAGGGCCTGCCGTGTGTCGCTTGCTGGTGACGGAGAATACCTGTGGATTGGCGGACGGTAGGTAGTCCCGGATAACTTGTGGAACTCGAGCACGCTGAAAGACATGATGGTCGAGATCCCGATGTGGTGTCAGTGCAGAGATTTGCAGGAATTGACCCTCGACATCAGGCACATCACCAGCAGCGACTATCTGAGCGGCAGGATGTTGCTCGAGCATCCTATCAGTGAAAGCGGATGACCTCTCGGATAGCGAGCCCTCGTACACAAATTCTTTGTCTCTCAGGTTTGGTGGGAAGCCCATCCCGCGATACGTGACCCTGAAATACTTGGGAACAAGCTTGTCGCTCTTCGCAATGCTTTCGTAAACAGTAGCAATGGCGCGCTGAGTGCGGGCCAGCTTTGAGAAATCGAATATGTTATCCTGGTACTGAGACTGCAATTCCTGGTATGCGGACAAGGCACTACTCCAAGATTCCCCCTCTTCGAAATACTTGATCATTTCAAAGTAGATGCGCTCCTTGCGGTCAAACTGAGACTGAGATGGAAAGTCGGGATCGACGAGCGGCGGTACAATCTTTGTTGGATCCCAGTCGTACATGTCTGCATGAAGACGAAGTGCAAGGCCTGCCTCGGTCGGATTCCTAGCATCGGCCTGAAGCTGAGCAAGTTGGTGTACGTATCGGATGAAGATCTCTTCCTTCTGCATGTCGCGCAAGAACTCCATGAGTCTCAGTCGTTGGATCATATGTGACGCTTCGCCACTGACGTCGGTGCTGTGAACTGCAACAAGCAGGTCTAGGAACTCGTCGATCGTGGTAATGAGCTCTCTGACTGCACTATAGAGCGAATCATCCTCAGCCTGTGCCAAAGGATCGAATAGGCTAAATAGCTCATTGATGAAGAGCTTCTGGAGAATACTCTCCGTCAATGGCTTTGACTTGAACAGCCGATCCAGACAATCGATCATTTCCGTTTGAATAACAGAAAGATCCTCGCTCAGTATCCACTCGCTGACAATCATGGTCTGCAGAACTTCGACCGCGACTCGCCTTAGGCCTTCGTGGACGCTTAAGCACAGCTCGACGATTGGGCCGACCAGGACAGGCACGTATTGAACTTGGTATCCTCCCGTTTTGGCCAGACCGTATAGCTTTCGTTCGTCCAGGCTTGTTTCCCAGCCAATAGCTTCCCAGCTTTTCCGCAACAAATCAGCACCATGTTCCCTGACATCACCTGAAATTTTCCACACTGCTCTGCGTTTCTGCTCCGGAAAAGTCTCCAGTGCGAGAGCGTCACTACCAACTAGCTTCAGCAGGACAGTGAAAAAGGCTTTCCACAGCTCGGTGTTATAATCCTCCGCATCGTCGGGATGGGGCAAAAATGATTCGAGAAGGATTCCAGCAATGTATTCCAGCGTCTTCATCGCTGACTTGTGATGGAAAACATGTACACTCAACCAATTCGAGGGAAAGGCTTCGAAATCGAGAATACTCAAGTGAACATGCAGTATTTTCTCAATAAGAGTCGCCATCTCATCGTCTGCTAGATCCAACTGCATACCCGCTGGTAGAGTTGAGACGGCCGCAAGGATAGATGACAATTCGATGAGCACTTCGGCAAATTGTACTTTTCCTTCGATTGGTCTCGTGGGGAAGGGATATGTCGTCGGGAAGAGCAGCGACAGGCGAGTCTTATCAGACTTGGGCGTTGCCACCAGTGACAAGTATGAATCGACAATCTTTGGGATATAGTCCGGGATCTCCGGTCCAATTTTATCAACTTGTGTAGAGAGGACAGAGCAGCAAAGTCGAATCTGCTCAATCCATTGATCCGTCACCTCGTCTGTCTTGCCCCAATGAGGAGCGATCCATCTCACAGTATTGGCACTAAGCGCCTCCCTCTGTTCTGGCGCGGCAAAGAGTTCGAGTTTCGAGTAGTTGATGATCAACACTAGCTTGTATAGTACCAGTTTCCCCTTGACAGAGCAACAAGAATCCATGAAATCAATCGCAATATGCAGTATCTCTTCCGTGCTGAGTAATCCGGTGAGTTCTGGAAGCCAGGTGTGGAAGTGCTGGACGGCAAGCGTCTGACTCCCAACCAGGATCGGAGCATTGTTTCTCATGAGCCCGTCCAGAGCCTTGAAAATACTGCGCAGATGGCGTGTAAATCCAGGTGAGGTGCTCGTGATCCCGATTCCGACTTCCTTAGCTTTCTGCTGCCCACATGCGTGAGTGATGAATTTGAGTATATGCCGCACAACTTTGAATGTGGCTCGAAGTTTTCTCGAGGTATCCGGGTCTGCAGGGTTTTGCAGCAATCTAATAAATGATCTGACCAGGCAAGGCGTTACAAACGGGTAGTTGAATCTCTCCTCCGCATAATGATCGACAAGCGGGCCGAGATTAAACCTGCGGTCGTGTACAATACCAAGAACTGTGACCAGCGCGCTGAAGATAAGATCCTCGTAATCGTCGTTTCCGGTGTGTTCGACCAGGATGCCGAAAATGGCATCAAAAACATCATTTAGCAGCTTGACCACCTCGATCTCCGGCACAAAGACTAGTCTTTTGAGGAGCTCTTGAACATTGCCAGGTGGCTGCGTCTTCCACTTCAGCAGTCCAAGCAGAACCTTGTCTTGTGAAAGAAGGGTGCTGCAGAGATACGTCTGGACTCTCAGTGTCGCTGTCAGATCAGTGACAGTTTCGTCTTTGCTCACATCCTCCATCCCTTTTGCTCTCCAACAAGTGTCCAGGTATCCTGTCCTCCCTTCCCCTTTTCCTCTCGCTGTATTTGTGTGCTCATCATATCTGTACAGCAACAACGAATGGCGTCCATCTCTCACGAAGGCCGACTGGTCCCAGAGTGGTAGATGACAAATGGCAAATGTCTGATTTGGGGCATCGCACAAAGTAAGAGCAATATGGCACTCCGCGACATCAGCTTCAGGAACGCAAAGCCGAATCGTCTGGTTCCAAGCGTCGCCTTTCTCTACGGCTGTAGATTCCCAAGATGAAAGCCCACACTCAGCATTAGAAGAGGGAAATATGCAGTTTTCTAGTCGTTCACCTGTCGCTCGACATACTTCCATGGTAACCTGTAAGCTCATGCCTACCACAGAAGGCGAGAGAGGGAGGGCGCTGCCATTGGCACGAGAGATGAGGGCGTTTCGAGGGAGGAAGGCCTCGTCAATCGTAACGTAAATGTCAGATCTCGCTTTCGTCGGGGCTCCAGAGAATTCCATCTTCGCAGTTTTCGCCACACCCGAGAGAAGTGTCGGGGTTGCTTTGATCAGAACGTCCACGTCTGCGCTGCGAAATGCCTGCAAGTGGACTTGTAACCGCTCTGCTTTTTTGGACTTCGCATAGTGGCCCGTCTTGCTCGACATAAGATCCTTAATGACCTCGTCCCAGCCATCGCTAGGTCCCTGCTCTTGACCTAACCCAGTAGCTGCGGCCCAGATTGGAATGACCTGCTCGATTTCCTCATCCTGTTTCATGATCGCGTTGATCTTGATGGCCCCAACCCCTATCGTTCGGGTGACAACCCGACTAACCGACCCTGACTTTCGTTCTGCAGCGGGTCCTTTCGAATCGGCTGTTCCTGGCGGTCCATCTCGGCTCTCTGGGCTTTCGGCAAGCGATTCGAATTTCGAGATGGACGCATTTCGTGGATATACATGTCTCTTGGCCTTCTGGCCCCACATCAGACTCCTGCGTCCAGCTTTGCTGCCAGCACTAGACAAAAGTTTCTCTCCATTTCTCGTATCTTGGGATCCATCTCGTGAACTTACTCCATTTCTCGAGGACGGCTTTCCTCCACTGACCTGCTGCTTTGACTGAAGTTTCACGACCAAGTACAGCTCACCGTCCGCAGCCGTCGAATCCCCGATGTCAGAAGATGTCAGCTCTGTGAATAGGGTCCTCATCTGCCCCGCTTGTGCCAAACTAGTCATTGTTCCACTGGGTGGCACCTCCACAACGTAGCTCTCACTCAAAGCTACCGCGGCTAGTCCGCAAGTTTTCGAAGCCAGATAGAATACCAACGTAGTCGGTTCAGTGCTCGCGCCAACAAAAGCCCGCACATCAATCAGCAGATGGTGCAACGTCAGGGTCTCGTTGGCAGGTGGCTGGGGTCGTTCTTCGAGCAGACTCATCATAGACTGCAACTTGGTAATATCAACCGCTGAGTCGTCCCCGGTAAGAATCCTGCCTCGTTCTACTGGGTCTCGGACTATGACTTCCCCGCTGAAGACCTTATTCCCCCTCACCAAGTCCCAAACCGTCTTCTCTCGCAGGACGCTTAGTTCGTGTGTCGTGAGGACGTTGTGGAGAAATTTCCGCCGGGACAGATCCAAAGTCTGCACCAGCACCGACATGTTGTCTAGCATCGGGTACTGCCTCGAGAGCAGCAGCTCGTGTAAGTTCGTTGAGTGCCATTCCCGCAGACACGATGCAATCTCGTCCACCAGAGGTTCGGAGGTCGACGTCGGGGTCTCATCTCCAATCTTCAGCATAGGGACCGGTGCTGGGGGTTTCGGTGCGTCAGGATCGCGATCGGTAGCCACAGCCAGCGCATCTCCATTAGCCAGGCGCTTCGTCCGTCTCTTTCTCGGCCCGGCCGTCTTCCCATTCTGACTCCTTCGCACTGGAGTCTTGTGTAGTGTCTGTTTACTCCGTGAGCTGGCCAATGGACTGCCGTGCGCATCCACGCTTGCCCGCGCACTGCTACTCCGTGTGTGTCCATTCGTCGTTGGGGTCACCGACACCTCCTCCTCCTCTTCGTGCTCCTCCTCCTCCTCCTCACTCTCCCCGTCTTCATCGTCTTCGCCCAGGACCTCTCTGACCTCGACACAGCTACGCGGAAAGATGCCGGAGAAGACGCGCGCCTCTAGCGTCTGGCCTTTGGTGCTGGTCAGGCCGGCCAGCAGGCTCGGCGGCGCGATAAGATATCCGCGGAACCAGTCGCCATGACGGCCGCCCTGCTCGATGATGTAGAGTTCGTCGCCCAGCTCGAGGGGCAGATCAGCCGGGTCTTGAGCTGTAAAGCGGAAGGTTGCGACGGCGAAGGCGATGCGTGGGAGGGGCTGCCAGGGCATAGCTCTCGTGGCTCGTGGGGAGGGTTGGCTATGGGAATGGACGGTGATTCATGGGGAGGAATGCTGCCGTCGCAGGTGTCTTGGACTTGAAGAGCGAGTGTGCAATTGGGCTTCAGCTCGAAGCTCTAGGGTTTGTTGGGTCTGTTGGCGGATGTGTCAATCGAAGGGCGTGAATCGGAGAGGGGAAGAAAAACCCAGGTAGGTGTGAAGAACACGAGGCAAAAGGTAGGGAAAAGAAAGTTTTGGGGAATTGACGTCGCATGCAGTTGGCTGAAAATTACTGGTTGACAGTCAGCGCACAGATATTCAGCGATGGTCTGCAGAGCCCCTGAAGAATACTGGGTTGCTTTTGTCGGGTGACAGTTCCCGGGGGGCTGCCAGCGTCTCCTGGAAGCTTTCACAGGAAGAGAGCGGTAGCTAAGAAGTATGGCGGGAATTAATCATCCTCATACATAGTAGTGGCAAGATTTCAAAGGCAAAGGGAACAAGTGTTCCATTGACTCGTTGTTGCTACCAACATAGAATACAGATACTTTGAGCTAGGCTTTCCAGCTTGGAGTGCCCTGCTATTGTTAGTATCTCGAAGGTTAATCGGATTCAGGTACTAAATACCAAATTGAGTCGACGCTCGCTGAGTTGAGTCAAGTCTAAGCTTATGGGGAGGCAGAGGCCGGGCGGTCCTCAGAGGTTCAAAGTGTCAACAGCAGTGGTGTTGCACTGGTGCTGACGTAATAGGCGATGTGAGAAATTAGTATTCTTGTACCTCCCGTATCTACTGACTCTATCTACAGCATCTTGTATCTACACATCTCGAGATTCTAATAACCAGGGACGGATACGGCAACACTTCGCAACCGCCCCCTTTTTCCTTCCTACAGACCCGTGCGCCGAAACGAGCTAGCCAAGCCATGGTGCTTATCTGTGAGTAGACTTCTACATAACAGGCTCGAAGCTATTCTCTTGCGTGTTCATGCTAGTTAGTTGTTCCGAGAGATCAACAGTCCTAAAGAAAGGGTTGTTGCAGCAGTAAACTTGCTTACATTCTACTGTTGTTTCAACATTTTATATTGAATTAAATTACGGTCAATGCAGAATGGGAATGTGCAAGAGATAGTCAGGGGCTAGAGATTGATTAGATTAGATCCATGGAGGAGGCCCAGATGTATCGGTTTTCACATGAACTTGATATGACAGTTTGACGGAGGACGGGTATGATAAGGGTACAGGCATGAGATGGTTTGAAGGCCTAGCTACAATTCGAGCAGCAAGCAACCCGGGCAAAGAAACGGCAGCACAGCGCAACTGTGCTGCAGAATCGCTTCAACTCGACTATAAATACTAGTAGAGACAAATAGCAATATGATCTGATGGGCAAAAACAAATCGACGAAAGCCGTATAAGGTTGAGAGAGTCTGGAGCGGGATGCTGCATGAAGGCGCGCACCTTGGCACCGTAAGAGTAGTCGAAAAATAGGAACCGCCACAACGCATTCGGGATCTGATTTATACTCCCCTCCCCGCCTCTCAACGACTGCAAATACTGAAGAGTCAGTCATATCACCCTTGGCTGCAGGAAGCACTGAACCGTGTTCCACAAGACCCCTGGATTGACAATAGCGACCAGGTATTCCTGAACGATTATTTCAGGTTTGGAAACAATGACTGTATAAGTGTTGAAGTCGATGAGCATCTTCCACTGAGGCACGTCTGGCATGGCTGGCAAAAGCACAAACGAATATATTCAGTATTCTATCTCAGGACCTGCGACCTGAGAGCTCCAGCCCTGTATAACTATCAGCCAAGATTGATAACAACCTATAGGTTAGCCCAGAATCACATTAAAGTCAGTAATTTTGAATCTTGCTCGGTGCAGTCATGCGAGGTAGATGTTCAGAGTTACATCTGTCTGGAAGGGAAATTAAGCGCCAAAGCGCGCGGCACTTGGACCATGCAAAGTGGGAGCTAGGTAAAATAGGTGGATAGTCATGTGATATCGTGTCAATCATATACGCGTTACCCCTTCAACGAGCCAACACATTTCACACCATCTCATCCAAAGCCAAATCTCCACTGAATCGCATCCATCACCTGCAGGCTCTTCGCAAAACTGCAGCATCGCTCAACTGTGAAGAATGGAGTCGCGGTCCGGCGAGTTAATGCCCTGTAGCGATAATGGTACCATACATTCCAACAACTTCGAATCTGCACATGCGGCGCTGGAGCAAGACGAGGAAGACCATGAAGTGGACCAATATTATGATCGCCTAGCTGCCTGGGGTCTTTCGTACCCGATAGATATACCGAGTGGCTCGGAAGCTGAAAAGGGGGGGGGGGGGGAGGAAGCAGATGCAGAGCTCTTGTACCCACCCGAAGGACTCGACACCCTTTTCGGAGCATCGATCCACGTTCTAATCATGTATTTCAAAGGGTGGTTTGGCGACGGAGAGAGTAAGTACAATGAAGTACCTTGATAAAAACGCAATCGGCACGATCACGGGTAGACCAGCCGTACAATGGGATCCTGTGTAGGAATCATGGACGCTGCTAGCCACGACTGCTCCAATCTTGCTTTGAATTTCTTTACCAATGGAAGCTATGTGAAATGCAAATGGATCAATGAACTCCTGGCTCAAGGGTACTTGACTCTGGCACGATTCTGGTTACATGGGCCGGGACTTTGCTGTCATCGAGACAGCCAAAGTCGCTTCTACGTACCAAAGAGTTGGTGTTGGTGTTGGAAAGGCCATGACGCGGGCACTCGGGAAAAATCACAGAAGCGTTACGTCGGCACCTTTACACATGGCCAAAACGACCGAATACCACAGCAGGCGCCTTGTTAGGGGACGGTCCGCATCCCCTAGCTACGCTTGAGGCGCATAGAGCAAGAGCAATTGTGTTTCGTAGATCGCAAGGCTTCAGTCGCGTTGGAGCGTCACATTGGTTTGCTTGTAGTCTCAGGACTGGTTACGCGAGTATTGTACAGAAAGATCTTAGGTTCCCTTGTGTGGTGAAAGAAGCATATTCTATCCTAGGGGAGCTCTTAGGGAGCATCTATATATTGCTCTCCCAGTGTGGTTTTAGAGTTTAATTATATGTATAACGTTAGGTGAGGAGAATATGACTTAACTTAACTATATTCCATATGATACACCCCTTAGCTGAGTTGTAGTAGTAATAAGAATTAGCTAAAAGGTATATAATTAGACTATATAAAACAAAGAGTAGAGAATATAGTATAGTAATAAGAGAGTTTTTTCGATGGATTTAGAGTAGCTCTAAGGAAATCAAATAAAGAATTAGGTTGATTTAAAGAAAGGTTAAAGTCTATTATACCTTTTAGCTTTATTTTCTCCTTTATTCACCTCTATCTACCTCTTTTGTTATATTCTAGCTTAATATAAATGCTGCTCTTTGCTGCTAGCCTATTTGAGGCTTTATTTATTGACTTACTTGCAAAGGTTATATTTATAGCAATATCTTAAGGAGAGGGGATAGTATTTGCTATAATAGCAACTTTAGAGTTTATTGCTTTTATTATGCTATTAGAAGCTATAAGTGCTCTTAAGGCATAGAACCTATATGAGTAGCTTAGAATATATATTTGGATGCTTATTAGCTTTTTGACGCCTTAATATATACTTTACTATTATTCTCTTTTTATTATTATCAAAATAACCTCTTCTTAGACTATTGTCATTTGAAAATAGGAGCTTAAGGATATATTAAAGAGAGAGAAGAGGGCTCCTAATATAGTTCTAATAACTATAGAAGAGAGGAAAGCAAAGATTATATTATTACTTAGTTAAGCAGTAGAATTAGTAGTTTGCGCTAAGTAGAAAGGCTTCTTCTTTGTATAATAGTAATAGAAGCTATTATAGCTAAGGTATGATTTTTGGAGTTAATAGTATTTTATATAGTTAATATAGGAAATTAGGTTTTTAGAGAATAAGTCGTTTGATAGAGGCTCTTGCGTCTTAGAGATTTAAAAGCTTTATAAAACCTTTGAACTTTTATCTTAAGAGGTTTTTAGTAAGATTATCTATATATATCTTATTAGTAGAAAGGTAGGTTACTTTAAAACTCTTATTCTTATATTCTTATCTTAACCATATATTATATATATTAATATAATAGAGCCTAATTATAATTTGCTAAAGGTCTCTAGTGATTAATCATATAGTTTATTAATTATTATAAAAGATAGTTTATTTAGTTCTTATTTTGAGTGTTAGCTCCTTAAAGAAGCGCTTTAGAGTTATTATCTCTTTAGCTATAAAGGCTACTCCTAGAAGCTTAGCTTCTATTATAGAAGTTATAATAGTAGATTATTATAAAGCCTTTTAGATGATTATACCTCTAAATAGGAAGATTATATAACCTTATAAAGAGTATCTTATCTTAGGGTTATCTATAAAGGATATATTAGAAGAGATTATTAGCTTATTGCTTTTATTATATTTATTAAAGATTATACTTAGAAACCTTATGCTCTAAAGATATCTAAGCATCCAATTGATAGCATTAAGGTGCTATTAGCTAAGGTTTATATAGAATTAAGATAGCTAAAAAGCAGCATATGCTATATTTAGTTAAAGCATAATAGCTATATATAATATTAACTTAACCTTTTCTTAGTATTCCTTAACTATGTTTATAAAGAAGGTCTTATGGTTCTTTTATAGTTTATATTAAGGGAGAAGTATTATTAATATTTGTGTTTAAAGTAGATTAAATTTATTAGTAAGCTTCTTAATATATGTGTTATAAAGTAAGGTAATCTTGCTATTCTCTTTATCTCTTATAACTTTTACCCTTAAGAACTACTTAATATCCCTTATAGCAGTTAGCTTATAGGCCTTATTTAAGCCATTTATAATTTGCTAAGCTTCTATAGAGTTTAAGGTATAGTAGATTATCTATATATTATTAATATAAAAGGCAAGAAATACTAATTTTGACTTATTAGTATATATGCAAAGCTCTTCTCCTATTGGCTTTAGCTTTAGAATATATAGAGTATTAGTAAAATCTTTATATTATAGAGTAGGTGAATTATAGAGGCTATATAAAGTGTATTAAAGCTTTATAAACTTATTCTTTTGCTTTCAACTATCTAATAGATAGTAGGTAATTAAAGTGCTCTATAGGTCTCTCTTTATATTAATAAACGCATTTATAATATTATATTATTTGAGCTTTATATTGAATTTAGCTGCAATTGCTATAAGAACTCAAAAAGAATATAAAGCAAAAGTAGCTATATAAGTGGAAAATATTAATGCTTTATCTTATAGGTCTTCTTATACAACTATTCTTAATTTGAATTATATTATTTCTCCTAATGAGTTTAGCTTATAGGTGAAGACTTATTTCAAAGGTATAGAAGATAAGGTTGCCTTTAATATGTTAATTACTTTCTAATAGTCTTTTGCTTTTAGGTTTCTAATCTCTTAATATGCTTCTTTCTTAAATTGCTCTTTATATAAATGATTTTAGAGTTTTTTCCAACTTATAAGAGCTTTTAGAAGCTTATCTTAAACTAGGGTAAAAAGGTTAGAATTTCCTTCTTTTGCTCTTATTTAAGTAGTAGTAGTAATAATACTATAGACTACTTTAAACTTATTGCTATTAATAGCTATAGGTTCTTAACTTATCTAGAATATTATAATAAAGTCATCTACCTTTTGCTTTTAGCTTATTATAAGTTCTTTAAGTATTAGCAGAAGATCCTTAGCTATTAAGGCATAGATTATATCTTTATTCTCTTTTCTCTTCTTTTGCCTTTTAAGAGTTTACTCCTTTTAGAAAGCTGCTTCTTATGCTTTAAAGGTTAACTTTCTCTTTCTAATAGGTTAATTTTATATAAGGCTAGTTGATAGAGTTAAAGTAGAAGCTTTAGACTTATTATATTCTACTTTATCTATTATTAGAGAGAGCTCTCTTTCTTATGTTTTTATAGCTTATAGTATAGAGTTAATATATATTAGATTCTCTTAGGGTTCTCTTTTATATTTAGATATCTCTTAAAGCAACTTATTATCCTTATTAACCTCTTTCTTTAGAGTTGATTTGGTTTTAATAGGAGTTTGTATTCTTTTATTCCTTATTGCTTAGGGTAAAGTTTTTAGTTTAAGACCTTTTTGCTATACTTAGTCTATTAGCTGCTTGATTTATATAATAGAAGGAAGTATATTATCATATGCTTTCTTAATAGAATAAGCTTTTAAGCTGCAAAAGAGGTTGCTCTTAAGTAGATCTACTTATCTTGCAATCTTAAGGTCTTTTTCTCAACTTTCTTCTTAAAAGACTAGAATTATACTTTATCTATTAGTAGTATTTACTCCTAAGGTCTAAACTAAAAGCATAGACTCTTTGTCTTTATCTAAAACTATTAGTTTACTTTTAATAATAGTATTAGTATTTAGCTTATTTAAGCTCTCTTCTTTGTTAATATTCTTAATATTTAGCTTAGCATCCTAAGTCTTAATATCTAATGAATCTTCCTCCTTAATATAGTAGATAATCTCTTTTAGCTTTAAGAGTAGGTGGCTAGCTTATTTCTTAGCTTTAGGAGTAAAGAATTAAGATTTATTAAAGTTAATATTTCTAGAGATTATAACTCTCTAAAGCTAAGGCACTTAAATCCTATATATGTTGATAGCATAATAACCAACTAAGTATCTAATATGCCCTTTTAGTTTAGTCTTAAAAGCTCTCTTATTATAAAGAGCCTCTTTATCTTTAACTAATAGATATATATAAGAATTATATGCTTTTATATCCTCTTATTTTAGTCTTAGGTTAGTAGTTAGCTTTATAATAATCTTAGGATTATACTATTAGAAGTATTATCTAAACTAGCTATAGAGCACTTTATTTAGGCTCTTCTACCCTCTCCTTTGTAAAGGCGATATATTATATAAGTATATTGCAGCTAATACTACCTTTAGCTAAAGATAATTTAGTAGATTCATAAATAGGAGTATTATAAGTGCCTTTTTGATAATCTCTACTCTAGCTCTTTCTACTCCTTTATTTGGCTTATATATATATATAAGTATTATCTCTACTTTTATTTCTTCTTCCTTATACTATTCTCTATATTTGGAAACTCCCTAAGGTGGGAAAATAGAAGTATTATTATTGCTTTAAAGTATATAGATAGAAAGGCTATATTAGCATTTAACTTATGCTTTGAATTTCTATATAATACTAAGTATTAAGGTTAAAGTCTTTTAGATAAGAGTATACCTAAAGATTTTCCTATTATATTTATCTTTTATCAAAAGGAGCTAATTATCAAGTATAAGCTTTAAGGTATTATAGTCAAATAGATCCTAAGAGCACTTATAAAAAAGTCTAAGAGATTTATTATCTAATTCTCTTATTAATATAACTTATTTAGCTTTAGATTAAGCATAAGCTTTACAACTAATTTAGAATACTCCTTTAATCTTCACCTCTTTTGCGCTAAGATAAGCTTCTCTAGTGCTTTAGCTCCTAAATAGCTAAAACAAAGGTGCTATATATATGCTTTATCTTCTTTTAGGCATATATAAGTGCTGCTCCAAAAACTATAATTAGCTTAATATTATATTATTAGGAAGAGTAAAGCTATAGGTTATATATAATTAGGATAAATAAGAGATTTATAAAGGTTAAGTAGCTTATATTTAAAGACTATAATATTTAATCTATACTTTAGCTTCTTTAATATTATATTATTATCTATTATCTCCTTTTATAGAGTTATATCTAATCCTATATACTAAATACTAGCTCTCTTTAATAGAAGCTTAAAGATTATATTAATATTAAAACTATCTATAAAAGCTATATTCTAAAGCTTTAGATTAGAATTATCTGCAAAGACCTCTCTAAAGAGATAAATACCTTATCCTCTTATTAGTAGACTAAAGCTCTTAGCTTTTATGCAATTAGTTGGGTGTAATTCAACTAAAGAACTAAGAACTAAAAGCTCCTTTTAGTTAACTAGATAAGTAGCAGCATAATTATTAAGAAGGATTATATTTAAGAGTAGATAAGAAGCTTTATTTAGCATAGAATATATATTAAGTAAGAAGTTGTCAAATACCTTTAGATCTAAGAGAGTAGCAACTATCTTACTAAGAGAAGAAGATATATATAAAGCTCCTTTGTCTTTAGCTTTACCTTTGATAATCTAATCAATAGGTAGAGTCTTAACCTTACTTAGCTTATAGTAGAGGTCTTTATACTCCTTTCTAGCATAATACTCTTTGATTTATTTAATCTTATTAAAGGTAGAGAAGTATTTAATACTATCTCTTATTCTATTAAAAGTAAACCTAAGCTTCCTATAGTCTTTTGGGTTCTAATAGTGCTTACTGCTTATTATAGCATTATAAGGGCACTTAGTATACTTTATAGATCCTTTATATATACTCCTATTATTAATTGACTTAGAGCTTAAGCTTAAAGTACTTCCTATTGAAGCATATACCCCTATAGATTACTTTGCTAAAAGGTTAGCTAGAGAGTACTCTATAAGGCTCTTAAACCAATTAACATAATAGATTATATTATAAGAGTGAAGTATACTTATCTTATTATCTTAGAGAATCTCTACTTAGTTGTCATATGCACCATTCAACAGGTGTACTACATAATGATAAGCACCTTCCGCAGGCACTACTAAAGCATCATTAAAAGGAGTCAACTACCTTCTAATAATGCTACTTAGTAGCTAGTATAACTATCATATAGAATATTATCTTTCTTTACTCTACTAATCACTAGACTAATACTTCTTATGATAATAGTAGCAATTATAAGAGTCTAGTCTATACTACTAGACCTCTTAGACCCAAATATTAAGCTCTACCTCTTATTTACCTTCCTCAAAGTGTTAGAGAATAATATATAAGGCTATAAAGCCTTAGTGCATAAGATCCCTATATAAACCCTAATGCTAATCTGCAACAAACTAGCTTTATCTGCTTTGCCTATTAGCTTTATTAATTCAAAGATATAAGCTATAAGTAGTCTTCTAAGATTAAGTTATTTCTTTAGATTTATGATAAAGTTATTATAGACTATCTCCTCTCAACTCTAACCCTCCCTTTAATAATATAAGGATGCTTTTATTCATCTTAAGCAACTTTAGCCTTATCAGATATTAATAAGGGACTTATAATAGTTAAGAACTTCCCTTTCAACTAAGTTATTAATAAATCAGCCTTACGCTAAGGTAGTCTTAAGTTTATCCAACTTATAGATATATATATGCTAAAACCCTTTATATGACTATATTAACACAAAAGGGCAAATCACTAGAGAGAATATTTAATCAGCAACTAAGTAATATTAGACCTAGGCTTATTAAGTAACCTCCTTAGAGCTATAATAGTTTGATAAGCCTTACAATTAAGTTCAGACCCTTCTTAGACTTTAGAAACTAAAGAGATACTAAGGATAGATATATCTAAAAGTAGAAAGTTATCTTATATATTATAGTAGGACAACTAAATACTCCAACTCACCCTTTAATAGCTATAAGAGCTAATAGCTCTTATAGTAAGCCAAATTAAAGCAGCCTTTTAGGAGTATAACCAATATAATGCTAAGTCTAATTCCATAGGAATAAGGCCAACTGCAAATAGAAATAAACTATTATAAACCCTAAGAGGAGTATATACTTTTGTATTAGATATTTGCAACTAGGATGCCCCTTTTATATAAATAATAGTATTACTCAAATGGCACTTAGAAGACATTAGCTACTTTAAGCCTAACTCTATAGAAATAAGCAATTATACATATGTTGGGAAGGCTATAGTATAGAAAAATGTCTACCTCTTTATAGATTCTATAAAATATAACTCCTTAAAGGGTTATAAAGTAGTAGTTAGAGCAAATCTCTAAATATGCCTCTATAGATCAACTTAGTAATAATATGCTAAGAAGCTAAGTGAGACTACTTAGCTAGCCTTCTATTATACTCTAAATAGGGTTAAACTATAATCCTAACATTTGATTAGTTGGTTTAAGGACTTAACCTTAATAGCATTATAAAAGCTTACTAGAGAGAAGTATCTCAAATAAGACATATAAGATAAAAGAGATATTCAAAGCTATATGGCAATAGTTATTAGATATATAAAAGCTATAGATCTTAATAAAACCTATTAATAGCTATTATATGTCTATAATAACCTTAATTTAGCATTTAAAATAATAGTAAATAGATTAACTCTTAAGATAAGCATAAAAGCATTCTTATTATATCTCTTAGAGAAGCAAGAAGTCTAAATAAAGAAACTGCAAAATAATCAAAGATATATAAGAAATACATATAGTAATTTCTAGAATAAGTATAATAATGCTTAAGCTATATTATAGCCATTTAACCTTAGCATCTATAGATCTAGAGCTAATTTGGGCTAAGTAGAAGCTACAACAACCTAATCTAATCTATTAAAATAGACCCCCTTCTTACTAGCCCTATTAGCTAAAGAGCTATTTAAGAATAGCTTTTAGAATAATAAGAGATTAGGCCCTACCTCTTTAAGTAAACCTTAGATAGGCAAAACCCAAAGTTTTAGATACTAGCGTAAGAAGGACTCTATATTATAAGCCTCTAATTACATAGATATACTAATAGATTATAGCAATAAATTCCATAATAGCCTTATTTAAGCTAAGTATATTATAGTAGAATCCTTTACAATTAGTGACCACCCTTTAGAAGACAAAAATGCATTATACAACTAAGAACCAAATGTTGCATATATAATAGTATAAGCCTTTAAGAATAAGACTATCTACAAAAACTATCTTTAGTTATTTCCTTTTTACTCTTAGATATTTAAGCATATATTCTCTAAAAGCTATATTTAGTAGATTGCTGCCTCTAAACAATATAATATAAAAGAAATAGCATTAGAGAGTATAAGGAATATAAACTAATAGCTGCTCTTAATACATCCTAAGATTATTTTAGAATAGCCTTAAAAGGATATAGCAAACAAATTAGTTGGATTTATATATATAAAGCTAAATGTAAAGATATTAATTAAAGGCTAAGTATAGCTAGTTTGCATAGACACTAGCTATACTAGGCTAATAGTTGGCGCAGATTAGCTTTTGAATATTATAGAGGTTATATATAATAAGTCTAAAACTATAATATTCAAAGGCATTTCTAAATTAATTATACTTATCTCTTATATAACCTTTGCGCTTTATATACTAAGAGACACACCAAATGGCCTAGCACTTAGGAAGGTTATAATTACTATATAAGTATCCCTAATGCTTAAGCTAAGACTGCTTCTAAGAGTTGAGTTCCTATAGTGATTAGGAGCTATTATTGACTTAAATAATACTATAATTACTCTTAGCAGCTACTATAACCTATTATGCCTAATAATAGTCCAATTATATAAGCCTCTAATAATAAGGAAGGTTTACTCTACTAGATAGATATATATAAAGTTAAGCGCATTAGTAATAATTATAATAACTTATGATAATATCCTAAGAAATAGGACCTATTTCTTTAATATAATATACCTTAGGGTGCAAAATATAGTTATAAACATAGTATACTTTATTATAATATAGAACTACTCTACAACAACTTAGATTATACCAAAATAAGCATTTCTAAGAATATTATTAGATTAAGTCAACTATAACTTCTTAGCAACTAATACCCTTTCTAAGCCCAACAACTAGCATATAGCTAATAACCCTAATTAATCATTTGATGCATTCAACAAATCTCCTTATAGTATTAGCCGCTTAGAATCAACTAAAGAGGTATAAATGGAAAATAGAATCTATATTTAGAATAAAGATAAAGCAATTAGGCAATAGCTCTAAGAGGTAATAGAAGAGTTTATAGACTATTAGGTAGATAAAGGAATACTTAATATTGCTAAAGAAGACTAAATGCAAATTCAGCTAGTAGAAGGCTAGCAAAACATATGATTATTAGTAAGAGTATATCTACTAAGCATAAAATAGCAAATAGAAGTAGATCTTATCTTTAATAACCTATATAGTAAAGGCCTAATAGAATAGTCTATTAAACTAATACCTTTTAGGAATATAGTATTTATAATCAATCGCCTAAGTAAGCTAAGATATCCTATAGTCAACTTCTACTTATCAAATAAAGCTTATATTAAGAATATATATCTTATGCTCTTATAATCAAATATAATTAAAGCAGTTTAAAGGAAATAATAAATCATAGTTGTTGATGGATTAGCATTCTTCTACTAATTTCTTATATATTCCAATAATAAAGATAAGCTTATAATAGTCAGCTACTATAATTAAAAGGTTTTAAATATGCTCCTAATAAGGTTTTATAACTTAATATAATATATCTAAAGATATATGGATAAGCATCTAAGGCCTTTCTAATACTTCTATAAGTGCTTTATTAATAATATTATTATATTCTTAGATATATTAGAAGAACACCTTAAATACCTTTATATTATATTCCAACTCTTTTGCAACCTAAAGCTCTTCTTATCACCTAAAAAGTTATTTATTAGATATAAATCTATTAAGCTCTTAGGCTATTATATTAACGCTTTTAATATAGCAACTACTAAGGAATAGATTATAGCTATATAGAGAATCAAATTCCTATTAATATTAAAAAGACTAAAATAATATATTAGTATAATAAGTTAGCTTTAGGCATTTCTACTATATTATACTTAAACTATTAAACTATTATAATAGCATAAGAATATATTATTAGAATAAGGATAGAAATAAAGTATTATAGCATCTAAATCAAAGCATAAAGGATTTATAGTATAAACAAAGTAGATTCTAATAGAAAATAAACAAAGAGTATTCTAAACCCTTTAAAACCAATTATCCTAAAGCAACTTTCTTATCTATTTTTTCCTAAAATAAGTCTTATTCTTTAACCTTAATGTATTAGCATAAAGAGGTTTCTTAGTAATAGTCTTCTACCCTTAGATAAATATAGCTTTGCTTGCTAGCTTAGCTAACTTATCTTCTACTATAATTAAACTAATTCTATTTATAAGCAAGCTCCTAAGCCCTTCTAAAACAGCCTATAGCTTAATAAAGTTGAAGGTAGTATACTTAGTATAAGTCTGCTGCAAATTGCAACTAATAATCTAATTTAGCTGCTAAAAGGTTATTATCCTTACTAATTATATTATAATAAGAGGCATATATAATTATATATCTCTTATGATATTAGACTTAACAAAGGCAAATCTCTAATTAGTATATGCTTTATAATACTTATTATAATTCGACTTAGATATCTAATACTACCTAAGGCAGCTTAATATTATTCTAAATATGCTATTAAGACTAGATATAAAGGAGATAGAAGATACCTTAAATGATAATAAGTTAGATAATATCTACTTTAGCATAAAGGTGGTAATATCATCTACCTTTAAGGCTAAATTGCAAAAGGGCCTTTATAGCAACTCTAAGTTTAAGTAATGCCTTTTGCTCTTAGGCATAGATAAAACAAAGAAATTCCTAAATTAGCTTAAAAAGGACAAATACCTATTCTAGATTAAGGATAGCCTCTTATAGCATATTAATAAAGCTTAGAAGCTATATATACCTAAGGTAGAAATAAAGACTATCCTAAAGCATATATATAATAATAAGCATTACTTTAGTATAAGCTATATAGCATATAAGTTAAAAGACTTTTATATACCTTAGCTTAAGAAGCATTTTAAGGATTATATTAGATACTACTTAATATGCCTTCTAAATACTATACTAAGATCTAAACCTAATAATAGTCTCCAACTAATTCGAATGCTATAAATTCCCTTCTATATAATTATAATAAACTTTATGCTTAGACTTTCTAATATCTAAGCAGTATTACTATAAGCAATAGAAGGAAAAGCATTATTTAATATACTTTTAATATAAGTCTATAAGATAATAGGTAAGATTTTGCTTTTGCTTAAATATAGCTTATATAAAATAGTAGAATAAGCATAACTCTATCTCTACTTTTAGCTGCTATTTAATTAAAGTATATTTAAAGCTATAATTTCAAATAAAGACTTAAAGTTTATATTAAGCTTTTAGAAGATAGTCTTTGCAAGCCTAAGTATTATAATATTAGCTATTATAGTATAATATTAGTAGGCAAATAAAGCAGCTAAGAAATATAACTAAGAGGTTAATATAAGAATTAGATTCTTTATATCTATATACTTAGAACAACTATAGACTAATATTATTATTGCCTTCTAAGCAGCTATAAATAATGCCTACTTAGCGCTAATTAAATATGCTTCTAATAAGCTACTATATGGCTTTAAACTTGCTATAGACATCTTACTGCTGCTAAGGAGCATAGAATCCAATAAGATATATAAAGTAATTAGAGAAATTCAATAGAGAGATATAAGTATTATTAGAGAATTTGTAAATAATATATATAAGTTATAATACAACTTAAAACATATACTAATTACTATAGACATAAGAGACTAAGCTTATCTACAACTATATATAAACTATAAACTCCTAAGCATAATACACCTAAAGCTATCTAAATAGTATATTAGCCTATTTAGGATTGCAAAGCATTATAGTAATCTAACATATAAGCTAGAATTACTACTAAGCTAGAAGATCTATAATATCATATTAGTAGCCTATCTAGTATTAGCACCCAAAGGACTAAACCTATATAATAGGCAGCCTTATAAAGGAAAGGAACTAGTCTAAGCTATTCTTAGCAACTTAATAGAATAAATAAGCTAAGAACTAAAGAGGATAATCGACAAATAATATACCAAATATAGTAAGAAGAATAACCTTAAATATCTTATTAAGTATTTAGGTTAAAGCAATAAATATAACAAATAGCATCTAGCAGAACTACTTAGCAATATAACTAAGCTAATATAAGAATATAAATATAGATGCACTAGACTCTTATAGTAGTAGAAGTATATAATATATCTAGGGAATAAAAAGGCTAAAACAACTAAAGCACTTAACATAAGTATAGTAATACTATTGCAATATAATGCATAGATTGCCCTCTTATAGCAACCAAATAGCTATTATCCTTATCTTAGCTTAGCTTATTATACTTTACACCTAATAGAGTTTATTTATATATTAATAAATCGCTTATAGAATTTAATTTATATATCTCCTATATTAATATATTACTTATTATATTCCTTAATATAATACTTTACTTATATTATATATATGCTAATCACCACCTAAGCTAAAACTATAGCTAAAACTAATAAGGAGCATAAGAAGTCAGCTTAGCTAATCTATAGATGTATTACTAAGAAGATATAAGAAGGCAAAGTAGTCCTATATATAAAATTAGCATAGCTAATCCTAAAGCTTAAGTATAATATAATTAAATGTAGCATAATCTATAAGGCTATATAGAACTTAAGCAAAGAATAATAAGCATACTTTAAGGACTTTTGCAATAAATATCTGGCATAAGCCCTTTTAGATAAGAGTATTCTAATGCTTAGCAAGAGAACTTTAGGATAGCCTAAGAAGGTTTAGGATACCCCTTTTAGCTCTAAAACTACTATTATAAGACCTTCTAAAAGCATAGCTACTAATACCTTAACCTTTATTTATACTATCTTTAGAATGCCTAAGCATAATATAATAGTGATTAGTGATAATATAAGTAGCAATAAATCAGATAAGGTGATATATTATATATTAAGCAGATAATAAGAAAAGCAAATAGCATATAATAAT
Source organism: Diplocarpon rosae (assembly GCA_032760415.1). Lineage (NCBI taxonomy): Eukaryota > Fungi > Ascomycota > Leotiomycetes > Helotiales > Drepanopezizaceae > Diplocarpon > Diplocarpon rosae. The sequence goes on from JAUBYV010000004.1 coordinate 3,019,393, forward strand.
ATTACCCTTAAGAAAGCTAAGTTATAGCATCTAAATGATAATAATACACCTAAGATGCTTCTTAATAATATAAAGGCCTAAAACTTTAGCACCTAAGATTATATCACCTTAATAGAGATATCTATAACTAAAGTAGTCTTAATAGTATATAATACTAATATATATATACTATCACTTGCATATAATCTACTCTACTATGCTGAAAGCCTAGTGGATATAGCCTTATAGCACTATAACTAGGCCGCCGCTAAAGCTATAGTATGCTTTAAAGGCATAGATAGGTACTAATATATGAAGAAGCTCCTAAAAGCATTCTTAGGCCATATAAATATTATGCTATTTCCCTTATTTATATCCATAGACTATAATGCTATAAAGCAAGTAAAAGAGTAGGCTAGACTAATCCTTAGCATTAATATCATAAAAGACCTTATAGTCACTATAAATACCCCTTCCTTAAGTCGTAATATTATACTAAAAAAGTCTAACAGCCTCCTCTTAGATCTATTTGCATTACCTTTCTATAATATACTAGCATATAAGCCTTAGAGCCCACCTTAATCAGACTAAATAGCAGCTGTGACAGCGAGAGCAAGGCATGTGTCAATATAGTCGATAAGATCAATATGCTATAATCTTATAAAATTCTAAAGTAACAAAAGAGTAGATATAAGGTAGGATAACCCATTTATTGAAGGCGTCGCTTAGTCCTCTATTAGCATATGATGACCCTTTATTATATATTAAAGCAAAGAAAAATAGTATATTATCCTAAATTATTGTACTAAGACAATAGGTTGTTTTAGTACTTTATTCCACCTTGCGCCTTTTTGTTATACTATAATATTACCCCCCTTTTTAGATAGTTTAAGATGACCTTATCTTTGACATATTAGTCTATGAAGTTATATATTATTCTATTCTTCGCCTTGCTAAGAAATGATTTCATTTTTACTAAGTCTATACTACTATTAGTATATATAGTAGTAATTCTAAGTTCAACCAACTTATCTAGACTATTAAATGCACTAATAAGTTTTCTATCTCTTAGATTTTTCAATATATATTAGTCCCTTGTTTCTTTACTAATTTGCTTAGGCTATTTTGATGACTTAGGTTGCTTTATATTATCTGATTATAGGGCTATAGTGGATCTATATTTGCTTAGGGTAGTAGTAGTAGCTAAAGGTATACTAGCAAAAGGGTTGAGTTAATTAGATATAGCTTATATATTATTAATCTATTTAGCTTAAGCGTTGACTTTCTTAGTTAGTTTATTATTTTCTTTCTTTAGAGCAGCTAAGTCTTTATAAAGTTTATTGAATTCAACTGCTTTGAATAGTATAACGAAAATCATATGTTTAGGCTATAGTAAGTTGCTATCTTTAGCTTTGATCTTTATAATAGTTTGGTTAATGTTTGCTAGTAGTTGGTTGTTGTTGGAGGTAATATTAATAATAGTTTTCTAGATTTGTTGTTTGGATACTCTAAATTATAATAGCTTTAGCACCATCTATAGTAGGTTGAATTAGCTAGTCGCTTATTGTAGTTATTCTTGCAATTAGTTTCATAGTAGATAGAGTATATTAGGTTAGGATTTCTTAATAGGCATATTATCTTTTTATAGCACTTAGTTGCTATTCTTCTTTGTCTTAATAAGCATATTATCTTTGTTGTTATTATTTTCTAATTTATCTTTAAGCTAATTGGATGGCTTTCTAACTATTGTCTTACATATGATAGCTTTGTCCTTTCTTGCAGAGATAGGTGCTAACCTATTAGCCTAACTTGCCTTATCAACTTCTTCTTATTATCGCTATAGTGCTTATTCTAAATTCTTACATATAGTGGTTTTTGCACTCTCAAATCGCTAATTGTCTTTATTATTATTATTATTATTATTATTGTCTTTATTAGATATTGTTAGTTCATTGGACTAAGCAACTAGTAGTTGTAGTAGGTTAGGGGTGGTAGGGAGCTCTAAGGAGTAGAGGTTGTTATTATTAATAGGATTCTAAGTGGGGGTTGCAGCAGCTAAGGCAGCTTTGGCAATAAGGGTTCTTAGTCTATCTGATCTGCATTTATTATAAGCTTTTAGGATAAGGTTATTATTGTAGAGTATTTCTTAGGTGTTATTGATCATTTGATTAAATGCGCTAGTATCCGCTATTATCAACCTATTAAGTATATCTGCTAGTGCTATAATTTCTTTGAAGCTATAGTTTATTATTATTGCATTAAGCAAAGGGTTAGTGGCAGATCTTAGTGTAGAGTTTATAGTTGGAGCTAAGGCTATAGTATTATCATTCTGATTATATAGGTTGCTTATAGAACTTGCAGGAGGTGGTGTACTTATAGTGATGGTTGCTAGGTAGTTCTTCTGTGGGGGTGGTGTTGTAATAGTAGATTTGGGGGAATTGTTTGAGGTTATAGGGGAAGGTGGTGAATAGTTATTCTTAAGGGGAGGGCCTTTAAGCTTAAATAAAAAAATTGAACAAAGAAGGGCGCTAGGCAGCTTTGCTACTAATGAGGCTTTAGGTAAGAAATAAAGAAAAAGAGCAAAGGTGAGATTCTTTGAGTAAACAAAGGAAGTAATTTAAGCCTTATATAGCATATATGTACATTAGGTCAAAGGAGGACTAATAGAGCTTAGTTTTTTCTTTATCTTTGATGATAAACACTAACCTTTACTAGTTGGTTGTCAAAGGGGTGGTTAGGATTAGTCTTATTATTCTAAGCAGCTTATAACTAGTTGTTTAGCTAGACTAATAGTCTAGGTGCATTAGGGTGAGTATTATAATATCTTTTGATTAGAGAAGTAGAATTCTTGAAATTAGCAGTAGGGTATTATTAGTCATCTAAGTTCCACTCTACTTAGCTAACTTTATAGTATAGCTATTTATTTCATATATTAGATGATAAGATCTAATCAACTTTCTACTTTATATAGCTATCTACTTTAATAGGTGGTTATAGAGGGTTGATCTGTCTTAGAAGAGGGTTAGTGGCAGCCTTATAAAGTCTATTAGTGTGGAATATGTTGTGAATTTAGAAGGATTCTAGTAATTCTACTTTATATAAATAGTAGACTATCTTTTTGATTTAGAATAGTCTTATGATAGGGAAATCAAGTTTGTTAGAAGGTTGGTTGATTCTTTAGGATTTCTTAGTAATGTAAATAAGGTCTCTTAGCCTAAAATTAGAAGTATATTGCTTCTTATTTGCTTGGAATAACTATTTCTCCTAAGCTTTAGCTATTAATTCTTAGGCGAATTATACTACTTTGTTGATTCTCTTAGCCTAGGCTTAGGCTTCTTGTTGATTTAGCTTTTCTTAGATAGTATCAAATTTTCAGGTGGCTAGTGTCTAGTCAAAATCTAACTTTAGTTTATACCTATAATCAACTATAGAGAGTAATAGGCTAATAGACTTATAAGAGCAAGTGGCCTTAGTAGTATCTAACGTAGAAAGTAAGTTGGCCTAATTATTTTGGAAGTAGTTAATAAAAGGATGAAGTTGTATATTAATTATCTAGTTGATGATTTTAGTCTATTTGTTTATCTAAGTATACTTAGCTATTAAGAGCTAGAGTTTAGTCCTTAATAGAATAGATAGTTTATTTATAAAGTCTAAGATAAACTATAGTCCTTTATTGCTAGTAATAGTCAAGGGACTATTATGAAACTTTTATATATAGTAGTAGTATAAGGAGGCAGCTGTTTTGGCTATAGCTTTTTTCAATATTAGTAGACTAATATATTACTTAGATAAATAATCAATAATAACAAAAATAGTATTATAGCTATTGCTAATAGAACTAAGGGTATGAAAATCCATTAACAAATCGTCTTATATCCTTAGTAGGATAAGAAAGGGTCTAAGCAGCTCTGGAGTTTTGTTATAAGGCTTATAGGCTTATCAACAATTATAGCAATTGGCCATATAGCATTTTGTATTTTATTAGTATATAGGCTACTAATAGTACTATTATACTAATTCAATTGTCTTTATCCTACTAGAATGGGCTATTGCAATACTATTATGAATATGCTAAAGGAGCTAAGTGTATAAGTTGTTGGGTTCTTTAGGGACAACTAGCCTATTGTTATATAGTAGTAGCCTATTAGGGAGCATTAACTATAACTTCTTATTTTTTACTGCTTTTTCTTAATCATCTTTTAGTAGGGGTTCTAAGTGATTTGCTTATAAGACCTACTTAGTTATTTGGATGGAGTCGACGCTTAGGGTAGGTTCCCTAGGGAATTCGATAGGTGCTATAATACTATTGGAGTCAAGGAGTTGACAAGTTTGCTCTGCTTCTCTAGCCGCCTTTTGGGTTGGCATTAATTCGTCTTTTCAAAAGAGTATATTAGTAATAGTATTTTCTTTGCTTAGTTGGTAGGTAATCTTATAGTTATACTTAGATAGTATATCCATCTATCGGATTTGTCTTTTGTTGAGAAGCTTTTTTAACCTAAAATACTCTAATGCTTTATAATCTATTAAGATTAGGAACTTTAATATATTATATAGTTCTATATCTTATTCTTATAGAGCTAAGATTACTATAAGTATCTCTTTGTTATATATCTTATAGTAAGTCTTAGTATTATATAAGCTTTTAGAGAAGAAGGCAATAGGATGCTATTAGTTGTCTTCTTTACTCTTTTGAGTAAGTACTCCTATGGCAGCTAGGTTAGAATAGTTAGTCTCTACTTAAGTAGGTTGATGGTTCTGAAAATATAGGAGTATAGGTGTAGTTAAAAGTCTTTTCTTTAGCTGTTAGAAAGAGTCTTATTGCTCTTTATCTAATGCAAAAGTAGATAGTATATCTTTAGTTGTAAGATGGTTTAATAATTAGGCGATTTGTCTATAGGCTTTAATAAATCTTTGGTAGAAGTTATAAAACCTTAAGAATAATTAAACTTATTGTTTAGTTATTAGTAGTTTCTAATCTTATACTATTAATACTTTTATAAAATCAACTTTTATATTATAGTTGGTGATAATAAAGCCTAGGAACTTAGTCTTAATTACCTTAAACTTATATTTATTAATATCAACTTGTAGGCTTATATTATAGAGCTATTCTAAGACTAACTATATATAGTATTAATGTTTCTAGTGATTCTTTGAGAAGATTAAGATGTTATTAATATAAGCAAAGTAGAAATTGTCCAAATACTCTATTAGGATGGTGTTAATATATTGCTAAAAGGTGGCTAATCTATTATATAACTCAAATGGTAGTACTATTAGTTCAAAAGAGCTATATTGCATCCTAAAAGCAGCTTAGGTTGTAGAGCTAGGTTCTATAAGAATATAATGGAATATATGTTGCATGTTGAGCTTGGTGAATATGATAGAATGGGCTAGCTAGTTAAGGGTTTTAGTGATTAAAGGCAAGGGGTACTAATCTTTCTTAGTAAGGGAATTCAATTATTAGTAGTTAATGCAGAATTAGAGACTACTATTAGGCTTCTTGACAAATAGGATAGGCGATAAGTAGAAGGAGTTAGATGGTTTGATAAATCCTTTCTTTAGATTATTAATTAGGTATTCTCTTATTTTTTCCAACTTTAGTTTGCTTATTTTGTATAAGTAAGCTATTTTTATTATTAGTTTAGGTCTATTAAACTTGATCTTATGGTTGATTAGCCTAAAAGAAGGTAATATGTTAGCTGTAGTTTTCGAAAAACATTTAGTTAGGTTATATAGAAAGGTTAGTAGGTGTTTTTGCAATTGGGTTGACTTATTAGATTCTATATTAACCTAATTCCTTAGTGCATTAGGATTATCTTTATCAATAGAGTATATTCCTTCCTTAGGTTATTATTATTTCTTAAGAATATAGTCTAATTCTACTATAGTTACTACACCAACTAATAATTCGGTTTGTCATAGGTTGGCCTTAAAGACTAATATAGTAATAGTAGCAATTTGACTAGTCAGCTTAGTGGTTGGAATAGTGTTTAGCTTTAACTTTTGTCCATGCTTTTAGTAGGTGGCTAATCAAATTGCAAAGTCCTAAATCAGCTTAGCTTAATTGTTTGTTGACATAAGGGATTAGTTGATTAGTAGAAGGAGTACTTTAGTTGGGGTAAAGTCAAAAGCTTAGTCCTATTATATAGTGTCCTATTAGTCTAATTAGTGCATCTCTAGCTAGTAAAGTTTCTTTTGACGATAATTGACTATAATATTATTTTCTACTAACTACTTGCGACTTATTATCATATTATGCGACCTTAGGTTAATAGCTAGGAGGTATTAGTCTTTAAAAGTATAGTTGTTGATAGTAAAGTCATATTAGATAATATGTTGAATAGCTTTATTAGGTTATCTATTGAATCCTTATAGTAGTATTAGCTGTTTGAGGTAGTAGGTTGGAGGGTATAGTAACTTAGCTAAAGAGGTTAGCTTTTTTCGATTGATTATACTTAATGCATTAGCTCTATAGTTGATTAGAGCATTAAGGTCCATATACTTATTCTTATGTTGTAGATAGCACTTTAATAGGAATTATTCTCTGCTAATTAGCTTTCTTAAGTCGACTGCTTCTTAGTATTAGTTATACTTTAGGAGGGATACTTATACTCTTAGAGCAACTTATTTTCCAAGTTGATTATATAGTTGTTCTTAGTATATAGCTAATTATTGTTTTCTATAGCTTTATTAGGTGCTTCTTCTTTAATAGGTATGATTTTGTTTTAGTTAAGGCAGTTTTTTGCAAAGTGCTCTTTCTTACTATATTTATAACATATATTATTAGAGGTGGCCTATCTATTAGTAGAAAGGTTTTATTTAGGGGCCTAAGAGGAGTAAGGTTAAGGGTTCTTTGCTAGAGGATCCTAAACTTTTATAGCCTAAGAGGATTCCTAATGAGTTAGTCCTATCTATTAGGATAGAGTAAACTAAATGGTTAGTCTAAGTTTCTACTTAGGTTCTATATAGTTAATATATTATAGAGATAAATATAATTGCTTATTCTTTTTATCTATAAACTAATCAGCTAAGTCCTTAGGATAGTTGAATTTCCTATCCGACAACTATTCCAATAGGGAGACTTATACTTTATCCTATAGCGCCTTATATTGCTTATTAGTTGATTTATTAAGTTTTAACGTTAGGCGATAGAACTCTGCTTAGAAGGTAGAAAAGGCAGAACTACCCTAATGCAACTTATTCTATTAGTCTTTGGCGTTTTGCCTTTCTATCTTCTAGCTGACTTTATATGCTTATTGTAATATTCAAAAGAGTTATAGAGTAGAGTAGATCTATCTAATAGATCCTTTAGCTAATTAGTCCTAAATAAGGCTATATGTGTTATTAGTCGTTAGGCTGGCTGCATATGCTAAAGCTATTATATTAGTGGGGAACTTAGTGTAATTAATGTTTATCTTTTGCTTTATATCAAAGATCTAATCTTTAACCTTTAGTTCTCCTCTATTAGAAAAGGGACTTAGTATCTTCATTTTAGCTAAATAAGGCTATTAGTAAGGAGTAAGATTATTAGCAGGTTGTATGCTTCTATTGTAGGTTATACTCTTAGCTAAAGAGTCTTTAGGTTGATTGTTATTATGGAAGGTAGGCGCAAAAGGAGGTTAATTGCCTTTAGTTTAATTGATTTATTCCTAAAGAGCATATATTATAGACATCTATCGATTGATATATTAGCAAAGGTACTCTATTAGTTGTTCTTCCACCTTAAGCCAATCTTTTAGGTGTTAAGAATAATTCCTATTCTTAGTGTATAACTAGAATAGCTTAAAGAGTTTATCCCTCTTATTCTTTAGGTTGGCCTAGGTGAGAGGTTGTATAAGGTTAAAGAAACTCTTAGTAGCAGCTTACGCTAAGCTGGCTGACCTTATAGTTATATTATTAGGAAGGGAAGCATAAATGCCTAAGGGAACAACCAAAGTAGTTGATTAGTCGCTTAGTAGAGGTTGGTTAGTAGGAAATGCAAAGATTCCCTCTCTAAGTGAAAGTTTATTAGAGTTGATAGCAAAGTCCAACATCTTTGTTGACTTAGATTATATATAAGTTGGTAAGATTAGGGAGGTTTATTTCTAGGATAGTATCCTATATAGCACTACTATTGGAATACTCCTCAACAAGTAGTCTTCTAGTTTCTTTTCAAGTTAGCTAGGGAATACTAACTATTAGTAAGTTTTTCAAGCTAAGCCTACTAGCTCTTCTTTCTAGTTTTAATTTAGGAAGGTACCAAATGTTAAGCATATTAAATAGTAGCAGTCTATTGAGTTATAAGAAGGCGGATTTATAGAGTATTACTATATGTTGAGATCTTAAGGTGAGAAGGTCAATAGAAGATATCTCTAAAAGGGTATTAGTCCTTTGCTAAGTATATTATATCGCCTTATAAGGCTGAAGGGAAATGACTTTAGAATTATATGATAGTAAGAGTAAGGCATATGTTGATATAGTTAATAAGATTAATATGCTATAATCTTATAAAATTCTAAAGTAACAAAAGAGTAGATATAAGGTAGGACAACCTATTTATCAAAGGCGTCGCCTAATCCTTTATTAGCATATAACAACCCCTTGTCATATGTTGAAGTAAAGAAAAATAGTGCATTATCCCAAATTATTATACTAAGATAATGGGTTATTCTAATACTCTATTCCACCTTGCGCCTTTTTGTCACACCATGACAGCAGCTATAGAAGCATTAGGAAGAAAAAAGAAAACACTATATTAGGCTCTAATAGGGTTTATAACAATCAAAGGTAGGCTTCTAGAAGAGAGTATTAGTAAGGTTTAGACTATATGCCTATTAGGGTGGATTATTATAAGCAAAAGGGAGTACTTCTCTAATTAAGGAGAAAGGGTTATAGAAGTATTAGGCTATTAGAGCATATCTATTATAATATATTCATATAATATATAATAGGTCCTATGAGAGCATAAGATATTCTTACGCCTTAGCATTATTATATGCACTATTCAATAGATGCACTATATAATGATAAACACCTTCCGCAGGCATTATTAGAGTATTATTAGAAGGAGTCAACCACCTTCTAATAATGCTACTTAGTAGCTAGTATAACTATCATATAGAATATCATCTTTCTTCACTCTACCAATCACTAGACTAATGCTCCCTATGATATTAATATTATTGCAACTAGTTTAGAGCTTAGTATTATATTGCTATAAAGAACTTAGTTATAGCTAAAGTCTCTTTTATCTTAGGAATCTAATAGGTTCTTATATCTTAATATATTTCCTAGAAACTATTAAGCTATGCTTTTGGATTAGTCTTATTATAAGAAGTCTTAGTAAGCTTATTAATATAATTGTCCTTTAGAGTTTCTTCTATACTTGCATCTAAGGAAGTAAGCTCTTTATATAAGTACTTAATGATTTATTAGATAATATCTTTATCTTTATCTTAATAGTCTTACTAAGCAGAGAGTAGAAGAAGAAAAGCAACTATATTAATAATCTACTTATAAAGTTGACTATAATAGTGCTTTATAGTCTTCTAATCATTAAGCTCTTATTAGTATAGCTTTTAGCTAATGCTTTAGTTTATATATATATCCTTTAATTTAGATGGCTTTAGCTTCTTAGGTTTATCTTAAGTAGGTAGTTAAGAGGTATTTAAGTCTCTTTGCATTAAGCTATATTCCCAACTAAGAAGCTTCTTTTAGTATTCCTTTTCTATTTGTTCATCTTATTCCTTTAAAAACTTATCTATTCCAAATGCTATAAGCTTACATATAAGAACATTTAGAGCTTTATTTATATATATTAGCATATTAGGATTATTTAGAGTATTATTTGTGAATCAAATATCTATTATAGGACATTTAAAGTATACTAAAAGGCTAATGACTTTAGCTTAGAATTAGAGTTTAGAGTACTATTACTGCCATAATCTGCAGTTGGTAAGCATAGCTCTAAAGCTAAGGAAAGACTAAGTATAGTTAATCTTAGTAGAAGAAGATATCTTATAAATGATTTAAGGAGTATTAGTTGCATTATATATAGAGAAGAGATATAGGTAAAAAAGATGAATATAGCTATAGGTAAAGGGTAATAGCTTCTTATAGGGTTTCTAAATATTCTATAAGTTGATTGATTGATTGAATTAGCTTATAAGAAGCCAATAGTACTAATAACTATTATATAGAAAGATCTTAGGTTCCCTTATGTGGTGAAAGAAGCATATTCTATCCTAAGGGAGCTCCTAGGGAGCATCTATATATTGCTCTCCTAGTATGGTTTTAGAGTTTAATTATATGCATAACGTTAGGTGAGGAGAATATGACCTAACCTAACCATATTCCGTACGATAGCGAGCCACTCTTTGGCAGCAGAAGACGTCGCTGATTCACTCGACCGACTGGTACGACACGATATTGGAAAGCTGATGTCGATGGTGTTGAGCAAGGATGCTGGAATTGACTAGCTCCACTGGGATCTTGTGCTTTGTCGCGTCTCTTGATCGATGCGCCTTCAAGTATAATTCAATCAGCGCGTCGCAGTGGAGGGCAAGGGAGCCGCTGCCGGTCTCTGCAAACCACTGCCAGGCCAATCCGATTTTCTCATTCTAGGGTGTTTCGAGACAGCTTCAAATATGTTCATTGGAAATACCTGCCAGGAGTTGTTAGATTCCTCTGAGGGCTCGGGGCGATTCCGTATTAACTAAGCGAGGGATTGTTTTGTTACCAAAGCGGCCTCTGTTTTTTTCCATATCTTAGTCCGATCGAGCACATTGGGTGGTACCTGAAGAAACGTGTATACGACATGCTCCCAGATCTTGCTGCTTCGCTGTCACCTGTTTAAGCATGTGGTTCCGTTGAGCCGGAGAGCCTCCAGGACTCGCGCCTTCTCCTGGTTACGTGTCGATTTGAAGCTGTGCGAGTCTTGGGCACACCCTAGTCATGTGACTGTCACATACCCAGTGCCGGGTGATAGAGCTGGGCACGAGCAAACTTACGACACTTGCTCCTCGCGCTCGACGAAATGCCTCGAGAAAGACGACACTAGCCAATGATACCCTAAAACCAGTGGAGATCAGATTCTCGCGCGTGCATATGTTCTGGTGTGATACCAGCAGAACAAAGCCATCAAACATTCTAGCCTAGCCTTATGCGCTGCCGCAGCAGCAGCTGTAGATGATGTTTCTACCCAGCGCCGAGTCTTCTTTCTCATCATGCAAAGATGACTTTGTCATACTCCTCTGGGTTCTGAAATCTCGGGCGTAGGCTGGTGTAGAAAAAACAAAACGTCCCAGTTGGTGACGTTTGTTTGCACGCGTTTATTAGGATACTAGATCGCGAAGTTAGCACTTCATATACTGCTGCAGATATGACCAGGTACTCTTCAGGAACTACTCACGGCTAGGTCTAGTACGGAGCAAGACAAACAGTAATGCGCTTTCATATGCGCAGAGATGTTCAAGATAGTGCCGAGGTCCTGCCTCATCTTTTATTCCAGGTTCTCCCCCCGCCCAGAGAGGCATTCGCTTCTGAAATTCTACTATCGAGACATGAAGGACAGGCCAATTGGAGTCTCTTCGGGTGTGGATTCAGTCAGTCTCTCGGATGGCCCGCAGACAATGATCAAATAACATCAATGCAACTCATCAGCTCTTCTTCGGCAGATAGCACGGGTGAGCCAGATGATCAGGGCCATGATGGCAGCAGTGAATGAATAGAAAGAGAGCCGAGGCCGAGGCCGAGGCCGATGACTTTTGACATGGAGGTTTTGCATGGAATGGTTGACGTTCCGTTCCGCCTACTCACGGCGGTGGCGAGGGTGAGCAGAATATCGATGAAAGCTCAACAGGTCCGACTGCGGTTTGCCAATTTCTGCTCGTGTACACGTCTCTCATGCCTGAGCTTGTCGGGGCTGTAGGAGGATAAGGTGTACGGGGCCATGTTCACACTCCAGACGGGGTCTCGCGCCAGACGAGAACAAGAAAGCGCACGAAATCGTCCAGCCCGGCTCCGCTACGTCGCCTGCGCCGCGGTCCCAACCAACTACTCGTCCGCCGGATGATGCATTCCCTTGCTGGCTCGGCGGAGTCTACGAGGTACAGCTCGGTTCTCGTATTCTCCCTCCGGTCCCTCGAGGTTTGTTTCGTTTTGTTCTGCTGAAACGTGTGTTTGCACTGCCTGCGCGGGTCGGCAAGGTCACGAAAGTATGCGGCGGCGGCATCTCCTGCCCATCGAGCGTAACAGCTTGCTGCGTGGACCTTTTATTGAAGTCGACGGCTGTTCGGTCGATCAGGCCAGCCCAGCGTTTCATTATCCTCCGACAAGCTGCCTGTGAATGCAAAGCTTTGCCAGTCCCGACGTGAAATTTTTCTTTTTCACTGCTTAGGCTCTCGGAATTTATTCATCCTTAGCCAAGCCACTTCCCCCCCCCCCTCCGTGCTCCCCCTCTCAAACAGTCTGGGGGGAGCTGTATGCAGGGGGGGGATCTATCTGGCTTATTCAGATAGCAGAGCGGGTCTCCGGAATCTTGAACAGGACGAAGCTTTTCACGGCGAGGCTTTTTCTTTTCCCTCAAGAGGCGCTGGATGGGAATGGATTCGAGATATTCGTACTCGTACCTGTGAGTCGAAGCGGGATGGTTGGCTCCAATGTGACGTGTAGCTGACAGCCAAACGTAGCAGCATCGCTTTCGGCTTGGACGAGTGACGGGGAGGGGTCGAACCTACGCGGTATCTCAGTTTAGCCTCGTCGCCGCCGTTATCTCTCGATCGGCGTTTTTCGTTTGATGTGCCATAGTACAGTACATACATACAGTACTGGACAGTAGAGTACGAAGTAAACAAAACAGCCTGGCATCGGTGGCGCGCCAATCATTCGAGATAAGATCGGAGGTCAGCGTCGCCCACTATACAGTATAGTACTGTACTGTACTGTACTGTATAGTATTGTACTGTCCTTTAATCCATCCTCGACTAGAGATGCCCCGTCAAGTCGCCCAAGGCCCAGACCATCAAAGTCACCCTCTACCCTTCCCCCCCCCCCTCCCCCCCCTGATCCAATCCCACCCAATCCAATCCATTCCCATCCCATTGCACCGCTCCCTCTCCCTCTCCTCTCGCTTCTCAAGATCAAAACAAACAGACACATCCCTCCGTCCCTCTGTACAAGACCGGACGCCATGTCCCAGGACCGATCTCTGCCTCCACCCTCCTCCCCTCCTCCAGATCTCTAAAAATAAAACATGGGATTTCCATCTTCCACCTCCCACCGCAGCCCCCCTCCTCCCTCCTCCCTCCTCCCTCCTCCCTCACCCCCAAGTCCCCTCTCCCCCTTTCCCCCCTCTCTTGTGCCCAGGATCAAAAAAACCTCCTATCTCGCGCCATCCCTGCGCACCTCCTCCCCCCCTCCCCCTCTCCTCACACACGGTGCTGCGCCAAAGCTTATCTCTTCTTCTGCTGCTGCTGCTGCTGCTGCTGCTGCTGCGTCGGATCGACGCTTCACCGACTGTACACATGCACCGGCACCTCCTGTTGCTCATCTCGCCCAGGTACTGTAATGCGCGCGTACCTGGTTGGCCTGGTCCCCGGTGTCGTGTCGTGCGCCTAGGCCGAAAAATCAACAAAAACAAAACCAGAAAAAAAAAAAAAAAAAAAAAAAAAAAAAAACCACCGCTACACGGCGTCCCGATTCGAAGAAATGGACGTGCTGGCTCCGCTTCTCCCCCCCCCCCCCCCCCTCTCTTTTTTTTTTTTTTTTTTTTTTTTTTTGGTTGTCTTTCTCGTGGGAGGTGTCGCGGATCCAGTGCGTCGACGTCGGCCACGGGGATGGATCTGCGAGCGTCACTGCCCATCTGCCGCCCGTCTGCGACACAGGAGGGGAGGGGAGGGGTCAGCGGCGGGTGATGTGCGGGCTGGAATTCCCGTCGTGTGATGTAGATGAAATATATGTATACATATACATGCATACATATCTATATATATATAAGTATCAGTATATATAGATATATATAAATATATAAATGTCCGACAAGCGTCGCGAATCAATCATGTACTTGGTACACACTCCACCAGCGGATGGTCCCAGCACCGGGGGCAGCCTTGTCTCCGATGGATATACCCCGTCGCGGATCTGTCATATGTATATATATTGTATCTATATTGTTTATGTATATACATATCCCCACGACAAGCTGTACTCGAGGCGCGGGAATCTCTTCCTCGCTTCTCCGTAGTCCCCCCCCCCCCCACCTGTCGCTAGCATGGTGAGATGGGAGACGCGGGTTTCCACGTCGCGAGTCGCGAAGCAATCAAATCATCACAAACGCGGGCGTGGGATCGTGTCGCATCTGATCCATCCTCCGCGCCGGGATGAGTGAGTGAGTGAATGCCGTCCGAGACTGTCCAGGACCGGTCGTCCTCCCCCAGCGGCACTACTACTCCTCCTCCTCCTCCTCCTCCTCAGGTCCGTTGTTGTAGACCCCGAGGTTCCAGCGCCGCGACCCGATATCAAGTCTACATCAATCTACAGTACTGTACCTCAACCAATCTCAGTCAAGATCCCTCCTCCTATATCTCCGAGATATATGAGGCCCGTCTCCGCGACGCTGGGAGCCGTGAACCGGTCGGACGAGTGCTGTCCCGTGTCGGGCCGGGGGGGGGTTCGGGGCTCCGGTGTCATCCCCGATGCCGTCCCGCCGGAACCTGACCCTTCCAGTCCTGTCCTGTCCTGTCCTGTCCTGTTCTGTGTGCAGCGTGTGACCTTTTCCTCTCGCTCGCATCTGTCACGGGATCTCGGATCTCGCGGGGAAAGAAAACAAGGCCGATGGACAGGCACCCAACGTGAAGGGGTAAATTAGGCGGAGAGTCATGGGTCAGGCCTACAGGCTGGGGAGGTTGGAAGCGCCGAGTATTACCTGATACTGGGTCAAATACTTTCGTATTTCACATTCGGCATCGTAACGATTTTACTTTGTCATAGGAGTTCGTAGGAGGAGTAGTAGTAGTAGTAGTAGTACCCAGTACTTGCACTAGTAGTAACAGTAGTAGTAATAGTAGTAGTAGTAGTAGTAGTAAAGAGGTACGTCTATGATTAGTACTCAGGGATCGTCTGAGCCCCCCAGACATGGCAAACGGCCATCTTTTATTTTTCTCCTGTGCAGATTATCAGAACTCGGGGGAGACTCGGGGGAGGAGGAGGAATCGTGGGAGTTGAGACTCTAGATACGTTTTGGCGCTCTGTACCTCTCTCTGTTCCCGACTGTGAGAGCCTGTGGCAAATCAACGGCGTGAGACGATCGATCCTCCTGTGCAATGTGCAATGTGCAACGTGCAACATGTAACATGTACCAAGTAACATGCCATATGCACTAATGCCATATGGGCGGATGGGAAAGCGACGGTTATTCCGCCCGGGGTAGAAAGGGTGGACTGAATATCCCGACCACGGACCTCAGATCCTGATGATATGATGAGAGAGATTCCCGCCCCATGGCTTAAATTAAACAAAACCCCAACCCCATCTCGGCGTCGGCGCCAAGTGGGGGTTAGTCAGTCAGTTAGTTATAAAGTACATAGCGGCCGCAGGTCTCGCAAGGGGCCCCAGAGATGGAGCGACTGTGCGTGATTGATACCAGGAGCTCTGGTTTTGCTCCGGGGGGGGGGGGGGAGGGTACAGTAGGGGTAGGATCAGGATGGCTCATAATGCATTTACTTGCATGATCATTCGCCGCTCTACATTAAATGTGCAAGGGCTCGAAGCGCGGAGTGCAGATGCCGAGGGGACAGTCGTTGGTTACGGCGAGGGACCATGAGAGAGGAGAGAGAGGTATCGATCCGTCAGAGCCGCACTGCTACGGATCCCGGAGTGCACGGCCGAGAAGTTGTTCATGATCATTCCCCCCCCCTCCCCGGACTGGGCTGGACTGGACTGGACGTCGTATAATTGCTTCGTAGGGTCCAAGTACAGCAGCAGTATGCAGTATTCTGAGCACCAGGGCGGTCGGCGGCGGCAGATTTGCCCGGGCGGGATCGTACCCTACTGTACATGGATTTGTCCCTACGAGAAAGTGACTTGGTACTTCATACGGCTATACTTTACCCACGGGGCTGATCGCATGATGCCTGTTACAGGTGGCCCACAACGGAGAATGCCGCCGCCACCCTGTCAAGGTCGAGGAGCAGAGGAGCTCTCTTCCCGCAGAGACGAAGGCCCTCGCGACATACCAGGACTACATACTATGTAGAGGTAGCTCTACGCGGTCCAAATCAACCTCTCTCGCGCCCGACCCCAGCTCGATCACTCGAACGGTGGGCATTCTTTTCCGGGTCCATGCGCCGCGTTGGATGTACGACGCGACATGTTATCCATGTACACATGGACGGGATTGTACGCACATAGCAATGTAGGAAGTGATTGCGATGGCGATTGCGATTTCGATGTCCATTTCGACGTCGACTTCAAAAAGGAAAAAAAAAAAAAAGGAGAAAGGAAAAAGAGGGTGGAATCGCGCGGTCCGCCTGTGTCTGACGGCAACTTTGCCCGAAGCCTGGCCCGGGCAGAAAGGTCCCCCGAAGCAAGGCTACTCGCATCCTCTGCACACACCTCCAGTGGCATGGCACGAAGAACAGAGGCAAACAAGAACGTCCGATGCCTTAATCTGATCAGAACCCACCCACACTCTCGCGCGATCTGGTCTGGTCTGAGAGAGACCTTCCTCCCCCTTTTTTATTCCCCCCTCCCCCGTCCGTTTCATCTGATATTGCGCCTTGCCTGGGCGTGACGTCGGACCAGCAGTGTGATTGGGTGTATTCCTCTACCCGCCTCGGCGACATGGTGGCCTCTGGCTTCGCGAAAAAGCTTGCGGGTGGTCAAGCTCTCTCCGCCGCGCGAGTCCGAGTTCGAGGTCGAGTTTCGAGTTGGAATGTGGCAGGCTACAGGTGAGATGAGAGATGGAGATAGAGTAAGGTAGTGTATGTACTGTAGGTAGTCCTGTCGGTAGCCCTGTCGGTAGGCACATACTATCCCCCGTTTCAGCTACGGGCGAGAGAGAGAGAGAGAGTGCGAGAGAGAGACATCCACGTAGAGAGTAGATGAGGGGCGGGGAGACGGGATCATCGGCCCCCGAATTTCATGTGTCGAAGCATGGGGGATAGGATTCGGGACTCGCGCGCGAGGGACGAGGGACGCGGATTGAGACTCGGGATTCTCTCCCCGCCCCTGGTGTAGGCGCGAAACCTGTCCCCAATTAGCCAGCGACCGTGAATACATCGAGTTGAGTACTTGCAGTCGTTCCCACACAGTCAGGAGGAGGAGGGATGGGGTCTGCAGCCCAAGACCCGACCAGACCCGACCCGACCCTCTCGCGTCGACAATCAAAATCAATCTCTACTTGCAATCTGCTTGAAATCCTCAGCTGCTGTACATACTAGCATGGGAAGTCGAGGGAGGGGGGCTGCTGCTGCCTCTACCCCCCTCCCCCTCCCCCTCCCCCAGCAAGGAGGAGGATCAAGACGTTTCTCATGGAACTCTATCCGGGGGGGTGGGGGAGAAGGTCTTGGGCTTCAGATTGAAATTTAGAGCCCAGCCGCCGAGATGATAACCAGGCCTTCGCCGCCTTCCTGCTTGCGCGTCGGTCGTCGCAAACAAAGCCCAAGATTCGAGACCCATCACCATGGTTGCTGTGTCTATCAATAAATCCATTCGCCAATGCCGAGCGGTTGGACCCGATCTTCAAGCTGTGAGTGTGCCTGTCGCTGTCGGGGGGAAGAGAGAGAGAGAGAGAGAGTTATGGGCCAGAGGAGCAGAGAGCCTACGAGTTGCGATCAAGAGAGCTGAGAATAGAGCTGTCGATGCGATGCGATGCGATGATATGAGATGAGACGAGATGAACCTGTTCGCTGACCTTCACCATCTAGGTGCTTCCCGAGGATGCGCTGCCGTGGTACAAAACACGTCACCTACTCAGGTTGAACCTGATCCTCCTCGTCCCTCTCTTATCCTCGTCCACCGTGGGGTATGACGGTATGTTTTGTTTACTTTCCTTTCATTTTTCCTCCCTCTTTTGTTCCAAACCCCCCCCAACCGCCCTCCCCGCCTCTCTCCCTCTCTTATCTTCCCCCCCCCCCACCGATTTTCCTGCCACCAGCTAATCATGTGTACCAGGCGCCATGATGAACAGCTTGCAAGCGCTCCCGTCGTGGCAGCGTTTGTTCGGCAGCTCGGCCTCGTCCCTCCCTCTGTTCGTCGAAGCCGTCTACCCCATCGGCAAGATCCTCGGCCTGTTCCCCGCGACGTGGATCTCCGACCGGTACGGCCGTCGGCGACCGATGCACTTCGGCTTCTTGATGCTGATGATCGGGGCCGCCTTTCAAGGAGGTGCCGAGTCGCTACCCATGTTCATCGTGGCCCGGTTATTCCTCGGGCTGGCGACGTCTCTCATCTCTCTGCCGTCGCCGGTGCTGGTAGCCGAGTTGGCATATCCGACGCATCGCGGGAAGCTGACGGCATTATACAACACATTCTTTGTACGTCTAGAACCAGCCACTTCAACTACCCCTACTCCGACTCTATACATATATATATTTATACATATATATATTTATACACACACACACACACACACACACACACACACACTCACTTACTCACTCACACTCCCTCACACTCCCTCACATGATGCTACCTCCATCCTCCCTCCTGCTCTTGCTGACGAGATATCCAGTACTTTGGAGCAGTCTTTGCCGCGTGGTGCACCTATGGATCCTTCGACGTGGAAACCTCGTGGGCCTGGAGGATGCCGTCGCTTCTGCAAGCCCTCTTTCCCTTCCTTCAGTTCCTTTGTTTTTTCTTCGTCCCAGAATCTCCACGGTAAGTACGCGGCGCGTCTTATCCAGTCCTCTCTCCGCGTTGTTGTTCTTCGGCTGACTTTCCCCCCCCCCTCCAGCTGGCTCGTGGCTAATAACCGACATGCCGAAGCACGCCAGATCTTGATCACCCACCACGCCGGTGGCGATGAGGCTTCCCCCCTCGTCAACTTCCAGATGGCCGAGATTGAAAACACCATCCTCGCTGAGAAGGTCGCCACGCCCCAGAGCTCCTACGCCGATTGCTTCCGCAGCACGGCCAACCGCCGCCGGACCTTCATCGCTGTCGTCCTCGGTCTCTTCGCCCAGTGGTCGGGTAACGGCGTGGTGGCCTACTACCTCGCGCCCAACGTCGGCATCATCGGCGTCACGCAGACCGCCTTGCAGAGGCTGATCGGCGGCCTGCTGCTGGTCTTCGACTGGGTCGTCGCCGTGTTCGCCGGTGCCTTGCTGGTTGACCGCGTCGGTCGGCGCCCCCTCCTCCTCGTCTCCGTGGCGGGTATGCTGGTGACCTACATGTGCTGGACCACCCTCAACCATTTCCTCGCTCCCTCCAACCACCCGGGTGCCAACCACGCCATCCTGGCCGTCACCTTTATCTACTACCTCTTCTACAACATCGGCTGGGAGCCGCTGGTCTGGGCCTACCCCGTCGAGATCTTCCCCTACACGCTGCGTTGCCGGGGTCTGACCATCACCCTCGCCTCGGCCCACCTGGGCTCCATCGTCGGTCACTTCTTCAACCCCATCGCCACCGAGCGCCTCGGCTGGGTGTACTTCATCGTGTTCAGCGGTCTGCTCGCCCTGCTGCTCGGCATCGTGTACACGTGCTTCCCCGAGACCAGGGGCTACTCGCTCGAGGGCGTCAAGGAGCTCTTTGATGGGGAGAGCAGCAGCCCGGACGCGGATTGGAGGGCAGACGAGGATGGCAAGAGTGCGTTTGTCGAGAATGTGGCCGAGCTTCCGAAAGAGATGCGCTGCGTTTAATGATCGGGGTCGCGAGGTCTTTCAAGAGGGCAGCGCAAGCTGGATGCCCGTGGGTAGGCTACTTAATATAAATTACCTTTTCAGAGAGGTTGTCTCCCGGACGGAGCGGGGTGGGTGTCGCGACCGGACGTGTGATGTGCCGTAGATCAGATGTGAGCGTGCGGTTCGACGCGTATTAGAGTCATCCTGAGGGATCGTGGTCGATCCCCCGACCAAGTACTCATCTTCTCATATCGTAACATAATGTGGAGGGGGGGGGGGGGGAGGGATGAATGAGAAAAGAAAAGAAAAGAAAAAAAAAAGGGAAAAAAGAAAACTAGGAGGGAATAATCCTATGTAATAAGAGTAGTAGCTGGCTACCTTCTAAACTCGCTACTGCCGTTTTTCCTGTCTGCAATGTTATGTCTATATCCACATCCATATCCATATCCACATTCCCATCCTGATTCCCATCCCCAGCCTAATCCCCATCCCCAACCCACCCCACCCATCCATCGCCCTGCCTCTCTCCCTTCTCACTTCTCCGGTGGCGGCCTTAGCGTAGCGTAACTCAGCTGCCCCTAGCTATTGCGCTTCACAGTATTGGGAGGTGGTAGGTGCGTGTAGGTAGGGTTTCTGCCATGTTATGTGTTGTACGTGTTATTTACACGAGGTAGATGACGCTTTTTCCCTTTTAAAAAATTGAATGGGGGGGGGGGACCTGGAGTAGAGGCAACTGGAGGGTTTTGGGGGCTTTTGTGTCTTGGAGCTTCGTGTTGGTCTAGCGCGCGGGTGGTGAGGGAGAGGGGAGTGGAGTGCAGAGCTATTGCGCAGGCTTGGGTGGGTGTTTGGTTTTCTGGGTTGGTATGGTATTTGATATGGTAGAGCATGGTATGGTATGGTATGGCATGGTAAAGTATAGCAGGGCATCCTAATCCCCCCGCTGCACTTCCTTCCTTCTCTTCGTAAGAGTTGATTGGGGGACCTATAGTTTTGTTTGGAGAGTCTTTGTAGGAGGCGAGATGCGGTTATTGCTGCAGAAGGGTGGCGTACCAAGTGTCAGAAAGTTAACGCGCTTCATGTATTATTGAAGTACAGGTATTAGTGCTGAATTTCCTTGAGTTTTGTTCCAAGGAGTGCTACTTTAGATTTTTGTTTTTTTTTTTCGCTAATTAAAAATGCTACGGATAGCTCTCGGATGGTACTACAACAAGTACTGAACAAGGTCGCTTCCGCTCACTCTCGGGATGCAATCCACGGTAGTGCACGTAGTCCGACGCGAATCGTGCGCAGTGTACATAAGTCACACTTGGAGAAAGCGACGACACGTCGAGGAAGATATACACCGAGCGAAGCGCCTTACAATTCCACCCCTGAGTCCTTATCGAAATAGAGTGGTAATATCTTTGACTGAAGGGGGGAAAAGATCCCGCTGACCAGATGAACCGCCTCTGCGTGTATCATCTATCAAGTTCGGCTGGTGAGTAGCTGAAACCGATGCGAAAAAACTCCAACCGAATCCGAACCTGAATCCGAATCTGCATATTGACTTGAAACGGAAACTGAAACAGACGTGAGAGCTGCAACTAAAGTGCAACCGGAGAATGGAGCTTAAATAGAATATCAGATCACAGCAGCGAACCATGCCTATCAGTTGCAGGGGGAGGGGAGAGGGGGGGGGTGTTTGGAAGAAGGAAAAGGGAGGTGTGAATAGTAAACAGGAGCTTAACTAAGTAAGCAATATTATTCTACACGGACCTTTGCCTGTGTCGAGGGAGTGCCGACTTCTAGACATGTACTGTAGTAACAACAATGAAGCTCGCCCAAGTAGGGGTGAGGTGTTATTTTGAGCCAACTTAGCTCATAGGTTGTTTGGGCCTTAGCTCATTGAATATCTCTCAATCGTCTCTCAACCGATCTCCAATTCCACATTTTCTCCACGTCTATTTGGGCTCTGCTGGTGTGCTGATATTTGTCTAATCCCAGACAGCACAAAGGATAGGAGTGCATATCTAGGAACGTTGAAAATCGCTTCCGGAGCTTGGACACCGACCGCGCTGGCAATGGGTGTGTTATATGTACGTGGATGAACGATTGACGTTTGACCAGCTAGATCGGATGCGACATGTGTATGTGTGAGGTAGTGACCTTGTGTTGATGTTGAGTTTCATCTTGGTGAGTTGGAAAGGGAGACGTAAATCAGAGGTAGGCAGTTCGGAGTTTTGCTTGGATGTGGAAAGGGGGGTCAGGGAAGAATTCAAGATCTCTAAGCTGTTCCACTCTTGGTATGGCGGAGCTACTCAGTATGTAAATGCGTAAATGAACCATACTATTTTATCATTCATCCCGAAATCTTTTGTTTAAAACTATGTGATAGATCTTACAGGTCTGATAAATCTCAGGGAAAACTACATATAAAATATCAGAGTTTGTTTCGAAAACTGTAAGAAGCAACCTATCTGCAGGTATTCTGACCCTGACCAAACTAGAAGCGGGTAATGATCAGCCCGTCTAGGACTCATAACCAGGACGGACCTGTCATGTGGGAGAGGGAGATCGCATATTGCAGGCTGAGAAACGTGAGATGAACTACTCATCTTCTCAGAGATCCCTACAGACGAGTCTCTTTCTATTTGCTCTCCAAGCTGCACCGCTGTGTGAAGGTACCGTGGCACATTTGATAGACGTGTACTCGACGCTGGACGTCAAAGCTATGCGCCCACCATCCCCAGCCTTGCGAGAGCCTCCGGTGTGTATTCCCGCGACGCAAAAGTCACCTGGCTGTTCGGGAGATCCTCTTCTCAATGGCGTCTTTTCCTCAGCTGGGCCTCTAACGTCCGCTCAACGCCTCATCATGCAGTGTCGAGCCGAATGGCAATACTCCCGCCGATATCGAGCACTCCAGCCCTGCCATGCTCGCACCTCGACGACGCCTCCAAAGTCGCGATCCCCTGCTTCTCGCGCGCATCTTCAAACTCTATGATCGCTTCGTACGACTCGTGTTCCGAGCCGATAAAGGTGCCGAAGTGCACCCCGACGGTGGTTCGTGACTTGACTGCTTGGTGTATGGCGATCGCATCTGCTGGGGATGCGTGGAACACAGAAGGGATTTCCTGGTGCGAAAGCCGCAAGCCCATGTACGAGATGAGCCCGAGAGTGCCGCCTCGCCAGAGGGGGATGAATGCAAGGTCAAACGGCCCCAGGCGCTCTCCCACCTCTGCGAAAACAGGACATACCTCGTCGGACCTGGCGGTGCGACGATACCCTGTGTCTCCAGCGTGGTAGATCCCGCCTCGGCGCGCACGCAGTGCCCCAGAGGGTGCACTCTCCGGCTGGGAGAAACTCTCGACGACCCAGCCGCTCCAGAGAGTATGGCCCTGATCCGTAGCCCCTCTTCCCGAATTGTGCTGCGCTGGCACGCACGTGAAGCGCAGTCCCGAGTGATCGGACACATCCTCTCGGGCCTCGAATCCAAAATCCGAGCACGCGAGATCGAGCGAGGACCACCAGTCCATCTCATGAATCTGACGACCCGGAATCCCAGTCGACATCAGGATGCCCTTGTTTCCTCGCGGCACAAAGTACAGACATCTGGGGAACTTGGCGAGGACTGCTTTGATGGTGACCAAGTCTAGATGGTCGTAATGGTTATGTGATATGACAACGGCATCACAGGCGGGCAAATCGAGCGCTTGACATGGACTCGGCTTCAGCCGACTCGGGCCTGTGTAGGCGTTCGGGCCAGCACGAGTTGAAAATATCGGATCGAACAGGACGGAGAGACTCTTGCGCCCCGATCCCTCGTCGATTGCTGCGACTGGCATTTCGACCATAGCCCCGGCATGTCCTAACCACGTTCCAATAATACATTCCTGTCTCTGCAGGCCCCTCGCTTTGAGATCAGACGCCCCCCAGTCGGGCTTCAGCGCCTTGATCTCCCTAGCCTTCGCGTGTTTCTCGAGCTCATGGGTGCTATACCAGCTCAGCGGGTTCGAGATGCTGAGGAGCTCGTTCCAAGACGGCTTCTCTGCTGAAGGCCATGGATTTCGGAAGAGGGTCCCATGTTTGTTGGCGTGGTGCGCGGGACGGACGCCTGAGGAGCGGCCCGTCGGTGATGTGAGCGGCATGTTGGGGATGTTTGTATTCTTTCAGCTACGATAGTATCACGTAAAGTGCATGATGGTCGTCACCAACTTCGGGGTGGCCCTCGAGAGATTGAGGTCGACCAGTTCTGAAAAGGCCCGGCAGACATGACGTAGCGCTTGGCCACGTGATGGCTAAACACAACATCACTTGACAACCATCGATCCAAGTATGGAGTCAGATGGTGGTTCGGCGTCCACAGCTGATCTCGGGAAATCCGTACGTACCCGCGGTTTGTCGCAAGCCCGCGGGTGGATGGGTTTGAAAAGAACAAAGTGATTTTACGGGACATCATCTGACCACTTATATACCCAGCCCGAAGTACGAGTGTAAATTTACGTATGGCACTATGAATTTCGACATCAGAAGGCTGCTGGTGTTGCGATGATGCAGAGAGATTCAGTTATCTGCGTCAAGAGCGAAGCTCTCGCCTAATTTTGTTTGTTTATTTACACCCAGCGCTCATCGGCAGCCAACAGCAAGGAATATCCGAGTTGCCGAAACCACATACTACAGTCATAATGATCACTAAAAATATCCACATCGCTAGGCTGAAGCCGTTTGCAAAGAAGCACAGGTCACTACGATGCTTCATATCGATTCTCGCAAGGTGCATGGGAAAGCCCCGGGATCTTTGAAAACTTCCAGCAGAGGTTAAGTTCTCATCGGAATCGACATACTAGAGAAATGTGGGTTGGTTGTAGTTCGGTAGTACCGGGACCAACGAGGCCTCGAATCCGTGAAATTTGTCGGCAAGAATGAGCCATTCTTGATTCTGGATATGAAGAACTTAGCCTCGGCGAATGTCCTCGACACCTTCCTCTGAGACACGGAAGATGATTGTGGTCTGGTTGCCGATCCTCTTGTCGTCTGCTAAATCGTAGATTGTGACGGTCTCTTCGTAGTCACCGCAGCCAATGTCACGGTCTTGGTATCTCTTTTCTGGGCCGAGTATGCCTCAGTCCTTGACACAGAACAAGGCACTCGTATATAGCATATCAGCTTACCCCCCATAAACAATGAATTTTGCGTCGTGGAGATCAATTCAGTAGTAGCATATCTACTGGACGTCACATTAGTGGGTAGCGTGATATCGAGAAGGATGAGACAACTATGGCATGGTAGATTTCCTCGCACGCGGTGGGTGCGGTCACCTCCCACGACCCCGGAAGCCTACGCCAACTCGTTATTGACAGCGAAGTGATGAGTCCGGCCGACGAGCAGCTTACCCCAAGGCTCCGAAGCATTGCCTCGGAATGGGAGACTCCCAAAGTTAAAGAGATCGATCAGCTCGACCGAATACTTTTGGATGAGCTAGCTACGTTAAATTTCGACAGTTTGATCAGGTTGAAAGTTCGACTGATCTTAAGAATCGCCGTGCCGGCAGAGTAGCCAGCGGCATCGAGCCCCCTTTCTTCGGATAAGTCCCAGCCCAAGAAGAGGACTCCTGAATTGATTAGCCGAGTTTTACAGCCTGTCAACTAGATACTTGCGTTTCTGCTGGCAAATTGAATATTGAAGTCTCTGGGAATGGTGGCGGCAAAGCCGTCCATGCACTGGGTGTATCCGAGTTTCGGGTAGAGCTCGCGTGCCATGGCTCCAAAGCCTCTTCTTATGCATTCCATTGTTCTGGTCTGGGTCAGTAGATCTCGGAAATTCCCAAAGTCTTTCAATCCATGCCATCTTCAACGCCATGCTACGTACATGAAGCCCCAAATCAGGCTCCAAAGATTTGGCAGCTCCTTTTCAGTGAGCCACTTTCTCATGCTCAAATGCTTTCTCTGATTGTAGAATCTCGCAACGCAGCGTGTCTTTGCTATGAGTTTGATGAGTTTTGTAGCTCAAGTTATTTCTTCCGTCCATTTAAACGATATACCATTTTATTTTATCTTGTTTTTTGCACAGCCAGGCTTACTTGCTAAAAGTGTACTATTTTTTGAGAAAAAAAACCCCCCCCATTTCCCACGCATAGTCTCGCGCTCTTCAGTCCTCGGTTCTGCATTTAAATTGAATCATTTCCGCGCTCTCATCTTGGACCCTTACAAAATGTGCAGTATGCTGCTTTCTCTTATCAAGTAAAGCATACTTGCTTTTCTTTCACTGAGAAGTATATCCAATACAAATATTTTGTGGACTACTATATTGCGATATATGTCCCAGCCCTAGAATCAAGAGTTGATAATTGCGCCCTAGTCAAAGATGTGAAGAATATCCGTGTCAGTCACAGCCGAGCAGTAGCGGACTCGGTTAGTGGAGCCCACATCTTCACCGACCCGTCTCTCATTTTTCCACAACAACGTCGCTCTCACAGATTATTCTCGTTGATACATACATACAACTGGACACTGTCATGTCCAGAGAGACAATTCGAATTCGATTGACTGCGTCCTGCTTCACACTCTCCGTCTTTCTCGCTCGGCACTCCTCCCGTTTGCCTCAGCAGACTTAGGCAATATCGATCAGTCCGTCGTAAACGTTACACTACTTTGGGGATCGTGTTAGGTCTATGAAGCCAATGACGCTGTGCACCCAAGGCTATCAAGTCGCGCTACAATGACGCCATCAGCACTCTCTCGACGACCCAGCGACGTGTACTTGTCATCTGTCTATTCTTCGTCCAAGTCCAAGCTCGCACTTTACCTCAACACCTACTTGTACACTTCCAAAGCTTCAACTCCTAATCTCTGTGATTTCGGATCATCAGAACCTCAATCCACATGAATCCTTTCGTCATCGAATCAAAATGGCACGGTCGGCGATAAGGACCAATTCCAGTCCCTCGACTGACATTAAGGGCCCAGCATCCAGAGCATCCCCCAAAGAACCTAACCTTATTGAGAAAGCAACCTCTCCCAGGGATGCCTTCGATCATACTGCCAGCATCGAAGATGGTGCTGTACTGGACAATGCAACTTTGGATCCTGTCTACGAAGCCAAGGCTCGGGTCCTGAACCATGCTGTGCGTACTCTCCAGGTGATATGTACTCGACGCTCGTGCTAACGAGACCAGATCCAAGATATTGGAATGGGGTGGTATCAATGGCAGCTATTTGTTGTTGTAGGCTTCGGATGGGCAAATGACAATTTGTGGCCGATCGTCACATCACTCATCCGTAATATTTCTCGCCATGCGTTACAGCTCGTTCCGCTGATGAGAGAGTCTAGTGCCCTCAATCATCAACGAGTTCCATCCCTCCCGCGCCCCTTACCTCCCACTTGCCCAGAATGTCGGCCTCCTCTTCGGCGCCATGTTCTGGGGTTTTGGCTGCGATGTCTATGGACGTCGCTGGGCATTCAATCTCACGCTCGGGGTGACCGCTGTCTTCGGTCTCATCGCCGCCAGCGCCAACAGCTTCGCCGCCATCGGCTGCTTTGTTGCATTCTGGTCGTTCGGTGTAGGTGGGAACCTCCCCGTCGACTCGGCCCTCTTCCTCGAGTTCCTGCCTGGCTCGCACCAGTATCTCTTGACGCTGCTTTCTATCCTTTGGGCCCTTGCTCAGTTGCTCGCTACGGCTGTCGCGTGGCCTATCTTGGCGAACTTCAGCTGTCAAGAGAGTCAGGAGAGTTGTAAGAGGGAAGATAATATGGGATGGCGCTACTTTGTAATGACCATGGGTGGCATCTCCTTCGTGCTCTTCCTGGTCCGATTCCTGGTGTTTACGGTGTACGAGAGTCCGAAGTATCTCATGGGCAAAGGCAGAGACGAGGAAGCTGTGGAAGTGGTGCTGGAAGTTGCGAGGCGGAATGGCAAAGTCTCGGACTGTATTTGATCCTTTCTTCTCCTTCGTCCCACCAGCCAGAGCTGACCCCGGGAAGTGACTCTCCACGATCTTCGTGCCTGCGAAGATCAACTCGGGGCTACTCAACAGACCAATCCCTCTGCAGCTCTCCGGCGTAGATTTGAAAAGCTGAGTTTCACCCACATCCGCGCCCTCTTCGCCACGCGCAAATTGGGTCTTTCGACCGGCCTCATCATGGCCACCTGGGGATTCATCGGGCTTGCCTATCCCCTCTACAACTCTTTCCTGCCCTATCTTCAAGTCCTGAAAGGGGCTGAGCTCGGTGATGGCGACACGAGTACCACTTATCGCAACTCTTGCAGTGGGTTGGTCCTCGGCCCCTCGTTCCACATCCTTGCTATCAGAACGGAACCAGAGGAGCTAACTTCCACCTAGTAATTGCAGCCGCCGGTGTCCCAGGCGTTGCCCTCGGCACCGCGCTCATCCAGATCCCCAACTTCGGCCGCAGAGGCGCCCTCGGCCTCTTCACCTGCCTCACCGGCACTTTTCTTTACGGCACCACCACAGCACTCACAAGCAACAGCCTTCTCGGCTGGAACTGCGCCTTTAACTTCTGCAGCAACATCATGTTTGCCGTGCTGTACGGCTACACACCCGAGATCTTCCCCACCAAGGACAGGGGCACGGGCAATGCGTTGACGGCGACGAGCAATCGTATCTTTGGCATTATGGCTGTGAGCGGGATTGCTGATGGCAGAGTCAAGAAAGATGTGCTGACGAATTTCCCAGCCGGTTATCGCCATGTTTGCGAATCTGGAGACGTCGGTGCCTGTGTATACGAGTGGCGCGCTGTTCATTGTTGCCGGGCTCCTGGTTGTCGTCCTGCCCTTCGAGTCCCAGGGGAAGGCCAGTCTGTGAGTGCGAGTGCTGTGGACGATTGGAAGACGGGGGAGATGGCTAGGTCCATTCCTCGCTCTCAACGACTATCTAAATCTCGTCAACGATGCCCCGGCACTTCCCCTTGGTGCGCCACATGCGGGGATCTTTTCTAAGCGGCGCCTGTAAATGATATCTAATCGACATCTAGTAATATACCTCTATCATTTATCCCCGGTCACATATATTTGACAGCAAGATCAGTAATCACCCGCATGGTATCGTTGCTCATCGTTGCTATCCACCGCGATCTCCGACCGGAAGATGAACAGACCAAATGCCCACCAAAACTCATTGCCTAACAGAAAAAGCTGCAGCGACCTCCAATCCTCATCGAAGAAGCACTTTCTCCGTCGGTTCCCACAGTATGGTGCTCCTGATCAGCGAGACTCCACCGCCCAACGAAGCGCCACACTTACTCCCTCCTGCTGCTCCGTCAATATCCATATATTCTAGGCCGAGATAAAACTCCATCTTGTCCATAGATCAATTCATCTCGGAAGATATATCATCTTCAAAATCTTACCGTCTTTGTCTTCTTCCCAACCCCGGACACGCCATCCATCTCTGCGTTTTCCCGGCCTCTCTTGTTTCAGATAATAACACTTTGCTCTGGTTACCGGCAATCTCGATGCTTTAGATTCCTGGGTAGGCCAGTTTCTAGTGAGATTCCCCCAGATTGCGAGATGATATGAGCTGCGAAGTTCGAGGTTGCCATGAGTAGAGCCGCTGGGCGTCAAGCAGTTATTGCAACCGCTGCTGTTTACTAATCTCTGAGCCCTTTTGATATAGAATGGTATGAAGTTTTATCTGAAAAGGAAATACTCGGAAGTTTTTACATGAAAGAGGAGGCGATAGGAAGCTATAAATAAGGCTGGGCGATAAATTATTACAGGTATTAGAATTACACCGTTCGCGCTAGAAATGTTCCGGAGGTGTAGCGAAGTAGTCCACGTGTCAGAGAGTGCGTGTGAGAAATTGTCATGAGGGAAAGCATCACTCAATCGATCTATTATCAATCGGGAGAAAATCATCTTTCCCCCTTTCCCGACAGCTTTACGTTACTTGACCTCCGGATCCTTCTGAAGACCACCCATCCCACCTCTGACCCCGTGCCCCGGAACAACGTAGAAATAGTAGCACAAGGGGATGCACTAGGGCCTTGCTGGCTGCACGCACAGCTCAGAGCCCGCCTCGGTCTCCTTCCTCCCTCTCTCCTTTGATAGTACGTGCCAATAACTGGCACTTGGCTGTGGACGTTGTACGGCCGTAGGGTTGTGCTTTCAGAGAAGTATCGAAGGAGAGAGAGAGAGAGAGAGAGAGAGAGAGAGAGAGAGAAAGAGAGAGGTCAGCAGGCGCACTCGGCGGAAAAACCCCCCATCCCTGGGCTCGGGGCATGACAGCTAGGAACCTCGTGATCGTGGTATTCGAAGAAAGCCAAGCGTGAGAAGAATACGAATAGAGAGGAGGAAGTGGGCAAGGAGAGTGCTCGCGCGCCCGAGCGCAGACTCTGGAGTTGACCGTGTGATCCCCGAAGCTACGTGACTATTGTCGTCTCGCAGCGATGATGCTTTCGGGCGGGCTGGAGTCTTCTGGTACTCGTCCGGTGGTAGATGATCGGTGGTGGAGTGGGGATGGTTGAGGATAGTATGAGATGATGGAGAAGAGTATTGCTCTTACAGCTTCGACACCGGTTCCCAAGAGTGCGATGACTGATCGGAACACCATGGATGCTCCTGCGTGAGCGACTGTTGATTTTGAGTGAATGAATGCGGTATGAAGGAGAACCGCCAGCGTCCTTGAGGGCGCGCCGCAACGTAGGACAAAGGACGACGAGGGCACACCGAGAGAACTTGGACCAGCCCGGCTAATGGCTGGGAGAGATAATGTAACCCGTGCTGAGCACAACAGCAATACCCAGCGGGATGCCACCTCGGCGGCTCCCAGATGCCTCATCTGACCCGTCCCGTCGCATGTCTCTTCTAGTGCGTCGCTTTCTCCGCTTCCTCCCTCTTCCTCGCGACGGTCGCATCGATCCGCTGATAGCACCCATAGCCCTCGACCCCACAACTCAGTATCCAGGTCCACCACAGGATCGTCCCCCGCTCGACCCCGTGCCGCCGCAGCCTCGTCCGGTCCAGGTTCCAGGCCTCGCCCAGGTGGATGGCGATGAACGGCCAGAAGAGGGTCCGCGCGAGCCAGACGAACCTCTCGGGGCCGCCGGGGAAGCACCGCAGCGGCCCGTCGTACACCCACGTCCCCGGCACGATCCAGCGGTGCGTGGCCAGCGCGGCCACCGTGAAGAGGCACGTCGCGAAGACGGCGACGTGCACCGGCGTGCGGGGGGGCGTGTAGGCGGTGATGCGTATCGGGGAGATGTCGAGCGCGGCGCGGGCCTCGCGGTCCATCGCGACGCTCCGCGCTCGCACTTCCGACCAGGCCGTCAGGGGCGGCTGGAAGGGGACCGTGTGGGCGCGACCGTCGGCGGTGCGCAGGCGCATGGCCGCGAGGGAGATCGCGACGAGCGTGCCGCCGCGTGCTGCGCGTGGGGAGAGCTGGCAGAAGTGCTGCAGGTAGTAGGAGAGCGAATCGGCATGATCTGCGTTCATGTGTTTGATGATGCGGGCTCGGGCAGCTTCGTCTTGGGGCGTCTCGGCCATGGCGGGCGGGTGCAGATGGTGGGGGAGGAGTCGTGGTTCTTGATGGCCCTCGACTCTTGTCTTTGCTGCTTTGTTGACGTTGGCGACCCAACGTACGGCTGGAGAGGCTGCCTAGCCTCGGCCCGTTTTCGCGGTCAGCCCCCTGTTCCCGGTAGGCGAGAAGCTACTGTAAAACCGCAAATGCTGCCATGTGCATGTTGACATTGCCAACTGCTCCCCAGTCGCACCAGAGAGCTTCGATATTGTCTTGATTTGTTTGCCTCCAGAAAGTTTTAGTTGCTCTCTCATGCTGGCTCGGAGCGCTGCAGTGGAGCTGGACGGACCCAAACATATTCCACTCTCGACTTCACGCTGGATAATAATCGGGTGATTAACGTGTCGCTGCTCTGATGACTCAGTTGGAACTTTCGAGGCCCCGATAGATGTGAGCGAGAACTCCTTTACCCGAGTCAGGCCCGGTTTTTATTTTTTTAAATTTTTGTGGGTAGACTGTTCAGGCGTCCTTGATTTCACGAGAGTTTTCTTCGTGCACCTAATTCGAAACGGCGTTTTTCGTGGGTGCTACAGAGTTTCTGTTTAGTAAAGCATGTTGGAATCTATATACTTTTGTAAGTATATCTAAATATCCCCCCCCTTCCGTGCGCGAGCTTGGCCCATATCAATATCCCTCCTGTGAGGCAGCACTTGCTTCCTATTTTTCCGAAACTCTCGTCAGATATTCCTAAAGCATGAGATACTGTACTTCCTGCATACGTATCACGCAAACCTGTCTCACTTCTATTAAGCCACCAATCGATTCATTCTCATCTCCTAGCCGTGAACTCAGCGCGCTTCACGAATCCCGGCACCGAGACCGAGGCCGACACGCATCTCTCGTCGTGACTCTCTCCTCGATCCCGACATTGAGATCGAAGGACAGGCAGAGAGGCAGAGAGAAGGCCAGAGAGAGGGCAGAGAGAGAGAGAGAGAGAGAGAGAGACAGAGAGAGAGACAGAGAGAGTTCAAGCCCGAACTCCCCGTCCAAGGCGTCCCCGGGATCTGTTCCCAAACGGCGCCGCTGCCGCCACTCCAATCCCACCCAGTCCAACGACTCCTCTCCTCCCGAGCAGAGGACCTCAGTGGGCACCGAATCGGCTAGGGGAGCATGCGGAATCTCCATTTCTGCGGCCCCGGCGCGCACAGTGGTACTTTTGCAAGCTCTTCAATGAGCATGGCATATCACGACGTACCTACCCCGCGGCAAGAGGCGTCGTGCCTTTCTTTGTCGCTGGATCTCAGCTGACTTGGGAGCGCGTGGATTCGTTCGCGCCAGCGGTTGGAGCTGCTCGTCGCAGCGGTCCAGAGCGCGCTCTCTTGGCCGAGTTGGGCCCGAGGAGGTGGTTTGATGCGCGGCTACCAATGATTGACCTCGTCCACGTCGTCAACGTCCGAAGGGAGGTTGTGGCGCCCGTTGATGCGGCTGGCATCGCCGAAGATGAAAAAGCTTCAGCAGAAAATCTTAAAAAACAGCTGGACGCGCGTTGAAGGGGGGGGGGGAAAGCGTAGGTGCCAGGGCCCTTGTGGTCTTGGGAATTTGCGAGCGTCCAGACGAGCCATCCCGTTTCAAGACCCCCCTCCCCCAAGTTAGACTTTTTCCCTCTCTGCTCCGTATCAGGGGAATTGCTCAATTTGTAGTTCAGTGCCGAATCGCCGAGCTTGAGTCAATGTCCAAGTCAAATTGACGAAACCCCCAAGAAAAGCCATAGTCTAATCAATGATCGGAAGTTCAGATGCAGATAATGTGCCGCGGTGAGACTAAACCCCGACCATCCGTCAGTCCTCTCCCTTCGTGTCCGGGTGGAGATCAATCTGCTGCGCCGGATCCGTCCCCAAAAATTCGATGCGCGGCGACGTGGCGACTCTCGTATTTGCAATCTGTTGATCTTTGACTCCCTCGCGAGATGAGTGTCCTCGTACGGCGCGCATCAAGACCGAGGATGGTCGGCGGCTTGCCCAACCTCCCACAGCCACTTTTCACGACGGCAGGTGTGTGGGGTCGGTACCAGACAGCTCCACAGATATAGTATATAACCTTAGCTGTCTGAATTAACGTTTTGCCATCTCCTGACTTTGAGATGTGCAGTGCTCGGCACATCACCTCCATGAGTCATCAGCGTAGAGCTCAATCGGAGATATACCTCTGTGAACAGAAGGAAAAAGCTTTTATCCACACCGATCCTTTCTTGTGTGTGCTCTGCATGGACGATAGACCGGATCACAGCATCTTGACCCTACAGTATGCACAGTACAGTACTGTACTGTACACGCAGTCCGATATTTCTCCCACGTCACGGGATCTGTAATGGCGAAACCCTCGCACATCTGCAATGTAGATGTAAATAAATACACGCACATATTCACATATATATATATATATATATCTATATATACACATAAATATATACATTTATACATATATACATATATACAGAACCAAAGTAGCCGCTCCCCTCTCGCGCGATTCGCCCTGGAACCTGTCGAGGATACCTCGTGATCCCCATCACCGCAGCCACAGCCAAGCCAAAGCCAAAGTCGAAGAGCCAAAAAAAAAACCCCCTTCTCATCCATCCATCCATCCATCCATCCATCCAGCCAGCCAGCCCCAGCCCCAGCCCCAACTCAGCCCCAGCTCGTCTCGCCAGCCCAGCCTACCTACCTCTTGGCCTTCGACTCCATCGCCACGTCAACCTCACGATCCGAAAATCCGCAATCCGCTCGGCGTCCCCCACGTGGCCGTCGGAGCGCGTCTCCGGACGTGGCTTGGGGAGAAATCTCCCAGATCGAAGCATCGTGGAGGGATATTAGTATAAGCATACACGCTGACCACGAGGCCGCACCGGGGGATGTTGCTGGGACGGGAGGGGGAAAAGGGGGGGGGAGAAGCTGGGCAGCATGCCCGAGTGCATTTCGGGGGATGGGTGGGGTGAGGGGTGGCGTGTGGTCTGTCTGGTGCCGCGCCGGCTTTGCGAGGGCGCTGGGCTGGGGGATATTACGTTGTACGTGAGGGAGGTGTAAGCATAGGGTGTGTGAGGGTGAGGGTGATGGTGAGGGTGAGAGTGAAGGTGAGAGACTTGGGACGTGATGGGATGTCGACAGGGTGACGAGGTTCGAGGACGATGACGCTGAGGGAGGCATCGAAGTCTGGGCACGACTCGGGACCTCCTCTCCTCTCCTCGTCAGGACTTTCTTTGTTTGTCTGTGGAGAGAGGCTCTTTGGTGGGATGAGGATTGGATGTGGTGGAACGAGGGTAGATGTCCGTATATTCGTGTTGATATAGCTATCGATAGAGAGAGAGAGAGAGAGAGAGAGAGAGAGAGAGAGAGAGAGAGAGAGCAAGGGATATCTACAGTATGTCCTTGAACTATCTCCTCTCTCACCAAGCCGAACGATCTGTCCGGAGAAAACAAAACACAATAAAAACATGATCAACAACAACCAGCCGAAGCGAGTCTCTGGAGCGCATCGGTAATTGGGTATCACTTGGGAAGACCAACGTCCTACGTAATGCCAACGAACCAGTCCCCTCCCTCGGTGTGAGGGAACCGGGGGGAGGGGATGATGGGATACATGTAATTCTACCAAGCCAAGTTACTCGTCCGGTCCACTAGTACATACCAATGTCAGCCGTACCGTACAGGACCGCTTGGATTGATCTCCCCGCGGACATTATTGAGGTGCATCAACGACTTCTCGCACTCGGCGCCATGGACAGCGGCGAATCATCACGGCCATCATACTTATTATTAGGACAATGTCATCATCCCTCCTCCCCCTGATACGAGGGAGTCCCTCTCTGGATGTCCCCGTTTCGTCTCACATCCAATCCATCCCTGACTCCACCGCCCCCTTCCCTCTGCGCGGCATTTCCCTGACGTTGATGAGAACTTGGACCCCGTGCTTCGTGTACATCACATCCACATCCACATCCACATCCTCGTCCAGAGTTGGTTCTTCATTCGAGTCGAGGCAGTGCACGACAGCAGAGGAAGGGTTGAAGAAAGGGTGAGCATCACCGCGGCGCCGGCGAGGGCACCGCGTGCAGAGGGTTTGCGGTCCAGATCGGCACGTCGCAATACGACGTATTCTAGTTCGTCTCTTCCTCTCTTTCTCCTCTCTCTTTTCTCCGCTCTTCTCCCCGATCTTCTCATCTCGGCGGATCCCGACTGGATAACCGTGTACTCTCCGGCCGGGGAGGGGAGAGCAAGGATGCTAATGGTTATCACGACTTGTCGTGTCGCGGAAGATGAGGCACAAGTACTTTCCTGCTGTCAAATACCCGCCTCGGCATTCTCGTCCAGCCTGGTCCGTACGCTTCCGATGACCTGCAACACGGGGGAAAATGTGCAATTCCATCCCATCCCATCCCATCCCATCCAACCCCAGGTCATCCCGTCTTCGCGGCTTTCGACGTACTGTACTGTAACACTACGACGAAGAAGGGGGGAAGGGGGGGGGAGAGAAATAAAAAACAAAAGACAAGTATTTGATCAACATGAGTAATGGGGTCTCGGTGACTGGTGGAGTGGCGTGGAAATTTCGTCGGGGAGGGGGCGGGGGGATCAGGGGCAGGTTGGAGTCCTCGGCGTGAGAAGTCCCCCCCTCCCCCGGTCATACCATCGCAGACAGGAGAGGAAATGCGTCTTTCTAATTTCTACTTGGGAGTAGAGATTCACAAAGTACCACACGTACCGGCATGCGCCTGTTCGTTTGGCCTGCGACGAAGCCGGGTGCGTTGGGCTGTCCGAGTTCAACCATCCATCTCGGCTCGAGGGCCCCCCCCCCCCAAAAAACGACAACAAGACTCGTCATGCACGCTGCACGCTCCAGGTTGCGTGGGACTGTCCCGGGATGGATCGATCAAGCGCGCATGAATCAGGGTCGAATTGAATCAGATCGAATCAAATCGAATCAAATCGAATCGAATCAAATCAAATCAAATCAAGTCAAATCAAATCATTTTATTTGTTACTCGACCCGAGGGGGCCAACAACGGGCTCTCCAGGGCATTCGAATCGCAGAGCTAGCTACGCGAGCATGTTTTCCTGACGGCCTTCCTCCCTCCCGTCGCTCCCAGCTGTCTTTGTCTTTGGCAAGTGAATGAATGAGAAGGCAGAGGCCGAGTTCCATCGCGGCTGATCCTGGTTTCTGTAACCTGCCGGTCGAAGGCGACCTCTGGGGAGGCTCTTCTGGGGAGGCTCTTCTGGGATACTTTGGAGGTCGGAGTATTGCATGTAGCCTCGGTGGATGGGCTGTGAGAGATATCAGGGGGGGAGGGGGGCTCAGGAGGCACGAGCCAAGACATCCGTCCCATATTCCAAAACCTCGCCCCCTTCGTACTCCCCCGCTCGTACTCGCATCCCACTCCAAAATGTTCAAGTCTCTAGGTAGAGTTAGTACTTCAGATGAGGGTCTACTACCCAGGGTGAAAATCATCCCAGTTGACATCCTTTCCCACTTACTTACGTGAACCGAAGTCCTTCCCAGGATGGGGGAGGGAGAGGGGGAGGGTAGTGAGCGAGAGTCAAGCCTCACACCCCCCCCCCCCCCCCCCCCCCCCCCGGTAAAGAATATCTCCCCCCGCTCGGGATCAAGGGTCATATTTTTTTTTTCTTTTTAAAAAAAAATTGGTAGGTGGAAACAAATAAATAACCATATATCAAAACCCAGGAAAAAAATCAACAGCCCCCCCCCGGTATCTGGGGGTGAGTCTTGGCGACTCGTGGTCAGGGATCGCGAGTACCGACACATAGGTCGTAGTACTTAAATCATCCTCGACCCTACAAAACCGGGGGTACATCCTCCATCCACCACACATATGTAAACATTCTTAACTCTCTTTCTTCTCCTCACGCTGACCACACTCTCTTTCTTCCACCTGCTCAGTCCTTATTTGTGTGTGTTGTGTTTCTCTTTCTATCCCTCTATTCTTCCCTCTCCCCCCCCCCCCCCCCCTCCTCTCTCCACCCACCTCCACGCATCCCACTCGTGCCATCATCCAACATGGCGCACCGTGGGATCCTCGCCAGACTCGCCTTGGGCCTCGGTCTCTGGAGTACGACCGCATACGGGCAGTCGGCCTCGTTTGCGGACGAGGCGACCGGTATCACCTTCCAGCAGGTCACCGACGGAGCCTTCACCTTTGGGATCGCCCTCCCGGAGACGGCCTCGACCGACTTCATCGGCCGGATCAGCACCACCGGCGCCGCAGGATGGGCCGGAATCTCGCTCAAGGGCCCCATGACGGGGAGTCTGATGGTGGTCGCCTGGCCCAACGCGGATCAGGTGGTGGCCTCCCTCCGTCTGGCCTCGGGCTACTCCAACCCGGGCGTCTTCGCGGGCTCCGCGACCCTCAAGCCCATCCCCGCCGGCACGACCTTCGACGGCACCACCTACACCTACACCTTCCTCTGTGAAGGCTGCATTCAGACTGACGGCAGCACCTTTGCCGCGGATGCCACCACGGCCAACCTGGGATGGGCCCTCGCCGATAAGAGTCCGACCCCGCCGGCCGACGCGGGCGCGACGCTCGGCTACCACTCCACGGGCTTTGGCCTGTTCGGCGTCGACCTAGCCGGCGCCAAATCCGCTTCCTTTGCAACGTGGGCTGCGCTGGCGCAGGCCTCTGCCGCGACCCCGCCGGCCACCCCGGTCGGCTCGGCCCCGGGCGGGGCGACCAACGGCACGACCAGTCGCACGACCAACAGTACCGGTCCCGCTACCACCGCCAACGCCACCTACGACTACATCGTGGTGGGCGGTGGCCCCGCGGGTCTCGTCACCTCCCAGCGCTTGGTCGAGGCCGGACACGCCGTGCTCCTGCTCGAGCGCGGCCCGGCCTCGACCGCGTCCACCGGCGGCCAAAAATTCGTGCCGTGGAACTCCAGCCTGACCTTCTACGACGTGCCCGGCGTCTTCACCTCGCTCACCCAGGGCACCGAGGGGGAAGCCTACTGCACCGACACGGCGGCCGTGGCCGGCTGCGTGCTGGGCGGCGGCGGCTCGGTCAACGGGATGGCCTTCATCCACCCGCCGCCCTGGGACTTCGATGACGCCTGGCCCGCCGGCTGGAAGTGGGCGGACATGGCGCCGGCGGCCGAACGCCTGTACGCCCGGAATCCCGGGACGACGCTGCCCTCCCGGGACGGGATCTGGCATGACAACCAGTCCGCCGTGGTCCTGTCCGCCTGGCTCGAGAGCAACGGCTGGAACTTCGCCGATGCCATGCAGGATCCCAGCGACAAGGCCAAGTCCTTTGGCCCGCCGCAGATGAACATCGCCGGCGGCCTCCGCTCCGGCCCCATCCACACCTACCTCCCCCTGGCCCAGGCTAGCCCGAACTTCAAGTTGCAGCTCGAGACCAAGGTGATCCGGGTCCTGCGGAACGGGTCCACCATCACCGGCGTCGAGACGGAGACGGCCAGCGGGCGCGAGATCATCAACCTGAACCCCGGGGGCGCCGTCCTCCTCTCCTCCGGCGTCATGTCCACCCCGCGCCT
This sequence comes from Diplocarpon rosae, assembly GCA_032760415.1. NCBI lineage: Eukaryota > Fungi > Ascomycota > Leotiomycetes > Helotiales > Drepanopezizaceae > Diplocarpon > Diplocarpon rosae. The sequence continues at coordinate 3,058,207 of JAUBYV010000004.1, forward strand.
CCTGATCAACTCCGGAATCGGCCCGGCCGCGCAGATCAACACCGTCAAGGCCAGCGCCACCGGCGTCACCGTCCCCGAGAGCGACTGGATCAGCCTGCCCGTCGGCTCCGGGGTCAAGGATCACTCGCGCATCGTCCTGACCTTCAACGTCACCGCCGGCCTGCAGACCTACAGCTCCGCCCAGCTGCTCAACCCGGCCCAGACCGACATCGACCTGTTCAACCAGGGCTCCGGCGTCCTGACCCAATCCTTCCAGCGCCTGGACACCTGGACCCGTATCAACACGACCGACGGCCACTCCATCATGTTTCAAGCCCAGTGCAACGCGTTTGCCAACGACACCGTGCAGTACATGCTCTTCATCACTCACGGCCTGACCTCGACCGGCGAGCTCGCGGTCAACAGCGACGGCAACACGTACTTCACCAAAGACCCCTGGACCAACACCGATACCGACAAGGAAGCCTGGACCCTGGCGATCAACGAACTCTTGGAGATGTCTCGCAAACCTGGCAGGTCAGTCATATTACTCTTTGCTCAATTTTATTTCTCTTCCTTCTTTTTTTTCTTCTCCTCCCCTTGTTATCTGGGGTTGGATGGGAGGTGCGGGGACCGCATATCATGTCCAGAAGATCCATCCCGTGACCACCCGAGGCGGACCGAATAATAAAAATAAAAACCAAAAACCATGTACCCAGACCCATGCTGACTGTCCGCCAGCCCTCTCACCTTTAGCGGTGGTGCGAACGCGACGGCCGAAAGCATCATGGCCGGCGGCTTCTTGTCCGTGGTCCACATGGTCGGGAGCACCAAGATCGGCACGGACGACGGGCGGCAGAACGGTTCCGCCGTGGTCGATCTCGACACCAAGGTATACGGAACCGACAACCTGTTTGTGGTCGACGCCAGTATGCACGCCGATGTACCGACCGGCAACTCGCAGGCCATCATCATGATCGCGGCCGAGCGGGCGGTCGAGAGAATCCTGGCGCTGCGCGGGACGGGCGGGTACGCGACCGGGACCACGGCGGGGACCCCGACATCTGAAGTCCCCTCCGCGGGGACCCCATCATCTGGCGTCACTACATCTGGGGTCCCGACATACCAGACCGATCGCGAGCAGGATGACGATGACGTCTGCGAGTAGACGCTACCCGGCTCCTCCACGGAATGGTGCCCCGCCAGCATCTAGGGGCGGAGATCTCTCTCTCTTGGTCTGAACCAGATGGTTGCGGATCCAAAAAAAAAACAAAAAAAAACGAACATTATGACCCAGCGCGCACACCCCTTCTTACCGTCTATAAAACGGGCCAAATTGATATGTACTCGTACGATTACACCTGACCAAAACAATAAGATATCCCAGTTGCATCTACATGCTCCCCGTGAATTCTTGTGCTCTCCATCAGTGTCCGGTCCACCAAATCTTCACACCCACAGCAACCCACCCGGACCTGTGTATTCTCGACGTGGCACAGGTGGCCCCGATATCCCTCGCAACCCCTCCCGGACTGGCTGAGGCACACTCACCGTGCTCCCCTGGCGTGACCCCCCCCCCCCCCCCGTGATCAACACATCCGGCGTGTTTGGACAGGACAGGATAGGACAGGATAGGACAGGATAGGACACGGGGTTGCTGTGATACTCCGCCCGACACACCAGTCGGATTCTTAGTATTAGCAGTATCCCAGGCGCGCGTGTTCCCAAATCTCAGGACGCGATACGCGGTTGTACACACTCTCTCCCTACTTTGGGCAAGTTTAGTTGAGCCAGCTCTTGGTTGCCAGAATATACGTTCCCAAACCTGATGTATATATGTTCTGGAATATATATATGTTTTCTCTTCCTTGCAAATGTGCCGGTCTCGGCACCGCGAGTCGTCGCAAACCACAGTAGCGCCTTGGCAATCACATCCCTTACATTACTCTCACTTGCCACATGTCTGTCTGACTGACCTTCCTGCGTTGACGACAAGCCAGTCTTGGGGCCGAGCTGAATCCCGAGTGACGAGAGTTCTTCCTGACTATCGCCGAGGGTGACGGTGAATGCTGGCGGACTACTGTCAAGGCTGCAGCTAGAGATCCCGCCGAGGCCCCGAGTCACGTGATGCGGCTCTTGTCCCGTTCAACGACCCTCAACACATATCCGAATCCTCTCCACGTATCGCGAGAATGGCAGGCTATCCAGGGCAAGGCTATGGTGGTAGCTCCGAGCAACAGTGGGTTACCTCCCCTGCCTCTACCCGCGGCAGGTATTGATAACCACAGACAAGGCTATGGCGGGTACCCACCGCAACCACAGGGCGGTTACGACGGGCGATATCAACAGGTATGCGGAACCCTCCTCCCCCCCTCCTCCCCTCTTCCCCCGAAGATATTCTGACCTTCTGAGCCGCAGTATGAGCGCGGACAGCACGGGGGACATGGTATGGGAACCGGCCTGCTCTGACGTGCCACGCTGACGACCAGCTCCCCCACCTCCGCAAGGGATGGTCAGCTTCGGACCCGGCGCGCCACAGGACTACGCCTTCCAGTACTCCACCTGTACGGGGCGGAGGAAAGCGCTCCTGATTGGGATCAACTACTTTGGCCAGGATGGAGAACTCCGAGGCTGTATCAACGACGTCCGCAACGTCTCGTCGTACCTGACGCAGAGCGTCGGATACGCCAGGGAAGACATGGTCATCCTCACCGACGACGCGCCGGAGCGGATGGGACAGCCCACCAAGGAGAACATCCTCCGAGCCATGGCGTGGTTGGTCCACGGCGTCCAGCCGAACGACGCGCTCTTCTTCCACTACTCCGGGCACGGCGGGCAGACGGCGGACACCAACGGAGACGAGGAAGACAGCAGCGACGAGGTCATCTACCCCGTGGATTTCAGACAGGCCGGACACATCGTGGATGACCAGATGCACCAGATCATGGTCGCCCCCTTGCCGGCCGGCGTTCGGCTGACCGCCATCTTCGACTCGTGCCACTCGGGTTCCGTCCTGGATCTGCCCTACCTCTACTCCACCCAGGGCGTCTTGAAAGAGCCGAACCTGGCCAAGGAAGCCGGGATGGGGCTCCTCGGCGTCCTCGCCTCGGCGAGTCAAGGGGACTACGGCAGCGTGGCTGGTCACCTCATCGGCTTCTTCAAGAAGGCGACGGATGGCGACCAGGCGTACCAGAAGACGATCACGACCAAGACCTCCCCCGCCGATGTCATCTCGTGGTCGGGCAGCAAGGACGACCAAACCTCGTGAGCATTCCCGCTCCGCTCCGGCCCTGGTTCTCTCCAACCCCCTCCCCCTTCTAACTCTCTCTTCTGCAGCGCCGACGCCACCATCGCATCTCAAGCCACCGGGGCGATGTCGTGGGCCTTCATCAGTGCGATGAAGGCCAACCCGCAGCAGAGCTACGTCGAACTTCTCAACAGCATCCGCGACGTGCTGGCCACCAAGTACACCCAAAAGCCTCAGCTCAGCTGCAGCCACCCTCTCGGTAAGGAGAGCAAGCGTCGCGCACGGGTCGAGTTCTCGGCTAACGCGTCTCTAGACACGAACCTGCTCTTTATCATGTGAGTGGCGACGGGCAGTCGGAGAGCGTCCACGACGGCGCCAGGAGGGATGAGATGAGCCCCCAATGTTGTTTTGCCTCACATGCCCTCTCTCACGGCCTTCTGCGACCAGCATGACTGCGCTTCTTCATTGTATTGAGTTGGATATTCGCGGTCTCGGCTGAACGCCCACGGCTGCGAGATGAGGACGTGTGAAAAAGTAAAAAGAAGAAAAACAGCATCAGTCTTAGCCGAGTATCATTCCCTAGACGTGTCCTGGAACCCAGCATCCAGCTTGAGTGTGAAAGAGGTGCAGGACGCTCTCCTCCGTCCTGCACCCGTATTATTGGTGCATCGACGTACCCAGCAGGGTTGACGAGCCGGAAGAGTCGGATTATGGCACAGTGAGACACAACCACTCCCTGGATATTGCGACACCCGAAGTCCAACAAGGCAATCGCTGATGAAGCCCATGATTTTCTAAGAGTGGATCATGCCTGCTCCATGTATCGTATCGTATTGTATTGTATTGTATTGGGGCCTACACTTTTTCACAGCACACTTGTCCCTCTTTTCAACCCCGACCTGGAGGAGAGAGATGCTGCATAACAAAAGCACACGCGCACAGATTGGCGATGAGATTGCTCTTGCTCAAGCTCAACCAGATAAATTTTATTTTCTCCCCTCCCCACCACCCTCTCGAAACAAATCCACTCGCCTTTCATCTGATTTGATTTTTTCCTCTTCTTTTGGAACAGCAGTACACCTCCTTAGCGTTATGCATCGTCTAAATTGATCTGTCCCCCCCCCCCCCCCCCTCTCTCTCTCTCCCCCTCTCACCTATCTTATCCATCCCACCATCTCCCCCTTTACCCTCCGTCGTCTTCACCGCAGGCCCAACAGCCGGAGACAGAGACAGAGACAGACAGAAACAGAGAAAGACCCAGACACATCACAAGCGCACCGCAGCAGCGCACAACTCGCGGAGCTGGGTCTGGTCTGGTCTGATCTGATCTGGTCTGATCTGATCTGCTGGTGCATTTGCGGTGTGCAAAGATGGATTGTCTATGTTCGTACACGTTTGATGTGGTGTGGTGTGGTGTGGTGTAGCGTGGTGGTTATATCCCTGCCATGGATGAGGAAGGGAAAGGAAGAGAGGGGGGGAGGGGGGGGTGTTGGGTGAAGCTCCGCTGGCCACTGCCGTGGAGGCCGTCTTTTTCTCGGAACATTGAAATTGAAGGAGAGGTAGAATGGATAGGATCGTATCGCGCACGTGGAGAAAGGTTGGGGGGGCAGCAGGCTTGGGTCGGGGTACGAGGTAAGTGATATAAGTGATGTAAGTGATATAAGTGATAAAAGTGATATATAAGAGGTTGATGCCAATGCTGTGGGATAAAAGGGGGGGTAAGGTTTTGCGTTGATTCTGGCCGGTACGAGTTATCTACGTCGCTGGCTGAGAATCTCTCTATGTGGAATGATTCAGGACGTCTTCGATACTGTGCTGTGCCAGAAGCCCAGAGCTGGGTCACGCACCCACCCGTGGACAGCCTCGTCGCGGGCCTGAATCAAATAGCACGGTGGCTCGTGACGAGGGAACTCGAGGTAGTGAAATTGGTCTCGTAGAATTCTTCCTCACAGCCCGTGAGGGGTCCCACCCCTCTCAACAAGAAAAAAAAAAAACCGGCTGCTCTGGCCATCAGTGGTATATACAATGCAACCCAGTATCCAACGAGAGCGTGCAAGGCCCAAACCAAAATTCACCGTACTCCAAAAAATCCATGCTCCCGACGATCCATCACTTGTGGCGCGGAGCATCTCCGTCTGCCCTGTCGTCAGCACGCGGCCTCCCCTCAACATCGGACGTATTCGACGGGCGCGGATTCACCTTCGCTGGGGCCAGGCGTCGGAGGCCGATCGCCGGCTCCGAAACCCTGGCCGTCCTTTGCTGCTGTCTGGAATCCCGCCGTGAGCAGGCTGGTAGGATTCCCCTTGAAGGTATCGCCCAGCGGCACCCGCGGCCGAGGACTGGATCGGCCTGACGACTTGCGGGGGGGGCTCCCGCTCGCCGCGGCCTTGAGTCGCTCCTCGGTCTCCTTCAGCCTGGCTTCGAGGGCTTCGAGCTCCGACGTCTGCGTCGACACGGCTTTCTTTCTGCGAGAGGTCAGGATGCGCTCAGCAGGAGGTGGCGGAGGGGTCTGCACTTCTCCGACACGGCTGCATCCAGGTCCGCGAGACTGTTGTCGATCTTGAAGAGGTCGTTGAGCGCCAGGGAGAACGATTGGGCCATGGTCCTGTGCTGGTCAGTCCTGTCTCGCTCGTCGGGATGCGTTGCGATGCGAGGTGAAGGGGAAGGCACGGCAATATCATGCGCCAACTCACGAGGTCGGCCTTCCGCTGGGCTTCCACTGTTGATCAATCTCTTCGTCGGACATGATGAGCAGAGGAGAGGAGGAAAGCGATGGGGAGTGAGAGATTTGAAAGAGTTCAAGCCAGTTGGAACGACGAGGGGTAGGTCGGTAGGTAGATGGAGTAGATATGGTGGGTCGGGATCGTCAGGCCCAGGTTAGCTTTAAGGGGTACCGCGGTATTACCGCTCAGTCGGTCTTGGCGCTTCTCTGTCAGGATTTCCAGATTTTGCTTGGATTCTCTTGGAGGCTGGAGCAGATCAGGCTGTAGTGGGGTTTTACATAAGATGCCGCAGGTGGTTTTGCAGCCAGTTGCCGGTCAGAAGATGTAATATTGCAATGTCATGCGGAGGAGTTCAGGACCAGAGGGTTGTCCGCGAACCGAGCAGCCCCTGCCTGCATCATCATGACATTGATGCGTTAAATAGCCAACGTTTGGAAGTCGACACATGCTACATACTTCTAAGTCACGCGTTCAAGGTCCTATAGTTCGAGGTTGAGGTGTATGATGGATCACGACTTTAAGGTAAAAACTCCGAGCTTGCGAAAAGGTTGGGGATTAAAATAATATTAAGGTTAGGAAGGTTAAATAAATAAAGCAGCCGGGCTACCAAGGCATTTCCAGAACTCTACTGTAGTATTCAGAGGGCAGAATAATTCACCGCGTCAAATAAAAGAGTCGGTTACAACGTATGCTTTCATAGGAGTGTATGAACTTGGGTTGCGTGTTGATTTGGGTATGTCGACTCAGGGACCATGGATATATATATGCCTTGGGTAAGCTGCATAACAGTGTATATTGAGGCCTGATTTCTGTCCGTCATCGTAAGGTGATGTTAGTGGTTTCATCACGCTCGACAAAGGTGGTAATTTAATGGTAAGTACTATGGTAAAAAGGTCATGATAACTGATGTAAGTACTGTGGCTCATGCGCGGGCAGAGAGATCTTTGCATTCTGTCGCTGCATCTTCCGTCCCTGCGAACTGTAGCGATAGATCAGGCCTCAGCCTACTACACCATGGTATTAGCTGTCTATGCCCGAAAAAACCTCGAGACTTCCCCTTGCACGACTACCCAAATCTGTAACTACACACTGGTGGTGATTATCGCCCGCGCTGTATAGATGGCTAGGTTTCGCCGACGCTCTGAGGAGTACCGTCGCAGTGCAGATGTCGCGTGTGCCAAATGATCCGCAATATCTAATTGAAACAGGTCTTCAGCTAGAGTCATCCTATCGCACAAAAATAAAAATAATCCCCCTCACAAACTTTGTTAAGTTTCGAAAGAAACACCTGAGGAAAGAAAACCTCGGGATTGTATGGGCCCAAGAGCCGCAAGATACCGTGTCCACATGTAAATTCCGCCATCGCGCGAATCTTCCCACTCTGCCAACGAAACACCGTCATGGAACAGAATCGGAGTTAAGAACATTACATGGATCGATCAAATATGTGCTATGAAGGATCTAGTGAAGAATCTTTTCTTGTTAAGGGAAGCGTACAAAGCTTGAAACCCCACCAGGCTACAAGAAAACACACATATCTGAGCAGCTCTCCTTCAGGGAGCAGACTCTAGTAGACTTTCGAATTTAAAAGACTTTTAGAAAGTTGGTGTAGAGAAGGTACAGAGCATTTATTTTTACTGATTCCAAATCCTGATCCATGAATGAAAGAACCACAACCTGTATATACACATCCTGAGGAAACCTACTGATAAGATGTGGTATGTACATTGGCAGTGATTGCTTGTATACCTTCAGTGGAGACTATGGGTACAATAGGAATAGAAAAACGAGATTGAGTGATGAAGAGAGGTGGAACTCTACGACAAATAACGACAAAAGAATTGCAGGATCTTGGACATATTCAAACCTGATCTGCAACTTGCTGGACCCCGAAGAAAAAGAGGTTGAGGTAAACAGGTTACTACCGGACAATATTGTTGCCGCTTCCTCGCCGGCGTCCAGAGTATCCGCACGTGACACTTCCAATCTTGAACAGCAACTCCGAATAACATCACGTATTACGGCAGTCTCCTAAACTCATCAACCACCCTCATGACAGCTATCACATCGCGATTTTTATTTCTCTCCGACTTCATCTCTGCCTCCAGGCAAGCCCTCCGTCCCCGTTGCGGCGCACGAAATTTAACAACACTCCCAGGACCTCATCGTGGCTCCTATTCATCTCGTGTCTTCCAGCGGCGACAATCCCATCGGGCGCTGGCGAGGTCCTCGGGGTATGAACTCTGTAGCAGCAACCTACACGCCACTTGAATGTCTCCTGCTATTCCAAACCTTGGTCGTGTACGGCGCAGAAGAGCAGGATTTCGAGCGGATCTCGAGTCTTCTCACCAGCAATGCCCTGGTTAAGGACGCGGAAACCTACGACGCGCAGAGACTGAGCGCAGATGCCTTGCGCACCCTGTATCTGCGACTACTTCACGATGAACTGAAAGGCGAAGAGGATGCGCAGGAGGATCAGACGTCGAGGAAACGGAAGCTCCCAACACCACCACTCCCGTCCATCAAAGATGCGCTGGAATACAGGGAGAAGCTGCCTTCGCTGGTGAACAGGCTCTACGCACGGTATCGAGAGCACATGATACGGGTAATTCAAGAGGATGAGAGGCGCTATGCCAATATACAGAAAGAAATTGGGGAGATTGAGAGAGGGGAGTGGGACGAGAGGATCTTGGAGCAGAGCGTACCAACAAACGGTATTGCGAAGGAGGATTTGAAAAACCAGGACCAGCCTGCTGGCCAACCTTCCAAGGCGCCAGAGACCTCAAGAGAGCAGTCGAAGAGCTCGCATCCATCTCCACGACCTGAGGGACTGGCCATTAACGATGTCTTGAACGGTGCGAATGCGAAGCCATCTTCGCCTAGACTTCAAGAGCCTTCTCGAATCCCCGGATTTCCTCCTCCCCTCTCAAGACCTGGGAGCATTGGACCTCATGGACCTTCTCCTCTACAAACTCCTGTCCCGGCTGGTATGGAAGGACGAGCACAGCAAGCTCCTGGGTCACATTTTCAACCTCCTCTACAACAAGGTCCCAATTATACTGCGCCGCACAATGGGCAGCCTGGGCAATACACATGGGAGCCTCCCTTTGCTCCCCCACCTATGAAAAGCGGTCACGCATATCCTTTCAATGGCCAGCACCAGCAATATCCCCAGTATCCACCGCCTCATCACCATCAGGAGCAGTTCTCGAGTCCGCGGGGCGTGCCGCCTCCACCGATCCATGTACCATCGTCTCCCATCAATCAACAGCCCCATCCGATTGTTCTTCCGCCCCCAAATGGAGCTGCCCGACAGCCGGGCTCTCCTGCCATGCAGTTAGATGCATTGGCGGATGCCGCCGGTCAACAATACCGTGCCAGTGTGGGATCTCCCATGATCCAGCAAGGCCGACCTTCCGGATCTCCCGTGTCACAACAAGGTCCCATTCATGGATCGCCTATGATGCAGCATGGATTCCCCGGGCCGCCTCTGGTACACAGTGCTCATGTCCCTTCTCAGCATGGCTCTGTGAATTCTCCAGTTTTGCCAAGCCCTCATGGCTTCCCATTTACGCCCCAGCAGCGTTCCCCCTCTGTGAATGGACCACCACAATGGAGCCAGCAACAGCCAATGCCGTTTCCGAGTCCTTCACAGCAACATGCCGTCCTACCGCACCAACGCTTACCATTTCAGCCTCCTCCAAATCTTGTCCCGTCACAGGGCAAAGCTTACAACTCCCCTTACAATCCACACCAAGATAACAGATCACAGCCTTTGCGCCCCAACTTCCCGCAAACTCCTCTCTTACGATCACATCAACACAAAACTGGAAGTGGAACTATCTGGACACCTACTCCAACTGGCGCAACGCCTGCCCGTGGAGCTTTCGATGTGTCCGAATCACCCGCCATCGAGCCTCTCAGTCCTATTCTTCGCCCAGCCAATCTTCCGGGGAAGAAGACGCCAAAAAAAAAGATCGACAAGAAGTTCGAGACTCCAAAAACAATGCAGTCCGTTGAGCAGCCAAGACAGGAGCCGAAACCAAAAGGCCCCAGACGCGAACTTGCTCGGCCCCGGGCTGGAAGCGTGGCTTCATCAGTGTTTGCCGGCTCTCACCGAAGTCAGTCGGTTATGTCGCATGCTGATGAGCTATCGCTCGACAATGAAGCTCTACACCGAATCAAACAAGAAGTAGCGACACCTGTGGGTGGAGATGAATCCGGCCATACTACGGCCGACGAGCAAGCCAGGCCTCCCCCAGCCCCATCTCCTCGACATTCGATGAAGCGCAAGCGAGGTTCTAGTAACCTCATCAAAGCTCCCACTCCAGTTGAAACCAAGCCGTCCGCTCCGCCAACCCACGTCCGCTGGACCCGCGCATTCCCGAACATCTCGAAATCGGCCCTTGAAGCAATCGCAGGCCATAGGAATGCGAGTACGTTTTCTGATCCTGTCAAAGAGAAATATGCGCCCGGATACAAACAGATCGTTATCCGCGCCCAAGATTTGAAGTCGATTAGGACGGCAATTACTGCTGGCCACCGCGCTGCAACTGCAGCCGCTCCCGATGATCTACCCGCGAACGCACCAACCGCTTGGCTCGAAATATCCGAGGATCTGATTCCGCCTAAAGGCATCATCAACTACGCTCAGCTGGAGAAAGAACTGATGCGGATGTTCGCAAATGCTATCATGTTCAACCCAGACCCTGATCGCGGTCTCGGCAGACGATGGCAGGGCATTGGCAAGGACAAAGGAGATGTTGTCGGCTACGAGATAGACGAAGACGGTGTGGTCAAAGATACCAAAGCCATGTTTGCAGATGTCGAGAAGATCGTGGGGAGTCTGAGGAGTGCAGAACGGCGGAGCGAGGAAATGCGAGAGAGCTCTATGGCTAGAGCTGCTATTGAGGACGATGACGACGCGGATGAGCTGGCTGGTGATGGGGATCCTCCTGCCGGAAACACCGGTACTATAAAACGACGCAAGAAGGGATGAGGGTCAAAAGCTGGTTGTTATAGTCGCGAGAGTGTATGAATCGACGACAAAACCCCCATAATCCTACCACGAATGTATGTATCCGTGAATATTATACTCACGAATTGGAATTACAAGTTGAGATGATCAGTTCTGGGAGGGGAATTTGAGTTTCCCGATCCTTGCAGCCTTCCTGTCGGTCTTCATCTTGTGCTTTGCAGCTTTCTATTGCAGTCAAGTGTCTCCCCAGGCTTGGTGTTTATGTCTTCCCGGCACCTCTCGCTCGAGATTCGCAAGGAAAATGAGCATCCTTCGTCATTTCCATTCGGATCGCCCGGTTTTTGTGGATTATTGCCTCTTCTCGCGCCGCGCTCGAGGAGCCAGTCGGTCTTTTCATCTACCAAACACCGCATGTCAAGCTTATGCAAATAGCCATAGGGTAATTACGTAAATGCACCATCTCCTCTCGACACGCGATTAACCCAAACAACCTATGGGGTAGGTAATACCTTCGACCAAGAGGTAACACGACTCGAGGGTATTCCAGTACGAGGTGCGAGATTTAGTCAACTGGCTGCGGGATTTAGAAAAGTGCGGGGGATGATTGGACGGGTCCACTTGGCGCTCAGGTAGGAGAATCGGAGGTGATGTCGTGATGTGAGGACGTAGGCGATGGGACCGAGGCATATTGGTTTAGGATTCTTTAAGATGGCATCTGGGTGAAGATGTCGTGTCCACAACGAGGATTTCAGCCGCAACAAAGCAGCGCGATAAAGGAAGAGTCTGACGTATCTATAGAGAGATGACGGCCGAGCCATTAGATGTGATTCTTCTCTTCTCCAAACACATATTACCTACCGATCCATACTCGTTTTTCAGGTCGTCTCAGTCATCAGTCTTGCTCAGCATGCATGCGCCTATCTCCTTCAGGGACTGGGTTGGCGATATTCAAGGCAGAAGTTCGAATGCTGTCGGCATGTCTCCTCTTGAGCGTCTTCCTACAGAACTACTGATTCGAATTATGATTTTTGTTGCTGCGCCTGTCCCAGACAGAGGCTGGAAAACTCTCCACGCCTTGTCGGGTATGCTATCCTCCTCACAGGTTCACGCACCATATCTAAATATCACAGGTGAAAGTTTCCACAGACCAGCCAGTCTCCTATCATGCCTTCAAGTCTCGGCGCGACTACACGATACTTCTATTTTTATCATGTACCGAGATCTGACGATTCGAGCGTTCAAGAGCTCGATCACGAGGTTCTTCGAAACGCTCCAGCAGAAATCTCGACTAGCCTCACTGGTTCGTACAATCGACATTACGAAATCGTTACAGAGCGACTGCACAATATCCCACCATGAGCTCGCTCTTCTTCCTCAGCTCCGCGATCTCCGCCTCTCACTAAACCAGGTCAAAGATGTGAAAATGCTACATGAGCTTATCTTTGGCATCCCGAGTTTAGAGTCTTTGACACTGGATGTTAGCAGACTGAGCGAAAAGACCCAGATGCTTCGTGGCGTCTTTGATGGTCTGTTCCACGACCTCTCCAGCAACCTCACGACTTTGAATTTCACAGATTCGAAAGAAGCTGGAGGTCTTCACATCCCCAAGGTTTTCGAGTCGCTGCTACCGAAGATGTACAAATTGCGAGTCCTGAACGCGAGCAGAACCTGCATCACCGTCGACGCCCTTTCAGCCATCCCATCATCCGCGAGATTGTCCTATCTGAACATCTGGGGATGTCGAGATTTGGCTCTCAATAGGCTTGTAGACTTCCTCGGTACCCACCCCGCTGTTGCAAGCTCCCTCGTCGTGCTGAAAGCGGGGGACATCGCGGACACAGCACCGCTGAGCGAGACGCAGGTCAACAGCATACTTGCGCACGCTCCGAAGACTCTGCGATCCCTCGACCTGAGCCGGTCGAGGATGGGGCGCAGCAACATCCCTCAACTTCAATTGCTATGCTGTCAGTTGGAAGAGTTGAGCTTGGGCCGGCGTCTGAGGTTGCGAGATGTTGAGGACATGCTCCTGAGGCCAGTCTACGCGTTCCAAGACGAGTGCCACGTCTCCTCGTCGAGTCATGGATACGCGCAAGAGGCTGGCAAGCACGAAGCCCTGCTCGAGCCTATGCGCAACGCCATCGCACTCTGTAAACTACGACGACGGCTCGCCTCGGTCTGCTTGGACGAAGTGAACCGCAGGACGGCTGGGTCGTTGACGTTGCGGTATTTGGATATCAGCTCTCTGGCGGTCGAAGAGCAAGGTCAAGTCAAGCAGTCCGTTCTGCTGGGGTCGCATACTAGACCCTTGCTGGTTATTGAGTTGGCAGACATTCCGTCGAAGGATTGGAGCCTCGTAGGAAACGCTTGCCGTGCCGCAGGGTGGACAGGGAAGTGGCAAGGGAAGAAGCTTCGGGTTGAGAGGATTTAAGAGGGGTTGGTGAATATTCTCTGTGTAAGATAAAATTGGAGTCAAGAGGAGCCATAGGAATAATGAGACTGTCTTTAGAAAACGGATTTCCTCTGTCGCCACTTGAGAAGAAGTCTACTTGTCGTATGGACTAGGGTTCTGGTCAGGTCACATTCTCCTCACCTGACGTTATGCATATAATTAAACTCTAAAAACCACACTAGGAGAGCAATATATAGAGGCTCCCTAAAGTGCTCCCTTAGAATAGAATATGCTTCTTTCACTATATAAGAGGACCTAAGATCTTTCTATACTATAGTTATTAGCATTATTAGCTTCTTATAAGCTAATCCAATTAATTAATCAACTTGTAGAATATCTAGAAACCCTATAAGAAGCTATTACCCTTTACTTATAGCTATATTCATCTTTTTACTTATATCTCTTTTCTATATATAATGCAACTAATACTCTTTAAATTATTCATAAGATATCTTCTTCTACTAAGATTAACTATACTTAGTCTTTCTCTATCTTTGGAGCTATGCTTACCAACTATAGATTATAGCAATAATAATATTCTAAACTCTAATTCTAAGCTAAAGTTATTAGCCTTTTAGTATACCTTAAATGTCTTATAATAGATATTTGATTCACAAATAATATTCTAAATAATCCTAATATGTTAATATATATTAATAAGGCTTTAAATATACTTATATATAAGCTTATAGCACTTAGAATAGATAAGTTTTTAAAGGAATAAGATAAAAAAATGGAAAAAGAATATTAAGAGAAGCTTCTTAGTTGAGAATATAGCTTAATGCAAAAAGACTTAAATATATCTTAACTATTTACTTAAGATAAATCTAATAAGCTAAAGCCATCTAAATTAAAGGATATATATATAAACTAAAGTATTAGCTAAAAGCTATACTAATAAGAGCTTAATAATTAGAAAACTATAAAATACTATTATAGTCAACTCTATAAGTGGATTATTAATATAATTGCTTCCCTTCTTTTACTCTTTACTTAGCAAGACTATTAAGATAAAGATAAAGACTTTATCTAATGGATTATTAAGTATTTGCATAAGAAGCTTACTCTTATAGATGTAAGTATAAAAGAAACCTTAAGAGAAGATTATATTAATAAGCTTACTAAGACTTTATATAGTAAGACTAATCTAAAGGCATAGCTTAATAGTTTTTAAGAGATATATTAAGATATAAGAACTTATTAAATCCCTAAGATAAAAGGGACTTTAGCTATAACTAAGTTCCTTTTAGTAATATAATACTAAGCTTTAAACTAGTTGCAATAATATTAGGCAAAGATTCTTTAAGACAATAAGATAAGTATATTTTACTCTTATAATATAATCTATTATATCAACTAGTTTAAGAGCTTTGTAGAGTACTTTCTTATTAACCTCTTAGTGAAATAATCTACAAAAGTATATACTTTAATAGGAAGTGCTTTAAGCTTAAGTTCTAAGTTAGTTGATAATAGGAGTAGATATAAGGGATCTGCAAAGTATACTAAATGCCTTTATAATACTATAATAAGTAGTAAGCACTATTGGAACTTAGAAGATTATAGAAAGCTTAGGTTTACCTTTAATAGAATAAAAGATAATATTAAATACTTTTCTACTTTTAATAAGATTAAACAAATCAAAAAGCATTATGCTAGAAAAGAGTATAAAGACCTTTGCTATAAGCTAAGTAAGGTTAAAACTCTACCTATTAATCAAATGATCAAAGGTAAAGCTAAAGACAAAAGAGCTTTATATATATCTTCTTCTCTTAGCAAAGTAATTACTACTCTTTTAGATCTAAAGGTATTTAACAACTTCTTACTTAGTATATACTTTATGCTAAATAAAGCTTCTTATTTACTCTTAAATATAATCCTTCTTAATAATTATGCTACCACTTATCTAGTTAATTAAAAGGAGCTTTTAGTTCCTAATTCTCTAATTGAATTACACCTAACTAATTGCATAAAAGCTAAAAGCTTTAGCCTACTAGTAAGAGGATAAGGTACTTTTCTCTTTAGAAGAGTCTTTGCAGATAATTCTAATCTAAAGCTTTAGAATATTACTCTTATAAATAGATTTAATATTAATATAGTCTCTAAGCCTTTATTAAAGAAGGCTAATATTTAGTATATAAGATTAAATATAACTTTATAGAAGAGGATAGTAGATAATAATATAATTTTAAAGAAGCTAAAGTATAAATCTAATATTATAGTCTTTAAATATAAGCTACTTAACTTCTATAAAGCTCTTATTTATCCTAACCATATATAACCTATAGCTCTACTCTTTCTAACAACTTAATATTAAGCTAATTATAATTTCTAAAGCAGTATTTATCTACACCTAAAAGAAGATAAAGCATATATATAGCACCTTTATTTAGGCTATTTAGGAGCTAAAGCTTTAGAGAAGCTTATCTTTAGCATAAGGAGGGTAAAGATTAAAAGAGTATTCTAAATTAATTATAAAGCTTATGCTTAATCTAAAGCTAAATAGGTTATATTAATAAGAGAATCAAATAATAAATCTCTTAGACCCTTTTATAAGTACTCTTAGGATCTATTTAACTATAAGACCTTAAAGCTTATACTTAATAATTAGCTCCTTTTGATAAAAGATAAATATAGTAGAAAAATCTTTAGGTATACTTTTATTTAAAAGACTTTAACCTTAGTACTTAGTATTATATAGAAATTCAAAGCATAAGTTAAATGCTAATATAGCCTTTCTATCTATATACTTTAAAGCAATAATAATACCTTTATTTTCCTATTATAAGGAGTTTCTAAATATAGAGAATAATATAAGGAAGAAGGAATAAAGGTAGAGATAATACCTTTATATATATATAAGCCAAATAGAGGAGTAGAGAGAGCTAAAGTAGAGATTATCGAAAAGGCACTTATAATACTCCTATCTGCGAATCTACTAAGCTATCTTTAGCTAAAGGCAGTATTAGTTGTAGTATACTTATATAATATATTGCCTTTACAAAGGAGAGGGTAGAAGAGTCTAAATAAAGTGCTCTATAGCTAATTTAGATAATACTTCTAGTAGTATAATCCTAAGATTATCATAAAGCTAACTATTAACTTAAGACTAAAATAAGAGGATATAAAAGCATATAATTCTTATATATATCTATTAGTTAAAGATAGAAAGGCTCTTTATAATAGGAGAGCTTTTAAGACTAAACTAAAGAGGTATATTAGATACCTAATTAGTTATTATGCTACTAATATATATAGGATTTAAGTGCCTTAGCTTTAAAGAATTATAATCTCTAGAAATATTAACTTTAATAAATCTTAATTCTTTACTCTTAAAGCTAAGAAGCAGGCTAGCTATCTGCTCCTAAAGCTAAAAGAGATTATCTATTATATTAAGGAGGAAGATTCATTAGATATTAAGACTTAGGATGCTAAGCTAGATATTAAGAATATTAATGAAGAAGAGAGCTTAAATAAGCTAAGTACTAATACTACTATTAGAGGTAAACTAATAGTTTTGGACAAAGATAAGGAGTCTATACTCTTAGTTTAGACCTTAGGAGTAAATACTACTAATAGATAAAGTATAGTTTTAGTCTCTTAAGAAGAAAGTTAAAAGAAAGACCTTAAGATTATAAGATAAGTAGATTTGCCTAAGAGCAATCTCTTTTATAACTTAAAAGCTTATTTTATTAAGGAAGTATATAATAATATACTTCCTTCTATTATATAAATTAAGCAGCTAGTAGACTAAGTATAGTAAAAGGGTCCTAAATTAGAAACTTTACCCTAAGCAATAGGAAATAGAATAATATAAACTCTTATGAAAACCAAATCAACTCTAAAGAAGAAGGTTAATAAGGATAAATAGTTACTTTAGGATATACTTAAATATAAGAAAGAACCTTAAGAAAATCTAATATATGTCGACTATATATTATAGGCTATAGAAATATAAGAAAAGGAGTTTTCTTTAACTATAGAAGGAATAAAATATACTAATTCTAAAGCTTCTACTTTAACTCCACCAACTAGCCTTATATAGAATCAACTTATTAGAAAGAGAAAATTAACCTTTAAAGTGTAAGAAGTAGCTTTCCAAAAGGAGTAAGCCCTTAGAAGGCAAAAGAGGAGAAGAAGAAGTAGAGATATAGTTTATATCTTAATAGCTAAAGACCTTCTACTAGCACTTAAAAAACCTATAATAAGCTAAAGGCAAAAGATAAATGACTTTATTACAACTTTCTAAATAAGTTAAGAGCCTATAGCTACTAATAGCAATAAGTTTAAAGTAGTCTATAGTATTATAGCTACTACTACTCAAATAGGAGTAAAGAAAGGAAACTTTAACCTTTTTACCTTAGTTTAAAATAAGCTTCTAAAAGCTCTTATAAGTTGGAAAGAACTCTAAAATCATTTATATAAAGAGTAATTTAAGGAAGAAGCATATCAAAAGATTAGGAACCTAAAGGCAAAAGACTATTAGAAAGTAATTAATATATTAAAGGCAACCTTATCTCTTATACCTTTGAAATAGGTCTTTACTTATAAGCTAAACTCATTAGGAGAGATAATATAATTTAGATTAAGAATAATTATATAAGAAGACTAATATGATAAAGCATTAATATTTTCCACCTATATAGCTACTTTTACTTTATATTCTTTTTAAGTTCTTATAGCGATTGCAGCTAAATTCGATATAAAGCTTAAATAATATAATATTATAAATATATTTATTAATACAAAGAGAGACCTATAGAGCACTTTAGTTACCTACTATCTACCAAATAGCTAAAAGCAAAAGAATAAGTTCATAAAGCTTTAATATGCTTTATATAGCCTCTGCAATTCACCTACTCTATAGTATGAAGATTTTACTAATATTCTATATATCCTAAAGCTAAAGTTAATAGGAGAAGAGCCTTACATATATACTAATAAGTCAAAATTAGTATTTCTCACCTTTTATATTAATAATATATAGATAATTTACTTTACCTTAAACTCTATAGAAGCTTAGTGAATTACAACTAGCTTAAATAAGGCCTATAAGCTAACTATTATAAGGGACATTAAGTAGTTCTTAGAGGTAAGAGTTATAAGAGATAAAAAGAATAATAAGATCACTTTGCTTTATAATATATTCTACTATTGTAAAACGGCTTAGGGATAGAGATCTTTAGGCATCTATTAAAGATATAGTCTTCTAAAAATTAAAATTTTATTTATTTATGATTTTATATCTAAAATATTAAAAAAAAAATTTAAAAGTAATTTATTTCATTTTATTTATTAGAACTCAAAAGTTGAATAAAATATTATCCTTATTTGATGATAAAGATTCTATTATCAAAAAGGAAATTTTCAAATAATAATGATAGAAACTATATTATTACTTTAATATAACTTTAAAATAACTAAATTTTTGTCATAATTTTAATAGCCTTATAAGACTAAAATCCATAGTATAAGTTTTAGTATTTTATTTTAAAAGAATCTTTATTAATTTTATCAAATAAATCTAATTTATTTTAAGTAATTATCTGCTTCTTATTATAGAATTATTATTACTAAAAGTATAATTCTATAAGTAGATAATAATAACTAAAAGAGTATTAATCTTTAGAGTATTCTACTGCTTTTTATAATAGGATTTATATTCTTAAGGATAATTATTATTTAGGGTACTTTTTTGCTTTTTATAATAGGATTTATATTATCAAAAGGATAATTCTCTAAGTAGATAATACTAACTAAAAGAGTATTATTATTTGGAGTATTTTCCTACTTTTTATAATAGTATTTATATTATTAAAAGGATAATTCTCTAAGCAGATAATACTAATTAGAAGAGTATTATTATTTAGGGTATTTTCCTACTTTTTATAATAGGATTTATATCATCAAAAGGATAATTCTCTTAGCAGATTATGCTGACTAGAAGAGTATTATCATTTGGGGTACTTCTTTGCTTTTTATAATAGGATTTATATCAAAAGGGTAATTCTCTAAGCAGATAATGCTAACTAAAAGAATATTATCATTTGGAGTATTTTCCTACTTTTTATAATAGAATATATGTCATCAAAAGGATAATTCTCTAAGTAGATAATGCTAACTAGAAGAATATTATTATTTGGAGTATTTTCCTACTTTTTATAATAGGATTTATATTATCAAAAGGATAATTTTCTAAGCAGATAATGCTAACTAGAAGAATCTTATTATTTGGAGTATTTTTCTACTTTTTATAATAGGATTTATATTATCAAAAGGATAATTCTCTAAGCAGATAATACTAATTAGAAGAGTATCATTATTTGGAGTATTTTCCTACTTTCTATAATAAGATTTATATTATTAAAAGGATAATTCTCTAAGCAGATAATGCTAACTAAAAGAGTATTATTATTTGGAGTATTTTCCTACTTTCTATAATAGGATTTATATCATCAAAAGGATAATTCTCTAAGCAGATAATATTAACTAAAAGAGTATTATCATTTAGGGTACTTCTTTGCTTTTTATAATAGGATTTATATTATCAAAAGGGTAATTCTCTAAGCAGATAATGCTAACTAGAAGAATATTATCATTTGGAGTATTTTCCTGCTTTTTATAATAGAATATATATTATTAAAAGGATAATTCTCTAAGCAGATAATGCTAATTAGAAGAGTATTATTATTTGGAGTATTTTCCTACTTTCTATAATAGGATTTATATCATTAAAAGGATAATTCTCTAAGCAGATAATGCTAACTAGAAGAGTATTATTATTTAGGGTACTCTTTTGCTTTTTATAATAGGATTTATATCATCAAAAGGATAATTCTCTAAGCAGATAATACTAACTAAAAGAATCTTATTATTTGGAGTATTTTCCTACTTTTTATAATAGGATTTATGTTATCAAAAGGATAATTCTCTAAGTAGATAATGCTAACTAGAAGAATATTATTATTTGGAGTATTTTCCTACTTTTTATAATAGGATTTATATTATCAAAAGGATAATTTTCTAAGCAGATAATGCTAACTAGAAGAATCTTATCATTTGGAGTATTTTTCTACTTTTTATAATAGGATTTATATTATCAAAAGGATAATTCTCTAAGCAGATAATACTAATTAGAAGAGTATCATTATTTGGAGTATTTTCCTACTTTTTATAATAAGATTTATATTATTAAAAGGATAATTCTCTAAGCAGATAATGCTAACTAAAAGAGTATTATTATTTGGAGTATTTTCCTACTTTCTATAATAGGATTTATATCATCAAAAGGATAATTCTCTAAGCAGATAATATTAACTAAAAGAGTATTATCATTTAGGGTACTTCTTTGCTTTTTATAATAGGATTTATATTATCAAAAGGGTAATTCTCTAAGCAGATAATGCTAACTAGAAGAATATTATCATTTGGAGTATTTTCCTGCTTTTTATAATAGAATATATATTATTAAAAGGATAATTCTCTAAGCAGATAATGCTAATTAGAAGAGTATTATTATTTGGAGTATTTTCCTACTTTCTATAATAGGATTTATATCATTAAAAGGATAATTCTCTAAGCAGATAATGCTAACTAGAAGAGTATTATTATTTAGGGTACTCTTTTGCTTTTTATAATAGGATTTATATCATCAAAAGGATAATTCTCTAAGCAGATAATACTAACTAAAAGAATCTTATTATTTGGAGTATTTTCCTACTTTTTATAATAGGATTTATGTTATCAAAAGGATAATTCTCTAAGTAGATAATGCTAACTAAAAGAGTATTATTATTTGGAGTATTTTCCTACTTTCTATAATAGGATTTATATCATCAAAAGGATAATTCTCTAAGCAGATAATACTAATTAGAAGAGTATCATTATTTGGAGTATTTTCCTACTTTCTATAATAAGATTTATATTATTAAAAGGATAATTCTCTAAGCAGATAATGCTAACTAAAAGAGTATCATCATTTGGAGTATTTTCCTACTTTCTATAATAGGATTTATATTATTAAAAGGATAATTCTCTAAGCAGATAATGCTAACTAGAAGAGTATTATTATTTAGGGTACTCCTTTGCTTTTTATAATAGGATTTATATTATTAAAAGGATAATTCTTTAAGCAGATAATGCTAACTAAAAGAGTATTATCATTTGGGGTACTTTCTTGCTTTTTATAATAGGATTTATATTATCAAAAGGATAATTCTTTAAGTAGATAATGCTGATTAGAAGAGTATTATCATTTGGAGTATCCTTTCTGCCTATGAAAAATCGAATATATTATTCTTATGAAAAAAAAAAAAAAAAAAAGGGCTATTTAAGAATTAATAATTATTAGTAACAAAGATCTCTATATTAAGCATATACTAAAATAAGAAGCATTAGATAATAATACAAATGAATATATATTAATTACTAAATTTAGATATTCTAATCTTTAATACCTTCTTTAATATATCTTATATAGTTGACTTTAGGCCATCTTCACTTATATCCTCTAATAAACTTAAGAAAATCACATCTTTAGTCTATATAGTAGCTTTTATCTTTCCTTTCTTATCCCCTTAAAGTTTAGATACTATAGCTTAAGAACTTATAACTAATAAAGGCTTAAGCGCTTCTTTTAAGTATATATTAGTATTTATATAAATATCTATATATTATCTACTCTTCTATTTACTTAAAGCTAAAGAGCTAGACCTTAAAGACCCTTTAGTACCCTTAGTAGCTTAGGTAGTGATTATATAAATTAATCCTCTATATTCTAACTAGATAATAAGATATACCTTAAAAAGTGATCTTATAAAGAACTAATAGGTTTTTAATATCTTCAAAAAGCTCTTTTGCAGCTTTATTTATCTAAGAAAAAATGCTAATTAATTCTCTTGCTTCTATGTAAAGAGTAAGAAAGCATACCTATTTGCGATAATATGCACTTTTCTAAGCATTAAAATCCATTTGCTTTAGTGATAGAATAATTTCCTAAAGTAATCACCTTAAGGACTTTATAGCTATTTAGCATATTATAATATATGGATTATTTCTATAGCAACTATTATACTATCCTTATTCTTATATATAATAGTATTAGGTTATCTTATCTATTAGGTTATTTTAGCCTAATCTAATTCTTGCATTACTTATATCTCTCTGCCAACTAGCTATAATATACTCTTCTTTTGCTATATATAAATGCTAAGATAAGTAAATATCAAAGCTTTGCTTATATACTTTATTGCATATTGCACTTTGCTTAATACTTTTCCTACCAAATTGATAAACCCTTTATCCTATCTTCTTATGATAATGCTATTAGGTGTTTCGCTTAGCTAGCTACTACCTTTTGTTATTGCTATTTTAACAACTTAGTATACTAAAATAAAATTTTATAAATATATTATTCTAAGGTAGAAAATCTCTAATCCTACCCTAATAACTATTTTCTCCTAGCTACTTTTCTAATATAATACACTATATTAGGAGCAAACTATCCTTTGAAAGGAGTATTATATGCTATTTTATTCTTAATATCCTACTATAAGAGACTCTACTCTTATCTTTACCTCCTACTTTTAATATTATACACTTAGGTTTCATCGCCTAGCTAATATACCTTTGTGCTATATACTACTCCTATAGCTATATATAGCATTATATTATAATAAACTTTGCATTGCTTCAACTTAGTAGTATTTTGCATTTTGTAATCTTTCTTATTTTATTTCTACTAAACTAGCCTTAACTCTACTCTACTATTGCTAGTATGCTTCTTTTTGAATTTATAGATATTATATTACTATATTCTACTAAGCTACTAAACATCTAAGCTATATTATCTGCTTCTTTTACCTTGCCTTAACTACTTATTCTAGTAGATATAATAATATCACCTAAAGCTATTATATCTATTTTAAGGAAGCATAAGCGCTAGTCTTAGGGCAAATAGGTCTTAGCATAAATGACTTTAGAGTAGAAAAAAGTAAAGCATAAGGCATAAAATCTTTATGCTAAACAATAGGAGTATAAGCATTAAATGCAATAGTTAATTATTTGTTTTTATTTATTCCTATTATCCTGCTAATCCTCTTAGGGACTTATATCCACCTTAGTTTAAGGCTCTATTTGCTAAGCTACCTTAAACTATTAAGATATTACAAAAAGCTATTATAGTAAAAGGATATTCTTATATTAGACCTAATAAGGTTGCCTTTTATATATCTTAGAAGTTGGGATCCTTAGCTCTAATCCTTATCTAAGAATGCATCTCTAATTATATTATATCTAAATAATTATAGTCTAACTGCTTTAATAACATTTGATTTAATATGCAACTTAATATGCTAGCTAATATTAGCAATAGGCTATAGATAAGGACTACTTAATAGTGGAAGCATATTACTTTTACTATTTGCACTACCCTTAGCAAGGAATATAATACCCCTTTTGAATATGCAATTATATCTAGTATTCCTATCCTATTAGATTAGGTCCAAATGACCCTTTCTACCTGCTATAGCTACTATATTCTACATCCTAAATAATGCTAAATTATATCTGCTAATATCTACTTTAGTTATAAGACTATTTTCTTCTAAGTTGCTTATAGTAATATCATCCTATCTGCTATTATAAGGTCTTATGAAAAGCTTTAGCTGATTATGCCTTCTTTAGAATCTAATATTGCTTATATTTAGACTAAAGATATAGATATTATATCTACTGCTGCTTAGCTCTAAAAGCTGGCTATTATCTACTAAACCTCTACTAATATAGTATTCCTCCCTCTTAGGATTATCTTTGCCTCTTATACTATCTACTTTAGACTTATATATAGAATCATCTTTTATACTATCGAAAATATATTTAGCCTTACTATAAGGTTAGTTCTACTACTATAAGAGGACTTTAGGTCTAAGCTTTAAGATATATTTATCTAAGCTATCTACAACTAGATGAATATCTTAGTTAAGATTATAGATAATTAATGCTAGAAAACTATTTCTAAGGTTAAATACTCTCTTATATGCTTTTATGTTCTTAACCTTTATTGCAATAATAGTTTTAGCACCTTAGCCTTAGATATAAAAGGCTTAATTATAAAGAACTTTCCCAACTATATGCTTATAGCATTAGATATAGATTCTAACTCCAACTATCTAATAAAGGAAGCAGATAATGCTAAGAGTTTAGAAGGTAACCTATAAGAGATAAGTAGAGAGAAGAAAGAAGTAGATGCAACTTATAGCATCTATTATTACTATTAGGATACTAATATAAAGGATACTAACCTATTTAGTAGGAATGCCTTTATAGCTAGCAGCTATGACTATTAGAAGGCTTATAGTAATAATAATACTAGAGCAGCTGCTAGGGAAGTAGATAAGCATAAAGCTAATATGCCTTATGCTGCTCTAATGCAGCTGCTAAGAGCTTTAAGCACTAAGGATAAAGCCTATAATAGTAGCTAATATGCCACAACTGCTACTACTATATATACTATAAGGGGAGAACTATAATTTGGCTCTATGTCTGCATTAGAATATCTATAAAGGCATTCTTACTTTTAGGTTCTCTACTATTATCTTCTCTTATATAATATCCCTCTATAGTTGCATATAAGTTTCCCTCTAATCTTAGTGCTTAGGAACTATAGAATATATGCTCTACTCTATTAGGATAGTCCTAAGGGATACTAATTATAGTATGCCTATATGCTAGAAAGATGCCTTATCAACCTTATGTCTTTAGGCTTAGTTAATATAGAATTTCCTTATTGCCTCCTTTAATATTATAAGTGATTTAGGATATGCTAAAAAGACCCTTTAGTGATATACCTTCCTCTCTTAGATAAAACCTGCCCTTTGTATTATAGACTACTATATCCACCTATGATTCTTCTTCTCTATTATAATTAAGGTCCTATTTCCATCTAGCAAAGGAAGGACCTAATAATACTTAAAAAACAAATGCATAAAGTTGCTTTCCTAAGTCTTTGCTATTATCTTATATAGTTGCATAGCCCTTTTAACCTTTGCAAATATCTACTAATATAGCTAGTTCTTAAAGTAGTCTTATCTCTATCTGCTCTTATTCAACTATAGCTATTTAAATAATATAAAAGTATCCTTAGTTATATATTAATTCCTACTATAGAAATATAGTTTACTAAAGTGCTATAATAAGGCCGCATAAGAGAATCAAATATTGTCTGCCTTAATCTTTCTTTTTATCTTATCCAACTTTATATAACTCTCCTTAGTAAGGGCTAAGAGGATATCCTATTAATACCTCTAAAAGCAAAGATAATTTAATAAATCTACTACCCTTAGGATATTTCAAAGGCATATAACCACTTAAGGTAGGATCTTTAGCATATTATCCAACTGCTAGGCTATATCCTATATAAGATATATCCTTTAGTTGAATCCTAGGATATTATAAGATCTAATGCTAAAATAGGAATTTATACTCTTATATAGCTATATCTAATTCTAATCTACAACTAATATTAACTATATATATCCTATTTGTAGCAAAGTCGACTTAAACCCTAACCTATAGTAGATCCTTTCTATATCTTTATAGCAATAGTACTAAAGGGTAGAGATAGTATATAAAGCACTTTAGGTGAAGAAAAAATATAAGCATTTTAGCAGCATATATATTAGACTATTTTATTCCTAGCAGATGCCCTCCTATAGTAAGGTTATAGTAATGCCCTTAACTAGCAGATATAGCTTTTAGATATTGCCTAAGATATAATTGCAAAACTAAGGTGTCTTAATTGCCTACACAAAGATAAATGCTATCACTTATAGCTGGAATTATACTTAGGATAAGTTATGCCACACCTATTAGTAGAAGTAATCATATAATGCTAATGCTATTATGCTTTAGAGTCTTATCTCCTATTAGAGGGGATATAATTTATCTTATGCTATTTAGTATATATATAGAATCTACTCTTTGTTAGTAGTATAGCTTTAGATGATTGCTGCCTATAACTGCTTTCTTATGAGATTTGCTGCTATAGCTGCTGACTACTATACTAAAGGATCTAAGCATAGCTTTAAGATGCCCTTATTTTGGAATAAATAGACCTTATTGCTATTAGAGATCTTTTTCTTAACTATATAATACTATAAATATTATAAGCCTTCTTAAAATAATACTAACCTTTTTGCTAGCTTATATATTATATTGCATATATCTGCTAGGAACTTAATATTATAGTATTAGGTAGTACCTTAGGGTTCCCTTTGATATAACTGCTATAGACCTTATTTAAGGCAATAGTATTTCTATAAGTAGACCTACGCCTTGCCTTTCTATAGCCCTTTACTTACTATAGCGCTAAGATAGATCTCTAAGGTAATATCCAAAAAGAGCTAGTTATATTAGAGAAACCTTTAGTCAATTATTATCTTTAGCTTCTAATAGAACCTAATAAGCATCTTAGGCATAAAGTCTTAGTTTTGGAACTATAGCTTATAACCTTTGCTTATAATATAGAAAAAGGCCTTTATAAACTCTTAGAGGTCCTGCTATATACTTAAGCTAAGCATTAAGGTCCAGATTACTGCTAAGAAGGAGGATAGAATTAGGTACTCTTAGTAGTTCTTAGCCTATGAATCATATATACTAATTCTTATCTCTAAGGCTTTTGCTAAGGCATTAAATATACTTATAGTAGCATTAGCTAAGATATGCCTTAGAATGCTATCTTATAGGTGTTAGGAGATACTTAGTAGCATAATATAATTGGTAAAATGAAGCATTTGAGTATCTATTAGTCATTTGCATTCCTAGCCTTTGAAATATAATCTTAGGAAGAAAATAAAGACCTTATAATTATAGATGCCACCTAGGCTACTAAGGTATAGATAAGGAATTACCTATAGCAGAAGAGTAGCTTATGCTAACCCTCCCTTAATAGAAAGATATAAGATTATCTAGTTGAGATGCATATTTGTTGTAATCTTCTATTGAAATTAGATTATAAGATAATAATAAAACTCCTCTTTTAGGGCGCTTAAGCTATTTAGAAACATAAATATACTATTTATATCTGCATTAGTTGTTAGGAATATTAGTAGAGGCTGCTCTAAGTGTAAATAGATATTTTTCAAAGGAGTAGAAGGGTAAAGTGACCCTATGAATAAATCTTATAGTATAGCTAATTTAGGAAAAAGAGCATAATATGCTATGCCTTAGTTTAATCACCAACTTAGGTTTAGGAGCCTTATTTGCTAAGGATTTAGGAATTAGGTTGCTAAAGAGTAGATAGCATCTAATAGGTGATAGTTCCTTATAGCTTAGGCATAATACTATCTGCTTTAGAGATAATAGTTAGCCTTAGTATAGCTAAAGAAGCTAGCTTAAATTAGTTTAAATAATATATCTACTATTATCTAATATGCTAATAAGACTTCTATTATCTAAAACTAGCAATAAAGGTCTAAGAGGTCCTACTGCCTTACTATCTAAGGCAATTGCTTTATGTCTGCCTTCTTTAGCTAGCTAGAGGACCCTTTTACACTTTAGTTATTATTGGTTTCTAAGCTAGCCTAGTCTACTTAGTTGGATTTGGAGATGCCTTCTTTAGAACTTAGTTTGCAACCCTCAAAGGGGGAGTAGTTCTGCTTTTACTATTAGTTGGTAGAATATCTCTTAGACCTCTTTATGTAACGACGCGAAGACACTCGGAGTCGATACGCCTAAAAGCGTGAACAAGTATGGGAGCAAGTATGGGACAAGAGTGTATTCATAGGTCTACTACGAAGGAAACAAAGAAGTTGAAGAGCTCTCTTAGGGAGAGTCTTCTTAGGTTTATATATATGTGAATGTCAAGGCCGGGCTAGTTCCGGTCCTAAATCATTTCGCAAGATATACTTCTTTCGGATCTCGATGAATCTCTTTTTCCTCCAAGAAGTCAAGCATAATCTTAGGTCTAGAAGTCTAGGCATAAGGCCAAGAGTCTGAGCGTAAGGCCAGCATTACATTATCCCCCCCCTTTTGAAAGAGCTTGCCCTTAAGCTTAATTATCAATCCTATGACTAGTTGCTATAGTAATAGCATTGTTCCGTTAGACACATTCTTCGTTTTTCTAGCGTAGTCTATTGTTGTCGGCACAAGACTTTTATTGTAGGGACGGGCCCAATCCGGAGTTAGCATGGTGTCGTGCCTACATAAGCTTTTCTTTTTCCCCTCTTTCTGAACCTTGCTCCTTTATAACAACCCTCAACCATGCAAGTACTACAGTGCCAATTTAGCATTTCCTACCTGTAACTAATGATTAATAGTCTGGTACTAGTAACCAATACCATCAACCACTATCATCACAAGTAAGTCAAACCTTAATATGAGCTGGGTTCAGGGCTAATGAATATTAGTGCCGATTCCATTGCCTGCTGGAGCCATGCGCGAGGCTCATCGAGTCTGCTGCTGCCGCTGCGCCCGCCGGTTGTTGTCGGACCTGAGTCATCGCTGTGTCTTTGCCTCCACCCGGAGCAAAAAGTGCAAGTGGTGCAACTTGCAAAAGGCCAATTACGTTCCAGTACGATCAATGCTCCATAACTACTCTATACTTTGCTGATAGTAAGAAGCTTCCGAAATTTGTTCGAAGCGAGTATCTCACTCTTGGCGATGCTCTAGAAGAGTGGAGGGGGGATGCTGCCTGGCAGCAAGAAGAAGAAGAAGAAGAGGACAAAGCGGTTGCGGATGGGAACTGGAGATTGGCAGAAGAGGAGGCCATTAGACGGGTTCGAATCCTAACTAACATGCTTTTGGTTGCCAACGCAGAGGCTCTAAAGGGGGGTGACGTCGCTTTTGCGGCGATGGCGGAGACTTGGGACTTGGCGGAGTTGGTGGCTTCGCAATATGCGGAGAATCTCGCTCTTATGTCAGTAAGTCTGTTCTATTCCTGTAACTGTTTCAATTTAACGCGTATAAGAGAGAGATGGGCTTGCTTCGCGAGTTCTCAATATGAACGGCCGCCTTACGGTGTTGGAGGCAACTAGCGCTCAGATGGTTGGTCTTCTCGAGACTATTGCAGGAGCAGTAGAGCAATCGGCGGCAGCAGCAGAACGTGGTGTTATAGGACCTATGGCGGCCGGGGTTGTTGCGGGTGGAAGGGCACCTGCGGGAGGCGCTTGTGGCGGTGGTCCATAGGCCTCAAATAGGGAAGATGATAGAGGCGACGATGAGTAAGCGGCGGCGTTGTGTAAAAATATACCTAGGGTGGTTACGCCTTTTGGCTATGAGCAGATCTACTCTTTTGCAATAGTGCATCATCTTCCAAGTGACCATAATCGTTGATTCCCTCTTCCCAAGCTTTGAGCCACGCTTATAGGTTACGCAGGGGTCCCGGCTTTATAGGATATTTTTGATGGAAATCTCTAAGTTTATATAGGGAACCCATGAAGTTTAAAGCTGGGTACCACGCGGGGTCGGGGTCGTGTCCTAACCACTTAACCTGGTACTCGAGTCTGTTTCTGAGAAGGCGCACACCTAGGATCTTGGACACTTCGAACTCTTCTTGTCCTGCAATAATTTCTCCAGTGGGCCGGGGCTGTTCCTGACCAGGGAGAGGATCTTGGGGATCTTTGAAGAGAAGTTCTGGGGCAAAGACGTCGTGAATGGTCGATCCGGGGGGGAGCTCGATCCGATAAGAATTACCCACTTTTTCAAGAACCTTGAATGGTCCATCCCATTGGTTGGAAAGTTTCTTGCTAGGGCGATAGTTCTTAAGGTTTCTCGTTGACAAGTAGACCATATCGTTTGGTTGCCAGTCGATTGGCCTTCGGTGTTGATTAACTGAATTGGACATGCGGTCTTGAGCTTGCTTCATATTCGCCTTTGCTACTTCCCAAGCGGCGTACATACGCTGGGCAATTAACCTGGCTTCTGCATGGTTCAATTTTTCCTGAGGGGACGAAGGCTTTGGTGATTTCCAATCCCAGCTAACACGAGGTTCTTGGCCATAATTTAGCTGATACGGAGCCATACCGATAGAAGCGTGAGGAAGAGTAGCTTGGGCCCGGTCCATGATAGGAATCAACTCGCTCCAGTTGTCTTGATAGTAATTGACAAAAGGCCTTAGTCTTAAATCAATATACTTATTCATGATCTCCGTTTGGCCATCGGTTTCCTTGTGGTAAGCGGTGGAGAGTTTGATTTTGACACCAATGATACGGCAGAACTCTTTCCAAAATGAAGAGACGAATTGAGGGCCTCGGTCAGACACTATGGTTTCGGGGGTATGACCAAATCGATAGATCCATTGGATGAACAGCTGTGCGGTTCCCTTTGCATCAATGTCTTTTTGACAAGGTATAGTAACTGATGCTTTACTGAGTCGGTCAATGAAGACAAGAATTCGATCGAAACCATGCTTATCCGGCGGGAAGTCTTTGAAGTCCATACACAGGTGCTGCATAGGGTACTGCGGAATAGGCAACGGCTGTAGTAACCCTTGCTGTTTCGTAGTCTTGGAATGCGAGTACTGACAGGGTCTGCAATTGCTGACGTAACGTTTGCAATCAGCTCCCATTCCTACCCAGTAATACTTTGGCGAAAGCAGCTGGTATGTCTTAAGGCCACTAGGATGAGCAGTAGAAACTTGATCATGAGTTTCCTGAATGAGACGGGTGCATAACGGAGTATTGCGTCGCACGCAGAGGCGACCTTTGTAACATAGCAACCTGTTATCTAAGGTGTAATTGTCTGATAGCTCCGCTTTCAGGTCGTCAAAAGAGTTACGGTTGTCTTGACAGAGTTTCTCAATAAGCTCAAAAGAGTCTTAGGCTGGTAGTAGGGACTTGTTGTCAGAGGTGGCAAGTGGGGCTAACACATTTTCCTTGGTGGAAGAAGAAAGAAACTTTTCAGAGAGTTCGGCGTTGATGCGGGGGTCCAGATGTGCTGGGGGTAAGAGCACTCGAGATCGGCTGTCGACCTTTGCTTGCTTATACAGTAGGACGTCCTGTTCTCGTCGACTAAGGATATCGGCCTTTTGGTTTTCCTTGCCCAGAGTGTATACGATACGGAAGTTGAAATCAGATAGGAACTCCATCCATCGGCACTATTTGGCTGTGAGAACCTTTGTTGTCATAAAGTACTTAAGAGAACGATAATCTGAGTAAATATCAACTCACTCTTTGAGAGACATGAGCTTAGGTCTCCACTTATGACATGATTCTACGATTGCGAAAAGCTCTTTGTCATAGATCTCCCAATTTGGTTCATAACCAGAGAGTACATGCAAGTGGAAGCCAATAGGGTACCACTGCTGATCCGAATGCTATTGTGAGAATACTCCGGCAATGACTCCATCGGAGGAATCTATTTCCAGTTTCGATGGCAACTTGGGGTCAAAGTGGTGGATCCTTTGCACTATGAGCAGCTGCTTCCTTAATTCCTCAAAGGATAGGCGGCATTCCTCAGTCCAATTCCAAGGGACTATTGGTCGGGTGAGTATCGACAGAGGCTTAGCAATAAGGCCAAAGTTTCGAATGAATTGTCGGTAGAATCCGCAAAATCCTAAGAAGGACTTCACACCAGTAATTGTCTTAGGATATTTCCAATTCCTAAGTAGTTCAACTTTCTCTAGATCTGGTTCGACTCCATTTGTAGTCAGAATATAACCAAGATAGCAAGTCCGAGTGACGTGGAATTCACATTTCTTAATATCAGCTTAAAGTCCAGCTTCTAGAAGGCGTTTCAGCACCTTTTCGATATGTTCTTAGTATTACTCAACGTTTTCTGAATAGATAAGGATATCATCCAAGTAGGCTATGCAAAAATCGTCCAGATAATCCAAGAGAACATCATTCATATACCTTTGGTATGTCCCAGGGCCATTACACAATCCGAATGGCAAAACCTTGCATTTGTATAAGCCATATCTTATTCTGAAAGTAGTATATTCTTCAGATGCAGGGTCCATATGGATTCGATTGAATGCTGCTCGAATATCCAGCTTAGTGAAGATCTTAGCCTTGGAAACCCAGCCTAGCAGTTCGTCGATTCGAGGAATGGGGTAAGCGTCCTTGCGAGTAAGAGCATTAAGCTTTTGATAGTCGATGCAGAAACAGAGGCCTCCATCAGATTTCTTAACAAATAAGACTGGGGAAGCGAAAGGGCTTATGCTAGCCTCAATGAATCCTTTGTCTAAGTTTTCGAGCAAATATTCTTTCATGACCTTGAGTTCCTTAGTGGACTATCGGTACAGCGGCGAATAGGCGTCAGGCAAGGGACCTTCCAGCTGTATTTTATGATTGTAGTATCAGTGAGGTGGCAAGGTGTCAGCATCTTTCTTTGAGAAGGCTTATCTGAGTGATCAGTACTATTTCGGGAGTCATTCGTTAATTAGCTTTTTGACGTCAGAAGCTTCTGATTCATATTGATCTTCTAATATTCAATCGACTTTGTAGATGCTGGTCTGAAAGAACTCAGTTTCCTTATGCTTCATATTGTAATGAAAAGCGTTTGCGCTAATCTTGCATATTAGTATTAATGACTTAATCAATTTAGGAACTAAAGGTGCTTTACATTCAAACAAAAGTTGGGATGATTCTAGAGTTGTATTAGAAATAGGCTAGGTGAGATAAATAGGAATTTCTCTCAATCGCAGCTTGACGAGATTGATGCAAAAGAGAGAACCGTCTTTCCTTCTAAGCTCATCACGACGCATTGCATTCTCGCGTCGAAGCATATTGGCTTGATGATCCAACTAGAGTCGAGGGACCTTCGGTCCAAGCTGAATTAAGATCTCCTTATGAAATCGAGGAGTCAGAGGATAAGCAGACAGCCACAAAAATCAATTCATATAAGCGTCTAATCAGAGTTAAAAGCGTCTCATCCATTTAACTCCAATAATAGCATCACAATTCCCTAGATCTAGAATAACCCAAAGGCAATTATAGATACATCTACCATCAATAGTAAGGTGGAAACACATATAGTGCATAGCTTAAGCGCACACCAAATTCTAGAATCCGCAAATAAGAATAAGAGAAGGAAGAGAGAGAATTTTTGAACCTATAGCTTTGGATAAGCATATAGATAAGGAACAGTTGAGAAACAAGTAGCCAAGTGCTCTAGTGTCTGCCAAAGCTTATATAGATACTCTAAGTCCATTAAGACTAATAGTATAAGAGGTAAGGAATTGCTTCCCTCCTATAAGAGAGTTGAGATCAAGTTTTGACAAATCGCACTTTCTCAGGCCTAGGTAGAAGTCTTTTCCTAGGCCTCTTCGTTTTCCAGTTCCTCCATATCTTCCACATTCTCCAAGGAATCTGATTCTTCTTCTAAGTCATCAAAAACATTTACTTTTCCTCCTAATATGCATTCATTTTTGTAATAACCTATCTTTCCACAACCCTAACATATAGGCTATTTGGGTTCATTGTTTGACTTCAGGGTGGGGTTGCAACGAAAGGGAGTAGACGGCTTGAGAGGTTAGGAGCTGACACATAAGAGAGGTGCTTGCTCAGAAGTCTTAGCGCTAGCGGAGCAGTAAGCAGAAGTTGATGATGGTTTAGAAGTAGTAGCAATAGTATTCTAAGAAGGGATAGATGAAACTTTAGAAGTATTTTGCGACAGATTAAGAATTTGATTTCTTTGTCGCTCAGTATCCAAAGCATTAAGTTGCTGCACCATTAGAGAAAAACTTCCCTTCCATATGAATTTGATTGATGCAAAGGCGCCTTAGAGTTGCAGAGTAATCTTATTCCATATATAAAAGAACTATTTACTCCAAGTGACTTTGCCTTGCAAAGCAGCTGATTAGAAACAGGCTTGGAACTAAGGGAAAGTCTCATTGGCATATCCTAGCTCGCCTATTTGCAATAAATGAAAGGCGGATCTGAAAGCATCAGTCTCTTGGCCTATGAGAAAATAAGAAGCTAAGAGATCAATCATCTTAGTACTGCTCCGAAACGGGTTTGTAGCTGATAAATACTATGGCTCCAAATAGCTTCGAGCTAAGCCAGTAGTAGATCCCCAAATTAAGGCTCAGCAAGCTCACTCAGTCGGATAGAGATCAGAGTTGACTTTGAGCCAGTTAGTTACAGAAGCTTTCCATTGCTTGAAAGAAGGGTCATTTCCATTGTCCAAAGGGAAGATCTTTTCCGTTAATTGGATTTTGATCTTTCTCGTATTCGAATCAGCATGGACACTGGTATTGCGATCACTAATTGGCTAAGTCGATGCTCTTTCGATAGTTGGTACTACCCTATTTGTCTTAGCACTCAGGCCAGAGATGGGCGTTGGTAGTTCAGGCTTTAAATTGGCAGCCATTAATTGCGTTAGATTTCGAATCTCATCTCGCAAATGATTAATAGCGGTTTGACTGTTTTCGTATTGAGATTTTTAAGTCTGCTCCATAGCTTGGAAGGTGCCTCAGAGCACATCTGGGTTGCTGAAATCTCAAGTATCCTTCGACCGTCCTTAGCGTTCCTTGCCTTTCCCTTTACTTAAAGGGCCAGGAGTAGGAGAATTAGCAACTAAGTCTTCGAATGCGCCCAGAGGAAGCGATTGCATGGGTCAAGGAAAAAAGGGGGTTTTGCTCATTTTGAGTGTTCTTTAGAGCAATA
Organism: Diplocarpon rosae; assembly: GCA_032760415.1. Classification (NCBI taxonomy): domain Eukaryota; kingdom Fungi; phylum Ascomycota; class Leotiomycetes; order Helotiales; family Drepanopezizaceae; genus Diplocarpon; species Diplocarpon rosae. The sequence goes on from JAUBYV010000004.1 coordinate 3,093,185, forward strand.
GCAGGGGTATGCCAGTATGGTGTCGGGAGTACAGAAAGAGATTTCCGATAGCATAATGCTAATCCTTATTTCTATCCACAGTACCTCTGCGAAGGGAGTGATTAAGGAATCCTATCAGCAAAGACGTTCCTCAGTTTATACTAGTTAAGAATCACACTCAAATTCCCAGTTTGTACAGGAGATCTCTAGGATCCTGTCTCTAGACAAGTACAGCTCCGAAACGCTTTCGAAACGATCTGGCCGCTATGCTCAAGGGGTGGGATATTGTATAGGCCGTCCCCGGCGGAGGAGAACTTCTTTGTTTAATGTAACAACGCGAAGACACTCAGAGTCGATACGCCTAAAAGCGTAAACAAGTATAGGAGCAAGTATGGGACAAGAGTGTATTCATAGGTCTACTACAAAGGAAACAAAGAAGTTGAAGAGCTCTCTTAGGGAGAGTCTTCTTAGGTTTATATACATGCGAATGTCAAGGCTGGGCTAGTTCCGATCCTAAATCATTTCGCAAGACATACTTCTTTCGGATCTCGATGAATCTCTTTTTCCTCCAAAAAGTCAAGCATGATCCTAGGTCTAGAAGTCTAGGCATGAGGCCAAGAGTCTGAGCGTGAGGCCAGCATTACACTTTAAAGGGTTGCAAATCTATCTATTAAAGTATAAGATCCCTTTAGTGGTAGACTCTACCTTATTATAGAACAAAGGTCGCTTAGAACCTATAGTTGATCTTAGCTTAATAGATCTGCCTTTTATCCTTTTGCTAAGCTATTATTTGCAATAAATGTCCTTCTTTATTTCTCTTAGGTAGGAAGCATCTAATCTACTACTTAGATGCCTTTTCCCTCTTCCTCTTCCTTTCTAAGTAAGGTGCTTTAAGCTCTAAGGGACTTAAGATCTTAGATTAGGTTGGCCTTAGATATATGCTTATAGTAGTATTTTTTAGGCCTATCCTCTAAGGATAACAAAAACTATATTATCATATAGCTTTTGACTAATAATGCCCTTAATAGGCTTATTACTGCTTAGCTCTACATCTTATCTTTAATTTGCTCCTTTAGCTTATGCTATGCCAACTATAGTATCTTCTTCTATACTTTCTACACTTATATAGTATTATCTTATGCCTCTACTCAACTACTCAACCTAAGACTAAAGCTAGATATTAATAAGGCTAGCACTTATGCTACTGCCTTCCATAGGAGAGGGGTTAAGCTAAAGGTGGATTAGCTAGACCTTAGATCTTATAATTAGTTAGTATATCCTCCTTTTCTTAGGGTGTCTTTATATACTTAAGAGGTAGTTGTCTAATAGTCTTTGGATTTTTAGACTAAGACAACTCTATGATAATCTATAGCCTAATAGGTTATATAACTAGTAGTAGTATATCCTTAGTATTAGCTTTCCCTTAGGCATTCTGCCTATTTCTATTGCACTACTTTGCTAGCTTAGCTTAAAGGATTAGGTATTAGGCTTAGATAATAGGGTTGAGTTAATAGGGTTATAAGTGTTTTTTTGCTATATATATATGCTAGAAAATTTTTGCATTTACCTGCCTGCCTACTTAAGTCCTTTATCTCTCCTTTCTACCTTTGCCTAATATTAGACCTCTGCTTAGTAATGCTTATATATCTTATTATAGAGTTTGCGCCCTATTAGCTAGCGCTAATGCTATATCCTATCTGCCTACTCTTAGCTAATAGCATATACTACCCCTTTTGCCTACCCTACCTCCCCTTATGCTATACATCTTATAGGTTGCTTAGTAATTGCACCATATGCTAGAATAAGGCTAGTATCTCTACTAAGGAGAGATCTGGCTGCTAAGCCTTCTATAGCGCTTATAATAAGGTTAATATAGTATTTATTTAGGATATAATATATAAGATTAGGTATTTTATAGCCTAATAGACTTCTACTACCTTTAGTAGTACTGCAAATAGCATAAGGATAATATATTATATCTTCTATATACTAAACTAATAGATCCTATTGCTATTAGTAGGTGGTATTACTAGCTATAATACACTTACTAACTTATAATACCCTTAGGAAGTAGGATAAGGATCCTTTTGCTAAACTACTACTTAAGTAGATAGACGCCTTAGTGTTTTTGCAATTATATACTTAGTATCTCCTTCTTTATATTTAGCACTTATGTTAGGTAGATAAGAATATATAAGTGGATATTACAACCTTACTTTATAGTTAGGCCTTAGGCTTCTAGGAAGGCCTATAGCTACTCCCTATTCTTGCTAGCAGCAGTCTCCTTTAGGTTTATAAAGGCATAGTATAGCTTAAAGCTATAGATTATCTAAGCAATCTTATGGATTAGATCTAGCTTTTACTCTTATGTCTAGTAGACTGCATATATAAAGAAGAACTCTTATACTTCTAGCAGTAGGCTCTTATCCTATGCCTTAGCTTAGGCAATAGTAACAGCTGACTCTATAGTCCCTTCCTAATTGTTGATCTAATCTATTAGCTTTAGTATTCTTATATAGCAAAGGGGGCTAAAGGTATAATTAAAAAAGAACTAAATCAAAGTCTAAGTGAATATTATGCTAATCTAAGAGATAATAATCTAATTACTTTGCTTTTTTATAATCTCCATTTGACCTAAGTGCTTCTAAAATATATCTATAATAAGGGAGGTATATAGCTAGCTCTTAGGACATTAGGTCTTTATAGTCTTTCTACTATAGTTGCGCCTATTATAAAGCCTTAAGATCTGCAAGCGCTTAGTTAATAGCACCCTTAAGAGCAGCTTATTAGTAGCCCCTCTTCCTTTAGGGCAATAGAAAGTAGTATAGGGTGCTGCTGCTTATCCTAATAGAGGTATGCTTTATAGCATTATTAGAGGGATAAATAGTGTAGATGTTAGGAGGGCTAGCTAAGTGGTGGTGGCTAGTGCCTTTTGCTAATCTTCTACTAGTATAAGCGTCTTAGTTGTTGGCTAGTCGAAGGGAGGCAGGTTAGAACAACTTAGGAATTGCAGTTAGTAGGATTAGGGGAGGGTTAGGAGCATAGGTTGGCAGAGGACTAGCATTAGCAAGAAATAGATCAGTAGTAAAGAGGTAGGCAGCACTATAGGTAGTAGTAGCAGCAGCAGCATAGGCGTTAGAAGAGGTAATATAATCTCTAAGGGTTTTTGTAATATATCTACTACTACTTATAAGATCTCTTGCAGATAAGAAATCTAAGTTGGATATATTATTATTAGCTTAAGTGTTAGAAAATGCATAATCTACTAAAGTAGCTAAGGTTATTAGCATTCTAATCTACCTTTATATAGCTGCTGTCTCACCTGCTAATATTATGCTAGCAGATAGCTATGCTTAAGAATTAGTAGAAGAAGTATTATTATATTATTAGGGAATTATTAGTTAGTAGCTAGGCTAATCTAGTGGTGATTAGCCTCCAACATTAGGGGCTAAAAGGAGCTAGTATCCTCCTTTATGCTAGCCTTATAAAAGGAGCACCTTAGACTTTATAGCCCCTTCTTGCCCTCCTTTATATCTTAGCTTATGCTGATTATACTTTGCCTAAAGTTGGCCAAAGGGACCTTAGTATGCTATTATAATTAGCGCTAATAAGCTTATATAGTTGCTATACTCTTCTACTATATCCTTATGTCTATAGTAGATATATCTCCTTATATATCTTATCTTATGCTATAAAAGCAAATCTCTTATATCTTCTATAAGGCTATTAGTAGAAGTTATATATTATATCTTACCCTTTTCTACTCTACTTTTATAATTACTATATCTAGCATCTGCTAATAGTATATTTAGGGTCTCTAATGCTATATCTATATATTCTTTTCCTCTAATATATCTTAGCTATCTATTGCTTAATGCTTACTTTAGCTTTGCCTACTGCTATTAGATCCTTCTTTACCTTGCCCTTTCCCTTAGCCTCTAGCGCTGCTTCTACCTTTATGCTCTTTGCCTATAAGCTAATGCTTATCCTAGCCCTAAATGCTACTTCTATCTGCCTACTCTTATATTATTTTTTAGCTAATAAGGAGATAGACTTCTTAGGTGAGCTAAGGTATATCTGCTGCTTAGTAGAAGTGCCTTTAAGCTTTAAAGGAGTAGTCTTAGTTGACTAAGCTTAGATAACCTTATTAAGGCCTAAGAAGAGGGTTTATACTAAGGCCCTAACTGCTAGTAGGTTAATTCTAGTAGGAGAGCTTAGCTTAGGATAAGAGTTTACTCTTATCCACCTTCTTCTTAAGGGTACTATTGCCCTTAGGTGTTGCATATGCTAATATTAGTCTCTTTATAGTATTAAAGCATAAGACTATAAGGGTCACCTATTAGTTAGCTAAGCCTAAGTCCTTTATAGCGCTTAATTATAATATTAATTTACCTAAAGGTAAGAATATAATAGCTATAGATAATATAATACTCCTAAAGGTAAAAGGCTGCTTCTTTAGCTTTAGTTATGCTATCTTTCTTAGCATTAGTAGCTTATAGGGCTTTGCCTATAGAAGGGGGCTAGTTGTAGGCATAAGGCTAGTAAGCTTTGCCTTTGCTAAGTTGGCAGCTAGCTTAGCTATAAGGTTAAGGGCATCTGCTAGCATAAGGTAGACAACTATAACTTAATTAGTATATACGCTTATTAGATAGTTAGGGCTATTAATCCTACCTTTATAAATAAGGTAGTAGATTTTAGCACTATTGCTAGTTACTATATATAGCTTATATGCTATAGCTAGAAACTATAAGAGTCTAATTAGCATATGCCTACTCTATTAGTAGAGCTATCTATCTGCTTATAGAGCATTAGAAGGCGTATTAGTTAATTTATTATAAGGATAGTTAAGGATAAAGGGAGAGAGAAGAAGAAGGATAATACAATTATAATAAACTGCCTAAAGGATATAGGCAGTAGAAGGAGGGCTTTATAGTTAAGCAGCCTTATATTGCTAAAGCAATAGATGATTTTATTTTTTAGTATTTATAAATGCTAGAAATTACCCCTCCTTCTTCTCTTTCGATATTCCTTCTTATTGCTGGCTCTATTCCTTCCTCTATTCCTTACTCTCCCTGCTCCCTTCTCTTATTTAAACCCTCTTACTCTAATCTCCTCTTTATACTCTACTTCTTCTATATCCCTTCTGCTCTACTATTAGTGCCCCTATCTTCCTTCTGCCTTCTACTCTATATAGATCTCCCCTCTTATAGTCTTCCTTCTTATAGCTTATGCTCTTATCTTACCTATAGCCTTAGGCGCCTTATGCTAGCTCTACTACCACTCTAATCAGTTAGTCCTTCTCCTTTTGCCCTAATATGCTACTTTAGGCTGCGACTAATAGGATATATATAGCCGCCTTAGGCTCTTTGCTTAGTTTCCTAATAGTATTATGCCAATTAGCAATGAAATTATTATACTCTTAAGGGCGCTTATAGCATAGCTTGCTGCTGCCACCTAAGCTATAATATAAGTAGATATATCTTAGTGCTAATACTCTTTTATCTAAGTGTAAGTAGATAATACTAATATTATCCTAATTAGATTTCCTAATATCCTTATTGCTATTAGGCATTAGATTAATAGCATCTACCTCTTATCTGCTATAGACTAAGCATAATAGTACTAATTAGGGCTAGCCTAATAAGCTAACTCTTATGCCTTTAACTTAGTGCTTATAATTCTACTTTATCTTAATATAAGGTATATTTAAGCGGATTAGGCTGCTGCTTAGCTCTTTCTGCGTAAGCTAATATATAACCTCTCCTAAGTTGCAATAAGCATTATCTATAAGCCCTAAGAGGGGCTAATACATTTAAAGTAGGATATGCTTTAGGAGGTCCTTTAGTAGGAGTTGTCTACTATTAACCTATAAGCATACTAGCTAAGGGTATTCTAAGGGGCAATAAGCATTTAGGAAATCCTAATAAAGTTAATCTTCTAATGCTTAGTCATATATAATACTCTAATCTAATATTGCCCTTAAGGGCTATAGTAGTAGAGGATTTAGGCTAAGGTGCTATAATAGCATATTGATAATAGGCTTAACCTTAACTTAGATATAATTGCTACTACTATAAGTGCTACAACCTTCTAAGCTTAGATCTAGATCCTCCTAAGGATTTAGCTATAGAACCGCCTTCCTTTAGGCTTATGATATAAATATTACCTAATGCATCTCTTTGCCTCTAAAACTTAGCAGGTCCTATTAGACTACCTACTGCTAATGCTTAGCCTTTATAGCTTTACCTTTAGGAATTAATAGCTTCTACCTAAGACTTTTGCTAAGATTATGCTTACCTTTGCAACTATTAGTCCAAAGGGCTTATTTACTATAATAATAGCATAATATATATGTTTTAGTATAATTTTTTGCATTTAAAAGAGTCACTTTATCACCTTAATTAATATAGTTATTTATATGCATAGCACTAACTTCTAATTATATAATAATACCTGCTATAAGGCAATAGTCTAATTAGTCCCCTAAAGGTTTGCAGCCTTTGCGTAATAAGCTAAGTAGTAGGTTAATCTAATTGTTTATGTTTAGCTCTAAGGGAAGAGGAAGAAGAATAAGGTAGAAGATAAGGCTAGCATTTGCATTCCTCTCTCTAAGGCTAGAATTATATAAGCACCTTATTAGTATAAAGTCATATATAGAGTTAAAGCTAAATGGCTTAGATGCTATAGATATACTAACTATCTAATGCTATCTTTGTTTCTAAAGCTATCCTAACTACTTTAGTAAACTATCCTTTCTCTTTTATCTACTATCTCTTATCTTATTATACCCTCTCTTATGATTAGATATAAAACTTATATAAGGGCATATTATTATTATTACTATTGCTAGCTTAAGGGGTTTAAGAGGTCCTAAGGATAAACTAAGTCTAAGATAAAGGGTCTACCTAATTAGCATTACTTAGTAGGAGGTAAAAGAGCACTTATATAGCATATGCTTAATCTAGATATATATTAAAGTGTCCTAATCTAAGATATTATAGGAGCATTAAGGGGGTAGTAGGCAGAGATAGGCGTTAGAGGCAGTAGGGCTAGCTATAGCAGTTGTAAATAGGTTAGAAGAGGAGGTAGGTTGCATAGGCGCTATAAGGGTCGCTAAGATAGCATATGCAACTATATCTAATTAGCTAAGGTAAAGATATAGAGTATTTAAATAAACCTTTAATAATAATTATAATAAGATCTAAAGTAGTATAAGCATAATAGCATAAGATATCTTATACTATAGTATAGAATTAGCCTTATATTAGTATATGACTAGCATTAAGAGTTAGCCTAAGATAGTACCTATATGAATAAGTCGCTAAGCGATTTATTTTAGGGCTCTACTATATCTATTATAGTTGTTATTGCTATATTAAAGGAATAAGGAATAATAAGAGGTTAATATTTATATGCATTTGTTTTTAGCATTAATAAATGCTAGAAATAGCCTTCCTAAAGTAGTAGCTAGTTAGAGCAGCTATATGCTAGCATAGGCACCTACTCCTCCTAGCAATACCCCTATAGCAACGCCTATCCTTAGTGCAATTGCCTCCTATCTACCCCTAAAATTTTCCCTCTTAGGGCCAGATTCCTGCAGATTATATACATATCCTATTACCCCTCTTCCTCCTCCTTTTATGCTTCCCTTCTTATAGCAACCCACATATCAACAATAATAACCTTTATACGCTAGTATCAACATTTTTGCAAGTAGAGGAGCATCTTTAGTAATAGTGCTCCTTAGCAATACCCCACCTAATAATAAGAGTACTTATATGCATATATACCCTCCCTTTGAAATACCTATATTCTGCCTCATCCACTTCACCTTATCCTAACTTTCCCCTCTCTTAGCTATGCCTTATATAACCCCAACCCTAACCATATATACCCTTCTGCCTAAGCTTCTTAGCTTTCTATCTTATGCTTCTTTGCCTCCTACTCCCTATCCCTATCACTACCTTCCCCTGCCTCTAGCCCTCGCCTATCCTATATAGCTACTATAGATATACCTAAGCCTTCTACCTCTTATATAGCTGCAACCCCCTTATTAGCCTAAGCGTATAAGGCTATCTTGCCAATAGGCTTCCTAGCTAATCCTAGCGACTAAAGCTAATAGATATAGGCATTAGAGGCTTTAGGAAAGGCTATTGCTAATGTGAATAATAGTAATATAATCTAAAACAAATTTTAGATATTAATGAATTTCCTTTATACTATCTCTAAATATCTCTAGATTAATATCTCTCTTCTACTAGCGCTATACTTTGCGGCTATATATACACTAAAGTAGGCTGCTAATACTATTAAGGAGGATGCAGAGGATAATAAGGATAATAAGGATAATAAGGATAATAAGGATACCTTGCTATTATGCAACCTTAAGGACCACCTAATAGCTATTATCAATAAGTATAACCCCAACAGCCTTAAGCCTAGCTTCTCCCCCTCTGCCTCCCTAGGCCTAGACCGCCTGCCTTATAGGGCTACAGCTCCTATGGCCTACGCCAAGGTGGGGATCTTCTATGCTGCCTTTATAGAGGCCCTATTGCAGGTTGAGTTTCTATTTACAACAAATAATAAGACTACTACTATCAGCTTTATGCTAGTAGAGGTAATAGCAATTATAAAGATGTTCTTTACTATTATCTTTAATACTATTAGAAGGATATAAGTAGTATAGATTCTAGCCATATATTGCAAGATAAAGGTGGATAATATTCTTATTTCTACTCTACAATCAGCCACTTGCCTTATAGTAGACCTTTAGCTCCTAAACGCCTTATAGATAGTCTTTGCCTTATATGCTATTCTAAATACTAGCAAAAGGACAAATGCTATTATATAGATTATCTCCCTTGCGTCCTAATATAAGTTTAAATATAATATTAAAGCTATCTAGGCTACTCCAACTTAGGAGCTATAGTAGATTATTACTATAAGTAGGCTTACTATTAGGCAAAGTTAGGGCTAGCATAGCATTATCACCTCCTATATTAATAACTAGCTAAGATTCCTTCTAAAGAGTAATAATTTAATAAATGCTATCTTAGATGCTTTACTTATCTCTATCCTAATGGCTAATTTTACCTTAGGTATCCTAGCTTTCACCCCCTTAGGACTCCTAAGTTTATAAGTCTTTTAGCATATATAAATGCCATAATATTAGTATACCTTAGGTTCTAATGTATTTTAGTCTATATAGTTGCAGCCTGCAAAAGCTAATAGTTATCTTTGATATTACTAAGGAGGTTAGGTTCCTAAATATAATCCTCTTAGTCTATTAGTAGGCGTATACTAATATTATAGCGCTTATCCTTAGTAGATGCCTTATTATAATTCTAAAGCTTAAGTAGCAAAGGGATAATATTATAGACTAGCTGCTACTCTAATTCCTTTATGTAGACTCTCCTTCCCCTAGCCCTAAGGCTAAGGGGCCTAATGTTATGATAAGTAGCATTAATAAGGAGGAGCTAGCATTAATAGCTAGTAGTAGTAGATCTGCTGTTATTATAGAGATAGAGGCAAAGGGAGCTAAAGATATAAATATAAGCAGTAAGGATAATGATTCTAACTTTGCAGCACTTAAGCCTCTCTTCTCTAAGGAAGAGAAGGAATCTAATGGAAGCTTTATGCTAAAGGCGTAAGGTTTCTGCATTTACTAGACTATTCTTCTTAGATCCTACTATAAGAAATTAGTAGATATTTATAGTTTGGAATTAGATATTCTTCTAATAGTAGTTTAGTATATAGAGTAATCTACTTAACATTTATCCCTTTTAGTCTCTTAGATGATATGCCTTATACAAATTAGCTTAGATAAGTAAGCAGCTAATAAAGGAGTCTGCCTTTATAGAATCTCTAATAATAATAGGAATATTTCTAATTATGTCTTACTTAATGATAGATAGGTTATTAGCTTAGAAATATTTGTAGCTAATATAAAAAGAATTTGCATTTATATTATATCTAATGACAACTAAGATATTAATAATTCTTTCTTTCTTAATAATAGATAACTTATCAGCTAAGAACTATTAATAGCTAATATAAAAAGAGTTAGCATTTATATTATGTCTAATAACAACTAAGATATTAGCAGCTTTATCTTTCCTAATGATAGATAATTTGTTAGCTAAGAACTATTTATAGCTAATATAAAAATAGTCAGTATTTGTATTTTATCTAATGACTCTTAAGATGTTAATAGTTCTTTCTTTCTTAATAATAAACAACTTATTAGCTAAGAACTATTAATAGCTAATATAAAAAGAGTTAGCATTTATATTATATCTAATGACAACTAAGATGTTAGTAGCTTTATCTTTCCTAATAATAGATAATTTGTTAGCTAAGAAGTATTTATAGCTAATATGAAAATAGTCAGCATTTGTATTTTATCTAATAACTCCTAAGATGTTAATAGTTCTTTCTTTCTTAATAATAAACAACTTATCAGCTAAGAACTATTGATAGCTAATATAAAAAGAGTTAGCATTTGTATTATGTCTAATGACAACTAAGATGTTAGTAGCTTTATTTTTCCTAATGATAGATAATATGTCAGCTAAGAACTATTTATAGCTAATATGAAAATAGTTAGCATTTGTATTTTATCTAATAACTCCTAAGATGTTAATAGTTCTTTCTTTCTTAATGACAAATAACTTATTAGCTAAGAACTATTAATAGCTGATATAAAAAGAGTCAGCATTTATATTATATCTAATGATAACTAAGATATTAGCAGCTTTATCTTTCCTAATAATAGATAATTTGTTAGCTAAGAACTATTTATAGCTAATATGAAAATAGTCAGCATTTGTATTTTATCTAATAACTCCTAAGATGTTAATAGTTCTTTCTTTCTTAATAATAAACAACTTATCAGCTAAGAACTATTGATAGCTAATATAAAAAGAGTTAGCATTTGTATTATGTCTAATGACAACTAAGATGTTAGTAGCTTTATTTTTCCTAATGATAGATAATATATCAGCTAAGAACTATTTATAGCTAATATGAAAATAGTTAGCATTTATATTTTATCTAATAACTCCTAAGATGTTAATAGTTCTTTCTTTCTTAATGATAAAGAACTTATTAGCTTTCAACTATTTAATGCTAATATAAAATTAGTTAGCATTTGTATTTTATCTAATGACTCTTAAGATGTTAATAGTTCTTTCTTTCTTAATAATAAAGAACTTATCAGCTTTTAACTATTTATAGCTAATATAAAAAGAGTTAGCATTTATATTATATATAATAACAACTAAGATATTAGTAGCTTCTTATTTCTTTATAATAGATAACTTATCAGCTAAGAACTATTTATAGCTAACATAAAAAGAGTTAGCAATTATATTATATCTAATAACAACTAAGATATTAATAGTTCTCTTTTTCTTAATAATAAACAACTTATTAGCTAAGAACTATTGATAGCTGATATAAAAAGAGTCAGCATTTATATTATGTCTAATGACAACTAAGATATTAATAGCTTTATCTTTCCTAATAATAGATAATTTGTCAGCTAAGAATTATTTATAGCTAATATGAAAATAGTTAGCATTTGTATTTTATCTAATAACTCCTAAGATGTTGATAGTTCTTTCTTTCTTAATAATGAAGAACTTATTAGCTTTCAACTATTTAATGCTAATATAAAAATAGTTAGCATTTGTATTTTATCTTATAACTCTTAAGATATTAATAGTTCTTTTTTTCTTAATGATAAAGAACTTATTAGCTTTCAACTATTTATAGCTAATATAAAAAAAGTTAGCATTTATATTGCATATAATAACAACTAAGATATTAGCAGCTTCTTCTTTCTTTATAATAGATAACTTATTAGCTAAAAACTATTTATAGCTAATATAAAAAGAGTTAGCATTTATATTATATCTAATGATAACTAAGATGTTAATAGTTCTCTTTTTCTTAATGATAAACAACTTATTAGCTAAGAACTATTAATAGCTAATATAAAAAGAGTTAGCATTTGTATTATATCTAATAACAACTAAGATGTTAGCAGCTTTATCTTTCCTAATATTAGATAATTTATTAGCTAAGAACTATTTATAGCTAATATAAAAAGAGTTAGCATTTGTATTTTATCTAATAACTCTTAAGATGTTAATAGTTCTTTTTTTCTTAATGACAAAGAACTTATCAGCTTTTAACTATTTATAGCTAATATAAAAAGAGTTAGCATTTGTATTATATCTAATGACAACTAAGATATTAATAGTTCTCTTTTTCTTAATAATAAATAACTTATCAGCTAAGAACTATTAATAGCTAATATAAAAAGAGTTAGTATTTGTATTATATCTAATAATAATTAAGATATTAGTAGCTTTATCTTTCCTAATAATAGATAATTTATTAGCTAAGAACTATTTATAGCTAATATAAAAAGAGTTAATATTTGTATTTTATCTAATAACTCCTAAGATATTAATAGTTCTTTTTTTCTTAATAATAAAAAACTTATTAGCTTTCAACTATTTAATGCTAATATAAAAAGAGTTAATATTTATATTATATATAATAACAACTAAGATATTAGCAGCTTCTTCTTTCTTTATAATAAATAACTTATCAGCTAAGAACTATTTATAGCTGATACAAAAAGAGTTAGCATTTATATTTTATCTAATAACTCTTAAGATGTTAATAGTTCTTTTTTTCTTAATGATAAAGAACTTATCAGCTTTTAACTATTTATAGCTAATATAAAAAGAGTTAGCATTTATATTATATATAATAACAACTAAGATATTAGTAGCTTCTTCTTTCTTTATAATAGATAACTTATTAGCTAAGAACTATTTATAGCTAATATAAAAAGAGTTAGCATTTGTATTATATATAATAACAACTAAGATATTAGCAGCTTTTTCTTTCTTAATAATAAATAACTTATTAGCTTTCAACTATTTATAGCTAATGTAAAAAGAGTTAGTATTTATATTATATCTAATAATAATTAAGATATTAGCAGCTTCTTCTTTCTTAATAAGAAATAACTTATTAGCTTTCAACTATTTATAGCTAATATAAAAAGAGTTGATATTTATATTATATCTATTAACAACTAAGATATAAGTAGTTCTTTTATTCTCTATAATAGATAACTTTTTAGCTTTAAACTATTTGTAACTAATATGAAAAGAGTTGATATTTATATTATATCTAATAATAACTAAAATATTAATAGCTACTTTCTTCTAAATAATAAATAACTAGCTTTAAAGTATTTATTAGTAATATAAAAAAGTTAATATTTATATATTATCTAATAATAATTAAAATTTTAGCAGCTTCTTTACTTATAAAAAAATATAAAAGCTAATAATAGTTAAAAGCTACTATAAGCCTTAGATATACTAATAGCATCTTAAATATATACTTATCTTATTATTATTAATAGCTAATTATAGAATTCTATTTTAGCAACCTTAGTATACTTAGCACCTAAAGTGCTAATTTTCTTTTAGGTGTTAATTATACCTTTGGTAATTTAAATTTCAAATGCTTTAAGACTTCTCTTAATATTATCTTTATAATAAAGGCTTAAAGTATTAAAATTATATAATATAAGATTAGTATTAATTATATTATTAGCTATATATTTATTAATATATATTTGTAAAAAAATATAAAGGCTAATAGTAGTTAGAGGCTACTATAAGCGCTAGATATACTAATAGCACCTTAAATGCATATCTAATTTTTTAGTACTAATAGCTAATTATAGAATTTTATTTTAGCAACCCTAGTATATTTAGCACTTAGAGTGCTAATTTCCTTTTAAGCATTAATTATACCTTTAGTGATTTAAATTTCAAATGCTCTAAGACTTTCCTTAATGCTATCTCTGCAATAAAAGCCTAAAGTATTAAACTTATATAATATAGCATTAGCAATAATTATATTATTAGCTATATATTTACTACTTTAGCATTTATCTATAATAGCATATATATTAGCAAAAGCTCTAAAGATATAAAATATAATTATAGCTTAAAGTATATTATAATCCTCTCTAATATTAATAATATAAATAATATTATTAAGAATAAAATATTCTTATATATATATGCTATTTTAAGTAAATTATATTTAATATATAATTAATTATATATATAAATAAATTTATTATAAAATTTACTTTAAAGTTTATATATATATACTTAAATACTTCCTTAGAAGCACCCTATTAAAAGCGCCCTATTAAAAGCGCCTTATTAAAAGCGCCTTATTAAAAGCGCCTTATTAAAAGCACCTTATTAAAAGCATTCTATTAAAAGTGCTTTATTTGAAAATGCCTTATTGAAAACGCCCTATTGAAAACGCCTTATTAAAAGCATTTTATTAAAAGCGCCCTATTAAAAGCGCCTTATCAAAAGCGCCTTATTTGAAAATACCTTATTGCAAATGCCTTATTAAAAGCACCTTATTAAAAGCATTCTATTAAAAGCGCCTTATTAAAAGCGCCTTATTAAGAGCATCTTATTAAAAGCATCTTATCAAAAGCGCCTTATTAAAAGCATCCTATTAAAAGCACCTTATTAAAAGCACCTTATTAAAAGCGCCTTATTAAAAGCGCTTAGTCGAAAGCGCCCTATTAAAAGCATCTTATTAAAAGCGCTTTATTAAATGCACCTTTAAAATACTTATAAGTTAATTAGCTAAAGAAATCCAACTCTATTAGCTAAGACTATACTACTATTAACTAGTTATATTATAAAGTATTATAATCTTTTATATTAGATTAGATCTAAACCTTTCTTATAACTTCTATAAGTCCTTTTTATTATATAATATAAAACTATTATTATTATACTAATATTTATCTTATTTTGCTTAGCTTACTATAAAAATCATTTTAGTCATATTTATACTAATAGTTTCTATTAAGTCTAGCTAAGATATTATATCTTTAAGCTTAAATATATATGCTAACTTTAGACTTTCTTTTAAGTATACTTATTAAACTTTAAGATACTTTATAAAAGACTTAAATGCTAATCCTTAATTCCTAAGAGAAAATTAGCTAATTGATATTCTTCTTAATATTATATTATAGAAAACCTACTTATTTATTTTCTTACTAATTAGCTTTTTTGAAATCAAAGCTATCTTTAATATAATTAGTATAATTATTAGATAATTAGAAGTATTATACCTTAGAAGATTATAGTCTAATAGCTACCTTTTGCTTTTGCTAGTAAATTAGAGCTTACTTCTTTAGCTATAATTCTAATTATTTCAACTTTAAGAGCTTTATCTTATTATTTAAATTATTATTAAAATAATTTATATCTTTTATATTAAATAAATCTAATAAGATTTACTATTAGTAAATTTCTAATTATAATAATATAATAATATACTTAACTCTAATTCACTTTGGAAAGTTGATTAATCCTCTTTAAAGCTAAGCTTATTATCCTAATTTATATAACTTTAGACTTTTCATAAAAGCATATTTTGCTTATATATTTTCTATGCTAATTCTTAGATGCTTAAACCTAAAAGCTTTATAATAGTTAGCTATATATAAGATAATAATACTTATTAGAAATTATTAATTAATTTACTTTTATAAAGTCTAAGTTATTTAGTAGATTATCTAAGTTCTTATTATAAGGAGTTTTAATAGGCTTTTCATATATTATAATTAATCTCTTTATTAATATCTTATCTATTTTCTTTATAATTCTTATAAGAATCACCTAATATCACTTAAAAGCTATTTTATTTTAGCTATCTCTTACCAAATTAAATAATGCTAATATAAGATTAATTAAAATCAAATATAAATAACTAATAATAAATAAAACTTATATATATTATTTTTAATACTAATTAAAACTAATTTTGCCTTTTATCCTTATTTATAGTAAGCTAGCATAATTATTATTATAATAATTACTATTATTGTCTTAGATAATAGATTAAACTAAGAGAATATATTACTATAATTATATTAAGCTTAATAACCTTTTACTTAATAAAATAGTATTAGATATTTAACTAAGATATTATTAGTCTATTTTTTTACTTTAGGCTTAGTAAATTAGTTAGCAATTACTTAAACTTATTATCTAATAGAAAATATACCTCTTTTAGATCTAATAATAAAATTATATAATCTTATGCTATTATTTTCTAAAAACTTTTTTATATTTTTAGATTTAATATATTAAGATATAAGCAAAAAGCATTCTTAATATTCTCTTATATATGCTATAAAAGGTTAGAATATCTATCTTTAATATAATCTTATATTTATACTATTATTAGTAATATTTCAAATAGTTATTACTTCTTTATACCTTTTTAGCAACTAATTATTCTAGCATATAGGCTTTAAAGCTAGCATTTTACTTTAAATCTTATATTATAATTTAATAGATTATAACTACTTTACTTACTTTAGCTTATCTTCTTTTAGCTAAAATATTATTTCTAATTTATAATTCTCTAATATCTATATAATAGCTATTAATAAGCAGCTTAGAGATATCTCTTAATAATTGCATTTTATTAAACCTTATTTAATAATATTATTATAACTATCTTAGGATTTAGTTAACTATTATAGTATTATAATTATAAAGCTATTAGACTTAGCTATACTAAATATATTAATATTATTAATATAATATTATTATTATTAGTAAGCTTATACTAAGAGGCTTAATTTAGAATAATATCTATTCTTAATATAAGAGTATTTTTGCAACTTTAGTTAGCTTAAGTCTTAAAGAATTATTCTTAGCTAATATAAATATTAGATATAATATAAGTAATAAATTATAATAAAATATACTAAGCTTAATACTTTACTTTATAATAATATAAATAATTATTTCGACTATAGATTATTAGATACTTAGGAACTTTCAGATTATACTTATAGCATAATTAATAGCAAATTAGAAGTAGTAGTTAAGATATTAAATAATATAATACTTAGAGTATTTATAGATAAAGAGAAGAAAAAGTAATACTTTACTAATATAAGCTAAGAAGATTAGCTATATAAAGATTAATTGCTTATTAATATTATATTACTAAATATTATTTATTTATAATTAATCTTAACTTATACATTAAGTATACTATTAGAAGGCAACTAATCAAATAAAGTATATTACTAAGTAGTATTTTTAAAGGCTATTTTTATAGGTTAATATCTTAAGGCAATTTGAATAAAGTAGATTAAGATAGCTAAATAATAAAAGCTAAAAAGAAATAAGGCAGTTTAAGTAGAATAGTTTAATAAAAATAGTTTTTTAAAAGTAGTTTAATTAAGGTAGTTTAATAAGGGCAGTTTAAGTAGAGTAGTTTAAGTAAAAAAATATAATTTAGTATAAGTATAAGGAAAGATTAAAAAAAAAATAAGATAATATAATAAAAGTAGTTTAATAAGTATAATTATATAAGCAGTTTTAATAAAGTAATATTAAGGATAATCAAACTAAAGTAATTCAAAAAGGATAATTTAAAGAGGATAATTTACATAAAGTAGTTTAAAAAGGATAATTTACATAAGATAGTTTATATAAGGTAATTTATATAAGGCAATTTGCATAAGGTAGTTTACATAAGGTAGTTTACATAAGGTGGTTTATATAAGGTAGTTTATATAAGATAGTTTATATAAGATAATTTATATAAGGCAGTTTATATAAAGCAGTTTAAAAAGGATAATTTATATAAGGTGGTTTATATAAGGCAATTTAAGGAGTAGTTTAAGTAGAATAGTTGAGAAGAATAATTTAAGAAGAATAGTTTATATAAGGCAGTTTAAGAAGAATAATTTACATAAAGTAGTATACATAAAGTAGTTTAAAGAAAGTAATTCAAAAAGCAGTTTAAATAAGGCAGTTAAGAAGAATAGTTTATATAAAGTAGTTTAAAGAATACTTTAAGTAGAATACTTAAAGAGGATAGTTTAAAAAGGATAATTTAATAATATATTTAATTAATTATATAATATCTAATTTATAAAGTATAATTATATAATATTTTAAGAAACTCTATTCTTATATAACTTAAATAATATAAAATATTTAGCTTTATATAATAAAATAAATATCTTAATCTCTTTTATCTATCTTAATATAAAATTCCAAAATACTAATAGCCTATTGCTATTAGCTTTTATTATTAATAATACTAATCTAACCTCTTTTGCTTAATGACTTATATTCTAAGATTAGCTAATTAATTAGATCTAATAATATTAGTAGATTATCTAAATTATATAATTCTTTATTTTAAATAAAATAATTTAAATCTATATCCTATAGGATTTTATAGAATATTCTTTATCTAAAGTGCTTAGGATATATATCTTTAGGCTTTACAAATATATATTCTTTAATTACTAATATACTAATTCTTATAGTAATAGACTTTAACTTTAAGAACTTTAGATTAATTAGATATATTATAATATTTCTCTATATTAGAAAAGTTATAAGTCTTATTTTATATATTATATCTATAATCTTATTAAGTTTTATTATTTGTTTATTACTAATAGGTATAGAATCTACTAATTTATTTATTTGCATTCTTTTATTTAGAGAATTTAATATAATAATTAAAGTATCTAATAAGCTAACTAATAGTATCTTTATAATTATTAGTTTTATAAATAAAAGTAGTATTTAAGGTTATACCTTTTGCTTTAATTATAAAGTAGATATGCTAAATAGCTATAGATTAGAATTTATATCTTTAGATAATATATCCTTAGTAGACTTAAATCTACTTTTGCTAATACTCTTCTTCTAAAGATTAGCTATATATAGCCTATATATAAGAAAATATTCTTTTGTTTAAATAGTCTTATTATTAGACTATAGTTTATTATTACTATCTTAAATTAATTTTATTAGCTTTATAATAACTAATTCAACTTACTTTAGCTAAATATATTTTATTATTAAGAATAGCTCTTTTATAAGTAGACTCTTATAAGCTTAGTCCTATTATTCTCTAAAATCCTTAGCCTTAATATCTAAGACTTAGAGAATAATAGCATTTAGTAATACCTAAGTACTAATATCTTTTGCTTATATATTACTCTAAAGCTTCTAATTTAAATTCTTCTCTTTTATAAATTATACTTTTTATCTAATATTATTATTAGCTAGCTAAAGAGTAAATCTAAAAGTATTCCTATCTAAAAATAATTAGCTTATTTAGAGAAGATTTAAAGTAGTTAATTTACTATTTGCTATTTTATCCTTTAATTCTTCACTTAGCTGCTATAACTTATATTAAGTAATAAAGGAAGTAAAAAAGGTATAATAAGATAATAAAGCTAAGATTAAATCAAAGAGAATTTATTAGAAATAAGAATTATATTATAATAGAACTTTTGTCTTATATCTTAACCTTATAATATTAGAGACTTATAATAAATAGATATATAAGGAAATATATAAAACTAAACTATAGCTATTTATTAGTCTTTATAAATAATAAGAATATATATAGCTAATTCTACTATTTTTATAATATATTATTTTAAGTAATATTTGCTATAAACTATTATATATTCCTTAAATTATAATATTAGCTAATTATATTATTTTCAAAGTATACTATTTTAAATAATGCTTACTATAAATTAGTAGGCATTCCTTAAATTATAATATTAGCTAATTTTGCTATTTTTATAAAATACTATCTAAGTGATATTTGCTATAAATTACTATATATTCTTTAAATTATAATATTAGCTAATTCTACTGCCTTTATAATATATAATTTTAGGTAAGATTTACTAAGAATTACTTTATATTCCTTAAACTATAATATATAAAGAATAATAATAGCTTAGAAAATATTAAAATTAAAGAAAATATCTTTAAAGAAAAGAATAACTTAACTTTATACTAAGACAAAAGTAGGATTTGACTCTACTTTATACTAAATATAAACTTAAACAAAGGCTTAATATAAACTAAGTTATAATAGATTAACTACTTTACTTTAAATACTTAAATTCTTAAAGTTCTTTTATTATTATTTTCTTTACTTAAAAAACTTCCTTCTCTTCCTCTAAGAATTCTTAGGGTTAGGGTTAGGGTTAGGGTTAGGGTTAGGGTTAGGGTTAGGGTTAGGGTTAGGGTTAGGGTTAGGGTTAGGGTTAGGGTTAGGGTTAGGGTTAGGGTTAGGGTTAGGGTTAGGGTTAGGGTTAGGGTTAGG